>CM055873.1:42153294-42811623 GCA_029582165.1 Portulaca oleracea
ACTGATTATTTAATAGTAATCCAATCAATATCCCTTGCTTTTGAGATTAAGGGAGTTTAAAGTAGGCCTATTAATGTTTCCCATTAAAAAAACAAGGCAATCACAGATCAAATGAGAAAATTATGTCGATTTTAATTTTAATGAAAATGTTGTACCACTGCCCAAGGACCGATGGGGCTATGCACTACCGTGTTACTAAAGGCATGAGCAAGCACGACCCCCCGCGCAAAAGTGCATGATCATGTAGCTTCTTTAATATGTGATTTTTCATGTGTTCAAAAGCAGCTCATCTCTGTCTTTTTAATCATATCTTTTAAAAGATAGTTCATATTCATGCAAAAATTCTGTTATTTTACATATTTACCTTTATACTTAATTTAACTCAAAAATAAATACTGAGTTGGAATATTTGTTTAGTTTATTTAAACTTTGTTAGTTGATAATAAAAATTGAAAACATTGAAGAAAAATACAAAAAATTGAATTTGGATTTGATTTGAGTAAACTTGGGCCAACCACTATATCCAATTGGGCCAAAACATGGACAAACAAAAGGGAAAAGAAGGAGATAAAAGGCCCACATTGCAAAAAAAGAAAAAACCCATTAGCCCATAATTGTTTCCCATCATCTCGTATCCCCTACCCTTTTTCCAGTATTATTATCATCTCCCTCTCTGAACAGGGTTACAAGATTCCCTTAGTCCTGGGTGTGGTTTTATACCTATTCACCAACTATTTCAAGAGCTGGATATTAAAAGTTGATTCATGTATAAATAGATGGGTTATAAATAATTAAATAGATGGGTGGAGGCATCCAATTTTTAATTTGAAGTCTCGAGTTTCAATTTTTCCTTATACCTCAATTTTTTTAGCTTGAATTTCTATAGCATCCAAACTTCTAAGCCTCCAATTTTTGAGTTGTGAGAAAAAAGTCTGAATACAGTAAGTTTGTTTTGAATTCGATCTTCATTTCTGTTTGTAATTATTCTGTTTGTAATTATTTTTACCTATGTTCCGGTTTTAGGGTACCCGTCAATTATGAAATTTTATTTTTTAACATTAATTTTTTATATAAATAAATTAATTTTCTACTTAAGTGCTAAATACACCACACTGTACGTCCAATTAACGTGATCACAATACCACACTTGATTTTAGCGCTAACAATGAAAATGGGAGGATTTCAATGAATTTTTAAATAACGCATATATTTTAATAATTTTATTTATTAATATTAAAATTAAGTTCCATATTCCGTGTATTCGTTGGCTCTAGGTTCTTGGTTCCAGATACTTAGAGCACATCCACCGCAGAACGCAATTGATGGAATTTGGGAAGTGTTCCAAGTGAGGGGGCTGCACCCAGGAATGGAAAATGAGAGGCACATGAGAAGGAACTCTGCACAGATCTGGAATTCTTGGACATAAAATAATTTTTTAATGAACTTTAAAATTTTAAAAGGGAAATTACATATATATTCTGGTTGAATTACAAGAAAAAGAGGGGTTCAAATTAAATATTTTAAGGTAAAAATGAGGAATGAGTTCTTATGGTTGTAGGTCGAATGGAATAAAGTTCCAAAAAGTAGGAATTTTATATGACGTGGAAGGGTGGTCTCCCACCAAAATTCCAAAAATTTGGAATGAGCATTGTATATGCTCTTATATAGCATTTGAATCTGAATAAATTCTCGTTTCTAATCATGGTAGCATTTTAGGAACCTTACCTTTACCCGTTAAGGCAGGTTCCTGAATTTTAAGAATATCATCCTTACCCACTAATAGATTTTTATCAGAATATCAGATTCTAGGTTCTGATTCCCAAATCGTTCACCCAAAATTTGAAAACCTATGTAGACTTGCTAAAAGCAACCCATTCGAATGCAAACTTGTCAAAAGCAACATATTTCATCCAAGAGCATCCTATGTACAAACCATTCCTCCACAGTACCAATACTTTAGAACACACACCCAAAAAAAAAAACCACTGATATAAAATAAACACAATAAGAATATTGTAAAACATTGATGATAAATTATAGGCACTACTGTGTGAAACTGCTGAAAAATTCGTCAATTACAATTGACGTAATATAAACAAAGTGCAATAAATATACTCCCTGAAACATTAACAATAAGTATCTGAAATTACATGTCTTGTATTCTTGATATTTGAATTCGACAATTGTAGTTGCTAGTTGGAAGTAATGTAATAAGTTTTGAAGTCTCACCCTTGTATACTTACGAAATATACAATACTTTTGGTATAACAAATAGAATGACATAATTCCTTAACTGACTGTTCTAAATAAATAAAGCCATAAAGGATGTGTAATATAATGAAGAATGACTTATCCTAATCTTAGAATTAAAAGCAACCTTTTGGATGAACCACTCCATCGCTTGATCCATCAACATGGACACAAGATGATTGAGCTGATTGATCGTTGTAAGTGAGGTTTATTTCTTCCATCTTTATACCGGTACAAGGGTGCGTTGAGCTGCAATCAAATTTGATAGCAACTGGTGTAGCCGATGATCCATGTATGTCTTGGTAAGTTACACCACTAATCTTTACTCCAGAAGCCTGTTTAAACAAAACGTATGTTAGAGTGCACAAAATTATCATTAGAAATTATTGAGAAAGTCAAAATATCTATAATTTGTGTTTCGTCTACATATATAAACTTGAATATTAATAAAACTACCAACCTTTCCAGGACAACCCTTGTTATCAGGGCAATAGTTTTGGTCGATAATGATGGGGTTCTTGGCATTCACCATTGTGATATGTTCAAAGAGAACGTTTTTGACGTATCCATTGCTCGGCCTACCCCATGACTTAATTCTTACTCCATTTTCTGTCCCGGTAAAAGTTGCACTCTTAACAGTAACGTTTTGCACTCCTGCTTCATTTACTTCTTTCCCTAGACTTCCAATGCTACATAAAATAAAATAACTAATGAGCCATAAGATATAGATACTAGTAGTTTACATACTTGACGAACTTGTAAATCTGTATAATGCAAAAATAAATAAATAAAATGGATACCTAATGCCATGGCCAGGACCACAGTTCATGTCCTCAATCCACAAGTTAGTAGTCCCTTCACCAATAGAGACACAATCATCTCCAGTGCCAATGTTAGAGTTTAAGATGGTGACCCCCATCGACCTTTCGACATGAATGCCATCGGTGTTTGGACTAGATCCAGAAGCTGACACCTTTACGTTTTGCACCTTGACATTCTTACATCCATTAATCACAATGTGGTACAACTGACTGTTTATTGATGTTACTCCATTGATGACTATGTTCCTAGAGTTTGTAAACATCAGTGTCTGCATAAACATGATCAAAAACATCCGATGGTGGTTAGTAAAACACTTGAGCATAGTAATTTATCGTCTGTGAATCAATATAGAGGATATTTAAAGAAACTTTCAACATGCAAATTTAAAGAAATCTTTAGGCCTTCTTGTAGCGCAGTAGCTAGCTATAAGCTACTGCAAGGTCATATTGGTAAACTAATAATAGAAAAAGAAAGGAAGACTTTCTTAGATTAGAAAAAATTAGTTAAATGTTGACTTAGGATATAGTTTTGAGTTAAATCAAGTCAGGTTGCTTTAATTTGACTTAGAATTGAAAAATGATAATGATAATTAAATTGAGGAAGAGATGACGGATGCTTACAGTAGCACCGAAGGGGCAGCCATTCCCGGAGCTCTTGCAAGACCACAAACTAGCACCCTTTGCGTCAAAAGTCCCACCGGAGATAGAAACTGTGGTGACACTGTCGAAGGCAAACCACGTGGGGGCGTTCCGTAGGACCTTAAAGTCAGAGGGGCCTACAATGGTTCCCTTAATATCAAAAGTAATGGCACTACTTTTACAACTCTGGCCATTAAACTTGACAGCAGTCTTAACCAAAAACTGTCCCTTTGGAACGCTGATGGTGGAAGACCCTGTGGAGGCACAGGCTGAGTTCCAAGCTGACATGAATGCCTTGGATGAGTCTGATTTCCCATCAGGGGTTGCGCCATGGCTGGTAATGTCAATGTTGCCTGCACTAACTGCTGGCAATGTGATGATGGAAAGCACTATTAGGGTCATGGTAATCATCAGTGATGAGTTTAATGTCAACATCTTTTTGTTTCTTTGTATTAAGGGGGTTTGAGGGCTCTCAGAATTTGAATTCTTAGCTTCTTCTGGATATATATATAGACAAGAAAATTAAAGAAGGGGGTTTTGAGAGTTCGTGGATGGAGAAAATGGGAGATATTGGAGGGGTATTTATACAATTTGAATGCCTAGCTAACAATATGTAATATGGTGTACTTTTTTTGTTGATACATGACTTCTTGGACCAACTTTCTTACTTTGTGGACCAACATATGCATGCATGGTGATAGTTGATTTGTTGAATACATCCTACGTGCTTACAAGAAAAATAAGGACCGAGAGATTTAAGAGAACATGCATGTCATGCATACACGGACGCAATGCAACATATGTTATTTTCCTCTTCATGCAAATAATTTTTCCTTGGCTTCCGGTTTCTTCATATCAATTGTCAAAGCTAATTGTATACTTCTTCCATGGATTAGTATTACTCGAGTTGATTTTTTCGCGGTTTCTAATGTATTACTTCGATCATAAAATTAAGATATAATATTTTACTAAAAAATATGATGTTATATTTTTATAAAAATATTTTTATTTTGAATATAATGACAATAATTTTTTAAAATAGCTAATTATATGAATTAAGTAATTTATAGTCAAAGTTGTGAAACATTCACTACATCTAACACAAATATATTGAGTATTTCTACAAGATAAAAATAGTATTTAGTAATATATTAAAAGTCAATTACACTCAAAGTATATATGCGACATGTAGGATGTCTCTGTTGGCATTATGAGTGGATACATTTTACTTATTTCGAGTTAACACTTTATCAAAATAATACCGGTACTTGGATGGTAGTCTCGCACCAAAAGCGTCAAAAGGCGACTTTTAAGTCGATTGTATTGCCAACTTCGAATATGGATTCTCTTAATTTGAAATGATTAATTTCTACAACATTTTCCAATCCAAGTATCTTCCTGATACTGCTAAGACACTCCCCATGCTATTCTACTCATTTTATATCCGTACTATATATGGCTGTATTTGATGGGTGGATAAAGGAGCTAATTGAAAGCAAAGCACAAACGCTAATTCTATTTGTTCTTCAAAGGTTACATGTAAGTTGTAACAGACATAATCAGTACGACTGGCTTCAAATATATGTTTAAATATCCTGACACGTCAAGCTGTGTAGGTTGAGGCATAGGCTGTGCGACCACTCTTTTTTAAACAAAGAAAAGTAAAATTGGTGTAATGAATATCTTCCTTTTTTTTTCATTATCATGTTTGGGAGAATAACATAGTACCCAAAATATCTAGGTGTCAATTATTTTTATTTTTCATTTCGTCAAAAAATTGTGATTGAATAATAATTGTTATTTTTAAATTAATTGAACTACAAGTATTATTTTCGTTTTGGTTGTGTCCAACGGATGGAAAAGCATTTTACAAATTATAATATAATATTATACCTTAATTTGAAATACGCGCGGTGAGCAAACTTTTTTTTTTGCTCAGACCATATGTATGTAGAGTGGACAATGTCTATATTCAATGGAATCAATGCTTTTCCAATTAATATACCTTAATTTGAAATACGGGGAACAAACCTTTTTTTTTCTTCCTAAAATTCATATTATTCCGTTCAAAAAATTACCTAAATAACGCCAACGTCAAATTTCAGTTCTTTTCGAAACTAACCCTAGTTGACTTGAAACATTCCAAATTATTCACAAGGTCAACTATTCATTTTACCCTCCAATTAAAATTATCCACATTTTCAGCGTGGCATAATTGTTGTTCACCGAATTTTTAAATTGCTATAAATTTCAATGAGCAGTCAATCGCAATCTTTTGTGTACAAGTGTTGTTCAGTTATTTTTCGTTGGATTAGAGGATAGGGCATAGTATGACGTTGAATTCTGGTTTAGATAGCGTAAGAAAAGAAATGTCTGCTTGTTACGTTTAGGAAATTAAAAGAAGAAGGTCCATTGAGTTTGTTAATTTTCAGTTGACAAAATGGCGACAAACATAGTACCTGTCAGTTAGAAACCTATATTCTATCCAGTATGTACCCATAATATGATTTTTCCATCTTAAAAGTTTTCTTAATTTTTTCAGAAAAGGAAAAAACTGTAGGTAAATTTAGAACTTTAGATGTAGTATTTCAATAACTTCTAATAGTAGTCAATAAAGAGAAAACCTCTCCCACCACAAAGCAATAAAGTTTGGAAGGTTCAACGGTAGTTTTTGTGGTTGAAATTATAAACAGTTGAAATGCAGCTAATGATTCGATGAATGAAGAATACAGAGCTTATTCTTTTCAAACTAAAACAAAGTTATATTGGATCCTTCTATTTTTTTCTATCATTTATTAAATCTTTGTGAATTAAATGTCATTTTTTGATAGATATTTTCTTACATAATACATATATAACAACAAAATTCAAGGAAAATATATATTGAATTTTTTTTCCTCATACAATAATTTACTAAAATTTTTGTTATCATGCAAGAGGGCCGGGAAAAAAAAATCAAACATGCTTTTCCTTTGAGTTGTTTGTTGTTGTTGTTTTATGTAAGAAAATATATGTCAAAGAATGACATTTAAAATCACAAGTTAATAAATGATAAATAAAATAGAAGAAACCAATATCACTTTGTTTAGTTTTGTTACATAATAATATACAATAATTAGTTACAATATTGAATTACATTGATGGAAAAACTCAGGGACCAAGCCAGGAGTTAATGTCGAAGGGGGCAAAATATTAATTTAAAAGAATTTATCATATAATTAGAAAAAGTTGGGAATTACAAAATTTGCAAAAATATAATAGAATTGCTATATAAGAAGCATTTAATAATGTTGATATATTTTTATGAAAATTTAATGTATTATTAAAAATAAATAGTGATAATAAGTTTTTATGTGATGCAAGTATAGCTACTAATAACTTTTAATTTACAACCATCAAAAGCTATAGTACACGACATACTCTAACTTCATAAGTTATAAATAATTTAATATATCATTTAAAATAATTTGCGCTTGACTTATAAAAAGAGATTTGATAAAATTATATCGTATATATAATTATCATAGAAAATGGTTAAAAACAAAATAATAAAGATGAAACAAAAAATAAATTATAGAAGCAAAAAATGAAAGAGCTCCAATATAAAAGATAACCTTTGATTTTGTTTATAAAAACTAAAAAACAATACAAATTGTAGCATCAATAAGATTTGAACATGGGATCTCCAGTTAATGGGTTATAGAATAACCAATTATACCAACAACAAATCATGCAACACTATCCCCAAAATATACTTAATATGTAATTTTTTCTTGGGTTGGGGGGGGGGGGGGGACAATTGCCCCTCCTTGCCCCAATGACCCTCAGTCCCTAGAAAAACTTATAGTGATTGTCAACACCATGACAACAACCATAATGAAAACAAATTTAATTCATACATGTGTCAACTTTTATCATCATCGTTCATTATTTTTATTTAGTAAACATTATAAAATATATTTTCTTAACTAAAAATATTTTACAAATTTTTTTATAATTAAAATTAAATATCTTAAATCTAAGTTTTAGCCTAGTAAACAAGCATAGTTTGAAAAATATTTGTTCAATTTTTTTCTAAAGTAAACTAAAATTTAATAAATATAATTTATAATTTTCTGTTAAATAAAAAACTAGTGATCAGATAAAACATAATACATAAATGAATAAGATCTATTTTACTTACATTGATAATTATTTTTGATACAAATTCAATATTAATTATTTCATATAATATATCATTATATATATTGAGAAATAAATATTCTAGCTTTTTAAAATCTGACCTATACACAAAATTTAAAGCAGCATATAATCCGTGGGAGTATCTCAAAAAAATTGTCCTCTACTCCTTTTACAGAAATCAATGAGTAATAGGTGGAAAACTAAATGCATTTTTGGGTAGTATAGGTTAAACTCTGTGATAAAGAGTAAAGACCAAACATTAAAAATTAAAATGGAAGTAGGAAAGGGTTTTGTCGGGAAAATAAGTGTGAGGTTATAATAGAAGCGAAATAAATGAGATGACGAAAATTACGACAAAATTCAGGAACGAAGAATAAGTGATAAAATGAACATCAGGTATACGTGGGAAATCGAAGAACTCGGAGGAAAACTCATAGATGATGACGGCTAGTAGATAATCCACTACGAGAAAGGAGGAGTACAACCCGGTCACTATCACAGAGTGTGATGCGATCAACAAAAGGAAATTACAATAAAAATCTCTCAACTCACAATCTCTCGGGATTCACTTGGAAAATATTGGTGAAGTTGTCTCTCTCTCAATATTTTCTCTCTGATCTAATTGATTGTCGTAGATTAAAGTGGAAAATATAGGCCGGGCGACTAGGAGAAATTAAGTTACATTAAAACTCAAATTAATAACAACAAGCATTGAAGAGAGAACGAAGGTTAAACAAAATTAACCACGAGAGAAATTTCACGCCACGCAGAATTCCTCGTAGCACCCATGATGGCGCCTCTTGGGGTGCTGCCTGCGCCTCCTTTTGTCTCTCTCTACCTGGGGCGTGCCTCACTCTTTTGTCGTTTTGGACTGTAACGGATCCAATGGGCGACAAAACATCCAACAAACTCCACCTTGGACCATGATCTGACTCATTGGTCCAAATAACCGCCTCGACCGTCGCATGTTCTTCCTCCACCTGAGGAACGTCAATCTCAATTTCAGGCTCATAAACCTGAGCTGTTTCAGGAGCATTATCCGCAGGCTGCTCCTGATTGCAGGTTCCAGTAGCTCCACCTTGAACCTCAACCTGCTCCACCTCGAACTGAAGCTGCCCTAGATCTCTTTCTAGAGATTTTTTTTCTTTCTTTCCATCGCTTATTGTTGCATCAGTCTTCGTGTCGTGATACTCAATCACATCCCATAACCCGTGTTAAATCAGGACCGCTTTCATATGTAGTCTCCACATAATGAAACTCCTCGTCCCATCGAATTTTGGAATCTCACACTTCATGATTGAAGCCCTCTTTACCTTGCTCTGATACCACTTATTAGGAAAATAAATGCAAGGCCATAGCGTAAGTGAAATAAATGAGATGACAGAAATTACGATAAAATTCAGGAATGAAAAATGAGCGATAAAACGAACATCAGATATACGTGGGAAACCGAAGAACTTGGAAGAAAACCCACGAACGACGACAACCAAAAAATAATCCACTATGAGAAGGGAGGATGATGCATATTCACATCATAAGCATCATGAAGAAGCTATTAAAGAGCTTACAATTCTCTTAAATGAGCTCCAAGCTTCTAGTTCACGTGACATCCATGGTAGCTTTTATGGAAGAGGTTTATTGAGCTTCTTACAACAAGATCCATGAAGATTCATCTACATCAAAGTTGAAGGGCTTTGGAAGATCTACATCATGGTTTTTGAATCTTTAAGTTTGGACTAGTCTTGAGCTAGTTATCATCATTTTATGTACATTTGTATCTTTGTGATGTCATTTTTGTATGGAGCGATGTAAGCCAAAATGGGCCTTATTCTTGATGTATGTCACGCCTAAAGGGAGGTGTGTTTACTATAAATACCCCCTTTATGGTGCCTTGTAAGGACAATCTATTGAATCATAATAAACACAAAAGTCTCTCTAAAGTCATCATGCTTTAGTTTTTCTCTCTAGCATTCTAGCTAGGAGTTTCGAGTTCCTTGAGGGAATTCGTTCAAATCTTCTCTTCTATTCCAAGAGGGAGCAATCTTGGATGGTGCAAAGGAGGAGTTGGATATCAAATTGATTGTGGTGCGTCTATATCAAAGGAGGTTTCCATTGCCAATTCTATCTTGTTCTTACGTCAAACGTGTTGTTCTTCATTGGTTGGTACGTTTTGCTTAGTCTTTTGTTTCTCTTGATTGTCATTCTTGTCATAATCATTATAACTCTCGTCCAAGCCTTTCGTTTCATACCTTTTTCCATTCGTTTCATTCGTTTGTTTGAGAAATCAACAATCACAAGTTCTTACTTGTGAACGATCCGTTTTCATTTCGTGTATAATGGATTAGTTTTGATTCATTATGCATCAAAAGTGGTATCAGAGCTTAGCTCGTTGATATCTCTCGTTTCTTGCATTGTTTTGCGCCTTGTTTTCATCCCATTTACACGCCACCCTTGAGTTCTTCCAAGAATTCATCAAGAATTCATCAAGAACCCTAAGCTCCACAAAGAACCCTAAAGACCAAACACAAACCTAGCCTAATCCGTCCCTTACCTACGTGAGTTCTAAGATTGACATCAAGATTGAATCAAAATGGACGAGTCTCAAACCAACTCACGTAAGAATGTTGATGCTATGAGGATGCAAATTGATATGTTGCAAAAACAATTAAAGACCTATATGGATTTAAACCGTGCTTTACAAAGGGAGTCTTTAAATGTTGATGAAGGTGCTTCATATGGCACGCCTAGTTCACTCGCAAGAAGGGGTGAACGTTTTGATTTTAAAGTTGAAATACCTGAATTTGATGGTAGTCTAGATCCGGAGGTATTTCTTATTGGATTCAAACGGTTGAACGTGTATTTGATTTGAAAGAAGTTAATGATGAGCTAAAAGTGAAGTATGTAGCATTGAAGTTGAGAAAGCATGCCTCTATTTGGTGGACTAACATGCAAAAGAAGCGACAAGCAAAGGGAAAGGACAAGATTCGTTCTTGGGAAAAGATGAAGTCCAAATTGCAAGACAAATTTCTACCCCAAAGCTACGTCCAAGACAACTATGTCAAGCTTCAAAAGCTAGTTCAAGGATCCAAATCGGTGGAAGAGTATACTAAGGAGTTTGAACATCTCCTTTGGCGTTGTTATTTGAAGGAGAATGAGCCACAAGTTTTGGTACGTTTTCTAATTGGTTTAAATGATTGGATACGTAATGTTGTTGAGTTACATTCTTATCAATCCTTGGATGAATTAAGTACTTTGGCCTTGAAAGTAGAAAGGCAAAGGAAAGAAAGGGGAAAAGATACCATGAGAACGTATCCTACACAATCCAAACCTTATACCACACGTCCACCTACCCAAATACAATACAAAGCTCCACAAAATCAGCCCCCATCCTCTCAAAAACCCTACGGCAAAACCCCACAAAATCAGCCACAAAATCCCCCATCCAAACCCCATGTCCAAGAATCAAGGACATTGCCTCCAAGAAGATGTTTTAGGTGCCAAGGATTGGGTCATATTGCATCCGAATGTCCTAACAAACGTGTAGTTTCTCTTGTTGAATATCAAAGTGCTTTATATGTTGAACCAAGTTGCCATGAAAGTGAGTATGAAGAAGAGCAACTTGAGGAGGAAAATGACGGTTGTGAAGAGGAAAATGTGGAAGAAGCGGATGATGGAGAATTACTTGTGTTGAGGAGGGCATTAAGCGTGGCTTCTACACCAAACGAATTGGAGCAACGTGAAACTATCTTCCATACTAGATGTACGGTTCAAGGGAAGGTATGTTCACTCATTATAGATGGTGGTAGTTGTACTAATGCGGCTTCTACTATAATGGTTGAAAAATTGAAGTTAGAAGTGAGTCCTCACCCATCTCCTTACAATATACAATGGTTGAGTCATGGAAAGGGTATTAAGATTGATAAACGTGTGCTTGTATCTTTATCCATTGGGAAGAGTTATAAAGATCAAATATGGTGTGATGTAATACCAATGGATGCTTGCCATATTTTGCTTGGGAGACCTTGGCTTTTTGATAGGTACGTCACACATGATGGGAGAATGAACACTTATTCCTTCACCATCAACAAGAAGAAGATCACATTGGCCCCTTTGCCACCTTCTTCTATCATTCGGCCACCCCAACAAAAGGAGCAAGAGAAGGAGTCCAATATTGTTTCTTTGCTAAAAGCGGATCAACATGAGTTCCATGAGCAAAAGGAGTTGATTTTGGCTAATTTGCAAGAGGAACAAGCTGCCCCAACTCATGAACACCCACGGCTCCAACCCATCCTAAGGAGGTTCAATCATTTGTTCCCTAATGAGATGCCACACGGTTTGCCACCAAGAAGGGAGATAGAGCACAAAATTGATCTCATTCCCGGAGCCATTCTTCCAAATAAAGCGGCATATAGAATGAATCCTAAGGAGGCTCAAGAGGTACAAAAACAGGTTGATGAGCTACTTTCAAAGGGGTTGATAAGGCCTAGCATGAGTCCATGTGTCGTTCCGGTGTTATTAGTTCCAAAGAAAGATGGTTCGCAACGCATGTGTATGGATTGTAGGTCCATCAACAAGATAACTATCAAGTATAGATTTCCTATCCCACGCTTGGAGGATCTACTTGATGAGTTATATGGGAGTGTTGTCTTCTCCAAAGTGGATTTGAGAAGTGGACACCACCAAATCCGCATCCATGAAGGTGATGAGTGGAAAACGGCTTTCAAGATAATGGAAGGTCTATATGAATGGTTAGTCATGCCTTTCGGTCTTACTAATGCACCTTCTACATTTATGCGCCTAATGAATCATGTATTGAAGCCTTTGATTGGCAAATGTGTAGTAGTGTACTTTGATGACATTCTTGTATATAGTAAGAGTGAGCTTGATCATGTAAAGCATTTAGAGCTAGTCATGTGTATTTTGGAGAAAGAGAAGCTCTACGCCAACATGGAGAAATGTTCCTTCTTCTCACCCAAGGTCGTCTTCCTTGGATATGTGCTTTCACAAGATGGTATTCAAGTGGATCAAGGAAATATCAAAGCTATACACGAATGGCCTACACCGACGTCCATCCATGAGGTACGATCATTTCATGGTTTAGCTTCTTTCTATAGAAGATTTATCAAGAATTTTAGCACTATTATGGCTCCTATGACCGAGTTGTTGAAAAATAAGGAGTTTGAATAGAGTAGAAGTGCTGAAAAGGCATTTGAAATGATCAAAGAGAAGCTTTATAATGCACGAATACTTGTCTTGCCATGCTTTGACAAAATCTTTGAAGTTGAAGTAGATGCAAGTGGTGTTGGTATTGGAGCGGTTTTGTCTTAAGAAGGAAGGCCAATTGCTTATTTTAGTGAGAAGTTGAACGAGGCAAAGAGGAAGTATAGTACATATGACAAAGAGTTCTATGCCATTATAAGAGCTCTTGAGCATTGGAGACATTATCTACTAAGTGGAGAGTTTATTCTTCATAGTGATCACGAAGCTCTCAAGTACATCCAAGGGCAACATAAACTCAATCCAAGACATGCCAAATGGGTTGAATTTATGCAATCTTTCCAATTCGTGATCAAGCATAAAGCCGACCATTTGAATAAAGGTGCCGATGCTCTTTTAAGAAGGTACTTGCTTACACATATTCTTGATTCAAAAGTTGTTGGATTTGATCATATTAAAGATTTATATGAGAATGATCAAGATTTCAAAGAGGTATTTGAGCTCTCAAAGAAGCATCCACACGAGATGTTTCATATTGAAGAGGGGTTTCTTTTCAAAGGAAATCAACTTTGTATCCCAAGGAGTAGCTTGCGAGAATTATTGATCATGGAGGTTCATGGAGGAGCCCTAGCTGGTCACTTTGGTATTGAAAAGACTTATTTGATGATGAGAGATCACTATTTTTGGCCAAGCATGATCAAAGATGTTGAGCATATTGTAAAGAGATGTGGGACTTGTAATCTTGCTAAGTCTCATGTTCTACCACAAAGGTTATACACGCCTCTACCTATTCCCTACCATCCATGGGAAGATGTGAGTCTTGACTTCGTTGTGGGTCTACCAAGAACTCAAAGAGGGAAAGATTCTATTATGGTTGTTGTTGATAGATTCTCGAAAATGGCACACTTCATTCCTTGCCATACTACCTATGATGCTACTAAGGTTGCAAATCTCTACTTTGAAGAAGTTGTGAAGCTACATGGTATTCCAAGGACCATGGTGAGTGATAGAGATTCGAAATTCCTTAGTCATTTTTGGATTACTTTATGGAAGAAGTTGGGTACAAAGCTCAAATTTAGCACGGCATGTCATCCCCAAACGGATGGACAAACTGAAGTTGTCAACCGTACGTTGGGAGCCTTATTACGATCTTTGGTGAGCAAGGATAAGAAAAGTTGGGATACTTTGCTAAGTCATGCTGAATTTGCCTATAATCGGAGTCCAAATCGAGCTACAAAGTTATCTCCATTTGAAGTTGTGTATGGTAAGAACCCTGTCAAACCTATGGATTTATCTCCTATGTCTACATCAACTAAATTCAGTTTTGAAGCTAGTAAGAGAGTTGAGGAGATTAAGAAGTTACATGAGGAGGTTCGTGAAAAGATCATGAGGTATACTCGAAGGGTTGAAGAGAAGGTCAATCAAAAGAGGAAGAAAGTTATATTCAAACCTGGAGACTTGGTATGGATACACCTCAAGAAAGAGAGGTTTCCGAGTAGAAGAAAAGGGAAATTGAAACCAAGAAGTGATGGTCCTTTTGAGGTCATTGAGAAGATCGGAGATAATGCTTATAAGTTGAAGCTCGATGATGGTTATGAGGGAAGTTGTACTTTCAATGTAAGTGATATCAAACCTTATTATCAAGAAGGTGAAGAGATTCCAAGTTTGAGGGCAAACTTTTCTCAAGAAGGGGTGAATGATGCATATTCACATCATAAGCATCATGAAGAAGCTATTAAAGAGCTTACAATTCTCTTAAATGAGCTCCAAGCTTCTAGTTCATGTGACATCCATGGTAGATTTTATGGAAGAGGTTTATTGAGCTTCTTACAACAAGATCCATGAAGATTCATCTACATCAAAGTTGAAAGGCTTTGGAAGATCTACATCATGGTTTTTGAATCTTTAAGTTTGGACTAGTATTGAGCTAGTTATCATCATTTTATGTACATTTGTATCTTTGTGATGTCATTTTTGTATTGAGTGATGTAAGCCAAAATGGGCCTTATTCTTGATGTATGTCACGCCTAAAGGGAGGTGTGTTTACTATAAATACCCCCTTTATGGTGCCTTGTAAGGACAATCTATTGAATCATAATAAACACAAAAGTCTCTCTAAAGTCATCATGCTTTAGTTTTTCTCTCTAGCATTCTAGCTAGGAGTTTCGAGTTCCTTGAGGGGAATTCGTTCAAATCTTCTCTTCTATTCCAAGAGGGAGCAATCTTGGATGGTGCAAAGGAGGAGTTGGATATCAAATTGATTGTGGTGCGTCTATATCAATCAAGGAGGTTTCCATTGCCAATTCTATCTTGTTCTTACGTCAAACGTGTTGTTCTTCATTGGTTGGTACGTTTTGCTTAGCCTTTTGTTTCTCTTGATTGTCATTCTTGTCATAATCATTAGAACTCTCGTCCAAGCCTTTCGTTTCATACCTTTTTCCATTCGTTTCATTCGTTTGTTTGAGAAATCAACAATCACAAGTTCTTACTTGTGAACGATCCGTTTTCATTTTGTGTATAATGGATTAGTTTTGATTCATTATGCATCAGAGAAGTACAACTCGATCACTATCATAGGTGTGATGCGATCAACCAAAGGAGATTACAATAAAAATCTCTCAAACTTTCAACTCACAATCTCTCGGGATACACTGGGAAAATATTTGTGAAATGGTCTCTCTCTCAATATTTTCCCTCTGATCTAATTGATCGTCGTAGGTTAAAGTGTAGAATACTGTACCTATAAGGCGGCCAGGAGAAAGTAGAGTTACATTAAAACTCTAATAACAATAAGCAGTATCTGACTTGAAGAGAGAGCCTAGGTTAAACATAATTAACACCAAGAGGAATTCTATGCCACCTAGGATTCCTCGTAGCACCCTTGATGGCATCTCTTGGGGCGCTGCCTACGCCTCCTTTCTTTTCTCTCTACCTGAGGCGTGTCTAGCGCATCCTTTGGTGCAGGTCGCGCCTCATTCCTTTGCCGTTTTAGACTGTAACAGATCCAATGGGCCAGAAAACACCCAATAGGTCTAATTCGGAGAAAATAGAAAATAGAGAGGGCATGGAACACCAAAGGACATGACAAGTTAGAAATCTAGGAAGCTCAATCTATGTTAGAAACTTGTCGGAAAACATTGATCAATAAATATGGCATGAGCAGTATCTTCTACAAGTTAGGGAAGGTGATTAGAGGTTGCATCCCAAATAGGACAGGAAGAGATGGTAGATTCAGTTTCGTTGAGTTTGCAAGAGAAGTGGAAGCATCAAGAGCTATTGAAAACCTGCATCAGAAAGGAATCCGAGGAATGATGATTTTTGCTAACTGGGCCAGAAGAATGTGAAGATGGAAAGAGGAAGATCAGTTCAAGTTTGGATGGAAAAGAAAAGGAGAAGAAGAAAGGAGACTAAAATCTAGGTACGAAAGGACAAACAAAGTATTGGAAAACAGCAGCCAAGTGAAAGAGAGAATATGGTCATCCGAGGCTACCAAGATGCTATGCAGAGTGAGAAAAGCACTAATTAACCTCTCTAACTTGTGTAATAAGTTGCTTAAATTGTCAAACCTTGACATTAGAATCACGACATTGGAAGGAACAAAAACCATCCTCACCTTACAATCCTATCAAGAGTTAGAGACCTTTTCGTCAGGAGAACTCTTACAGGAGTTCTTGGAGATATGAAGATGGTCCCAGTACGAAGTAGCTGAAGACATGATGCATGGCTTAGATTGAGATGAGGGGTTTTCCATCCCATGGATTCACCAAGGAGAACATAGAAAGGTGTGTCTCCCCATTTTTTTTTGGGGGGGGGGGGGGTACTACTAAAATCTTGGCAGTTTGAGAAGGATTTTAACCAGATGAGCTTAATTCGGTTTCGTCAATCACCGGCCAAAATTCTAATTCGATTCGGTTTTCGGTTCAGACTTTATCTTCTACAAATTGGAATACATGATGCATGGCTTAGTTTGCAAGAAATCGAGCCCACCAAACTAATGCCTCTGATTATGCCAGAAGTCAAGTCAAGATACCGGAGCTTGGAATTGGAAACCACAAATAACTATGTCCATGAAGATAGGGTGATCCAAGAGATAGAGGTTGAGGTGGTCAAGGAAACTTCATTAGAGGAAATGCCAAAGACAGGAATATGGAAGACGATAAGGCAACGAAGGGAATTGGGCCATAGGGTCAGCCCGACCAATTGTGCCCAAGTATGATCTCTTTGGGCCCTAGCAACAATCCAATTGAGCATATGGCTGAAAATGAGATCACTAGCAGAGGCCATGTTGAAAATCTCAAACGAGATTTGGCCGCAGCCTTGGAAGTTGATTCAGAACTAAACACCCCATTGGAATCCTCAAAACCAATAAACCATGCACATAGGGATTAATGTGTCCAGCAACCATAATTTTGGCTTTCCAAAATTCATCCCATCAAAAGAATAATTTTGGCTCCATACAATTAACCCAAGATAAATGTGTTTCCACTAGAATTTTGTTGTTGTTGCTGTTAACAATGTCCCGAAAAGGTAAAATCAGCAATGCAAAGGGATAATATTGTACTTAGCCTCCATTGTGGTGGTTCTAAAATATATAGGCCAACTAATTTCATATTAGATATTAGATACAAAAAAAGAAAAAATAGCATCAGTCTATGTTAATGTTAAGTGTCCAAAAGAAGAAAAAAGTAATCTCCAGGTGAACGAACCATGCACAAGTAGGTTTCTTCTCCCACTCGCCTCTATATACTCGATAGGAACCATAGATTTTAGAAACAAATGTAATTTATAGCAATGAGATGCAGTATTTACGTCAAACATTAGTGTGCACACCAAACACTAACAGAAAGCACATTCATATGAAGGGAAAGTCAATCGTAGAATACAAAATAGACAGAGAGATTCATGCCAGCCGAGATTGAAGTAATTCGCCCCAATTGATTAAAGAAATTGTTGAATAGTTAGTGGAATTTAATGAGGGAATTAATGTATTACTTCTATCAAGGTCCCACATGAATAGAATAATGTAATCCCTAGCTCCTAGAGAATATAAATAGGTTTTATTTATTTAATGTCCCACATGGACAAAGTAAGTTATATTATAGCTCTTTATAAGTTAAAGAGTTATATGGACTTACAAATAAATAAACCATGGACTAGGCTAACATGTGCTTGGGTTAAGGTTCGCATTGAACCGCACACAAGCGCGCGCCGCATGGGCTGTAGGGCCCTAGAGGCGCTTATTAGGCGCACTTGGCACGTGAGCTCGGAGCAAAGGAACAAACTATGAGGGTTATTAGCAGATTTCACAAAATCGTTCTTATCCATATCCTGTGCAATGGATAGAGATCAGGCAGTCATGAGGGGCAAATCTTGTCTTAAAGAGAGTGATCACATTCACGCCTCAAAGCATCAATCCCATCTCTGAATTCCTAACAGAAACCCCTGCCAAACTAGATAAATTTAGTTGAAATAAAATAAAATTAGTTCAAATTATTGAAAAATATTGGTAAACAGGTATCAATTCAAATATTTTATGATCTAAGCTACTTGCCATTTAAAAAATTTAACAGTGATAAATAAAGAATATCCCTAGTAAAGATCACGTATAACTAGGTGAGGTAGGATAAAAATTATTTCGCAAATTCGGGGTATGTAAAAATTATTATAACAAAGCTCGGGTAGGATAAAAAAAACACTTATAACTCCGGTGAGGTAGGGTAAAAAAGAGTGTGTAAAAATTATTACACCAAAATCAGATAGGGTAAATGTAATTTACTCGATAACAGTACCTATTACCCAAAAATAAATATGGACTTAAGTTAAGGTAGGATGGGAATATAACAGGAGTAGGAGCATGGTTTATCATTTATATAACCACTTACTAAAAGTTAATATAGTGTGGAGCCATTAGATTAGAAATATGTATGTAGACTTTCCAAAAGCAACCCATTCCAATGCAAACTTGTCAAAAGCATCCCATTCCAACCTAGAGCATATATGCTTTGTACAAAATGTACCCATTCCTCCATAGTGACAAATACCTTACAACACACTCACACACAATTTTTTTTAATTAAAACAATTTAAACAAAAACACTGATATAAAATAAGTGCAATAAGAATATTGTAAAGCATTGATGATCAATGATAGATATTACTGTATGAAACAGGGGCGGATCCACGTGTACAAGTATGGTGTCAATTGACACCACTAAAACTTTTTTAAAAAAATATGTTTGGAAAAAAAAAGAAAAAGATTTTGATTATATATCAATTAACACCGATTAGAATTAGAAGAATTAGTGTAGCCTGCTGGTGTCATCTCTCCTGTGTAATAGGATTTGACATAGTAGAGAGGTCATGTGTTCTCAATACCTTCTAACAACGTTTTTTACATGTTCCAATTTTTTTTTTTAAATTTAGGAAGGCAACGGTTATGTATATAAATAAATTATATAACACAACTTTTAGCGTTTATTTGTGATCAATTTTTTTTAAAAGAAAATTATCATTCATCATTAACTTTAAATCTTAGATCCGCCACTGGTACGAAACCGTTGGAGACTTGGAGTACTTATAATTCGTAAGTAAAATTGAAGTAATATAAACTAAGTGCAATATATAAATACTTTCTAATACTAACAATAGGTATCTAAAATTACATGCTTTTGAAAGTTGAAATCCTCAAGTACAATTGGAAGTAATATAATAAGTTTCAAAGTCCCACGGCACGTGCCGAAGGTATAGTACTTACAAAATATACAATACATTAGGATATATAATAACAAATAAAATAACATAATTCCTTAATTGACAGTCCTAAATGAATAAAGCAACAAAGAGTGTGTGATATATAATAAAGTATGAATTACCCTAGTCTTAAAATTAAAAGCAACCTTTAGGGTGAACCACTCCATCGTTTGATCCACCAGCATGGACACAAGATGATTGAGCTGATTGATCGTTGTAGGTGAGGTTTATTTCTTCCATCTTTATACCCGTACAAGGGTGCGTTGAGCTGCAATCAAATTTAATAGCTATTGGTATAGCCGATGATCCATGTATGTCTTGGTAAGTTACACCACTAATCTTTACTCCAGAAGCCTGTTTAAACAAAACGTATGTTAGAGTGCACAAAATTATATTAGAATTTATTGAGAAAGTCAAAATATCTATTATTTGTGTTTCGTCTACATATATAAACTTGAATATTAATAATACTACGAACCTTTCCAGGACAACCCTTGTTATCAGGGCAATAATTTTGGTCGATAATGATGGGGTTCTTTGATAGAGATCTTGTCCATATTGCTAATATTGTAATCTTGCAGTTTAGGTAATTTCTTGGGGTAGTTTATATTCTGCTCCATATTTGATTCTCTTAATTTTAGTTAGGATATTTTTCTTTCCTTACAAGAAAGTTGTATTGGTGTATAAATTGATTGTATTGGTGCTATGAAAGATGAGAAAAACGTTTACAGTAAATTTTGTCTTCCGTCGTTTTTCTCGTTCATGGTATCAGAGCGAGGTTGGCTCCATTAACAAATCAACATGAGTGATAGTGAGATTCCCGTGAGTGATAGTGAGTTTCCCAAAAAGCCAACTCTTTTCGTGATTACACCCACATCGCCCTATTACATCCATCCATCAGAAGGGTCAGGAATCAAGATCACCTCTGTGATCTTCGATGGGGAAAATTATGATCTGTGGGAGAATGCAGTCACCACAGCCCTTCGATCCAGAAACAAGTTGGGATTTATCAACGGGAAGATAGTCGAGCCTACGGTAGCCGCCGGAGCCGATCAGTCCGAGGTGGACGCATGGGAAATAGTTAACTCCACTATGTGCTCGTGGTTTTTGAACGTAATTGAAGACAAATTACGTCCGAGTGTTGCCTACGCCAACACAGCCAAGGTCATGTGGGATGACTTGAAGAAGAGGTATGGAGTTTCTGATATTCCCAAGATACATGATCTGAAGTCCAAGATAGCAAATTGTAAACAGGGATCAACGATGAGCGTAGTAGAGTACTATGCAAAATTGGTTGGTTTTTGGAATGAGTTGGGAGCAAAGACCACTCAGCACCTATGCACTTGCGGAAAGTGTGAATGTAGTCTGGGTAAGAAGTTGGTCCAGCAAATGGAAGAGAAGGCGCATCAGTTCTTGATGGGGCTCGATGATGCGAGATTTTCGACACTTCGTGGGCATATCTTGGCCATGGACCCTCTTCCCACACTTGACGAGATCTTCAACATGGTCAGACAAGAGGAGCACCATAAGAGTGTCGTCACTGGTAGGGAAGAAGTTGCAGCCGCTTTTGCCGTAAATGTGAAGAATCCAGCTTCAATGGAACGACCCACTTGCAAACATTGTGGAAGACATGGACATGATGAAAGTAATTGCTATGAGCTGATTGGGTTTCCAGTAGGATGGGGCGCACGCGGCAGAGGCAGAGGAGTACGGGGAGGCAAAACCTCACACGGTGGCAGACAAAGTGTAGGACGTGGAAAAAATAATGGAAGAGAGGGAGCCTACGCCGTTGCCACCACACAAGACACCCTCGAAGCCGAGCCCAAAACCACCAGACAACCACGACAGGACTTTACTGCAGACCAAGTACAACGTATCCTCGCACTCATTGAGACGTCAAAGAGTGGGCACGAGCAGTTATCAGGTAAACTTCCATGGCCCATAGATAGTGGTGCGTCGTCACATATGACTGGGGATTTGAGTTTGGTAAGCAATCTGCAAGGTATAAGTCCAGTGGTTATTGATTTGCCTAATGGACAGAAAACTTGGACTGACAAGGAGGGATTGGTTAAAATTGGTGAACAACTGAGATTGAACAAAGTCCTTTTTGTCCCTCGCCTAAATTGCAATCTTATGTCAGTTTGGAGGCTTTGTAAAGAGTTAAAATGCTATGTGACATTTGATGAAAATTACTGTGTTTTGCAGGACCGTACTACGAGGATTCCGATTGGTGTGGGTAGACAGCGAGATGGGGTTTATTACTATGATGAAGGCAAAGTGAAGAAGACACAAGCATATGCGGTGCAAACTGGGAGTCTATGGCATTAACGTCTGGGTCATCCGTCAAAGGAGGTCACGAGTAATTTTTTGAAGTCTTTGAATTGTTCTAGTAGTAATGTTTGGCAAAATGAAGTGTGTGATGTGTGCTTTCGTGCAAAGCAAACCCGAAGTCAGTTTTCTATCAGTAATAATAAAGCAAGAGAATTGTTTGAGATTATTCACTGTGATATTTGGGGTCCTTACAAAGAACCATCCTCATGTGGTGCGCGCTATTTTTTAACTATTGTTGATGATTTTAGTAGAGCCGTTTGGGTATTTCTTATGAAGGAGAAGAGTGAAACTGGTAAAGTATTAAAAGGTTTTGTCGCTTTGGTTAAGACCCAATTCAACAAGTCGGTAAAAATTATGTGAAGTGACAATGGGCTTGAATTTGCTTCAAGGCTTATGAAGTTGTTTTATTTGGAGGTTGGTATTATCCATCAAATGAGCTGTGTTGAAACTCCTTAACAAAATGGAAGGGTAGAGCGTAAGCATCGTCATATTTTAAATGTCGCCCGAGCTCTTAGATTCCAATCTCACTTACCTTTAAATTTTTGGGGGGAGTGTATTTTAACTGCAGCCCATTTGATAAATAGGACACCGAGTAAGTTGTTGGAAGGAAAAACCCCATATGAGCTGATTTTTGGTGAAAAACCCTCCTATGATCACATCAAAGTGTTTGGGTGTCTATGTTTTGGTATGAATAAGGTCAAGGGGAAGGATAAATTTGCCTCAAGATCTCGAAAATGTGTTTTTGTGGGATACCCTTTCGGGAAAAAAGGTTGGAAATTATATGATGTTGAGAACCATGAGTTCTTGGAAAGTCGAGATGTAATATTTTTTGAGAAAAATTTTCCGTTTGCCAATAATGCTCAAGATGTAAATGCTCCAGCACCCCATGAACCCCAAGAACTTTGTGTCGTTGGTGATGAAAATGCTGGGAGTGAGACCTTCATGGAGGGTCACCAACAGGTGCCTACCGAGTCGGACGATAGGGGGAGTTTGTCAGCAAAGTGTATGGTGGATCAAGACATGCATATAGAGTCTGCGACGGAAGCAATTCCAGTAGTGTCGTCCACTTCTGATGTTGTTCAGGAGACCAACGACTTGATTGCTAGCCCTGGTCTAGAAAATGAGGTGTCTGAGCCAGCAACACCCGTGGAACCCGGTGTTAGAGTACAATCTTATTCAATAGAGCGAAATCTTGGCGGTCGTGAGCAACGTAACAGGCGTCCTCCAGCTCATTTGAATGATTATATGTGCTACAGTACTCAAGTAATAAACCCCGTCTCACAAGAAAACTCATACAAATCGGGATCCTCAGGTACGCGTTATCCTTTGCAAAATTATGTCACATGTAGTAATTTTTCTCTTAACCATCAAAAGCTTTTGGCTGCTATTGCAAAAGTTCAGGAACTCCAGTTTTATCACGAAGCAGTTCGTGATGAAAAATGGAGGCATGCCATGCGTGAAGAAATCGATGCCTTGGAGAAAACAAGAACTTGGACTGTTGTTGACTTACCCCCTGGAAAGAAACCGATCGGTTGCAAATGGGTTTATCGTGTTAAATACAACTCCGATGGGACCATTCAGCGCTACAAGACACGGTTGGTTATTCGAGGGGACCATCAAGTAGAAGGCATGGACTACAATGAGACATTCGCTCCTGTCACCAAAATGACCAGTGTACGTTGTTTCTTGTGTGTCGCAGTTGCAAAAGGCTGGGACCTCTATCAGCTTGATGTGAATAACGCCTTCCTTCATGGAGATCTTAATGAAGAAGTATACATGAAACTACCTCCTGGTTTTCATACCTCCGGTCGTCATAAGGTATGTAGGTTAAACAAGTCCTTGTATGGTCTTAAACAGGCTCCACGACAATGGTTTGCAAAACTGTCCTCCAAATTATATGATTTTGGGTTTGTTAGATCTTATGCCGATTATTCCTTATTCACTTACCGTCGGGGCGATACCTTCATGGCTTTATTGGTGTATGTGGATGATATTGTACTTACTGGCAATGACAAAAATGCTTGTCAACAGTTCAAAGAGTACTTGCACAAGTGCTTCAGTGTCAAGGATCTTGGTATTCTCAAATATTTTCTTGGCATTGAGGTAGCTAGAGGGTCTCGAGGCCTTTTTCTATGTCAACGGAAGTATGCGCTCGAAATTATTGATGAATGTGGGCTTATGGGCGCAAAACCAGCCTCGACTCCTATGGAAGAAAATCACAAACTCGCTCTTGCTACGGGAAAATTGTTGGATGACGCCACCGCGTATAGGAGACTTGTGGGTCGCTTGATTTATCTCACTATTACCCGGCCTGATCTTACCTATGCAGTCCATGTCTTGTCTCAATTCATGCAATCTCCAATGGTGGAGCATATGGAAGCGGCCAGACGAGTTGTTCGATACTTGAAAGGTAGTCCGGGTCAAGGAATCTTACTACCTAGCACCAACAACTTGCGGGTATTTGCTTTTTGTGATTCCGATTGGGGAGCATGTCCTATTTCTCGACGGTCTCTCACTGGATATTTTATCATGCTTGGAGGAGCTCCCATATCTTGGAAAACCAAGAAACAAACAAGCATCTCCGATCTTCATTGAAGGTTGAATATCGTGCTATGGCTTTTGCTGTTAGTGAACTTGTGTGGATTAAATCTTTTCTCGCATCCTTGGGCGTTTTCCACACACACCCGATCCGCCTCTATTGTGACAGTCAGGCTGCCTTACACATTGCCAACAATCCAGTTTTTCATGAACGCACCAAACACATTGAGATCGATTGTCACTTTGTTCGTGAAAAACTTGAAGATGGAATGATCAGTCTATCCCACATTGGATCCAAACATCAACCTGCTGATTTGTTGACCAAGGCCTTAGGGAGCTCTCAGTTTCGCTACCTACAAGGCAAGTTGGGCATGCTCGACTTACATGCTCCAACTTGAGGGGGAGTGATAGAGATCTTGTCCATATTGCTAATATTGTAATCTTGCAGTTTAGGTAATTTCTTGGGGTAGTTTATATTCTGCTCCATATTTGATTCTCTTAATTTTAGTTAGGATATTTTTCTTTCCTTACAAGCAAGTTGTATTTGTGTATAAATTGATTGTATTGGTGCTATGAAAGATGAGAAAAACGTTTACAGTAAAATTTGACTTCCGTCGTTTTTCTCGTTCATTCTTGGCATTCACCATTGTGATATGCTCAAAGAGAACGTTTTTGACGTATCCATTGCTCGGCCTACCCCATGACTTAATTCTTACTCCATTTTCTGTTCCGGTAAAAGTTGCAGTCTTAACGGTAACGTTTTGCACTCCTGCCTCGTTTACTTCTTTTCCTAGACTTCCAATGCTACATAAAATAAAATAAATTGATGAGCCATCAGATATATATGCTAGTAGTTTGACGAACTTGTAAATCTACATAATGCATACCTAATGCCATGGCCAGGACCACAGTTCATGTCCTCAATCCACAAGTTAGTAGTCCCTTCACCAATAGAGACACAGTCATCTCCAGTGCCAATGTTGGAGTTTAAGATGGTGACCCCCATCGACCTTTCGACATGAATGCCATCGGTGTTTGGACTAGATCCAGAAGCTGACACCTTTACGTTTTGCACCTTGACATTCTTACATCCATTAATCACAATGTGATACAACTGACTGTTTATTGATGTTACTCCATTGATGGTTATGTTCCTTGAGTTTGTAAACATCAGTGTCTGCATAAACATGATCAAAAACCACCCAGTGCTGGTTAGTAAAAATGATAATGATAATTAAATTGAGGAAGAGATGATGGATTCTTACGGTATAGAAGGGGCAGCCATTCCCGGAGCTCTTGCAGGACCACAAACTAGCACCCTTTGCATCAAAAGTCCCACCGGAGATAGTAACTCCGGTGACACTGTCGAAGGCAAACCACGTGGCAGCGTTCCGAAGGACCTTAAAGTCAGAGGGGCCTACGATGGTTCCCTTAATATCAAAAGTAATGGCACTACTCTTACAACTCTGGCCATTAAACTTGATGATAGCCTTAACCAAAACCGCCCTTTGGAACGGTGACGGTGGAGGAACCTGTGGAGGCACAGGCTGAGTTCCAGGCAGACAAGAAGGCCTTGGATGAGTCTGATTTACCATCAGGGGTCGCCCCATGACTGGTAATGTCAATGTTGTCAGCATTGGTTGCTGGGAATGTCATGACCAAAACAAATACTGTTAGGGTCATGGTAATCATCAAAGTTGGTGTTGAGCCTAATGTCAACATTTTGTTTCTTCTTTTTTCGTTTGTATTAAGGGGGTTTGGGGCTTTCTCAGTTTGGATTCTTAGCTTTTTCTTGACATATATAGACAAGAAAATTAAAGAAGAGGGTTTTGAGAGTTTGAGGATGGAGAAGATGGGAGATGTTGGAGGAGTATTTATAGGATTTGAATGCCTAATAATATGTAGTATGGTGAATTTTATTGATACATGACTTCTTGGACCAACCTTCTTACTTTGTGGACCAACATATGCATGCATGGTGACAGTTGATTAGTTGAATATCGCTCTTACGTACTCATAAGAAAAATAAGGACTGAGAAATTGAAAAATGCATGGCTTGCAATGCAAATTATTAAATTTACTGTAATGTACTATTTGGATACACCGCATATATTAAAATATATTAATTTTTATGTGATGAATTTTTATAAATATTTGATAGCTTTAGAAAAATAATGACATGCAGGCTACAACTAATGCCTAATCGTAATTTCAGTCTCTAAAACGATAATACTACTAACATAATAATATAAAACAAACCAATATATTTTTTAAGTGCAGTGTCATTGTTAAAAATCATATTCTTGTACATTAGTTTTTTAAGAAAAGAATATGATTCAATTGTATTATAAAATATACCTTTTGTAAATTATACAAAATTATAATTTTATCAATTGTTTTTTACATTTGTAAAGACACATTTTATTATCTTATCTTATTCTAATATAAAAACCATAGTACTCCCTCCGTTTTTTTTTATCTGTCATTTACGGTTTTCAGTGCCAATTTTTAATCAATAATTTCTAGTATAAAACTTTTATAGAAAAATATAATATTATACTTTTTTAATAATATTTTTTATTACGAATCTAATGATATCAATTTTGTATGATGAATCATTATACAAATTAAGATATTAACGGTCAAAATTTTTGCCACAATTTTCCTAGGCGACAGATAAAACAAAACGGAGGTAGTATAATGTATCAAATTGGATAAGTTTTAATGGAATTCATCTAGAATAATGATTCAAATCTCTCCGCCTCCTATCTCAATATGCTCCCTCCATTCAAATTAAATCAAATAAATGTGACTAACTTAGGTGGCGTTAAATCGTAATATTTGGGGTACCATTTAGCATTTTAATTGGGTCAATATTAATTTTATTTGGACAAATATTAGTGTCAGTAAACTAAAATTTTGGTTAAGTAGTGTTAGCGTTTTAAGTACAATTTTCTAAAACACTTATAAAGTTAATTAACGTCTACCATCACTACTAAAAATATATATATTAGCAACCACTTTTTCCAACCAATTTAAAATGGTTGGAAAAACCAACCATTTTAGTAACTATTTAATATTCCAACTATTTTTCAAATAAATTTGTGGGAAAAATTGTTGGAAATTCCAACCAATTTTGCTAAAATGGTTGGAAAATTTTCCTACCACCCTTTTTCCTACCATTTGAAGATGGTTGGAAAAATAGTTTTCCAACCAATTTCAAACAGCGTGGAGATGATGATCCCGGGAGCATGATGCTCCCTGCGCCCGGCCCAAAGTTTATTCAGCGTGGCCCAATGAAAAAGAAAAGAAATAAAAGACACGACCCAATGAAAAGAAATGAAAGACGCGGCCCAATTGAAAGAAAAAGGAAAACAAACGAAAAACAAAAGCAAACGAAAACGAAAAACGAAAAACGAAAAACGAAATCATTTTTCAGATTATTTGCTAGAAAAACGAAAATCAAAATCAAACAAACAAAAGCAAGAAATCAAAGATCAAGCAAGAAATCATTCAAACAAACGAAAATCCAATTCCCAGAAAAACGAAAATCAAACCCTAGAAAACGATTGCATTTAGATTATGGATCAAGATCAAGCAAATTCAACGATAAACGACATCAATCAAACAGGTAAACATTAAATAATTTTCATTGTTGAAGGACGATTTCATATTATCAACAATTACACTTAATGTGTTTGATCCTTTAAATATGCAGAAACATCCACCCAACATTCGAGTGCAAAAACACTATACATAGATGAATCTGATGATGATTCACGAGAAGAAGGTAAATAGATATTGTTTTGTTAAAAGAACAATGTTCATACTATACATATAGAAGTAGAATGCTCATGATCTATCATTACAATGCTTATGACTTGAAAGGACAATGCTCATGATTTATAATGACAATGCTCATAATGTACAAGGCAATTGCTCATGACTTATAATGATAATGCTCATTACCTGATTTTGTACTCATGTTAATGCTCATAATGTACAAGTCAATTGCTCATGACATATCAAATATAGTTTTGCTCATATACTAGAACTATTATGCTCATAACATATAAGTATTATGCTCATAAGTCTCTACACTCATGCTCATAATGTACAACTTTAATGCTCATAACATATAAGTATTATGCTCATCATGTAGAAGTAGAATGCCCATATCAAATATAGTTAATCAGTAAGACAATGCTCATAACATTAAGTCATAATGCTCATAACCTATCATTACAATGCTCATGACTTATAATGACAATGCTCATAATGTACAGGGCAACTGCTCATGACCTATCATTACATTGCTCAAGACTTATAATGACAATGCTCATGACCTATCATTATATTGCTCATGACTTATAATGACAATGCTCATAATGTACAAGGCAATTGCTCATGACCTATCATTACAATGCTCATGACTTATAGTGACAATGCTCATAACCTGATTTTGTACTCATATTAATGCTCATGATCTGATTTTGTACTCATGTTAATGCTCATAATGTACAAGGTAATTGCTCATGACATATAAAATATAGTTTTGCACATATAATAGAACTATTATGCTCATAGTGTACAACTTTAAAGCTCATAATATATAACTATTATGCTCATCATCTAGAAATAGAATGTTTGTAATGTTAATTTATAACATCAATTTTGTATCAACAGATCATGAACCTGTGGATAAACAAACATCAATGGCCACAAAAGAGTTCCAAACATTGAAAGCTCAAGCACTTGCTGAAATTATGATACCATTGCCAGACAACCAAATAGTAAAGGAAGCTGAAAGTTCAGAAATCCTAGGCAAGAAAGTTACATCAGAAAAGGAAGCATTTTCATTATATAATGAGTATGCATTCAGAATTGGATTTAGTGTTCGTAAAACCAAGACAAGATATAGGGAAAATTCAAGGGAACTTAGAGGTAGAGAGTTTGCTTGCAATAAGGCTGGATTGAAAGAAAACAAAGGGAAGGACGGGAAAATGTACACAAAGCTTGACACAAGAACAAATTGCAAGGCAATGGTGTATTTTGAGATAAAAGATGGGGTATGGACAGTGGCAAGGCACAGAACAGAGCATAATCATAGATTTTGCCCGTCAGATCAAAGGCATTTACTCAGATCACATCGAAAGATTGACCGCAAGAAGCATCGTACCTTAAGCAATTGATCAACTCAAGGGTCAAAATTGCTGATGCAATTAGAGTAATGAAGAAAGAAGCTGGAGGATCACCTTCTCTTGGATTCACTAAAAGAGATGCATATGATGAAATATTGAGACAAAAAAAGAAGCATTTGGATGGATGCGATGCAAATACCTTGATAAAGTTGTTCAGAAAAGAGGAAAAAAAAGAGCCTGATTTCTATTATGATTTTGAGTGTGATGAAGAGGGTTCGATAGAGAGGTTTTTTTGGAGAGATTCCCAAATGAAGAAAGATTACATGCTGTTTGGGGAACTTGTGGTTCATGACACAACTTATAGGACAAATAAGTACAACTTAATATGTGGCCCATTTGTTGGAATGAACCACCATGGTCAAAATGTTATGTTTGGATGTGGGTTCTTGTTAAATGAAAATACGGAGAGCTTTATATGGTTGTTTGATAAGTTCTTAGATTCAATGGGAGGAAAAAATGCCAATTACCATAATGACTGATCAAGTAAATGCAATGCGAAATGGTATAGCCAAGGTGTTCCCGACAGCTGCACATAGATTATGCATCTGGCACTTGATTGAAAATTCAAAGACACATATCAAGCACTTAAGATGCATGGAAGGATTCCAAGAAAAGTTTGACAGATTACTCAAACTACCAGACACAATACAAGAATTTGAAGACTCATGGGAGAGGTATGCTCATATCCTACAACTACATTGCTTATAATTCTTGAACATTATTACTCATAGACACTTATCATTATTGTTCATTTCATAAAACCATAATGCTCATGAATCTAAACACCAATGCTAATGACCTAGAACGACAATGCTCATTATTTACAAAAAATAACAAATTCTCTAATTTAACTCATATGCTCATAAACTACAAACACATATGCTCATAGCCTATAAACAACAATGATCATTACATAAAACCATAATGTTTATGAATCGAAAGACCTATGCTCATAATGTATAAAATCAATGCTCATGACCTACAACTACAATGCTCATAATGTATAAGACCAATGCTCATGACCTACAACTACTATGCTCATAATGTATAAGACCAATGCTCATGACCTACAACTACTATGCTCATAATGTATAAGACCAATGCTCATGACCTATTATGACAATGCTCATGACATATAATGACATACAACTACTATGCTCATAATTTATAAGACCAATGCTCATGACCTAGAACTACTATGCTCATGAATCTAAACACGTATGCTCATGACCTACAAAGCCAATGCTCATTGCGTAAAATCAGAATGCTCATTATTCTAAACTCATATGCTCATGACTTAGAACGACAATGCTCATTACATAAAATCATAATGCTCATGAATCTTATGCTCATAATCTAAATCTACTATGCTGATAAAATCTTCAATTTTCCCATGTCAGTTTGATGGAAGAATATGACTGCAAAGATGACGAGTGGTTAAAAAGGTTATATGGTCTTAGGGAAAAATGGTGTCCAGCTTACAACAAACAGTTCTTTTCAGGAGGTATATTGTCTTCGCAATGGAGTGAGTCAACAAATAGTTCACTCAGGAAGAGATGACATTGAATGATATACCTATGTTGATTCAACGATGTAGTTCATGAATGGAGAAGTAATGAAAACACACTTAACTTCAAAAGTGGGCAAGGGATTCCAGAAATGACATTGAATGATATACCTATGTTGATTCAAGCTGCAAACATATATACACCCAGCATGTACACAGAATTTGAGAAAGAATACAAGCGTATCCATACGTACCTCCATTCCCAAGTAGAATATTGCGATGAATATGAGACTTACAACGTTTGGCATCGTGTGAAGCCTCAATATAAGTATTTGGTGAGTTTCAACAAGTTGTCACATGATATACAATGTACCTGCATGGGGTTTCAAGAAACAGGCATATTATGCTCACATTCTTTGAGGGTTTATGACTTAAATTGTGTTGAAGTTATGCCAACAAAATATAAGACACCAAGATGGACGAAAAGCATTAGGCCCCAAGAAGACCTAGAAAACACAACAAAAAAAGGGGTTTCAACACCACCAGCAGTGTGGAGGACGCAAATGAAGAGAAAATATAATTCAGTTATTTCAGCAAGTGCTGAAAATGAAGAAGCAAGGAAAATAATTGAAGACAATTTGACACAAGTCAAACAACAAATACAGAATGAAGGATTGGTTGTATCTGAATCAGAAGATGACCAGAACCAAGACGTTGAGGAGCACCATATAGACAATGAAACAGTTGTCTTAAATCCCAAAAAATCAAGGCAAAAGGGGGAGAGCAACATTAGAAGAAAGTCAACAACTGAAAAAATGGCAAACATAGCAAGAGGGAGGAAAAGAGCAGCAGAAACAAGGAAGGTAAATATGCTCATAAACTTGAACTTCATAGCTCATCATCATACACATATCAAACACATACTATGCTAATATGCCTCAAGAATGTTTATGCTTAGAACATATTGAAAAATGTCTTCACAGGAAACTACAGCAAGAAGAAGAAAACAACAACAAAGAAATAGAAAGACAAGAACAAGAGCAACAAACTCAACATCAAACATTTACCACAGTGGAAAGTGCTATGTCACAGGTACCAAAACCAACCAAATACATATTTGAAATTAAAAAATTTGAATATATAGTAACTCTATTTTATATTGATAATGCAGAGTCCCAATTTTGTTTCATTCACCCAACTGCTCCAACAAAGCATGGCAGGCGTATCTTCACAAGATGTTCATCCACATCCCCATCAATATTAGCAACATTGACTATATTTTAAAGTTATATTTGAAAACACAATTAGTAGTATAATCATATATGTACACACAAGTGCTTCAGGAAAGCTGAATTACAAGTGTCATAATTTATAAAGACAATGCTCATTACATATAATGACAAATGTTAATGACTTATAATGCTCATGACTTATAATGACGATGCTCATTACACAAAACCATAATGCTCATATGATACAATACCAATGCTCATGATCTATCATTACAATGCTCATAACATACAACACAAATGCTCATGACCTATCATTACAAATGCTCATAACATACTCTACATGGACAATGCTCATGACTTACAATGACAATGCTCATAACCTACAAGACTAATGCTCATGACTTATAATGATAATGCTCATTACACAAAACCAAAATGCTCATGACCTATCATTACAATGCTCAAAACCTACAAAGTTTAAACCTCGTGACTTATAATGACAATGCTCATAACCTACAAGACTAATGCTCATGACTTATAATGACAATGCTCATTACACAAAACCAAAATGCTCATGACCTATCATTACAATACTCATAACCTACAAAGTTTAATACTCATGACTTATAATGACAATGCTCATAACCTACAAAACTAATGCTTATGACTTATAATGATAATGCTCATTACACAAATCCATAAATGCTCATGAGCCAGAACACCTATGCTCATATCCTATAATGCAAATGCTCATGACCTATCATTACATTGCTCATACTCTACATGGACAATGCTCATGACTTGCAATGACAATGCTCATGACCTACAAGACTAATGCTCATGACTTATAATGATAATGCTCATTACACAAAACCAAAAATGCTCATGACCTATCATTACAATGCTCATAACCTACAAAGGTTAATGCTCATGACTTACAATGACAATGCTCATAACCTACAAGACTAATGCTCATGACTTATAATGATAATGCACATTACACAAAACCAAAATGCTCATGACCTATCATTACAATGCTCAAAACCTACAAAGTTTAAAGCTCATGACTTATAATGACAATGCTCATGACCTACAAGACTAATGTTCATGACTTATAATGATAATGTTCATTACACAAAACCAAAATGCTCATGACATATCATTAGAATGCACATAACCTACAAAGTTTAATGCTCATGACTTATAATGACAATGCTCATAACCTACAAAACTAATGCTCATGACTTATAATGATAATGCTCATTACACAAATCCATAAATGCTCATGATCCAGAACACCTATGCTCATGTCCTACAACGCAAATGCTCATGACCTATCATTACAATGCTCAAAACCTACAAAGTTTAATGCTCATGACTTATAATGACAATGCTCATGACCTACAAGACTAATGTTCATGAATTATAATTATAATGCTCATTACACAAAACCAAAAATGCTCATGACCTATCATTACAATGCTCATAACCTACAAAGGTTAATGCTCATGACTTACAATGACAATGCTCATAACCTACAAGACTAATGCTCATGACTTATAATGATAATGCTCATTACACAAAACCAAAATGCTCATGACCTATCATTACAATGCTCAAAACCTACAAAGTTTAATGCTCATGACTTATAATGACAATGCTCATGACCTACAAGACTAATGCTCATTACTTATAATGATAATGTTCATTACACAAAACCAAAATGCTCATGACCTATCATTACAATGCTCATAACCTACAAAGTTTAATGCTCATGACTGATAATGACAATGCTCATAACCTACAAAACTAATGCTCATGACTTATAATGATAATGCTCATTTCACAAATCCATAAATGTTCATGATCCAGAACACCTATGCTCATATCCTACATGGCAAATGCTTATGATCTATCATTACATTGCTCATACTCTACATGGACAATGCTCATGACTTGCAATGACAATGCTCATGACCTACAAGACTAATGCTCATGACTTATAATGATAATGCTCATTACACAAAACCAAAAATGCTCATGACCTATCATTACAATGCTCATAACCTACAAAGTTTAATGCTCATGACTTATAATGACAATGCTCATAACCTAAAAAACTAATGATCATGACTTATAATGATAATGCTCATTACTCAAAACCATAAATGCTCATGATCTAGAACACCTATGCTCATATCCTACATGGCAAATGCTCATGATCTATCATTACAATGCTCATAACATACAATGCAAATGCTCATGACCTATCATTACATTGCTCATACTCAACATGGACAATGCTCATGACTTGCAATGACAATGCTCATGACCTACAAGACTAATGCTCACGACTTATAATGATAATGCTCATTACACAAAACCATAAATGCTCGTGATCCAGAACACCTATGCTAATATCCTACTTGGCAAATGCTCATGATCTATCATTACAATGCTCATAACATACAACGCAAATGCTCATGACCTATCATTACATTGCTAATACTCTACATGGACAATGCTCATTACTTATAATGACAATGCTCATAACCTACATGGACAATGCTCATGACTTATAATGACAATGCTCATTACACAAAACCAAAATGCTCATGACCTATCATTACAATGCTCATAACCTGCAAAGTTTAATGCTCATGTCTTATAATGATAATGCTCATAACCTACAAAACTAATGCTCATGACTTATAATGATAATGCTCATTACACAAATCCATAAATGCTCATGATCCAGAACACCTATGCTCATATCCTACAACGCAAATGCTCATGACCTATCATTACATTGCTCATACTCTACATGGACAATGCTCATGACTTGCAATGACAATGCTCATGACCTACAAGACTAATGCTCATGACTTATAATGATAATGCTTATTACACAAAACCAAAAATACTCATGACCTATCATTACAATGCTCATAACCTACAAAGGTTAATGCTCATGACTTACAATGACAATGCTCATAACCTACAAGACTAATGCTCATGACTTATTATGATAATGCTCATTACACAAAACCAAAATGCTCATGACCTATCATTACAATGCTCAAAACCTACAAAGTTTAATGCTCATGACTTATAATGACAATGCTCATGACCTACAAGACTAATGTTCATGACTTATAATGATAATGTTCATTACACAAAACCAAAATGCTCATGACCTATCATTACAATGCTCATAACCTACAAAGTTTAATGCTCATGATTTATAATGACAATGCTCATAACCTACAAAACTAATGCTCATGACTTATAATGATAATGGTCTTTACACAAATCCATAAATGCTCATGATCCAGAACACCTATGCTCATATCCTACAACGCAAATGCTCATGACCTATCATTACATTGCTCATACTCTACATGGACAATGCTCATGACTTGCAATGACAATGCTCATGACCTGCAAGACTAATGCTGATGACTTATAATGATAATGCTCATTACACAAAACCTAAAATTCTAATGACCTATCATTACAATGCTCATAACCTACAAAGGTTAATGCTCATGACTTACAATGACAATGCTCATAACCTACAAGACTAATGCTCATGACTTATTACGATAATGCTCATTACACAAAACCAAAATGCTCATGACCTATCATTACAATGCTCAAAACCTACAAAGTTTAATGCTCATGACTTATAATGACAATGCTCATGACCTACAAGACTAATGCTCATGACTTATAATGATAATGTTCATTACACAAAACCAAAATGCTCATGACCTATCATTAGAATGCTCATAACCTACAAAGTTTAATGCTCATGACTTATAATGACAATGCTCATAACCTACAAAACTAATGCTCATGACTTATAATGATAATGCTCATTTCACAAATCCATAATTGCTCATGATCCAGAACACCTATGCTCATATCCTACATGGCAAATGCTCATGATCTATCATTACATTGCTCATACTCTACATGGACAATGCTCATAACTTGCAATGACAATGCTCATGACCTACAACACTAATGCTCATGACTTATAATGATAATGCTCATTACTCAAAACCATAGATGCTTATGATCCAGAACACCTATGCTCATATCCTACATGGCAAATGCTCATGATCTATCGTTACAATGCTCATAACATACAACGCAAATGCTCATAACCTATCATTACATTGCTCATACTCTACATGGACAATGCTCATGACTTGCAATGACAATGCTCATGACCTACAAGACTAATGCTCATGACTTATAATGATAATGCTCATTACACAAAACCATAAATGCTCATGATCCAGAACACCTATGCTCATATCCTACATGGTAAATGCTCATGATCTATCATTACAATGCTCATAACATACAACGCAAATGCTCATGACCTATCATTACATTGCTCATACTCTACATGGATAATGCTCATGACTTACAATGACAATGCTCATAACCTACAAGACTAATGCTCATGACTTATAATGACAATGCTCATTACACAAAACCAAAATGCTCATGACCTATCATTACAATGCTCATAACCTACAAAGTTTAATGCTCATGACTTATAATGACAATGCTCATAACCTACAAAACTAATGCTCATGACTTATAATGATAATGCTCATTACACAAATCCATAAATGCTCATGATCCAGAACACCTATGCTCATATCCTACAACGCAAATGCTCATGACCTATTATTACATTGCTCATACTCTACAAGGACAATGCTCATGACTTGCAATGACAATGCTCATGACCTACAAGACTAATGCTCATGACTTATAATGATAATGCTCATTACACAAAACCAAAAATGCTCATGACCTATCATTACAATGCTCATAACCTACAAAGGTTAATGCTCATGACTTGCAATGACAATGCTCATGAACTACAAGACTAATGCTCATGACTTATAATGATAATGCTCATTACTCAAAACCATAAATGCTCATCATCCAGGACACCTATGCTCATATCCTACATGGCCAATGCTCATGATCTATCATTACAATGTTCATAACATACAACGCAAATGCTCATGACCTATCATTACATTGCTCATGCTCTACATGGACAATGCTCATGACTTGCAATTACAATGCTCATAACACCAAACCAAAATGCTCATGACCTATCATTACAATGCTCATAACCTACAAAGATTAATGCTCATGACTTACAATGACAATGCTCATGACCTACAAGACTAATGCTCATGACTTATAATGATAATGCTCTTACTCAAAACCATAAATGCTTATGATCCAGAACACCTATGCTCATATCCTACATGGCCAATGCTCATGATATATCATTACAATGCTCATAACATACAACGCAAATGCTCATGACCTATCATGACAATGCTCATTACACAAAACCATATTGCTCATGTTGTAGAACTACAATGCTCATAGCATATAACTGTTATACCCATAATGCATACATCAAGCCTTTTCATAATGAATATACTTTTATGATAATAGAAATTAATAATTGCATCAACCACAACATTTGTCAAGATTGAGTACAATCGAATCTGACCAAATATATTTAAACTAATTGACAAATGTGCAAATACATTTAACAAAGGAAATATAAATTCTCATCAGCACATGTTCCCAGATGATCCTAGATAAAACAAGATAAAGTACATGTTCCCAAAGTACACTCCTCATCAGCACTCATTTTTCTACACATACAACTAATCTAATTCGGCACAATCATCTACAACAGACAAGTTTCTGAATTATATACGACTCCAAAACCATGACATTTTCACCCTATTCTTCAATAGGAGAACTTGTAAAATTGTTGCGCAATTGGTTTTGTTCAGACACAAGAACAAGTCTGCATATGTGACTCGGAGCATATTAATTTGTTTTTGCTGCAATTAAAAACAAGAAAAAAATTGTAAGAATTCCATACTTGTCATTAAAAACAAATAAAAAAAATATTTGATGCTTTGTGAGAGAGCAAGAGATACATACATTATCTTTCTCCAAGCCGCATGGCCAATCATTTACATCCCCAAAAAAGGTTTCCATATGCCTCATAAGAAAAACACCACAATCGGTGCTATTATCCTTTGTAAACCACGGCATGTCGGCATAACTAAGTTTGAAATCTTCGATATTGGGGCATGAGTCTGAGCCATCATACACCTTGGTTTTCATGAAATAACCAAGTGTAGTAGCCTACATTAAAAAAAATGAACATGAAAAAAGTTATAAAAAAATTATAATGCTTAAGTATATATTTTTATGCTCATAACCTAAAACTTTAATGCTCATGACATACAACTTTAATGCTCATAACGTAAAAGATCAATGCTCATAACCTACAGAGGCTAATGCTCATGACTTATAATGACAATGCTCATAACACAAAACCATGATGCTCATGAATCAAAACACCCATGCTCATAATCTACAAGGCCAATGCTCATAACCTACAAAGGCTAATATATGCTCATGACTTATAATGACAATGCTCATAACACAAAACCATGATGCTCATAACATATAACTATTATGCTCATACCCTACAAAAACAATGCTCATTTGAACTTAATGAATTTCACAAAAAACAAACATGAAAAAGTTTAAAAAAGAATATTACCAAACGTTGAGGCAAAGTTCCATATCTTTTCTTTTGAGGCATATCGACAATCAAATTGTCGATGATTAAATTTTCTTGCTTTTGGATGTTTGAGCAGAACAAAAAGTAGTGCTCATGGGCACAAATTGGAATACAAATCTGAAATAAATAACATAAAAAAATATAATTAGTTTCAAAAATTAAATAATTGATTATAATCAATACATAATTGACACAACTTACCAAATCAACCTTTTTAAGATCAATATGATCCTGCTCTGCCAATTCATTCGATGCAACTTCCACAAAGAAATCTATTGACTTTTGTTTAGAGCCTTTTCCATGAGCAAGAACCAGGCTTTGCTGTAAATAAATGGCAACAGAAATCACAAAATCAAAAATTCTAAAAAATAATCTAAGCTTATAACTTAAAAATAATATGCCCAAATGCTCATAAATTACTCACCACACAATTTGAGGTGAAGAAAAACCGAGATACAGAAGAGACATTTCTGTATAGCTCCAAATTATTTAAAAATCTGCTCCACTCATTAACTACCTCATCATCAACATATGATTCCTTATACGCAAGAGATTTCAAATTTTTTCGAGTGAGCTCCCCCCACTTTGACCTTGCAAGAATCTCACTGTAAAATATAATAAAATAATTTTGATTAACAAAATGAACTTTTAAAAAAAAATCTAAAAGGCAAAAAAAAACTTACTTGTTGTCAGCATCTTTTGCAAAAATGGTTCTAACACATTGTCTTTCACGTGAAGTAAATTTTTTCTTCAATGCTGCAACTCGGTCAAGGTAGGGGGAACACATACTGGGAGGCATATGTGTTATTTTTCTGTTTGGTTTCTTCTTTATAGGTAGTTCAAGAGCTTCATCACTTTTTTTCTTCACCAAATCATCATTCTTAGCCTGGTTAGCATGCTCATCAGATTTGTTTTCTGCTGGCTCTTCTACTTGAGCGTCAATCATAATCTCATCGACAACATTACTAATAACTTGATTGACATGCTCATCAAGATCATCATTCGCAGGGTTTGATGGAGGAGGGGGGTAGTAGGTGATGGTTGTTGGTTATCGAACATAGGGTCATTCAGGAACCCACCCTCAATTGAATCCATCAATATTTCGAGGGCCTCTAGAATTTTTGGATTGTTCCAAAAATCCTCATCTTGACTGAGGGTTCCCTCATGACCACCATCACTTGGAGCTTCAGTTTGCTCCTCCTCCTCCTTAACAAATTCTCAGAAAAAAACTGAAGATCTTGCTGTCATGACTAGCAAGTTTCTTGGCTGCACTCACATTAGGGAAAAATTCAAAGGCAGCTTCAGATGTTTCCCTAAATTGCTTCAATGCCTTGCAAGGTCATTTGCAACCTCTAAAAACTTTTTGATTAGCCTCTGCAACAAAAAAAAAAATCAATAATGGTCATGAATCAGAACACCTACGCTCATAACAATACAAAAGCCAATGCTCATGACCTACAACTACTATGCTCATAATGTATAAGACCAATGCTCTTGACCTATTATGACAATGCTCATGACATATAATGACATACAACTACTATGCTCATAATTTATAAGACCAATGCTCATGACCTAGAACTACTATGCTCTTAATGTATAAGACCAATGCTCATGACAATACAAAGGCCAATGCTCATGACCTGACCTACAACTACTATGCTCATGACCTACAACTACTATGCTCATAATGTATAAGACCAATGCTCATGACCTACAACTACAATGCTCATAATGTATAAGACCAATTCTCATGACCTACAACTACAATGCTCATAATGTATAAGACCGATGCTCATGACCTACAACTACTATGCTCATAATGTATAAGACCAATGCTCATGACCTACAACTACTATGCTCATAATGTATAAGACCAATGCTCATGACCTACAACTACTATGCTCATAATGTATAAGACCAATGCTCATGACCTATTATGACAATGCTCATAACATATAATGACATACAACTACTATGCTCATAAATGTATAAGACCAACGCTCATGACCTAAAACTACTATGCTCACAACTACTATTCTTATAATGTCCATACTACTATGCTTATAATCTAAACACATATGCTCATAAACTATAAAGGCAATGCTCATAATCTACAAACACATAACAATACAAAAAAAAATGATAATTCATTATAAAAAAAATAATGCTTATACTAAATGATAACTAGAAAATGCTCATAATAAAATTTTACTCGATGCTTATCTACATTTTCTCGATTTGTCCGAATCGACGCGTCAATGTGTTCTTTTTCGATTGTTGTTTTGAAGCTTGGTTTCCTTGCATAAAATGCTTCAATTTCACCGTCAGGGAAAGGAGTGCGTGGATCTTGCACCAAATGTCTTGCACCAGCGCATTGATTGAAGCAAACAAAGCAAGAGCCCATCCTTGGATTTATGATGCCCTTGCCAAAGCCATAATTTCTTTCAAAATTGACCCTCTCATTGACAGAGTCATTGTCCCATGCCCCAATGATTGGGAATGATCGATTGTGTTCGAGAAACATGAAGGACACTCTGTCGAGGTAGAAGGCCTATGGTTTTAAAATGAAGAAAAAAAGAAACATTATTGGTCATAGACAAATTCAATATACATAACTTATGATGTGCAACATGTATGCTCATACTCTAAAAACAATGCTTGAAAACATAATCACACAAAAATGCTCATGAATTTAAAACACCAATGTTCATACCCTAGAATGGCAATGCTCATTGCATAAAACCATAATGCTCATGAATCTAAAAACCTATGCTCATTACCTATAATGAAAATGCTCATTCCATATAAACCATAATGCTCATGGATCTGAAAACCAATGCTCATTACCAATAATGACAATGTTCATTGCATAAAAAACATAATCCTCGTGAATCTAAAAACCTATGTTCATTACCCTACAACAGCAATGCTCATTACCCTAGAACAGCAATGCTCATTACATTAAAAGATAATGCTCATGAATTTAATGCACATCACCTAGAACAACAATGCTCATTTCATAAAACCATAATGCATGAATCTAAAACTTTATGCTCATAATCTACAACACATATGCTCAAACAATTTTTTAAAAAAAAAATTAAAAAGAAAATTACCAACAACAGCAGAATCGGTCCATCAAAGTAAGAGTCATTCTTTGCTTGCCACTTTTCCACCGAATGGCAAAGACTCTTCAACGCAAACAAACACCAATTATATTAGTTCACTTCATCTAACTTAACAAACAGCCTAAATGCCTTTTTGTTGATGTATCTATTCTGATTTCCCATAAGCATAGTACAGAACACATACATCAAAAACCCCCATTGGAACATTTCACCACCATCCTTAAACTCCAATATTTTCTCTGGCATGCTAGCAATCACACCTTTATCCCCGTTGAAATAAGCTTGCATAAACCTATCTAATTCACTCTTATACACCCTTTCATCTTGTTTGCTTTGAGAGTCTAACATACACTCAAAAGTATCAGAATACTTACCCATTGGTAAACCAAAAATCTGATAAACATCGTATGTATCAAGGGTCAATCTTCGACCATCAGAAAGGGCTAAACTACAAGACAAAAAATCGAAATTCTTACAAACCCACTGTGCTAAAGGTTTGGGAACTTGATTCATTTTTACTTCTAAAAAACCACCAAAACCCAAACTCCGAATTGCTTCCTTCTGAGCATCATTAAATTTTGGGATCATACTAAAAAACTTAGCAGGAGACATGCGGTTGTTGAAAATAACGTCATCTTTCTTGTTTTGTTGCTTGCTGTGCTCTTTTTCTGAATCTGCACAAAAAAATCAACACAATTAAACAAAAAAGGATCATGACATAAAAATGATCATAAGCCACAACCTCTATTCTCATACTCTACAATCTTAATGCTCATAAGATATAAACTATATGCTCATACTCTATAGAAACTATGCTCATAAGCTATAAAGTGTATGCTCATATCTTAATAACTATGCACAAACCTCAAAATGAATTGACAAATAATACATGTTTTTTTTTACCTTCTTTGACCATCTCTTTTTTTGGTTTTTTCTCAACTTTTTCCTGCTCTTTCATTGGAAACCTCCTTTTGTAAACAATCTGATTTTCGGATTGCATTTTGTCTCTGCCATTAAACACATGAATGAAACCAGTTAATAAAACAAATCTCATTACATCATAGACTAACTCTATTAAAAACAGAGACTCACAAAAAACAAATAAAATTGAATAAGCCTCACACAAAAACGCATAAAAACACAAAAATATACCACAATACAAGAATTTAACAGATTACTCAAACTACCAGACACAATACAAGAATTTGAAGACTCATGGCAGAGGTATGCTCATATCCTACAACTACATTGCTTATAATTCTTGAACATTATTATTCATAGACACTTATCATTATTGCTCTTTACATAAAATCATAATGCTCATGAATCTAAACACCAATGCTCATGACCTAGAACGACAATGCTCATTACAAAAAATCACAAAATCTCATTAATCTAAACTCATATGCTCATAAACTACAAACACATATGCTCATAGCCTATAAAAAACAATGATCATTACATAAAACCATAATGTTCATGAAACGAAAAAGACCTATGCTCATAACCTACAAAGCCAATGCTCATGAATCTAAACACCTATGCTCATGACCTACAAAGCCAATGCTCATTTGCGTAAAATCAGAATGCTCATTATTTTAAACTCCTATGCTCATGACTTAGAATGAAAATGCTCATTACCTAAAAACGTTAATGCTCATGAAATGATGATTCCCCTATGCTCATGACCTAGAACAACAATGCTCATTACATAAAATCATAACTCTATTAAAAACAGAGACTCACAAAAAACAAATAAAATTGAATAAACCTCACACAAAAACGCATAAAAACACAAAAATATACCACAAAATCTCACACAAAATGCATAAACCTAAAAATAACCACAGAGAAATCATATTGAAACAAAAAATCGTCTACAAAAACGCATAAAACCCTAAAAACAGAGACTCCATGAACGTGGTTGGCATAAAGAAAGTATAGCACAAAATCTCTCACACAAAAACGCATAAAACCCTAAAAACACAAAAATATACCACAAAATCTCACACAAAACGCATAAACCCTAAAAATAAACATAGAGAAATCATAGTAGAACAGAAAATCGTCAACAAAAACACATAAAACAGAGAATGCATGACAAAAACAGAGAATGCGTGAACTTGCTTGGCATAAAGAAAGAAGAGCACAAAATCTCTCACACAAAAACGCATAAAACCTTAAAAACACAAAAAAATATCACAAAAATCTCACTCAAAACACATAAAACCTAGAAATCATATTAGAGCAGAAAATCGTAAACAAAAACTTACATTCGAGTAGAGGACAAGAAAATCGTTAGCAGAATCGCCGCAGAGAATCGACACACAAAGAGAGTGAATGGAGAAGTTCAACCGACACAGAATCGCCGCAGAGAATCGACACAATTGCACTGGAGAGTTGCAAGAAGTTGAGCAGTCGATGAGTGTGAGTGAGTCGCAAGCAAGTCGATGAGTAAGCAATGAGGAGCAGTAGAGAGAGAGTTGCAAAAAGTCGCAAGCAAGTCGATGAGCGCGCCTGTCTTCTCCTGAATTGGGCCGTAGTCAATGAGTTTATGTATGGGCTTCTTATTTCCGCGAATTGGGCCGCCAGCTTAGGTAATTAAATGGGCCCGGGCGCACAATGCTCCCTGCACCCGGGCTCATAATCGTTTTTTTATAAATAGTAGGAAAAAGAATGGTAGGAAAATTTTTCAACCAATTTTAGCAAAATTGGTTGGAATTTCCAACCATTTTTCCCATAAATTTTTTTGAAAAATAGTTGGAATATCAAATGGTTGCTAAAATAGTTGGTTTTTCCAACCACTTTAAATTGGTTGGGAAAAAGTGGTTGGTAATACACATATTTTTAGTAGTGCATTAGGAGCAACATTTTATATTTTTTTTAGTCAAAGGATACTCATTGTAAATTTAATCTTTGAAAATTATCTATATCATTTTGTGTCAATTTCCATTACCAGCTAACTCAACCGCTAAATTTACTAAATACAATTATAAACAGTTTTTCGCTATCTACTACTTAAACGGTTCTCAATTGCCTAAAACATCCCATATCTAATTAGTTAATTCTGTTGAATAAGGTAGCAACGTACGTAGAATGGACACAGTTCATATTCAATGCTCATCCAACCAATATACCTTACTTATTTTGAAATATTGTGAACAAATTTTTTTCCATCCTAAAATCAAATAAGTCCGTTCAAAAAAGTTAAACCTAAATAAGGCCTAACCCAATTTCCATTACTTTTGAAAACAAAATAGCCCTAGTTGACTTGAATCACACCAAATTATTCACGAGGTCAACTTATCCACTTTAGCCACCAATTAAAATTCCCCACACCTTCAGCGTGGCATAATTGTTGTTCACCGAATTTTTATATTTGCATGAGTTTCAAACTTTCAATGAGCTGTTAATCGCAATCGTTTTATTACAATTATTTGTTCAGTTATTTTCCGTTGGATTAGAGGATAGGGTTTAAGTATGACTTTCAACATTCCTTCGTTTTGATGGCGTAAGAAAAAGAATGTCTTAATTATTAAAAGTTGGTTATTTTTTAGTTGACAAAATGGCGCGGAACATAGTACCTGCCACTAAGAAACCTTATACATATAATCTGATTTGCCCATCTTATGTTTTCATAGTTTTTTCAAAAAAATAATCTGATTTGCCCATCTTATGTTTTCATAGTTTTTTCAAAAAAGGAAAAACTTGTAGGTAGATTAAGAATTATAGATGTAGTATTTCGATATTTTCGAACGGTAGTCAATAAAGAGAGAACTTGTTGGACAAAGCAATAAAATTGGAAGGTTCGACTGTGGTTTTTGTGGCTTAAATTAGTTAAATAATATACAGTTGAAATGCAGCTAATGATTCTATGAATGAAGAATGCTGAATAATAAAACTGTTATCTTTGTTGTTTTATACTTCAATGACATTGAGCTGTTGTTTTTGTTATTTTAGACCGCAACAATATTGAGTTGTTGTACACTAATGCAACAACACTAAATTGATATCATTGTTTTTAATGCAACATCGCTAAAGTGTGCCTTTGTTATTAATGCAACAATAATGAACTATTGTCTTTGTTATTAATGCAACAACAATGATCTGTTGCCTTTGTTTTTATTACAACACAAAATTATTGCCTTTACCATTATGCAACAATACTAAAATTTTTAGTACCCCAACACTCAGCTCCATACAACATTGTTGGTCGAACTACTGTACGGTACACCTTTACCCTTTAGCTTTTGTGGAATTTTTGATCCTAACAAACAACGACACTCCTGAAGTTGCCCTCCACTTCTGCCAACCAACCATAATTTGACCCCAACACTCGGCTGTGTCTTTGAAAAGTGATGGAGAAATTAGTGATCGATATTACTCACCGAATTATGGTTGGTTGGCAGAAGTGGAGGGCAACTTCAGGGGTGTCGTTGTTTGTTAGGATCGAAAATTCCACAAAAGCTAAAGGGTAAAGGTGTACCGTACACAGGGACGAAGCCAGCATCTAAGATCAAGGGGGGCAAAAATATTATTTCCTTTGTTTCATATTTTTAATCGCTTTGAAATTTTAGAAAGAGTATCAATATTGCACAAAAAAAAACATAACAGTTGCCTCGTAATTACTGAGAGAGCGACGAAAAATAATTAACAAGTGTCAAAATTGGTAAACAAGTAATTCATATGTAATTGGAATTGTAAAACGACAAAATATTGTGTAACAAAAAAAAATAGTTAAGATGACAAATAATATGAGTGGCTAAACCTATTTTATTGTAAGTTCTAATAATAATTTGGAAAAAGGGTTGAAAAAGTTTTAAAAATGAAATAATAATAACAATATCAAACAACAAACTATGGAAGTAAAGGGGAAAAAATACAAGACATGTTCTAGGCAAGCATCGAACCCGCCGGGACCTCTATGATGATCAAATAAAGCCTTACCATCTTAACCAATAGAGAAACATGATTAAGGGTTGGCTGCATACTGCTAATACCTGTTAGTTCGGGGGAGGGGGGGGGGGCAACTGCCCCTCCTTGCCCTAGTGACGCTCCGTCACTGACTGTAAGGTAGTTCGACCAACAACGTTGTATGGAGCCGAGTGTTAGGGTACTAAAAAGATACATAGTCAGAGGTTGAATGTGATGGAGTCATGGAGATGAGGATGGTTTAATAGATTTGTGGTCATATTAGGCTGGATAGGATCAAGAATGACGTTTGCCTAGCACCTAATAATTCCTAACCTAAAAACTAAGGGTACCCTGAAATAAGTTTTGAAAAGTTGGGGTATCAAAAAATAGTTTCCGCAAATTTTGGGTTACCTCCGAGTAATTTCTTGAAATATCTAACAAAGAACGTCATTGAAATCACAAGAAGCTAATAAATGCATGATAGATAAAATAGAAGGATCCAATACCACTTTGATATAATATTATATGAGAAATTTTAAGTCGTCAAAGGGGAAAATTAATGATAGTAAAATTATAATAGAAGACATATAAAATTGAAGGAAAAACTTATAATGATTGTCATGACAACCACCACAATGAAAATAAATTTTATTCATATATGCGTCCACTTTTATCTTCACTGTTCATTTTTTTTAATTTAGTACAACATTATAAAGTATACTTCTTAATTAAAAAGTTTTTTGCAATTTTTAAAAAATTAAATATATTAACCCTAACATTTAGCCTATTAAACAAGCATACATTGAAAAATATTTATTTTTAATTTTTTAAAAATAAAATTAAATTAAAAAATATATTTTATAATTTTATGTTAACTAAAAAACCTAACGATCAAGATAAAGCTTTACGCCTTGACACATGTATGAGATCTATTTTATTTATGGTGATTATCATGGTTAAGAACCACTATAAATATATGGTAAAATGGAAAGGAGGGAGTATAATATGAGAAAATAAGTTCAGTATTCTTTATTCATTGAATAATGAGCTACATTTCAACTGTGTATTATTTCAGCCACAAATTAAAAACTACAGTCGAACCTTCCATCTTTTTATTGATCTGTGGTAGAAGTTCTCTCTTTATTGACTACTGTTGGAAGTTATTGAAATATATATTACATCTATTCTTAATCTACCTACAACTTTTTCCTTTTCTGAAAAATACTATGAAAACTTAAGATGGGAAAATCAGATTATGTATAGAGTGTAAGTTTCTTATTGGCAGGTACTATGTTCCCCACCATTTCGTCAACTAAAAAATAACCAACTTATAATGAACATACTTTCTAATCATTTGGATAACGTAACAAATAAGACATTCCTTTTCTTACGCAATCAAAACGAATGTTGAAAGTCATACTTAAACCCTATCCTCTAATCCGACAGAAAATAACTGAACAAATAATTCTAAAAAAAAAACGATTGCGATTAACAGCTCATTGAAACAGATTTTTTGCATTTTGGACCCTGAACTTTAGGGGTATTTATATTATGAACCCTAGGTTTTCAACTTTAATTTTTTGGACCCTAAAGTTTGTAGAATGAAAAAAAGACCCTAAAGTTTGTGATGTTGAAAAAAAGCCCGTTTCCCGTTTTTCTTTTTCTTTCCATATTTATTCTCTCCCGATTAGCGTCAAACTTCAAAGATAATGTTAAAACTGATATTAAAGTTATAATGAACCTCTCTTATTCATGTTGGAGTTACTTAAATCCTGTACTCAGGGGTCTAAGTAGCCTTGACATGAATAAGAGAGGTCTATTATAGCTTCAATATCAGTTTTAACCATAATCATAAAGTTTGACGTCAAACGGGAGACAAATTCAAACATGGGAGGAAAACAAAGAATGAGATAGAGGCTTTTTTTTAACTCACAAACTTTAGGGTTATTTTTTCTTCATTCGACAAACTTTAGGGTCCAAAACATTAAAGTTGAAAACCAAGGGTTCAGAATATAAATACCCCTAAAGTTTGGGGTCCAAAATGCAAAAAACCCCATTGAAACTCATGCAAATATAAAAATTCGGTGAACAACAATTATGCCACGCTTAAGGTGTGGGAAATTTTAATTGGTGGCTAAAGTGGATAAGTTGACCTCCTAAATAATTTGGTGTGGTTCAAGTCAACTAGGGTTATTTTCTTTTCAAAAGTAACTGAAATTGGGTTAGGCCTTATTTAGGTTTAACTTTTTTGAAATGGAATTATTTGATTTTTGGAAGAAAAAAATTGTTGATCACAATATTTCAAAATAAGTAAGGTTTATTAGTTGGATGAGCATTGAATATGGACTGTGTTCACTCTATGGAAGTTGCTACCTTGTTCAACTAAATTAACTGTTTAGATAAAGTATGTAATAGACATTAACTTTCTAAGCAGCTTAGAAAATAGTACTTAAAGCGGTAACATTATTTAATTAAAATGTTAGCTTACTTATACTAATATCTGTCCAATTAAATATTGACCCGACTAAAACGTTAAATGATACCTCGAATACTACAATTAAACGCCACCTACGTTAGTCACATTTATATGATTTAATTGGGAGGGAGGGAGCATATAAATATAGGAGGCGGGGAGATTTGAATCATTCTAGATGAGTTCAATTGTAACATTTTTTTATGTTAATTTGATATATTATAATATGATTTTTATATTAGGATAAGATACCTAAAAAATATCTTTCCCAAAATTCATATATTTTTCATGTTTAAAAAGGCAACTCCATGCTAAGTGTTATCTGTTATTAATTTTGTGGCCACCTATGTAATAAAAACATGTAATCATTAACTTTTACCTGCTATCTGATTAGTATGGGCAACGGCATAATGCTGTGAATCTTGGTAAAAGATATTTCTAATTGTGTTATTTTACCCTACATTAACAATTACCCTGGTTTTTTACATCCAATTTTTGACAGTTATGATTAATATATCAATATAAAGTATGTGATATTTATTGGCAATGCATACACAAATAACACTGAAATTTAATCAAATCTATTCCTTAAATTTATTATATATGTGTTGTTACAAATGTAAACAACAATTAATAAAATTATAATTTTGTACTATAATACAATTGGGTCATACTCTTTTCTTAAAAAAGTAATGTACAAGAATATGATTTTAACAAAGGCAACAAACTTTAAAAAATAAATATATATATTGGCTCATTTTTTTATTATTATGTTAGTTGTATTATCGCTTTAAAACTGAAATTACAATTAGGTATTAGCTGTCATTATTTTTCATATGATTCTGGTGTCACCACATTTTCAAAAGCTGGTAAGATATTACTCATTTAAGGCACATTATTTTACGATAATATTAATTTTAAGTGAGGGTAAATAAGGGGGACGGAAGGGGAACAAAGGGAGAAAGGAAATTCCCAAATTGAACCAGAATTTTTTTCATAGATAGAGAGTTAGGGACAACTACCACCAAATTATCCCTATAATCACAACAATTCATCTCTGTGCGTATACTACGCTAGTATGCGAAGAGTATCATACGATATTAAAAAACAGAAAAGATGCCTGCATACTACGGTAGTATGCGGGCATCTTTTCTGTTTTTTAATGATATATAAAAAGATTATCATAATAAATATATTAAAGTAGAATGCATATTTTCATTAACTTTAAAATGGCATGATTTTTAGGGTTTTTTGCTTTTTGGACCCTGTATTTTGGGGGTATTTACAATCTGGACCCCCATGTTTCAAAGTTTACAATTTGGACCCTATACTTTGTTTCCGGCAACAATTTGGACATAATTAGAGGGGTCCGGCCAAAAGAGGACCTTATTGTAGTTTGATTGATTTTTCTTTCCAATGTTGCCCCTTAATTATTTCTGAACTTCCAAATTTACCCTTCATTTATTCGGTTTTCTAGGAGTTTGGAGTTGAATAGTCACTAAGGGTGGGATGTGCGTATGGGCTATGTAATTGAAGTCTTCAGTCTAGTCAATTTCAAAAGGAAATTCAAAATAAATGAATAAATTAAATAAGGGTAAATCGGTCAGTTTATGCAAGATTTTGGTTTTCACCGGAGTCAAACTTAACTTTTGGCTAAATTTTTTGGGTCCATATTGTATAGGGTCCAAATTGTAAACTTTGAAACATGGGGGTCCAGATTGTAAATACCCCCAAAATACGTGGTCCAAAAAGCAAAAAACCCTGGTTTTTATACACCTAAATGGAAAACAAAAAAGTTGAAGATCATATGAAAATTAATTGCATTAACAGGATAAATACAGATGTTGCACTACCTCAAAATTTATCAATATTTAATTTTTTAAAGCTATCAAATATTTATAAAAATTCATCACATAAAAATTAATATATTTTAATATATGCGGTGTATCCAAATAGTATATTACAGTAAATTTAATAATTTGCATTGCAAGCCATGCATTTTTCAATTTCTCAGTCCTTATTTTTCTTATGAGTACGTAAGAGCGATATTCAACTAATCAACTGTCACCATGCATGCATATGTTGGTCCACAAAGTAAGAAGGTTGGTCCAAGAAGTCATGTATCAATAAAGTTCACCATACTACATATTATTAGGCATTCAAATCCTATAAATACTCCTCCAACATCTCCCATCTTCTCCATCCTCAAACTCTCAAAACCCTTTTCTTTAATTTTCTTGTCTATATATATCAAGAAAAAGCTAAGAATCCAAACTGAGAAAGCCCCCAAACCCCCTTAATACAAACGAAAAAAGAAGAAACAAAATGTTGACATTAGGCTCAACACCAACTTTGATGATTACCATGACCCTAACAGTATTTGTTTTGGTCATGACATTCCCAGCAACCAATGCTGGCAACATTGACATTACCAGTCATGGGGCGACCCCTGACGGTAAATTAGACTCATCCAAGGCCTTCTTGTCTGCCTGGAACTCAGCCTGTGCCTCCACAGGTTCCTCCACCGTCACCGTTCCAAAGGGACAGTTTTTGGTTAAGACTGCTGTCAAGTTTAATGGCCAGAGTTGTAAGAGTAGTGCCATTACTTTTGATATTAAGGGAACCATCGTAGGCCCCTCTGACTTTAAGGTCCTCCGGAACGCTGCCACGTGGTTTGCCTTCGACAGTGTCACCGGAGTTACTATTTCCGGTGGGACTTTTGATGCAAAGGGTGCTAGTTTGTGGTCCTGCAAGAGCTCCGGGAATGGCTGCCCCTTCGGTGCTACCGTAAGAATCCATCATCTCTTCCTCAATTTAATTATCATTATCATTTTTACTAACCAGCACTGGGTGGTTTTTGATCATGTTTATGCAGACACTGATGTTTACAAACTCAAGGAACATAGCCATCAATGGAGTAACATCAATAAACAGTCAGTTGTACCACATTGTGATTAATGGATGTAAGAATGTCAAGGTGCAAAACGTAAAGGTGTCAGCTTCTGGATCTAGTCCAAACACCGATGGCATTCATGTCGAAAGGTCGATGGGGGTCACCATCTTAAACTCCAACATTGGCACTGGAGATGACTGTGTCTCTATTGGTGAAGGGACTACTAACTTGTGGATTGAGGACATGAACTGTGGTCCTGGCCATGGCATTAGGTATGCATTATGTAGATTTACAAGTTCGTCAAACTACTAGCATATATATCTGATGGCTCATTAATTTATTTTATTTTATGTAGCATTGGAAGTCTAGGAAAAGAAGTAAACGAGGCAGGAGTGCAAAATGTTACCATTAAGACTGCAACTTTTACCGGAACAGAAAATGGAGTAAGAATTAAGTCATGGGGTAGGCCGAGCAATGGATACGTCAAAAACGTTCTCTTTGAGCATATCACAATGGTGAATGCCAAGAACCCCATCATTATCGACCAAAATTATTGTCCTGATAACAAGGGTTGTCCTGGAAAGGTTCGTAATTTCATTAATATTCACGTTTCTATATGTTGACCAAACACAAATAATAAATATTTTGACTTTCTCAATAATTTTAGTGATAATTTTGTGTACTTTAACATACATTTTGTTTAAACAGGCTTCCGGAGTAAAAATTAGTGGTGTAACTTACCAAGATATACATGGATCATCGGCTACACCAATTGCTATTAAATTTGATTGCAGCTCGACGCACCCTTGTACCGGTATAAAGATGGAAGAAATAAACCTCACTTACAACGATCAATCAGCTCAATCATCTTGTGTCCATGTTGATGGATCAGTTGATGGAGTGGTCCATACCAAAGGTTGCTTTTAATTTAAAGACTAGGATAATTCATACTTAATTATATTATACATCCTTTGTGGCTTTATTTATTTAGGATTAGGACAGTCAGTTAAGGAATTATGTCATTTTATTTGTCATTATATATCCTAATGTATTGTATATTTTGTAAGTCTACTATACCTTGGGCACACGTGCAGTGGGACTTCGAAACTTATTATATTACTTCCAAATGTAGTTGAGGAATTCAAATTTCAAGAATACAAAGCATGTAATTTTAGATACCTATTGTTAGTATTAGAAAGTATTTATTCCACTTAGTTTATGTTACTTCAATTGTACTTACAAATTATAAGTACTTCAACGGTTTCACAGTAATATCTTCCATTAATCATCATCAGTGTTTTACAATATTCTTATTGTCCTTATTTTATACTATACATGTGCATGGTTCAGTCACCTGGCCTGGAGATTTCACTTCTAGTACTCAATTCTTGCTTCTTATCTATTAACTATATTAAAACAAAATTTTTTAGAGGAGTTCAATGTCACATGTCAATCAGCTAAGAGTTCTAGAATTGTTTTAGAAAAAAAAATGATTAAAAAAGGATAAATAATGCAATTACTAATTGGTAAAAAAAGAAAAAAATGCATGATGCCTCTTAAGTTCCCAATCCGAATAAAACCTATAAAATGTATGATTTTTTAAGTATTAGCACTTAACAGTGATGCTTCACTTACCATAAAATTTATCATCTTTGTTTTCAATCATAATTTTGTAACCATTCTTTCACTGTTAATGCAATTATTAATGGAAAAAGAATGAAAACATTGTCTTTGTACGTGCCACTTAAGTTTCCAATCTAAACACATTAAAATTTCCAAATCTTCAATTGTTAATGTTATCCTTCAATAGCCATAATATTTACCTTTTTAAAAAACAAAACTCAAATAAATGACAAATTGCCACGGGTCAACTATAAAAAAATTATTCAATAAAGTAAATTTGTTTAGGCAACCTTTCAATTTGTCAACTACGGAGTAATTACTACTCTCATAATATGGTACATCTGTTATAGAAAAACATCCAAATATGAAAGAAGAAGAAGAATAGATAGCAAATAAATAAGAATAGTAACGTAGCAAAAGTGCATTCGTAATTTGGTTCATTTGGTAAAAAATAATAGGAGCATGCAATAGGTTAAAGTTCTACTCCACATAACCAAATATGTATTTTCATTTCTTTATTCCATTACACTACATTTTTTATTTTTCAAACTTTTCTTTTCATGGAATTATTTTTCTAACTTTTATGAAAGAAATGTGAAAATTTTAAAAAAAAATCATAAAAATATTAAATTAATATTCTATTATCTTTTTTTCGATTGTTGAAAACCAAAAGGCTTAAAAGATTACAGAGTACAGCAAACTGCAAAATACAACAACAACCAACCGGCCAGTTCTAAGAGAAAAAGGTAACAACCAAACACTGCTAAACATAAATAGCACAGCAGGGACGTTCGCACCCACTACAGCCAAAACCCATCACAACTCAATCCCATAGCAAAATGATGACACGTGTCCAACTAAGGTGTTATGTAATAATTTAATCTTTTTTATAAAAAAATATCAATCATGAAAGTTGTTGAAAAGTCATATTATCAAAAGCAGGATTATAACTCGGATCCATAGGGTAATTAGGATCGAAATTGATCGTGGATCAGAAGTAGATAGCAGCATCGCATCAGGAATTTTTTATCATAAAATCGTAGGATCGTAGATCAAGATTAAGATTTTAATAACTATGCCTGAGAGGTTTTGCTATTTTTTAAAATCACCAATTGTACATTGTCCCAGGCATCAAATACTGTATATGTCATAACCGAAAAATGGTAATTATTATATCATTATTAGATTAGATTATAGATAAAATATATGATTAAAATCCAATTACAGAAAAAGGACATAACTGTGCAAATTCTAGAGTCTGTAATTACAACACAAATACATGTTCTATTGTTCATAAATATATATGCATCACTTAACTAACTAATCACATTTATAAGGTAATAATGTTCTACTATTTTATTTGTGTAAAAGAATTCAACGATGTCTTTCTATATATGGGTATATATTATTGTTTTACTAACCTCTATTGATCATAAACTACATCAATATATTTTTAAAAATGTATGATATAGTAGTTTAACGAAAGAAATTTTTACTGTACATTTAATAGTAATAGATTTATAACACGAAATATCATAAATCGACAATTTGTGATCATAAACTTTAAAAATAAATTACACGGAACTACAACCGATATCTTTCGAAATGAAAACAAACCAAAGATAGTAACAATAACATTTCAAACAATTATTTAGTAAAATAAAATGAAATACCTCGCAAATTTAAATCACTCATTTAACCTAATATTAAATAAAATAATGAAAAATAGACTTACAGTTAAATCGAAAAGTAACAAATAAGAAAGAATAATAATACTTGCATTCAATCTCATTCATCGATGATAATAATAATAATAATAATAATAATAATAATAACAACAACAACAACAACAACAACGTAGACAGAGTATTTAAATGATGAAAATAACTTTGAAAAAAGACAAAAAAATTATACTTACAATTAAATAATACAAAATAACCCGTGCATGACACGGGAACAAAGACTAGTTGTTTTTAATGAGGTTTAACCTCGTACATATAACGGTCAAATAATCAATAAATTTGATTACGACTGTTACAATAGTCTTAAAATCTCATTATTAAGTGAGTTTAGTACTACTTAAAGGGAGGATTAGGGATGGATTAGATTGACATTTGAGATACACAATAATCTCCCAAAACACTGGTAGTTGTCTTAACATGGTCTACCATCACGAGACTCGAGTTTGCGGTGTTGAAATATTCCGGGGATTCTAGTAGGCATCGGAGATCGATCTTGACTCAATTGGATACAACGAAGGGAAAGTCGGTCCTACTTCCGCACCTAGGGACATGCCTTTAATTTACTAACACTTCTTTTGGACAATTAACATAGACTGACGATATTTTTTCACATCTAATATTTAATATGTAATTAGTTGGCTGATAATCTTTTAGAACCACCACAATGGACGTGAAGTACAATATTATCCCTTTGCATTGCTAACTCCTAGGGAAACACGTTTATAGTGCAATCTGGGGGATCCAGAAGTAGGAAGCCTTGCCCATATGAACTAGAGCTCATGAAGAGACTGATTCCTGCGGGCCCACAAAAACTTTTTACAAACAAATTGGAAACTAAACAAGACACAAAAAGGCCCAAAAAGAAAACCTTAGAAAACCAAATTGAGAAAACAAGAAAGTAGTGGTAGTATAGGGATGCATACTTGTGCGCTTCATGCATTAAATGAAGGTCTATATGTTCTTGTACAACACAAATGCTGTGAAGACACAAAACAACAAAATTTAAAACAAAGCCCATTACCCTACCAGACACTTCACCTTACTACCTTAATCATATCCCTCCAAAAGGTCATATCTAGCGTCATATCCTCCCCTAATCCCAAGTGCCTCAAGTCTACTCTAATTACCTCTCTCATGGACTTTTTTGGCCTCCCACGTTCCCCTTGTCCAAAAAGGTATGCTTATTGTTCTCTTACACCTAATAACTCTAAATAATTGTGTTAGCCTTGTATTATAAACAGAGCCTAGGCATGCACTAGGCTTATTGGTATCGCAATTGAGAGTGTTTCATCTTATACAACAAGAGATTGACCTGTAATCTCTATGTTCATGAGGGAGTTGTATGAGGCTCGATTGTGAGTGTTGAGTTCTCAAGTTGTAACTCTAGGAAGGTTGTGAGAGATAGTGGAGATTTAGGAATCTCTAAAACACTGTTGTAATCCTCTAATAGTGCATCGTTCGTGGTTTTTTCCCGATTTTGGGTTTTCGACATAAATTCCTTGCCTTGAATCTTCGCCCTATTTATTGTTTGTCTACTAACAACCCCCTGAGAATCCTAACAGTTGGTATCAAAGCTTTTGTTGGAGCGTTGTTGATCTACAGACTAAGAAGCAATGGTAGGCGCAATTGTGAAGATTTTGGAATTCAATGGGAAAGACTACGCATGGTGGAGGATGTGTGTTGAGGATGTGCTCCCCCATCAAAAGTTGCATCTTGTGATGGGTTAAAAGCCAGATCGAAAAGATGGAACCGAAGGGTTCGGAAGAGCTTGACAGTCAAACATTCAGTATGGTGAGGCTGACGTTGGCTCAGAATGTGGCTTTCAATGTCAAAGATCAGAAAACGACGAAAAGTTTGCTGGAGGCCTTGCAAAACACATATAAGATACCTTCAGTGATGAACAAGGTATATGTGTTGTGTCGTTTGTTTGAATTTAAGATGCATGAGTCTAGTGATATGAATGATAGTATGAATGAGTTGAATGTAATACTATAAAAATTAACCTTTGTGCGATTTAGTTTTGACGACGAGATAAATGCTAATATACGGTTGGCTACCTCACCTAAAACTTGGGCTAATTTTGTTACTTCTGTAACATCCTCGGTTAAGAAAGATGAGAAATTGAAGTTTGGAGAAATTAGAGACTCTATCCTGAATGAAAGCATCAATATGAGAGATTTTGATGTGTCTGAGTCTTTGGGAAATGCTTTGATTGTCAGGGGTAGGAGGAACAGTGGGAGCTCAGGTCAGGACAGTCTAAATCTAGATGTCGAAACATGGACCATGTGTTGTGTTTGAACTGTGGTGATAAAGGTCATTTTCGTAGGGATTGTCCTAAGCCTAGGAAGAGCAGTTATAGTGACCATGACTCGGTAAATTCTACAAAGAATTTAGGTGACACCCTAACTGTTAGTGCCGACGAGTCAGAAAGGATTCGGGTGATAGATTCTCATTGCGTCGTTTCACTCTTCGTTTAGCAGGGAGTAGGGCTGGCAACGAGCCGAGCCCGAGCATGGCATGCTCGAGGCTTGGCTCGTGAGCTACATTGCAAGCTTGGCTCGGCTCGCGAGCTTGGCGAGCCTGAAAAGTTAGGCTCGTGGCTTGGCTCGCCAAGACTCACGAGCCCTCACGAGCTTTAACGAGCCCATATTTGTTCATTGTTAGTCATTTTGTTGACCTACAAAGTGATAATAAAGAGTAACTCTTAAAATAGAGAATATTGAAAAAAAAACACTTATAACAAAATCAAATAATGATATAAGATTGAAAATTAATTAATTCAAAATAACAATTATATGATATAAAATAAAGTAATCTTTTAGCGATAATGAAAATAATTTGTGATCGTGGATTTATAACACATAAAAAAAAGATGTATGAAAAGCACAAGTTTCAATTCATGTAAACAAGGTAATTTTATTTTGGAAATTATATATCAAACACAACATATTTCGTCCAATTTTCCATTTTCACGAGCCTTACGAGCTTCACGAGCCGAGCTTTCATGGGCTCGGCTCGGCTTGTTTATGTGACGAGCTCGAGCCCGAGCCGCCTCGAGCTTATTGCGAGCCGAGCTTATCGAGCTTCCCGCCGAGTTGGCTCGCGAGGGCTCACGAGCCGGCTTGGCTCATTGCCAGCCCTAGCAGGGAGCTAGGCCTTTAGTAATTTTGTGAGTGAGAGGTTTGGCTGGGTTAGGCTTGCAAACGGTCACAACCTAAAGGTTCTAGGAAGAGATGATGTGCACATTAAAACTTCTAAGGGAAGGACTTGGAGGTTGAGGAATGTTCAGTATATCCCGATTTCCCGGGTCTGACCAACAACCTTGTATTTGTGGGGCAATTGGATGAGGAGGGGTTCATGACGAGATTTGGTGATGGTCATTGGAGGGTAAAGAAACGATTTCTGATAATTGCAAATGGTAGGAACAAGGGAAGCTATATTCTACCATTGATAATTCTAACAGGCATGTTCATGCTCGTCAAAGGCGTGTTAGCTTCTTTGATGAGATAAGGGTACCAGAAGCGAGGAGGTTTCTGGTCAAGGCTACGAGAAAGAATGTTCAACCGAAGAACGCATCTAACTTGCATGGGAATTTGACAAGTTCAACAAGAGGTAAAATCCCAATCCAAAATTCCCCTAAGTTGTTGACGATGATGTGTATGTCGAAGTTGCAGGGGCGTGATTAGTTAAAGTGGGAGCCTGTTGATAAAAGAGGAGTTGATGGGAGGTCAACTGACACCTCTGTTGATCTTTACTGAACAAGATAGAGTTGATAGGAGGTATTGAAGTGGTGATTGCTGATAATCGACGAAGGTTGCGTTTACAATTGGTCTCCAAGTGGCAGATTGTTGGGTTGAATGTGGAGACCAATTTTGGGTTAGTCTTTGTGCCTTGGGGAGCAAGGTAGAAAAGTTTGAGTGGAAATCAAGTTGCTGATTTGTTAACCGTCTCTTTTTATAATTCCTTTGCTGCAAGGATTTTATTAACCTTAAATAATTGTGTTAGTCCTGTACTATAAATAGAACCTAGGTATTAGGCTTATCGGTATCCCAATTGAGAGTTTTTCATCTTATACCATAAGAAATTGACCTGTAATCTCTATGTTCCTAAGGGAGTTGTGTGAGACTTAATTGTTAGAGGTGTCCATGGTTAACCTAAACCGCAAATCGAAACCGTAAACCGGTAAAACCAAACCAGTTAAACCGGTTAACCGGTTGGCGTTTTATATTTTATGGTTTCGGTTAACCAAACCGGTATAGGCGGTTTAGGTTTCGGTTTTGAATTTTGGAAAATTGGTTAACCGTGGTTAACCGGTTATGTATAATTTTTAAAAAAACCCAAAAAAACCTAAAAAAACCTAAACCCTAACCTAAAAAAACCGAAAATTGGAGCAAACCGCGGTTAACCGCATTGTCAATGCGGTTAACCTCCAGTTTAGGTTTGGTTTAGGTTTCTGATTTTCAAAAGCGATTAACCGCTTTAGGCGGTTACGGTTTAGGTTTGGAAAAACTTAAAACCGCAAAAGCGGTTAACCGCCAACCGTAATAGCGGTTAACCGCTTTTGGACACCCCTATCAATTGTAAGTGTTAAGTTCTCAGGTTGTAACTCTAGAAAGGTTGTGAGAGATTGTTAAGGTCTGAGAATCTTTGAAACACTGTTGTAATCCTTTGACGGTGCATCGTTCATGGTTTTTTTTTTTCCCGGTTTGGGTTTTTCCACGTTAATTTCTTGTGTTAAATCTTTATTTCTTTTTCGTCCTTCATTATTGTTTGTCTACTAACAACGTTACGAGAATCCTAACACAAATCTTGTACAACCTTCCATTGAAAAATATATATTGTGTAAGGAATGCCAAGAAGATGGCTTATTTCCCATACAAAAGGCTATTAGAGGAGCCCATGTGGATGTAGTTTCACACTTTCTACTAAGACATCCTGAGATTATGCATCAGAACTCAAAAAAATCAGAAAATCCAAATAATCCTGTACGTTGCTGCTAGGAGTGGCAGAACTCGAGTCCCCTCCCTTATTTGAACATAGACCACGACCAAGAGCTTCAGTTAATAGGTTCGGAATCCTCAAATGGAGACTCAATATGTATCTAGTAAACTTAAAGTGTCAGCCACATTTTTCATGTCAAAAACTTTGACTGTTAATCTTTAATATATATAATGATTCACTGTACAAAATTAATGGTAAAAAATACTAATAGCAAAGTATAGATCAAAATTTTTTGATAAAATATCATATAAAAAATTATTGAATAAAAATAACATTGAAAAGAGCGAAAGAAAATTGTAATGGACGGATGGAACACTAAATTCACAGCTAGGCACATATAGGACGTTTTCGTATCTACTTCCAATGGATACACTTTGGATTATGATCAACATTTCGCTTTGGAGAAAGTTTGGTTTCTACAAGTAATGCCCGAGAGGACAAACAGTACATACATCTTGGCATCTCTAATCTTACCAAATGTACCCACAATGTTATATACAGCAACACTGGTTATTACAAAAACCTGGGTACCAAAAGCCGATGACTAATATTCTCACAGTGCAGAGTACAGAACCACCTGTATTTATGCACACACTATTGGTTATGATGTATCTTATCACTAACCTCTATCTATTTTTGACGAAATCCTTGAGCACAACACAATGATACCACAAATGGTTTGGTTTTACATCCGTATATATGCTGGTCCAGCTTGGAAGCGACCTATTTAGCAGACGGAAAGCCTCTGAACAATAGGACTGCCAAACCACCAATAGCCAAGGTCATAACAAGGGGAACAGTGAATGATACAGAATCGATGGTGCTATTAGCCCCATCTGCTCTTTCATAACGGGACCTTTCAACTAAATACTCATGCAAAAGGCTGCTCAAGTTGTCCAATTGATGCATGACTTGGCGTTGCGACCTTGATAACCCCATAACCTGTTCAAACCAATTTGGTTTAAGAAAGCCTTCATCAAATGCACATATTACCTGTAAATTGTAAGCAACATAACAAGCTACTTGGGTTTTCTTCAGCCTTGTTTTCACTGTGGGTAACCCCGTTTGAGGCTTTGCATTTACGGCATGCAAAACTCATTAAGATTGTCGAAGATACAACTATGTATTAAAACTGAACTCCATACCTCGTCCATCATTTGAGATTCTTTTGCTAATTGGGAAGAGGAGGATGAATGAGGTAGAAGGCCGCTACCCATGGGACCATTGCTTAATCCAGCCATCAGAAGTGGGGGTGCTGAGCCATTGCAGAGTTCAGACTGTATAACCATGTTTTGCTGACTAGCAGAAATGCTTCTGATAGAAGAGCTTGAATTCAGCTGTTCGATACGAGACGTGAGCTCATCCATCCTCTCATTCAGCGTGGAAATTTGATCAGAAAGCTGAGTAATAGCTCCCTGCATAGAAGCCCATCAAGTTTCATAGTTTAACTCGGCAACTCATTTGACAATTCACAACTCTGGGGAGATCCAGATGTAGACATCACTAGCAACAATTTTGAGTCATAGCATTGCCCAGAGACCCCAGAGCTTGGCACATATAATAAACAGTAGAAACTGATCACTTGTATCAAAGATGCCATTACTTCACGGTAAGAGTTATAAGCAATATGTCAAAAGTCACAATTTCAAAGTATTACATTATTCTTCCTCCCGACAAAACCACCCATCTTCTCAATAACTGTGTATCAATAGGATTGTACTAGCTAATAAGTTCTAGAGGCATTCTCACTAACCTGATTTGCAACCCCTGCAGGTGATCGAGGGGCAATTCCATTGAAGCTTCTTTCATCCACAGCAAGCTTTGTCAGCTTAGACAAATGTCTTTCTCGGTTTGTTGAAAATGAGCGAGACATGTTACTGTCGATGTATAAAGCAGGAGATATTCTCAGGAACATTTGGAGCAATTGCCTTTTTGACAGAAGAATCTAGAAGTTTATTTATGATATTGATGTGAAAATTAAAATGTTACCGGCTCAAATATTTAGTCCTCCAGTCTGCTGAAGCTCGAGAAAGTGCTTCTTTGGGACTAGAAACTACATTATCCTCTATGCTAAGCTTTGTCTTCAGGTCATCCGGCAATGCCTATTTAGATGCATGGATGAGTGAGCATACAACAAAAGCAAAACATGGGTGAACATGTGATATTGATGACTAAGGAACCATACCATGACATCATTTACAAGCTTCTCTAGCTGGATTTGTTCTATATAGGTTCGTGGAATAAATGAACCATCTAACCCCAGCTGTTCTGCAACTTGTTTGACATATGAGCGATCCCTTCCTTGAACCTTGACAAGAACATAAGAAAAATGATATAAGGTTTCAGTTTCACACCAAGGACATAACAAATGTTAAGGGTTGCTAAGTGCTAACAGGAACATGACAAAAGTTGAGTGCGGATACAATTCTAACGTTGAGACCTGATTTCAATAAAAAAATTTATAGTTTCAGCCTAGTTTGAGCTATCCAATTGCCATTTCCATGTCATAGTACTACGGGTGAGACTCACGTATATATATACGTGAAATGAAGTCTTGAGTATGGCAGCAACTAGCAACCAATTGGGGCTAAGGTTACTTTTGCAATGAAGTAGTAGGAAGTTGGCACCTTTAGTATAACAACAATCAGCACTTCAATTATATATCGCCGCCAGCAGAGAACACAAAAGATGGCAAGCAATTCATTTTTAAAATTTGTTAGTGTATTATACATCAAAGAACCCTTGGTACACATACCTGAACATAATTGCGATTTAGCTGTTCCAGCCAATCTAATTTCACAATAACCTTGTCGTCAGAAAATACATGGCTGTTTCTTTTCAGGATAGTTGCGATGGTATACCCGAGCGCCATGAGACCACCAAGAAGGCGAACACTTACTTCAAAAGTAATTCTGGGCGATATTATGAAGGGACTGTCTGTAACCCATTCCTGAAATCAGCAAGTTGACCTACTTAAGACGAAATAGGCATGCCATCACATGTGAACTTCTATGCATTTAATGTAACAATAACTGACTCATGAAAAAGTATACATAGGTAACTAATCCATCCACTGTCATATTGATTTTGATCTATCAGGTGGTTGAGTGTCGCTCTACTTCTGCAGGCCATGCATTGATTTGAATTCACTTGGCATACTGAATAAGGCATTTCCTTTACTTCGGTATGTTTTCAGTTCTGGTTCTTTATTTTCATTTCATGTGAACAAAAATTTACATATGAAGCCATATGGATGTAGTCTAACAGACATTACATCGTCCTTAACGCTTAAGGTTAGAATATGGAACTGCTTTGCTGCCAACAGCTAACTTCAGTAGAGCAGAAACACAGTTTTTAAGAAACATTGTTGACTTCTAGGCATATTTATTCAGAATATTTAAACATTCCAGCTCAAGAGTCTCCCATGCTCAATACATAAATCTGCCACCCACCCCCCCCCCTCCCCAAAAAAAAAAAAAAAAAAAGCAATGAAAAGGAGGAAAACATCAGTTTCCATGGTTTGGGTCAACCATCCACTGATTCCTTTTTCTTTTTTTTAAAAAAAAAAAAAACAATGGTAAGTTGGGCCACACACTAGGCCCCCTCTACAATTTGTAAACCGAGCAAGCTGGCTGGTGGTGAGGACAGGGTTACTACAGCATCAAACTAAGCACAAAGCCTCGCATAAGGCCCACAAGGAGTCCCCAAGGGCACCAACAATAAACAATTCCCTCCAAGGAAATTGTGGCCACCCGGACTCGAACCCTGGCAGGGAGGATAATACTCTTACCCCATGTCACTTGAGCTACAACCTCTTTGGCAACCATCCACCGATTTAATACAAAAAGAAAGTATAAGAAAGCAAACAAACCTCAAACATGAGATTGTACTTCCCATCTCTGTTCCTCATCCTCAGGTACGATTGGCAAGCCTCAGGATCTTCACCAGGAGGTAGAAGGTATATATCGTACGTCTCTTCCCGGGTTTCTTTGTGTTCTTCTGAAATAACTGCCTTGATTTGCTCTTCAGTCACAGTTCTCGTTGACTATAATAAGAAAAACTAGTCAAAACTTGAAACAGGCATATACAGAGACACAGTTATGGCATTCAAATGGGATGCAAATTGGATGAAGCTAAGAAAAGCAAACCTTCAAAATATAAGTCGGGTTCTGGAAGCCAGTAAATGGATTAAACTTGTTGGTAATCTTAATGTGGGCTGTTTCAAGATCTGGCTCAATAAAAGCTTTGTACATGGGATACACCTGCAAAATAGAGAACAATAGTGAGAACTTTCACAGCACAAAAAATCTCTACATGCCATAAGTGATGCCAAAACAAAGTTGCTGCAAAACAAGGAAGTCAACCGTTTCAGATATTTGATGAATTATTTCTTCTGGCTCCTGCCCAGCACGCTGAATGTCCCGCAAAACACGTTTCACCAAGTCAAAGTGTACTCCACCAGTAATGGACACACGAAGATCCAGCAAGGGCCGAAGTTTCTCGCTCAATGCATAGATGCCTTCAATGATAACAATACGAGAGCTGGGGACTTCAACAGTCCTGCATAAACCAGCAGGTGTTTGACAATGCAACCTTAAATCAATCTTAACTGTCAAGGGAAAAGAGAACTTCTGGTATGCATAGGTAGAAAATGTTGGCAATACAGAGCCAATGGCATTTCATGGGTAAACATCTATCATCGACCATACTTGAAGCCCAAAGGAAATATTGAATGATACTTTGATTCATTTAATTCTTTCTCAGTCAGCCCTTATTGATCATTGAATTAAACTTGAAAGAGTAATAGGACAAGTCATCAATAGAAAAAGGAATGGATAAACAGCTAACCTGTAACCAATTCGAGAACTAGACTTGAAATCATATATAGGAACCTGAACAGGGTTCCCAGCTTTTAAGCCACGGATGTTTTCAAGCAAAGTGTCATAATCTGTCAACCGTGGATCTGTTCAGAGATAGGAACTTTTGTTAGCTCCATTATTGTTCATGACACAATTTACAGAGTTACTGAGCAGCACCATGATCTATGACAAAACCAACTAAATTTGCATTTTAGTAATTCATTATGAAAGTTTGATATCATGAAGACTGCTCAAGTTGGAGACATATCACGTAAACAAACACCTTTTAATGTTTCTTTTTTTTTTTTTGTGTTTGTGAGGAGATGGATAAGTCTCACAACTTGTATGACACCATGTAAACCTACCACAATAAATAAACACATAGAAACACAATCTTATCCTTTCAGGAAAGTCTCAGTTTCAGAGCATCATTCTCACTAAAAAAATCAGGGGAAGATCAACTTGCACAATAACACCACATGTATTCAAATCCCAATGAATGTATATGTTTGTTGGATCCTTCCTTTTGTGCCTATTGCATATGGACAATCAAGCAATAATTACAGCACTTGCACAATAACATTCATTGCCATTAAGGTACAAAATCGTATAGTTAATAAACCCTAAACCCTAAAAAAACAACCCTTAATAAGCATTCAAAGCAGAGATATGAAGACGATAGTTTTAAGGCCTCACCGTCAAAGTTTCCATCAATTATCCGACTGGCATCGTTATAGTTGTCCATTGATATGACAGCAAGACTTGGCATAAAGTTCAACATCTTTTCTGTGAAGACTGTCTTTCCAGCACCAGAAGGACCGGCTATTCCAACAAATATTATACCATCATTTTTCTGGGATAGCAACTGACAAGCGCGTATAACAGCAAAGAAGCCCTTCTCAAATTTCAAGCGGCCTTCAATGGGGACAATCTCATAACGATCAGAGTCCTTTCGCTTGACCAGTTGGATTTGGTCTCTTAAGAGGCCACTCCGCGGCCGAGGAGATTCACACTCAGACGGAACTTCGATACCCATTTTGAAGAGACCACAACAGCAACTGCAACATTCAGAAGAGAGTACCATGTCAATCAAATATAACAGGAACTTGCACATTCAGAAGAGATGAATTCTAAGGTATTATCATAAGTTTTAACATCCTGATTCCTTTCTGAACTGTAATAGGAGCACATACAGGCTGTAGATGGTGGTATATATTGTATAAATATCACAGCAGTCTTTTGGCAAATAAATCAAACTCACACTTAATCACTACACCCACAACAAACAATTTTCTTTTTACGTGGCCAAAAGATGCCCAGTTACTGAGAACAAGATGCAGAAAGATTCCCCAAAGTAGAAATTACCTAACGACAGAAAAATCATCCTACCCCAGAACAAATTACCCCTTCATACAAAACGTCCGAAATAAAATGAGATTTACTAAGTTTAGCCGTAGGAGAATTTCAAAACAACCTAAACAAGAGTCCGGTAGTCCAACTTCATACAAAACATCTGAGCTAAAATGAGACTACTAGTTTTAGCTGCAGGAGAATTCCACGACGTCAAATGAATTATAAAAACCCAGGAAGCAAATATCAGCAAGGAACCTAACAAATACTCATCGATTCAGTGACAGAATCAACAACCGCCACCTAGGAAGCACACAATCAGGCAACTTTTTGACAGTGATCCCTAGAGAATTTGCGAAAAGCGGCTATCACAAAACAAAAACTTCACATCAAAGATCATATTCCTAGATAAGCAATAAACCTCAATTCAAAAACAGAAAAACCCAGAAAACAAAATCAGCCTATGATGACTACGAGATGGAGTATACCTGAATTGAGCAGAGTACGATCGGTGAGAATCGGGTCTGACAGATTGACTGAAGATGACGACGATAACCAGGGAATTATACTGTCGGGCAGAAAAGAAGAAGAAAAGAGGGAAACAAATGGCAAAAATTTAGGAGGGGTAGTACAAATTCGGAGTTGGGTCAAAAATGAAGGTATTAATGGAGGCGAATTGAAGGCCGATGAAATTGGAGAGACAGAATAGTCAGTAGAGACAACGACCATTGGTCCAGTAACAAATAGTGATATCATTGAAGCCGGGTTAATAAAGAGATGAGATATATTCCCAGTGTAGGAGGGGAGAGAGTATTTTAACACTAGGGATAAAAACAAACCACAAAAGGAAGAATCTTGTTCCTAGAGCATATCCGCTTGGCAACTGTCGAAAGATGGATGCATGCAATCAAAAGCTGACCAGAATGACCTCATTCTGGGTTTTTGAAAGAGGGTTAGAGAGGATTTAGAAAGACTTTTCTTAATGCATGGTTGGCTACTTTATATATTGAATCAAATATCAAATTAGGAGTGAAATTAGAGTAAGACATACCAAAGTCTACCTAACTAATTCCATAATAATTAACTAATTAATTAATTCTAATTAATTAATGATGCTACTTTTTATGTTTATTCAAAACCAAGGTTGTGAGGTACTGAGGTTTATATCAAAAGATACAGATTCTTCAAAACATTAACAAGGCAGATTCTTCATATAAATTTCCTCTTCTTTCTCTGCATTTTCTTAAAGTACTTCACTGCTTCGTTTTAGTCACTACATGCTTAAATCATTAGCAAAGAATACAGTTTTGCGTACTTCTTTCTCCGCATTATCACCATGAGTCTCACCGGATACTTTTGGGTTTGTTGTATCATTCAATTCATCCTCACAATTAGTCTTAGAAGGATTTCCACTTAACTTCTCAGTCATCCCCCTGGGCATCATTCTTGCACTGCGTGGGTTAAGGTTTTCATCGATTCAAAACCGAATCAAACGAACCGGTTAAATCGAAACCGAATAAAAGTATGTGAACCGAACCGAACCGAATAAACTGAAAAAATTGAATAAGCCATAAGCTTTATTTTGCTCATTTTGCACAATGGCATCGTTGTTGCCCCTGTTTTGTAGGTGATATTATATTTTTTTTTAAAAAAAACCTCTTGTCTTGCATCTTATATACAATTGCATAATCCTTACATAACCAAAATACTTTAAATGTTTTATAATCTTACATAACCAAAGCACAAAGTTCGTAACAAATTAATAATAACGAAGTGACAAATCCAACATGTCAACAACCATATATATAAGGTCCACAACCACAAAGTTCATAACATATTCATATCCCATTTTTTTATCTTGGATTCTTGATTCTTCGATCGTCGTCATCAACCATGCCTAACAAACACATATAAAACACCAAAATAATGCACAAAAGATTTACATTCAACTCATCACCAACATGGTGAACTACGGAAAAACACATATAGAAATAACATTAATTAGCCATGTCTGTTCTACTCTCCAACTTTTTTGAAGCTCTCAAAGCTTGGAATTTCACTTTTCAAAGTGACCTTTATCATATCCTTCTTATTCTCATTTTTGAATTGTGTTTTCCTCCACTATTAATTCCAAATCCGTTAGTTTACTTCCCATTGCTTTAATAGTAGCAACTAGCCGACTAGGTCCACCAACCTTCCTTCGACGACTTGAACATTTGTTGTTCATGGTCTTAAATAAAAAAGATGCCCCTATTATAAATATACCCCAAAATAAAATTTAATTTCAAAGGAATTGAATTTCAAAAAAAGAAATAACCTTTTACCGTAATAATGGACAACCATAAAATATTATGCTCGTATTTGAAGGTTTTCTACACCTTTAGTGAACCGCTGATAGGTTGTGATGACATTTCACAACTACTTCACCCTCGTTATGTTCACTCCTTCAAGATTTAAATGAAGTCCTAGTTGTGTGTGATTACTTCGATATTCTTTTGTAGTCCATAGTCTCAATTATTAGCGCATGCATTAGGAATGCAAATGTTACCACCGGCTATGGTTTGTTCCATCTTAAAAAATGAGAAGTCGCCTGATATATTCTTTATTATTAGGCGAATTCCCATTAGTTAAGTAAGGATAATCCATACCCAAGAGTAAGAGCTAACAAATTATTAGGGAAAGCTAGATTCCACACATCTAACATATGCACTTGACCTATAACTTTGGAATGTCAACATGATATTAAAAAAGACACGTCCTAAATAACGTTGTATTTAGTGATCATTTTTGGATACCCTTTAATGAAATGCATGCAACCAATCCTTAAAAGACCATTATTTTGGATTCATCAAAGACTTTCTAGAAAATACCCCTTATCAAAGCCTATCCTAAAATCATACCTAAACTTTATCCTAAAGTCATCAAGGGACAATTATTTAAGATTGGTCACATCAGTGCTCATCTAACAGCTCCAAAATTAAATAACGATACGATCCCTTGATGACATTATGCTAGTGTTTACAATTACCTGAAAACCACCTCAAATATATGGTTATGAATTTAATGATGTCAGAAGGGTTTCAAGATCATAGTCTAGTACACAGGATTGCATCCCTAGACTACATTCTTGAAACATGTTATGCCATGGTCAAATTCACAAAGACAAACTGACTTTACTTACAAATTTAGCGTACCCTCACCTGCAAATGTTGGTTTCATTCTGTTTGGGAGTCGTTTCTGAGTTATTCATCAAAGTTTGTCTGCAAACCATCCCTAAAAGTATCCTAACCTAAATTCAAGCAAACCTAATTTAGACCTAACCATTGATTTAGGATATGCCTAACCTAAACTCATGCAATCAATATACTTAAATTTTGATAGGCAAGAGTAGCGGTGGTGAATGCGAAATTCATCAGGTCACACCACCCCTAGTTTCACCACACCCAAATGCGAGTGGTGGTGATACAAGATAAATGTAAGTCAGAATAGCTAGGAGATCACACAATCTTGTCTTCTACTCGTACTACCCCAAGCGAAACACTTGCTCTGCAGTGGGCTAAGAATGTTTGGGCTACATGAAAGAAGGAATAGATAGGAGTCGGCACAACATTATCATCCGCTTAGGAGACCACACAACATTATTATCCGCTAACACCTCGCTCACTCTTAGCAGATCGAAATGTTATTTAGAATAGCACATCGAAATGTTAGTGGAAATAGCTATGGATAGTGATTCGTGAAACCTGGGGGTCCTTCGAATAGATAAATATGGGAGGCTTAGGATCCACTAACTACTTAGGGTTTGAGAAAACTCCAGTTTAGAACTCATAAACTACCACTAATTTTTAGGATTTTTGGGAGATTAATGATGAAAATCCATACAACAATAATAATAAAGAGATATGACTAATTAAAGAGTAAAACTCACCAATTAGCCTAAGAACCTCAAGAAGGTTACAAGGATTCACCACTAGCACCCACACTTGAAACTCCAAGAATTTCCATTCAAGAGATTGGAAGAAATCACACCAAATCACATTAACAAAGGAAATTGACAAATTAATCCACCAAGGATTAATCTTAATTACAAGGGTTTCAAATACCATATAACTCACAAAGTGTTCTTTGGCTAAACCTAAAATTTCATTGTTCAAAAAACTTTATCTAAACTGAGGAGTGAACAAAATATATAGGAAAAGGGGGAGAAAAGTCGCGACGTCGCTGAAAAAAAAATTGTTGTGACGCTGCCAGCGGCTCAGAGGTGCTACCAGTGTCTCAACCAGAAAAGTGGGGCGGAGAAAACAAGGGAAGCGCGCGCGCTGGTTAAGCGCGCCGTTCGCTTACGGCCGACAACTTCTAATGCACATAACTTCTTCGTTTAACTTCAATTTGGCCATATAATATATCGATCGAAGCCCTCGGTGTGTATTATAAGCTCGCCGAATTTCAAGTCCATCGAAGTTGTATTGAAGGAGTTATGATCGAAAGAGTGAATGTATGTATTTTTATGTACCCAATTTTGCCCAACACTTGCATTTTTCTTCAACTTTACTCCTCCAACTTGGCCTTGACTCCATCTTATCTTCTTCCTAGCTTTTCTAAACAGCTGATTTGAGACCCAAAAAGTGACCGAACTCGGTTTTGAAAAAAGTGAGTCCGACCCCTCCGTTGTTATTATCTCCGATGTGAAGGACCCCTAGGAATAACACATCGAAATGTTAGTGGCAATAACTATGGATAGTAAGCAAAAACTAGGTCAAATACTTAAATTAAGCAATACCATATGTACTTGATGTCTAGAGTAATCAGGAAACTAGCTTATGAATTTGATGATGGTTGATGGGTTTCAAGATTGCACTGTAGCCCACGAGGTCACACCCCAACTAGAGTGCATTCTTGAAACTCATTCTTCAGTAATGAAATTTACAAATGCATATCAGATATGCCTAATCTAAAATTCATAATTCACAATTTAAACACTTAATTAAAATTTTCACCTAATTACTTGTTTAAAGATTTAAAGATCCACAACCCATGATAATATAATACCCTAGGAATACCCTAAATTAAAATCAAACAAAATTGTAAATTCACAACTAATTTCAACAAAAGTATAACTTAAGCACTTAAATTCATCACTAAATTTCAAATCGAAACATTTAAGCATCCACAACTCAATCTACTTTGACACCCTAATTCCTAACCTAAACCTAAGGATAAATTTTTAAATTCACAACCAAATACAAGAAACATACAATTCAAACACCTCAACTAGTCAATAAATAGCTAGTCTAAACAATCATATATCAAGAATTGAACCTATTTTTAAAACCTAAACGATAACATACATTTAATCATAATCTTCATGTCTGAAAATGTTTTCAATAAAATACTAAGTTAAATACCTAAATTGAAGAACATTTTTTCAACGTAAAATAAATAAACAACAATAATTCGAAGATTAAGTGGATGGAGGCGATGATAGGAGACAACGACAACAGAGAATGATGATGGAGGTTGTTGGGTTTGTGTGGCCCATTGGATCCTCGAGGTCCAGTTTGAGGGAGGAAGAACAGGGCACCACCAGCCTAACATGGGACGCTAGCAGCGCCCCTCACTGAAGCCAAGGGAAACAGGCGCTACCAGCGCCTCACATCACCGAAGATGAGGCCAGGCGCTACTGGGGTGAAGCAGGCACTACCAGCTTCCTAATGACCGCTACCAGCGCTCGAATCAAAAGGCACGATATGTTTGACGCTGCCAGCGTCCGGGCACTACCAGCGCCTAGGCCTCGTATTGTTTTCCGCGGCAGTTTTGTTTTTTAGCGGCTTTTGGTTAATTGTTTTTAACCTAGTTTCCCTTCCTCTCCACTACTATAAATATGGTACATGTTTCTTCACCAAAACACATCGGTAAACACAGAGAGTTAGAGAGAGAGAAAATAATGAGAGAAAAAGGGGTCTCACCGATATTTTCCCTCAGTGTATCCTGAGAGATTGTGAGTTGAGAGTTGAGAGATTGTTATTGTAATCTCCTTTGTGGATCTCATCACACCCTGTGATAGTGATCAAGTTGTACTCCTCCTTTCTCATAGTGGATTATTTTCTGGTTGTCGTCGTCCGTGGGTTTTTCTCCGAGTTCTTTGGTTTCCCACGTAAATCTGGTGTTTGATTTTATCACTTATTTTTCCTAAATTTTATCGTAATATCTGTCATCTTAATTCGATTTATTATTCGCTTCCGCTGTTACCTTGCTATTACTATTTTCTCTAACAAGTGGTATCAGAGCAAGGTGGAGATGACTTCAATCATGAAGTGTGATATTCCAAAATTTGATGGAACGAGGAGTTTTACTATGTGGAGACTGCAGATGAAGGCGGTCCTGATACAGTACGGGTTATGGGATATGATTGAGTATCCCGACACGAAGACTGATGGGACAATGAGCGATGATGAATTCAATAAACTCAAGAAGGATATCAAGGACAATCTGACTCCAAGGAAGTGGAAGAAGCTGGAAGATAAGGCTCTGGCAGGGTTTCAGCTGTGTTTGGCAGAGCACATTCAGAGAGAGGTGATGCATATCGAGAAACCTCGGGAGCTCTGGACCAAACTGGAAGAGCTGTACATGTCGAAGAGTCTTGCGAACAAGTACCGAATTAAGGAGAAATTCTACAGCTGAAGATGCCCCAAGGTACTTCTATTCAGGCACATCTTAGTGAATTTGATTCTATTATTACTGAATTAGAATCAATGGATGTGATACACATTGATGAGGATAAGGATTTGCATTTAATTCTATCCCTACCTGCATTACATAAACAATTTAAGGAAATCATGTTGTATGGGAATCGTGGTGTCCTTAACCTTAGTGAAGTAAAGGCTAGTTTACTGTCTAAGGAGAAACTTGATATCGATGGTGATGACCAAGGTGGTGATGCTATGGTTGTAAGGGGTAGGAATACTGAATGTAAGGGAAACGAGTCTAGAGGGAGGTCTAAACACCGTTTAAAGTCTAGGAATCCTCACAAGAATAAGAAGTGTAATTACTGTAGTAAGATGGGGCATATAGAGAGAGAAATTTTTTGACAAAACAGAGAGACCAGAAGCAGGAGGGTAAAGATAATCACACCAAACCTAGTACCTCAAACTGTGTAGAGTACGAGTCAGATGGTGATGGGTTTGTAGTTACGGATGATGCCTTGGCTACCACATCGAGTAGGATAGCCAGAGATGAGTGGCTTCTTGACACGGGGTGCACCTATCATATGTGTCCTCATAGGGACTGGTTCGAGTCCTATGAGAGTGTTGACACCGGGGTCATAGTCATGAGTAACAACATAGCCTGCAAGGTTGCAGGAATTGGCAGCATCAAAATCAAGACTCATGATGGCATCGTTAGAACTCTCAAGGAGGTTCGTCATATCCCTAACATGACTCGAAATTTAATTTCTTTGGGTACTCTTGAGGCTAACGGCTACGGGTACAAAGGAGAATATGGTGTTTTGAAAGTGTGCAGGGGTTCCATGGTTATTATGAAGGGAACCAGGAAGGGCAGTCTACAACGACAAGATCTGCAGCGACAGTCCTAAATCTTGATGAGTCCGACATCACAAAACTTTGGCACATGAGACTAGGCCACATGGGCGAGAAGAGAATGTCAATGTTGAGCAAGAAGGGATATCTTGAAGGCGCAAAGATCGACAGGTTGGAGTTTTGCGATCACTGTGTCTATGGGAAACAGAAGAGGGTTAGCTTTTCAAGGGCTAAACACACAACAACAGGGATCCTTGATTGTATTCATTCAGATCTGTGGGGTCCTGCTAGAGTGCCATCATTGGGTGGCAAGCGCTATATGTTGACATTCGTAGATGACTTCTCGAGAAAGACATGGGTTTATTTCCTGTGGCACAAGAATGAGACATTCTCATGCTTCAAGAAGTTCAAAGCTTTGGTGGAGAACCAGACAGGCAGGCAAATCAAGAAACTCAGGACTAATAATGGGTTGGAGTTTGTTAATTCTGAATTTACTGAATTCTGCGAGGAGCATGGGATTGCGAGGCATCGAACCTTGGTGGGTAAGTCTCAGCAAAATGGCGTAGCCGAGGGAATCCACAGGACACTCCTGGAGAAAGCCCGCTGCATGCTCTCGAATGTAGGGCTTTGGAAGAACAAATCGTTCTGGGCAGAGGTGATATCTACTGCCTGTTACCTGCTGAACAGATCACCTCATGCCTCTATCGAATACCAAGTTCCAGAGGAAGTGTTGACAGGTAATCCGATTAATTATTCAAATTTGAGAATTTTTGGATGTCCTGTATATGCCCATGTGAATGATGGAAAGCTGTCTCCCAAGGCTATTAAATGCATGTTTCTAGGTTATGGGTCTGAGTCTAAGGGATATAGAATGTGGTGTTCTGATTTGAGGAAAGTTATTCAATCTAGAGATGTAACTTTTAATGAAGCTGCTATGTTATCAGGAATGGAACCTACCGGTACTTCTGATGATGTAGGAAATCAGGAGAAGGATGCAAGAAGAATGGTGTTCAAGGTGGAACAGGCGCAAGGTGGAGCTGCTAAACCTGCAATCAGGAGCAAACTGCCGATGATGCTCCTGAACCAACTCAGGTTGATGAGCTTGAGATTGAGACTAATGTTCCTCAAGTGGAGGAACAACCATGCATAGCAAGAGATCGTCCCAGGAGGGAGACTTGGAGATCGGCGCGATATACTGAAGAAGATGATGCTATGATTGCTTATGCGCTGAGTGTTGCTGAAGAGACTCCTGAAGGTGCCGAACCTTCTACTATCAGGAGGCCATCTTTTTTCCGAATGCCTCAAACTGGATAGGAGCTACGCAAGAGGAGATGGAGAGCCTGCAGAAAAATCATACTTGGGAGCTATGTGAGTTTCCTAAAGGGCGACGAGCTCTTACTGCGAAGTGGCTGTACAAAAGAAAGGAAGGTATCCCTGGTGTAGAAAGTGCAGTGGAAAGCCAGATTAGTGATAAGGGGTTGCAACCAGAAAGAAGGAATCGACTACAACGAAGTATTCTCGCCAGTCGTGAGACATACATCGATCCGCACCTTGCTTGCCTTTGTTGCTCGATTTGATTTAGAGTTGGAGAAACCTGATGTCAAGACATCTTTCCTCCATGGCGAGTTGGAGGAGGAAATATATATGAGACAACCAGAGGGTTTCATCGTTCCTGGTAAACAGGAACAGGTATGCAGATTGAAGAAGTCCTTGTATGGACTTAAACAGGCATCCAGGCAGTGGTACAAAAGGTTTGATACCTTTATGATAGGGCAATGGTACACAAGAAGTCACTATGACAACTGTGTGTACTACAAGCAATTTGAAGAAAGGTCTTTCATTTATTTATTATTGTATGTTGATGACATGTTGATTGCCTCCAGGGACATGTCACTTATAAAGAAGCTGAAATCCCAACTTAACTAGGAGTTTGAGATGAAAGACCTCGGAGCGGCAAAGAAGATTTTGGGTAGGAAATCCAAAGAGATAGAAAGGCAGGGAAGCTGTTCCTGTCTCTGAAGAAATATCTGGAGAAGGTGTTGGACAGGTTTAACATGAGAAACTGTAAAGCAGTTTCAACTCCCTTAGTTGCACATTTCAAGTTGTCTGGTGAGAACTGTCCTAAATCTGAATTGGAGGTAAGGAGGATGTCTAATATTCCCTATGCTAGTGCAGTTGGTAGTTTGATGTATGCTATGGTGTGCACTAGATCTGACCTGTCCCATGCAGTTACTGTGGTGAGTAGATATATGCAGAATCCAGAGAAGGAGCATTGAGAAGTAGTGAAGTGGATCCTTCGCTAAGTGAAGGGTACTTAGGAGAAGGGTGTTCGTTTGTGGTAATTTGGGTTTAAAAAGTAAGGTTGTCGTATCCTCAGGGATGCTGTGTTAGAATTTCAGGAAATTGGTTTGGAAAGGTTTTCAATATGCGGGAAGCAGTAAATAATTAAACTAACTAAACTAATCAGGATTGAAAGTAATAAAAACTAAGGAAAACAAGAACTCAAGGATGGACTAAACCTAATTTAACAAGAAAGTAAATTTCTGACTACGAAAGCAATTTAAAACAATCCAGAACGATGAATGTAAATACTAAAACTAATTACTGAAATTAAGAAAATGAAATTTTACCTAGCATTCATGATACTAATCTTGGAATCTTGATTCTTGGAATAAAGGGCTAAAATAAGCAAAACATCCTATAAAATGATATTAATTCGGCACGGAACGAGACCGAACAAAGGGCATCTTGTACGATAGAGGTAGTACTGCAACGTCTGATGTTGCAGGTTATGTTGATGCTGATTATGGTGGAGAATTGGATAGGAGACGCTTAATTTCAGGGTATGTGTTCATTATGTGTGGAGGAGCAATATCTTGGAATACTTCACTTCAATCTATAGCGACTCATCTACTACAGGTGAATATATTCTTCTGTAAGGAGTGAAGGAGGCCATCTGGTTGAGGGGATTGGTCATGGAGCTTGGAGTACAACAAGGTGAGACTTTGGTTTATTCTGATAGTAAGAGTGCTATACATATGACTAAGAATGACACTTATCATTCGAAGACCAAGCATATAAGCGTCAGGTATCACTTCATCAGAGATACAGTTGCTGCGGGAGAGATCATGGTGAAGACGATGCATACTTCTGATATTTCTGCAGATATGTTAACCAAGCCTCTATCTATAGCTAAGTTCGAACATTGTTTGGACTTAGTTGGTGTTCTAAGCATGTGAGAGCCCTGCGGAGGAGCGTGTTGATGGCGACAATCAAGACGTTTGTTCTGGACCGATATCTCGGATCATGGTCCAAAGTGGAGATTGTTGGGTTTGTGTGGCCCATTGGATCCTCGGGGTCCAGTTTAAGGAAGGAAGAACGGGGCACCACCTACGTCACATGGGTCGCTAGCAGCGCCCCTCACTGAAGCCATAGGAAGCAGGTGCTACTAGCGCCACTATCCGCGCTACCAGCGCCTCACATCACCGAAGACGAGGCCAGGCGCTACTGGGGTGAAGCAGGCGCTACCAACTTTGTAATGAGCGCTACCAGCGCTCGAATAAAAAGGCGCGATATGTTTGACGCTGCCAGCGTTCGTCGGGCGCTACCAGCGCCTAGGCCTCATATTATTTTCCGTGACGGTTTTGTTTTTTAGCGGCTTTTGATTAATTGTTTTTAACCTAGTTTCCCTTCCTCTACACTACTATAAATATTGTACATGTTTCTCCACCAAAACACATCAGTAAACACAGAGAGCTAGAGAGAGAGAAAATATTGAGAGAGAAAGGGGTCTCACCAATATTTTCCCCTAGTGTATCCTGAGAGATTGTGAGTTGAGAGATTGTTATTGTAATCTCCTTTGTGGATCGCATCATACCCAGTGATAATGATCAGGTTGTACTCCTTTCTCATAGTGGATTATTTTCTGGCTGTCACCGTCCGTGGGTTTTTCTCCAAGTTCTTCGGTTTCCCACGTAAATCTGGTGTTTGATTTTAACGCTTATTTTTCGTTCCTAAATTTTGTCGTAGTATCTGTCATCTCAATTCGATTTATTATTTGCTTCCGCTGTTACCTTGCTATTACTATTTTCTCTAATAGAGGTGGAGGGGATTGCGCCGGCTAGGACACAACCAGTTAAGGGCAACTATGGCTGGCGGAGGACGAGGAGGGAGGCTTCAGAGACAGAATGGAAGGAAGATTGTGATAGGCAACGGTGATGGGTAGGGGACAAAGGTTGTGGCGACGGATGATGGGGACAGAGGTGTTGTGACTTGCAACGTCAGGGAAGAGGTCGATCTCTTAAGTTGGTGGCTTGAGAGAGAAGGGAGAGTAATCGAGGTTCAGGGAAAATGAGATCTGGTGGCAATTATATTTACAAGTCAGCGATGAACGCTTATGACGGCTAAATTAGCGATTGCGACAATAGTGACTAACAGTTATTAGATGCAAATGTCAGCTATGCTTACAACCATAACCAATAATCTATCAGCTGCAAAATCATTTTTATCGGACTTCCGTCTTAGCACAAAATTTATCAAGCATTGAAATCGGTTGAGATAAGGTTGTTTTCTTGTAATGGAGTGTATATGAAAGTTTAGACGTTTAGAAAAAAATCAGGGAAGTAATAAAATGCAATTTGAGTATGCAATTGTCAAGATGTGCTTACTTTTTTTTCGAAAAATTAGGGGCATCAGCCCATTTGTTCAATCAACATAAAATTGCAAATAGGCCCAGGCCCAATACAGCCCAACAGAGCCATTAAACAATAGTGCACACATTCTATCCCATCATAATGTTTCCATGATTTACAATCAAGATGGCCACATCTATCAAAGCCCTAAAATTCTTCTTCCATCAACAACCGCCAGTGCTATCTCAACTGCCACCATGCCAAATCGTATTTCTTTCCCCTGGTTCCTATGCTTCCGGCCTTTTATTCAATTGAAAATCCTGGGAATTTCATTGAAGTTTCTTACCAACTGCTCCTCAAAGTATTGTATATCCTCCTTCTAAGTTGATACCCACATTGTTACTCTTCTCTTAATGAGGTCAGCCACCATTGACATATCTGGATTTTTCAAATACAATTTCGTTTCTATATTTCCATAAGGTCCAGATAGTAGCAAAGCTGCTGACTATCCATATTTTCTTCAATTCCTAACCTTGATTGGGACCCTTGCTTCTATCCATTGTTTGAATCATTCCTTGAAGGTATCAGCTTGCACTTCTCCATGCTCCAAACTGTGTGCCACCTCCTGCCAGGCATGTCTTGCGAAAAAACACTGAACGAGCAGATGGTCAATGTCTTCCCCATGTTGTTCATCCAAGTTTTACAACTAGAGAGTTAACTTGAATGAAGATGTGCTTACTTAGCTTGTATAGTCGACCTTCCACTCTTTCCTTCTAGATTTGACACTTAGGTGTAGCACTGACATGCAAAAATCCCCCCCAATCTAAATATTTGAATTTGTCCGGCCCAAATTTGATCGACTATGGTCATCAATTTTTTGTCTGAATTTTAAATTCGGTCGTCGATCATGTTCGATTGTAGAATTGAGCAAGGTTCAAGTTTGGGGTAAGAAATTGAGGTTGTCCAAATTTTGTGTCAAATACAGGTCCAGACATATTCGGACAATGTCGAAACCCTAATCAGAAATTCAAATTTGTTGCAAAAATATTGACAATGTGTGTAAATTTAGTGTAAATTCAAGTTCGGGCATATTCAGACGAAATCATATTCGGACAATTCAAGTCCGGGTTTGGACATCACAAAGTGTCCGAATGAGACTCAAGCCCAAATTTTTGCCATCGCTACTTGGGTAGAAGTCTTATATGAGACTGTCTTTCAAATAGGGTTGTTCATTGGTTCAAAATCGAACTGAATAAGAGATAAAGTCTGAATCGAAAACCAAACCGAATTAGACTGGTTCGGTTCGGCTCCCGATTTATTTGGTTTAAAATCGAATAATGCACGCTTCTATTTGGGTTTTCATCGAAATCAAGCCGAACCAAGTAAACCGAATAAGTGATAAAGTCCAAATAAAAAACCGAACAGAATAAAAATCGGTTCGGTTTGGACTGGTTAGAACCGGTTTGTTTATCGGTTTATTCGGTTCATAATCGAATAATGCACACCCCTATTTCCCATAAATTTATCGTAACATAGATAACTTAGTGGTGACTTTTTATGAATATAAGGATGACTACTAATTTATTTGGGATGAGTCATGCAAATGAAAGTCATCCCTTGGTACATTATCAATATCATTCATGAAAAGTCATCCTATATTATCACTCATTAGTCATAGTAAAATATTACAAATGTCACTCTGTAAAGAGTTTGTCTTATGAAAAATTTGACGGGAGACAACCTTATATTAGAATTTGTGGAGATGCATACAATAAGAAAATGCTATTAATCATATATAATAAGAAAATTACAATGTCCTGAATTATTATATACAATAAGAAAATGCTATTAATCATATATAATAGTTTTAGATAATTACAATCACAGATATATCACGTCTCTGACAATAATTTTGAATTCCTTAAATTTCAAATGTGTACAATGTAATTAAATATATGATGAGAAATAAATAACTAAATATAAATAAGAAGCATAGAATGAAAAGTTGTTTCAAAAACTAAGGAAACTGAAAGAAAGAAAGAAAAAACAAGGTATTAAGGAGATTTAAACCTAAGAATTTTAGGAAAAGTTTTAGCAATATTATTGTTAAATTTCACCCAATTTGGTGAAACTAAGAGAGAAAAGGGAGTGAGATTTGAGAAATGATGATTTAATATTATTGATGATCTCAACTCAAGAGGTACAAGGGGGAGAGGGAGGTTATATATATAACCAACCTGCCTAACAAACCAAGAAACAAGATTATAAAGAAACAAAAAACAAGATTGTCAACAAAATGGAAACAATACAAATATTCACTATTCCTAACACCCCCCCTCAAATTGGAGGGTGACATAACCCCCAATTTGCCAAGAACCATTTCCAGGGAGTGTCTTGGACATATTGTTGACATATTGAACTGACATGGTTGCTTTTACTGCCAAAAGAATCGATGAGGGGCAGAACAACCTTGAAAACTTGAACTCAAACTCCAACAGCTTCCTTGCCATCACCACAACTCCTAATGGCGGGTGAAATGGACAAAGACACGGAAGAACTTGTGGAGCCAAATGACGAAAGAGAGAAGGATAGATTGCCGAACTTTTTCCAGGATTGAAGTTGTCTCCGGCGAACACATTGGCCATGAGAGACATTTCTGGTTGATCGGACGAGAGAATGAAGAGAGGAAAAACACACAGTTGAAAGTCATCAGATAGGAAGTGACATTTGTTGTAGAAACAACGCAAATCTTACTGTCACAAACCAAAAACAATCACTCACACCCCAAAAACAACCAAAAATCGTCAGAATCAATTACGACCCAAACTCCAAAAATTTGTTGAGATTGTATTACGTGACCACTGTTTTGCATTCCATACTTACTACCCCAGTAGCTCCAATTGCATGGTTGAGTTGAGCAACGACGGTTGTTGGGCCAGCCACCAAAGAAGTCCCGGAATCAGCATTCCGGTTCAGCCAGAAAGAAAACACGGGTTCTTTAACGAGACCATGGTTCTCCATATTGTACCAGACTGGAACTGCTTTCCCTATAGAGATTTCTTGGAAACCAAGACCAAGAATACCGTCAAACTTGGCAGCCACAAATGTAATTCCAGGCTCTTTAGTTGCTTTAATGAAGTCCTGATTCTGCCAACGCGGCGGAGATGGAGTCAGATGCGGACGACGAATGAGGGTTGTTTCCGGCGATCTTAGCGGCTACGTCGAGGCGGTGGTCGCTGGAGTGAACCTGGAACGACTGTAATCTCGCCTGGCTGGAGAACTCCGACCAGTCCCTTCGGCGAATCGCCGCCACCGTTACCGCCTGTTCGCCGGCCGGACCAAGACAGGACAGGAATCTTCGGCGAATCACGTCGTGGACCCTCTCCCCTTCACCAACCTCCACCAGCGCCCCTTCCCGGAAACCGATCAAGAAACATCAAAAGCAACCCAAACCACTTACAATAACGCCGGGAAACTCCGTATGCATTCAAATAATCGGGAAATCATCGATCAAATTCCCGATCGACTCAAATTCGGACTCTAAATTCGCCGCCCAGACTTCCCTTATCACGATGTTCTTTGATTTGCGATTTGGGTTTTGCGATCTGGGTTTTGCATAATCGGGAAATCGGCAAACGACGACTGTTATCGAGCAACGACGCCGACTGGTTGGTGATCTGAAGACAACGTGACGGTGATGAAGGCGAGGAACGACGATTGAAGATAGCAATCGACCGTTCAATGAGAGGGAGACGGTCGAGGGGTAGATCAGCAGGGAGAAGCAATGGTATCTAGGGTTTGATGAGAGGGAGAAGGTCGTTTGGATCTTTTGTGGGAGAGATTGAGATAGAAGGAATTTAGGGATATTTGTGAATTGAGAGAAAGAGAGATAATCAGATCAGTAGCCACCCGGGCTCTGATACCATGTTAAATTTCACCCAATTTGGTGAAACTAAGAGAGAAGAGGGAGTGAGATTTGAGAAATGATGATTCAATATTATTGATGATCTCAACTCAAGAGATACAAGGTGGAGAGCAAGGTTATATATATAACCAACCTCCCTAACAAACCAAGAAACAAGATAAAGAAACAAAAAACAAGATTGTCAACAAAATGGAAACAATACAAATATTCACTATTCCTAACAATTATCACTACATCAACTTCAAATTTATGATACTTTTATTTGCTAACTGCCTTTCGTCCCTGATGCACTAATGGGAGGTTGAGCCTAGGTTCTGGATTTAGATACTAGCTTCTTTATCCCAGTCTGTTGATATCCTCGTTTATCTTGATAAAAATCCTAGCAATTTAAGTGTAAGGTCATATATCAATGTATATTGCATGCACCCGGAGTATGTGCTACAGATATTTACAAGTGAACAATCATTTGTAATAAGAGTGAACAATCTAATATATGTGGTGAACAATCTAATATATGTAGGTGAATAATCATACTATCTGGAGTGCGTGCTCTGGGTGTACCTAATAAATTGCAGTCATATAACCATGGCCCTGTGTTCCAGATTATTAGTCATTAAGAGGTACGAGTAATTGATCTTTACAAACTTAGACCATTAATTATTAAAATGATTTACAATATGAAATCTATATTGTTGGCTTTGTTGTGAAAAATGTTTTCATATGAATATAGTGATGATGATGTAATTTTTGTAAATACTCCCTCTATTTTTTTATCTATCATTTACGTTTTTCAAGGTCAATGTTTAATTAATCAATAATTTCTCATATAAGATTTTTAATAAAAAATATTATTATATTTTTTATTACGAATCTAACGACATCAATTTTGTATGATGAACAATTATATAAATTAAGATATAAGCGACCAAAATTTTTGACATAATTTCCTTAGTGACACGTAAATAAAAACAAGGGTATATAATATTCGAAATTAATAATTAAAGGCGTATGTTGGATAACACATGGAGTAACTTAGATCACACAGGAGCAGCGTACACTATAAACACACAAAATTTCATCCATATTGTTATAGTTAGGTGCAAGGAGAAGTGACGTCGTAAATATACCAAGTGGAATGCATATAAAAACACACACCCCAATGGAGCCTTAGGTCATGCGTTGTATAAATACCACATTAATATCCACACAAATGACTTTAGATTTGTCTCAGCGTCCACTCATGTTGTTAGTATGAAATCCATCAGTTATAGGCCGCTTATGTCACTCTTATAGATAACATCACTCAATACAGTTCTTATATTGATAGAGTGTGGCAACAAGTTTCTTGGGTGTTGAAAGAAACTCATAACTAAAAACATACCAAGAAGTATAAGATTAGAATCATGAGCATACATCAAGCTCCTTATATTAAACAAGATAATAGTATATATAATACAGTTTTGAAGTCGAACTTGTTCATGCTACATAACTAGCTGATCCTTAGGTACTTAGCTCGGTAGTTCTAGATCAATGAAAGAATATATAAATGATATTGAACCCGAAGCCTCTTGGGCTTCTGCAGTTTTGTTTATATGCATTTTGCAGATAAACTTTTCCATATTGTTTCTACAAGCAACTTTTGGGTTGTACTATGCCATGAGCTGATCCGTCGGCATTCACACAAGACGAAGACGCTGATTTCTTGTTGAAAGTAAGATTAACGTCCGCGAGTTTTATGCCCATACAATGATACTTTGAGCTGCAATCGAAGTTTACTGCAATTGGTGTAGCCGATGTCCCGTGGATGTCTTGATATGTTACATCACTAATTCTCACTCCGGAGACCTATTAAGATTTTATCAGTACATTAGACTTTGATAGTAATAGTGAAAAACAATGAAATTAATCAAGAAATCAGCCAACTTAAACAAGAAAAAAAAACCCAACACAGCCAACAAAATCATATCCACAGACTTAATCATCAAATTGTGTTATGAATGCAAGTACCTGTACAGGACAACCCTTTTCATCCGGACAATATTTTTGGTCAATAATGATAGGATTTTGTGCATTCACCATGGTCAAATGTTCAAACACGACTTTCCTCACAAATCCATTACTTGGCCTTCCCCATGACTTGATTCTAACACCATTCTCTGTTCCAATGAACGTGGCGCTCTTCACTGTCACATTTTGCACCCCGGGTTCCTTCAAATCTTTCCCTAAGCTCCCAATGCTGTACAATCAAACCAGAACAAATAGGAGTACTTAGAAACTAAACGATCATGAATTAATCAATGGAAATTAACCAAACCCTGGCATTGAACCAAAATATTTCGAGAAACAACATATTTATACCTAATGCCATGGCCGGGGCCACACGTAATTCCTTCGATCCACAAGTTGGTGGTTCCAGCACCTATGGAAATACAATCATCACCGGTGCCGATATTGGAGTTCAAGATTGTCACACCGGAGGAGAGTTGTACATGGATGCCATCGGTGTTAGGACTAGCTCCAGAGGCCAAGGCTTTGACGCCTTGTACTTTGACATTCTTACACCCATTTATAACAAAGTGGTATAACTGACTGTTTAATGAAGTGACTCCACTCACTTCTATGTTCATTGAATTTGAGAACCCTAGCGTCTGCATTACCACAGATAAAAATTAGACCTCAACTGAGACAATAAGATGAAGCAGTTGGTTTAATTTCTTCTCTAGTTTAAACAAACAAAACCCACTAGAACCAAAAAATTCGGAAAGCATTGACATTAGTAAGTAACCAACTGAGCAAATAATAACTTCCCACTCACCGTGAGACCATCGGGGCAACCACCCTTGCCGGACCTCTTGCAAGCCCACAGCCCGGTGCCTCTTCCGTCAAACACTCCGCCGGAGATGGTGACGCCATTGACATCCCTGAACAGAATCCACGTCGAGCTGCCAGATCGTGCCGTGGCCCGGAAATCAGCAGGAGCCACAATGGTGCCTTTGATCACAAACGTGATCCACCTGCTCTTGCATCGCTGACCCGAGAACAGGATGGGGGTTCGGACCATGTACTGACCCGGAGGGACCACGATTGTGGCTCGGGCTGGAGACCTGCACGCCGAGCTCCATGCGGCTAGGAAGGCCCTAGACGAGTCGATCTTGCCGTTTGGGTTCGCCCCGAAGGTGGCTACGTTGTAGATGTTTGCTGAGGTTAGTGTGGTTAGGGTGAGCAGGATTAGGGTAATTGAGAAGGAATGAATGATGGTAATGTTGAACATGTTTGTTTTGATGTTCTTGGGTATGGTTTTGATTTGGATGTATGGCTGGGGAGTGTTTGTTTGGTGTATGAGGATGGGGAAGATGGGAGGGTGAGGAGGAGGTATTTATAGGATTTGAATTGGGGAGTTTGGAGGGAAGGAATTATAAAATGGTTCTGTCAAACAGTGCCAGAGACAGGACGAGAAGATCGAGGGATCGACTCGCAGTTCTATAGTGCACCCGATAATACTTTTCTATTTGATTTTAGATCACATATAAACGGGATCAACGGTTAGAGACATAGGGTAGGACCTGGCTAGATTTTTGTTACATTATCTAAATCAAGTCAAACTCCCCTGGCCAAAAAAATAATAATAATCATGAGATCAAACAATTATTTGATTTATTTATAGACCAGTAAAAAAAAACTATTAACCACTATCAACAAGATTATTCATATAAATTAAAAGGATATGTAATAATGTAAAAATCAGTTGTAAGTGAGAGAGGTAGATATGACAATGGTCTTCAACAATTTCGTCTTCAATAGGGTTGTAATTCGAGCTAGACCTGGCAAAACTAATTAACCTCAAACCCAATCAAAAAATCAAACCCGAACGAACACTTGAATGGATGATCCGATTTTGATCCAAACCTAAAGAAATCTAAAACTAATCTGAACTGCAACATAATTGAGATCCACACCCAAATGATCCCAAATTAAACCAGAACTCAATCGGAAAGAACTTCACCCTAATCAATCCCGAATAAGATACACCCGAAGTCAATCTGAACCCGTATCTGAACAGAAATTTGGTGACCCGATGTCAACCCGAACAAATCTTCAACTGATCGAACCTAAACTGATCCACCTAATTGTCAGGTCTAGTTCGAGCCAAAAAAAAAAAAAAGCTTTGCGGGATGGTGATCAAGGAGCAAATTTTCTTGCCTAATCAACACCATCCCCATGCCTAGAGTCTTCATAGTCATTGTCCAGGTGAACGCAACCATATTCAAATTAATTTTTGTCGGAGACAACCTCATTTTGAGCGGGTTAAACTAAACTTTGATAGATCCTTAAACAATCAAGGTTTATGTGTTGATCCTATCCTTCGAGACGGTCTAGGTGAATTAAGGAACGAAGGCAGGCACTATGGCTGTGATCAATTCTTAATAAATTCTGATGACGAAAGCTTTGCCCTCCATTTTGGTCTTCAACATACTACCCACCCCATGCATGAGATGAGAGAGAGGGAGGAGAGAGAAAGGGAAGAGAGAGAGAGGGAAGAGAGAGCGTCTGGGCAATGGGGACGAAGTGTTTTCACTGTATTTGTTGGAAACATTCCTAAAGATCTTGACAAGCATGGATTAGGAGGAATATTCAGGAGGGTGGCAAGAATAGAATCAAGTCTTATCATCAGTAGAAGAGAAAGAAAATCAAATTTTGGGTTTATTCAAACTGCGGAACGCCAAGATGCTGCTAAGTGTATCCATCTATTCAATGGAAGGACGATCAGGGGAAGAAAAATCATTGTGGATTGGGCCAAGAGCAACCAGAACAAACCCAGAAAAGCAAAGTTCCTTTGGGTTCTGAAGAGAACCTCTTCTAGAGGGGCTGAGAAACCGGATAGTGCAAGTTTCAGAATCAATGGAAGTCTCAACACTGAATTTATAGATTGGCTCCAACGTTGCATTGTCTGCACTTCTGATATCCCTAGAGATCTTGATACTCTCACTTCTCTAATCAGAGACAATTTTAGCCCATTCTCTAGGATAACAACTTTGAGTGGGGTCAAATTCTTACTCACATTCGCCACAATCCAAGAAATGGAAGAAGCGCTCGCAAATCCATTAGAACTCATGGACTGGTTTGTTGATATTAGAAAGTGGTCTCAATATGAATCGGCTGATACAAGAAGAGTTTGGTTAGACATCATAGGGATTCCCCCACATGGATGGGCTTGGGTTAACTTTGAAAACTGCTGCAAACCATGGGGCAAGTTACTTTCGCTGGCAAGATGCATTGCCTCCACAAATCAATTTGAAGTCATGAGAGCATTGGTCTAAACGGATGTCTTCAAGAAGATTGATGAAGAAGTGTTGCTGGACATCCAAAACTGCTCATTCAGAGTGTTTATCCGGGAAATTAACTCTCACTTCATTCCTCCATCTATCCCAGCAATGAGATACAGGATAGATCCCCTGAAGACATTTACTCTAGTGAAAATGAAGAGTCAGATGGTGATGATGAGCTTGCCCACCATGATAGCGTTGACAATGTCCCTGAAACTCCGAAGTCGAACAGGCATCTTTCCAGCCGGGCAATCAATGTGGGAAACACACAGTCTGGTAATGATAGTTCCAATGAGAACGCTTTTAAGTTAATGCAACAACTTTCGAGCAGTGGGTGCATTGAGGAGGTGAGAAGGCTTAACGAGCAAACCAATGCCCTGAAGGATGAAATGATTAGACTGTTGGGAAGACAAAAATGGGATGAAGTTGAAGAGCTTCATAATAATGAGCTGCGTAGACAAGCAAATGAGAAAAAATTGGAATCAGCGAATGAGTCAACACTGGCGATTGTGCCTGTTATTAATGATCAACAGCTTATTATGGCCTCAACTGCATTGGGAGACAACGCAACATTTGGATTAGAAAAATTAGTTGAAGTGGTCTCTGATATTGATGATCGAATTAATGAGAGTGGTCCCTTGATTACAACTGCACAACAAGCCCATCCTAATGTTGTTAATAGTGAGAATGATGAGAATGATGAGTCCAGGAATGACCCCATATCTTCAGACAATGAATCAGTGATCAAAGCCAGAGAATTCATTGCTGAGCAGGCCATAAGATTCGGGGAAGACAGTGGGTTTATGAAGGCGAAAAGAAACATTAATGCGAAGAAACATTTTGAAGATAAGCTCGGGCTAAGGAAAAAGAAGAAGATCAAAGAAAGTGAGAGAAGAAGGAGGAAATCTAAACTTTCAATAGCATTATCTTCTGAAGGAGGTGATCTCTAAGCATGCGCATTGCTGCATGGAATGTGAGGGGAATTGGTTCAAAGGAGAAAAAAAGGTATGTGAAATCTCTCGTCAGAAGAGAGAGAATTGACATCATGGGACTTCTTGAGACCAAACATCATGTCTTTAATGAGTGGGGAATTAGACAAATATGTGGAATGCAGGATGTGCTTTTTTCTGACATTCTTGCTGAGGGACAAGCAGGAGGAGTTATTGTGATGTGGCTGAAAGAAGCTTTTGAAGTGTCAACTATTGAACAAGGAGATAACTGGATATGTCTGGTTGGTCATCATATTCAATGTGATCTGGATTGGTGCAGTGGCTACAATTTACGGTGCTCAGAATGCAACTGGAATGAGGCAGCAGTGGGATCAACTGTTGCTCTTGAAAAATAGAATAAATTGCCCGATCATTTTGATGGGTGATTTCAATGAAATTTTGGCTCCAGAAGATAGAAGAGGCTGCTCCCAAGTTTCTAGTTCAATGCTTGAGTTTGCAGAATTCATACAAGAAATGCAACTCCAAGACGTGCCCACCAATCAACAGTTCACTTATTGAGGGTGAGGATTGGAGATGGGTTATGTCTTGGCAAAGAGAACTCAGAATTGATGAAGTACAGTCTGAAGAGGTACTCAAAGCTAAACTGATGTCAGTACAGCCTAGAAGAGATGTGCAGGATAGTATTGTGTGGCGTGGCTCCACTTCTTTCACTGTAAAGGCCATGTCAAAAGCAATTAAAAAGATTACTCCTGGTAACTCACACTATGACTCAATTGTTTGTTCAGTCTGGCAGAACATTGCTCCACCAAAAATTGAGATCTTGCTGTGGCTTGCACTTCTTGGAAGGTTAAATACCAGAGAATTGCTTCTGAGAAAAGGGATTATTGAAGCTTCTTCCAATATTTGCCCCCTTTGTGAAAATGCAACTGAAAGTGAGAATCACCTGCTTCTCACTTGCTCTTTTACTTGGTCTGTTTGGGTTGAAGTGATGCAATCTCTTGGACATCTGCTGCAACAAGAAAATACATTGAAGGCCATGTTTGAAGTATGGATGAAAGTGAAGTTTCACAACAAAATCAGATTATGTTGTTGGATTGCTTCTTTCTTTGCAGTGGTTTTGTAACGCCCTAGAAATTTAAATCTAACATATCGATCAAAGTCAAGTATTAAATTGCAGCGGAAAGATTTTCAACTTATTAAACAAACTGGGCGTTACTGCCGTATCTCTTTCGAGATACAAGGCAAGCGAAAGGTTCTAACAAAGGTGACTAATTAGTCCACAATCTAAACAAGTCTTAATATTATCTTACTTAAACAAAATAAAACGACAATTTATTCTTGACTCATCTAACTTCTCTTCCTCACTTCTACGCCCCTTTATATCCCAAGTTACTGGTCCGTACCTGAAAACAAAACATTTCACAAATGAGGGGGGAAACCTCAGCAATACTACTCCTACGCATTTATAAACATTTGCGTAAACATTTGAACACATTTTAAAGGGGAGGGGTTACAATTCGAAAACTTATGTGAAAACAGAATAATAATTTCCTTCCAACCAATTTTAATAGCGGGCGGGGTTCCACATTACCCCTCGGAGTCAAAGACTCGCAGAACATGATTCGGAGTCCCCATGACTCGCATAAACAACATAATTCGACTGATCAGCGCACAACTCATTTTCTTTCTTGTCTTTTCTTTTCTTTTCTTTCGGAGTCCCACAGACTCGCAATAACAACATAATTCGACTGATCAGCGCACAACTCATTTTCTTTCTTGTCTTTTCTTTTCTTTTCTTTCGGAGTCTCACAGACTCGCAATATATATATATACCTATTCGACTGATCAGCGCCTAAATTCACATCCATAACACCAAGCATCACCTGATCTCTTGACCCGCTTTTTAACTCGTATCCGTTAGTTAAGTCCGGTTATCAAGATCCAATTCCTTTCATGTCATAAACAACTTTCCACAAAACTTTTAATGAAAACCATCAAACAAGTTCAATCCAAAACAGTACCAAAAACCATCATAAATCCAAAACTCCAAAAACGATAACATTTCAACAAATCAAATTTTTAACACTTTAATAAGATCCCTTCGGGGAATGCATATCAATATAAAATGCTTAAGGGCATTCACAGGGAATAGGATATAGTATTACCTGCTACAACACTTCAATCAACAAGCAGATACGGAGCTCTACGATTCGATTCCTCGCTCAGCCTAGTAAAAGGGTCTAAAATCAACACGTGCTCTAACGATTTCTTTAACATCCTAACTACCCTTCCCAAATTATAGGTTATTTCATTTAATCACAAATCACAAAATTTCTTTCATAAAACTTAACCAAGAATTTATACTCAACCATATTGCATGAAATCAAATAATAACTAGATACTTTATTTCATATCTTGCATGGCACTATTCACTATATTTACTAGTATGCCACTAGACATGCATTTCACCACACTAGGTTACTCTTATCACATTTAATTAATAACAACACATATTTAGGGTTCTTAAACATATTCCTAGGTCTCAAGAATAACCTTGAAATTATTTTACACTTGGCACTTAGAACATGTAGAAACATAAAGCTTTACATCTATGTACCTACTACTTAACCCAACTTTTGATTAATAAAACTAATACGCTTCTCAAGAGGTTTTCTAATAAATAAGGACTCTATAAAAGAAATAAACTTAATAACCTTTATTTCACATAATAACCTCGTAAAACAATTAATTATCTTTTCAACCACAACTTTACGTCACAATTACTCTTAGTATTTAAGGATCATAAAATACGATAGATATTTGTATTATACTCTTCAAAGATAACTATATATAAGTACCTTAGTAATATCATAAAAATAACTTTCAACACCAATAATCATAGTAATAAAATCTGGAAATTCAAAATAACTTTTAAAAGAGAGTAACTATATGAACCTTATTATAAGGGCTTAATATTTGATGAAATAGTTTTTGTAAACTTAATACCTCCACTTAGTAATTACATATTTAGTAAAATAGTTTTAGGGTTTAACTAATAAAACCTCATAATATAACTTTCAAACTTTACCAAGGCCTAACAAAATATTTTTAACTTAACATTAGCGTAATAATAATAATAACTTTAAACATGACTTATAATATAATAATACTTGTAATATTATACTTTCAAAATACCTTGAGAATAATAAAAAGAATCAAACTTTTAAGAAAATACTGTTACTAGTAATATTGTAATAACATTAACTTAATACTATGAGAACATAGGATATAAAATAAACTAAACTTTGTAATAATCACAACATATAATATAGCAATACATTTGATAAACTTGACATTAACATACTAATAATCATACATGATTAATATTATAACATATAACATCAAGGTTTAATATAACCATTTATATTTAGCCATTTTAACTTGTAAAAACACACTAACCACACCCTAATATTACACTTAACAACTAACATGTATTTATTTATTATTAACAGTAAAAACACAAGCTCACTACACTAATAACACATTAGCAATATTAATACATGATTAAACTAACCCTAACACATAATACCCATATTAGTTTATAGAGAGAGAAAGAGAGAGAGGGCACAAACAATGGGTCCAAGCTAGAAGAGGTGGGACCGGGGTGGCTCGGGGCGGCGGCTAGACGTCGGTGTGAACTCCGGCGGGTCCTGGGTGGCGGCGGAGGTCGGCGTTGGCGGCAGCGGGGTACGGGTGCAACTAGGGCACGAGAGAAAAAGGAAGGAAAGGAAGAGGGGAAGCTCGGTGGTGTTCGGGGTGGTGGTGATCGGTCGGCGAGAAGCTGGTGGTTGCGTGGGTGGTGGAAGGTGGCGCTTGGTGGTTGTTGTGGTGCGTCGGGCAGGAGCGAGGGTGGTGGTGAGGGTGGTGCGTCGGGGTGAAAAGAAAGAGCTGGGGGTCGGTTTCCTGGCGTCGGTCGGCGGTGGAAAGGCGGCGGACAGGGCGGCGGTAGCTGGGTGGTGGTCGGAGGAATGAGGGGAGGTGAGATGGTGGCTGGTGGTGTCGTGCGTCGGGCAAGAAGCAACAGCAGCAGTAATTGTAGTAAAAGAAGAGGAAGAAGGGAGGAAAGAGAAAGAGAAAAGAAAGAGAGAGAAAGAGAGATACGGGAGAGAGAAGGAAAAGATGAATGGGGAGGGGACACATGGCGACCAGGGATTGGGTGGCTGAGGGTTTGCAAAGGTAGTGGGGGAAGAAAATTGTTTGCTGCAGACGGTTATCAAACAACCAAAAAAAATCAGATAAAATTTGTGGGTGATGTCACCCTATTGATGTCATAAACCCACCCAAAATTAAAAGGAAAATATTAATAACACCCAATATGCTTAGCCCTTAATTATCTCAGCAAAAACCCTAATAAACAGATAAAATAATTCACACAACTGATAAAAGATTTTCCACCCGGTATCCCAAAAATTCCTAACTGATATTTTTAAGACTCTAAAAGTTACTACGAATACTCTCGCGGTCCTAAAAGCTCCGTGTGATCAACAAGTAAACATATAACGAAAATAAAGTCATGTTTTATCATCTTAACGGTATTTCTACTGGTATTTTTCCGGGGTTTTACAGGTTTGGACAGTCTGGACTCACAGAAATGCTATCATTTTTGAGAATCAAGTCAGAGACAAGGAGCTGGTTATTCAAAAGGTGAAGTGGAGAGTTTCACTGTGGTCAACAGAATGGAAGGAAAAGCATTCATACTCTGTTGAAGTGCTAGCTATGAATTTTCATAATATTCCTGTCATTTTTCAGTAGTTGTTTGTTTGTCTGTATCAGTCATGGGTGGTATTTGTGGAATGTCATTCAACTGTGCTGTGTAGTGGGGTGACATCTGAAATTGTATTTTGTGAGCAATTGCTCAGCAGGGTGCTTGTTGGCACTGTTCTGTTGATTGAATGAAAAAGGGCTCTTTGGCCGCAAATTATCAAAAAAAAAAAAAAAAATCAGGAAGGTTATTCTAGAGTTAAGATTGAAGGGATAGGCTCATTTTTATCTAGGCTATCCAAAATACCATTCACAGTTCTCAGTAGATTGACATGATTGTTAAAGATATTAAAAACAGTATCAAACAATTTGAAAATTTCTCATTTTGTCATATCTTTCGAGAAACAAAACTTATTACATATTGGATGTCAAATTAAAGTCATTCGTAAAATTATTTTATTATCAAGTTGTTCTCCTTTGATTTTTTTTCTTTTATTTACCCAATTTTTTTTAAAAATGTAGCAGTAGGTCTTCACTCCCAAAGTGATGGTACCCACACCATTAAGTGCCTAAGCTTCTTTCTTATTTTTATTTTTATCAGTTAACTTAATCTACTCTTGGGTCAAATTTAATTTTGACCTATTAATTTCTCATATATACAGTATATATTATAAAAATATTATGATCATTACATTTATAATAAAAAAATATTATTATAAAAGTATTACTATGTTTTTGAAGTTTGAGACTGAAATATTTTTTAAATGAAATATAAAATTAAAGAGATATGGTTTTTGAGAATATTAATGTCATTGCCTTGGAAATGCAGATAATATCCGTCCCACATGAATATTGTGATTCAAAACACCTAATTTATCCTATCGCGTACACTATAAAATTATATACGAATATTTACTTGTGAAACAGAACTTTATGCTATATATTATTTATTTGTGTACAAGATGGCCGAATTCTATATATAGCATTTACGTCATTTGTGTAATTCAACCGCTATTTACTAACAATATCATTTATTGATGTTATTTGTAGTAGACTACACAACTTGAATTCCCCACATAAGAAGAGTATCGCCGCTATTTGTTTCATTCACTCTACCCCAACAGAATAAAATCCCATTTGGAAGTTCTTCAACCTACACATCTGCATGCATTGACGTAACACAAAAACACGAACGTATGGTCCCAACTTGCGATATGATTATCCGTTTCTTCCTTTCGTTTTCGAGTAACTAATTAGAGGCAGATGACTAGTTTTTTCAATTATCTTGCATGGGCTGTGCCAATTAGCTAGGCTGAAAACAGGGTTTTGAATCCCGCATGAGTCCACGTTGGAAGGTTAAAATGAGAAGATATGGTATATAAGTCAAATAGACTATTTTTTTTTTTTAATTTCAATTGATTCTAAGATAGAACCTTACTTAACTCATTCTTATGAGTCTGATTGAAGCAGTTCTCGCTCGCCTTGGATCTCCCCAACAAATGGTATTAGAGCCAATGGCTCATTCAGCTTAGGGGTGACAAAAATTTGGGTCCGCGTCTTATCGGGTTCGGTCAATTCGGTATTCGATCAGAAACTCTAAGTATGGACCCTGATCGAATTTTAATTTGGATAAAATAACTAAACTCGAACACGAATGACCGAATTGCAATTTTTGTCAAAACTAAAACTTAACTAACTAGATTTTTTGACAAAATATGACCAGTTGACCGAATGAACGAATACAAAATTTCAGCCTCTTTATGTGAATCATTAACACTTTCCTCATAATTGAGTTCAGTAAACTCGAACCCGAATGACCGATCGAAATTGATCGAATCTAAATTTTACCAAAATTCGGTCAACCTGAATATGAATACTGAAACTCGAACCTGGCCCCAATTTAAATTTGATTATGACCAAATGACCGAATTTTAAATTCGGTCAAAAAACTATGTCCAAATTAAAACTCGATTTTTCATGTTGGTCAAATTCGGTCATTTGGGTCGGTCAAATTTTTGTCACTCCTAATTCGGTTGGGCACAAGGCGTGGGAAGGTGGTCCATAAAAAATACCATGGACAGGAGCATGAACCACATGGCATGCGTGCTAGGACTCCTGAAAAAGAGTGGTTAATTAGTGGCATGAGACTCCAATGGAGTACTCTACTAAAAATATGTGTATTACCGATCACTTTTTCCAACCAATTCAAAATGGTTGGAAAAAATCAACCGTTTTAGGAGTCATTTTATATTTTTTTAATTTTCCAAATATGTTTCTACTTTTAGTGGGAAAAATGGTTGGAACTTCCACCCACTTTTGCTAAAATGATGAGAAATTTTTCCTACCAATCATTTTACTACCGTTCAAAAACCGTTGGGAAAATGGTTGGTAATCCAACCGTTTTTCCAACCATTTTCAAATAGTAGGAAAAATAATGGTAGGAAAATTTTCTCATCATTTTAGCAAAAGTGGTTCCATTTTTCTCACATAAAATTTGAAAAAATAGTTGGAAAATTTTAAAAAGTATGAAATGACTTCTAAATCGGTTTGTTTTTTCCAACCACTTTAAATTGATAGGAAAAAAGTGGTTGGTAATACACATATTTTAAATTGTGGTATGATGTGGGTTATGTGGAGTAAAGTGCGACTGTCATATGCTCTTGATGCTATCTAACCACTTTCTCTTATTCAAAAACAAAAAAAGGCTCTTGACGATGACTTGAGGCTTTTGCAAGAAAAGCAAAAGGCTTTTGATCAAGGGGAGCACTTGTGGATGTGGTTCATAAGAAACTCATGTGTGAAGGGGGAGAATATATTGTTGGGATTCATCCATGAGTTTGGAATCTCACATCGTAAATTTAAAGTGAAAGAACATGGTATAATTCAAGTGAGCTACTTCTCTAGACATCAATTGGTTTTAATATGGATTTTCACTTGACTTGTTAAATCGTTAATTGAAAGAGTAGAGACCTATATTTTTTTTATCTTGAGCATTACAGATGTTCTTATGTTCTTTTGTGTTGTACGGTGCTGTGTAGTGTCACAACTCACCATACCACTCAATATTCTTTCACATTTTACCACACTCTACCACAATGATCATCACCAATATATATCCTCATTTTTCTTCTCTACTTTTCACATTCTCTTCTCACCTACCACATCAACCACACTTTCTGTTAGCATAGCTCTGATACCACTTATTAGGATTGAAATTCAAATATGAACCATCTTGTTAATTAGGAATTAAATCCAGATTGAACTGGATCTAATATTGCAGTCACTAGTAGAATACATACCCATAAGCGACTGGAATTGGCGTCTGATATGGGTGTAAACAGAAGCCAAAATGGTGTTGGCGTCTGATTAAAACGGACGCCAAAACCTAGTACGCCATTTTTAAAAAAGCGTCTGTAATTGGCGTCTGTTTGAATCAGACGCCAAAATTATTACAGACTACTAGGGCTGTGTCAGACCAAAATCGGCGTCATGCGGCATAAAGCAGACATTTACGCGGCATCGTCTTTACAGCGGACAACGATTTTGGTTTACAGAAATTAAAAATAACGTGAATTTCAATTTAATAATTAGAATAAAGAGTATATTTTGAGGGTTCTAATTCTAAAATAAAGCGTAAAAATTAAATTTTTGTATTTGTAATTAAATTGTTTAATAAGAATTGTGGAGACATTAATAATGAAAATAATGAAAATAATAATAAAAATAAATACATTTAATATAATAATAAATGATATATATTTCCAATTCATGTATGTACAATTTCATATATACATATATATATATATACATTTTATAGAAATAACAACAACAAAATGATAATGAATTAATATTTTAACAAATAAAAAAATATATAATACAACTTTATTAATGATGATTTTTACTAACCTAAATGATACAAACAAAATAAAAACCTAAATTACAATTAATATGACTTCAATATTTTTCAATCTTAATTTTTCAATCTTCACTCTCCAATGTTCAATCTTCAATTGTAAAATTTTCAATTCATCAATCTTGGATGGATTTGAGGTGTTTTGAAGGTTAGGGGAAATGAGAGAATTGATGAGAGAAATGAAATGGAGATGGGAGGGAAAAAAATCGGAGGGAAGTTTGAGAGCTTTGATTTATATAGGCTGACAAAAATGGCGTCTGTTTTGCCGCCAAACAGACGCCATTTTCACATTCAAAAATTTGGGCGTCTGTTTGGCGGCAAAACAGACACCCAATTTGGCTAAATATTTTGAAAATTTTCGATGGTGTGGCTATATAGCGCACTAATATATATTATATATAATTAACATTATTATTATTATTATTATTATTGATACTATTATTACTATTGATACTATTACTATTATATATTCTTAATTTTAGTTATAACTAATTATGATGTATATATGTATATATTTTTTAGGTATAGTTAATTATTAATTATTATTATTGTTAATTATATTCTAATTTTTTCTAGGTAGATAATTTAATTTATATATATATGTTTCATTGTCGATTATGTTGTTAATTACAATTATTCTCATGTGTACGTACGTGTTATTATATATATATATATATATATATATATATATATATATATATATATATATATATATATATGTTAATTAATTTGTACGTATGTGCGTAAACATAATGAAAAATATTTCGATATTTGGATTAAATAATGTACTAGCTAATAAGTACGAATGTAATTAAGAAAGAGTTTAAATGTTCATACAATGTAAAATATAAACACAATCAAAATGATCGATTAATGTCACACGGCGGCATCGTCATCATCACTTTCGCTCTCCTCCTCATCGTTGCCATCATCACCCTGATTCTGGCGTTGTGTCAATTCTTCGAGGCTATGGAATAGGTATTGGCCTCCTGGGATACAACGACAATTTGGAAAGGTATGAAATACAATCAAAATGAATTAAGTAATTATTGGAACGTGTAATTAGTAATTTAATTTTGTGTTTATGGAAAAAAATATGCTTACCTGGGTAAGCATATAACGAGTCCTCGGGAGGAATGGTGGGCTGAGGTTGTGGGGTTTGAGAGACGAGGGTCCGATGAGAAGTATTGCGGCGGTGGAGGAGGCTGTCCAGTGTATGGCACTTGACTTCCAGAGGAAGATCCAGCGAGGAAAGGGGCTTGCCAACTCTGACTTGCTTGCTGCTGGAATATTCTTTGCATTTGCAACATTTGTTGCATTACTTGTTGCCTCACATTTTCCTCCATGGCTGCGTCAGATCGGCGCTGTTGTTCCTCTAATTCTACGTACGTACACTAAACTATTAACCAATTACCATAACCCTAAACAAACTATTCATAATTAATTAACCTAACAATTAACCAATTACCATAACCCTAAACAAACTATTCATAATTAATTAAGTAAACGTACGTACACTAAACTATTTTTTTTAATAAATAGATTATAATTATATTTACTACGTATGTATACGTACAAATTGAATAATAATTTATATATAATTTTTTTAATATTATTAACTTATTTACTAAACAAATTAAATTATAAATTCAACCAAAATTGAATAATAGTTTATATACAAACTAAATATGTATTCCTAGCTAATTGTATATTGCTAACTAATTAAATAGCTTTATACTCAATCGAAACTCATTATAATTTCCCACAAATTTATTAAGCCACATAAATTAACATACAAAATTCGTATTACATCTTAATATTTATCATAATGCTCAACTTAAACATATTTTAATTACAAATATTATTTTTTTGCAAAGTAAATATAATTATTCATATTTATATTTACCACAAAACATAAAAAATTCAATATTTAAATTAACATACATGCAATTAATTAAATTCAACATACAAAACATATTTTAAATGCATTATTACATGCAATTAATTAAACTAATATAAAACATACAAACAATATTTAAATTCAATAATTCCACATTACACACACGATTTTCACGCTTAAAATTCACATTCAACATCCAAAATATATTACAATTCATACAAAGTCACTAAAACAACTCAATTTTTCAACTTATATCTACTCAACTAATATCAAACTCAACAAAAACGAAACAAACATACAAATATTCAAACTAATCGTTTTTTTATCATATTTAATCTATTATTTAATCAATTTTCATAATATTAATCATAATATAACAGATATGAAACAAAAATAACCGATAAAATTACTTGATTTTTGGTTGAATTTGCGGCGTGCACCGAGTTTCTCCTTCAAATTTCTCTCGCTTCCTCTTCCTCTTCGTCGACGAAAATGGCTGCCAATACCCCACCCTAATTTTTTCCGGATTTAGTCAACCTCGGCGTCTGTTATACAGGTAGGCAGACACCTATTTTCTAGCGCTGCAGTCGATGCCTACAGAAGACAGCCGTTGCTTTTTTTTTAACAACTTCGGCGTCTCTTTCCCATAAAAACAGACGCCGTTATTAAACAGTGTCTGTTTTTATGGGAAAGAGACGCCGAAATTTAATTATTTAATTATTTTATTTTTTTCCTACGTTCAGCGTCTGATCTACAAAGAGACGCCAATTTTCAGACGTTTTTGGGTATGTATTCTACTAGTGAGTCGAAGCAAACAAGATAATTAATTTAAGGATGTAGGTAATGAGAAAAAATAAACATGATCAATGTAATGGTGATGAAGACAATATTTTTACGTCGAGACAAAGTCCGGGGTCCAAAAAGCAAAAAACCCAAAAAAATCACGGGAGACAAGATAAAGTCCACTATAATGGAGAGATTACAAAGGGTATCCCAAACGGTTGTATAACACAATAAGATCAATAATGAAAGATCTCAAACGGTTATAGCACAACGGGAGTATATTACAAAGGGTATCCCAAACGGCTGTATAACTAGACCTGGCAATCGGATGGATCGGATTAACTCGGATTCGGATTTTTCGGATTGGCCGTACTCTGGTTCAGATTCGGATCGGATGGGGTTCGGGTTCGGATTGACTCGGATGTGTTTTGTCGGGTTCGGATCGGATTCGGACCGGGTTTAATCGGATCGTAATGTTCGGGTGGGATTCGGGTTCGGATTGACTCGGATGGGTTTTTGTCGGGTTCGGATTGACTCGGATGGGTTGTGTCGGGTTCGGATCGGAATATGACCGGTTTTGATCGGATCAGGATCTTCGGTTATAGTTGGATCGGGTGGGGTTCGGGTTCGGGTTCACTCGGATGGGTTTTTGTCGAGTTTTGATCGGATTAGGACTGGGTTTGATCGGATCGAGATCTTCAGGTTGTTTTCAAATCGGACCAAATTCGGATCTAAGTTTATAATATTGCATAAACAATCTAAATATGTCATATACACCGAAGTAATTAAATTAGTCTATAATTTTATGCCAATTACACAGACCTTGTTTGAAAAATTTGTAGTTTAGATATATAGTGGTTGTGGATTGGCGGATGGTTTCAAATAAACGTCTACTAAGCTCTAAATTCATAATTCAAAAATCAAAATATTTTAATTTATAAATTAAAGGTAATCATCACAAAAATTCCAAAAATCCAACTTAAAAGTAAAGTTGAATTATATAATTTATAAATTATAATGGTACCAGAAATTTTTTTATTGTAATTGGTCGAATTATAATCGGGTCGGCTTAGTTTGGTTCTATTTCGGGTCGAATGTGCGTCGAGCCGGGTGAAACTCCATTCGGGCAATTTTCAAATTCGGGTTAAATCAAATTTGACTCAGGTCGGATGCAGCTTGAATAAGATAAAATTCGGTTCGAGCAATTTTCGGATTCGGGTTAAATCGGATTTGGCTTGGCTCGGGTCAGATAAAATTCAGGTCGGGCAAATTCAGATTCAGGTTAACTCGGATTTGGCAATGCTCGAGTCGGGTTCGGATCGGATCAAATTATTTCGGATGTGGCTCAGGTCGGGTAAAAATCAGTTCAGGCAATTTCGGATTCGGGTTAACTCGGATTTGGCAATGCTCGGGTCGGGTTCGGATCAGATCAGATTATTTCAGATCTCTTTTTATTCGGTAAAATTCGGGTTGAGATTCGGATCAGATTCGGGGTCGGATTATCTCCGGGTTCGGATCAACACCGGATCATCCATTTCGGTGTCGGATCGGATCCGGATTTTTCGGATCGGATTTCGGATCTTGGATCAGCTTTGCCAGGTCTATGTATAACACAACAAGATCAAGAAAGAAAGATCTCAAACGGTTATAACACAATGGGAATAGACATATCTCAAAAGAAGGGTAACGAGATATAAAAAGATTACAATGTCATAATAAAAACTCTCAAAGTGGAATAGAAAAAGAGATCTCATAAGGATACCTAAGAGGTACATAATTTTGCCACACCAAATTAGGTTGAACAACCTAGTATTTGTAGTAAACCCAAGTAGACATATAATAGTCTTCTAGTCGAACTCAACTGCTTAAAGGTCCAAGTAGTATATTTAAAGAAAATAATTATTTATTTCTAAACTTGAATTTGAATGGAATTGGGACACTGCCCAATACTTTTCATAAATTTCACTATATCATTTAACACCTCACTACTCTTTTCACAATTTTCAGCAAACCGCCACATTTCCATATCTTACCTATCACACAAAAGACTAAGGTCTTAAGAGTAGTAGATGACTAGTGGACGAGCGTGGCTACTTGTGCATCAATTAATTTGTTCTAAAAACAATATTTTAATAATGTGCATGCATGACGGCTCAGATGATCCTTGCATTGTGAATTTTCCGGAAGATGTCGTTCCCTATTATTTGCTCATCAATCATCATGGAAGCCATTAAGTTGTGGATTTGTTTGGATATGAATTGGATGGATATATTCATATAAAACGAGTATTGTTTGGGGATCATGAAGACCAATCACATCATATGCATGCTCCATGTTCTGAGATCTTGTTTCTCCAATATCCATGCTACAGGTACCACCAACTTCAATTATTAACAGATAAAACTGCTGAGTTTAATTTGGACAGTGACAGGTGATTTGAATAACATGGTTAATAATCAATTTAAATTACGTACTTACAATTCAAATTCTTATGAATTTAAATAATATTTTTTAGTAATCGCATATATTTAATAATTTATATTCATTGGATAGGTCGAAAATATAATTAAATGTTGTGTACCCTAATTATATAATCTGTAATGAACAATGTGTATTTTATGCATAACATTAGATATATAAAAAAATAAAAACTATAAAAAATTTATTATTGTATTCATGTATGGGAGATAATAGCTTACAAAATAATTAATGAAATATATGTTATAATATTTTGAATATTCTTATCTATAATTTTTAGAATGATTTAATTAGTGAAATTCAAAATGGTTAATAACATCATAATTCAAGACACTCATCATTATGCATATTTTTATTATTATCCTATAAGGTTTAATTAGAGGGCTGATCATTAAGGTAATGTTCTAGAGACATCATTGTTGAGCTATACAAATTGAGTTTTTAAAAGGTATGTATGTCACAATAATTACAAAGATAAAATGAGAATGAAAATTGGATTCTAATAATCCGTATTTTGAGCGATTGTACAATAATAATTCTATCTTAAGAAATGCTCGCCAGCAGTGCCAAAAATAATTTTGTTTTTGTTTTTGGGTCACCACTGAGTGCATATCCTAAATATCGTGAATTTCGACTTGCATTTGCTCTCAAACTTAGCATAGCACTTCTCCATGATTTTAGTTGATTTACAACCTTTATCCTAATTTTTTCAATTCTTTTTTTTTTTTACTTATGTTCCTTTTATTCCTTAAAAAAATCATAATAATTGTTCTTATTCTCAAAAAAAATCTAAAAAACTTTTTAGTAACTACAATTTGATCATAACCTTTCTGGGGACAAGAATGAAAAATATTTTAAAAATCTGAAAAATTGAAAATTTTCAAATTGAAATATGGAGGTATATTTGATATGAAATACGTATAATTTAATTTTTTTGGGGCTTGCTGACGTAATTTTAAAGTTGAAATTATTATTGTCCAATCTCTTAAAGTAGATATTCTTAGAATCCAACTTTCCTGGTAAAAATAATAATATTGTAGAGGAATATAAAATAAAAAAAACTAATACGATTAAATCTAGATAAAAAATGTCCCATCTTCATTCACACTCACATCAAGAGCGAGATTTTTCCACAGGGTGGGATGAGATTCTGTCGTGGGCGACAAATTCCCCCAGTGTCATCCCTAATGATAAACCAGAATCGAATCAAAATGTCCTATCAATGAAGAATTTAATTATTTTTTATTATTAAAAGCCTGAAGAATAAGGTTGGAGGTTCAATCCATATAGTATGTACGTAATACAAGCTGGATGGCAATATTGACAACCGAAAATTAAACAAAATTCAACAGCTCAAAACAATCATATTATATTTCAAAATGATGCCCAAACAATGCTACAAGCTAACGATAACTCACGCTTGTGCTTCTTCAAATCTTCCTACAAATTTTTCGATCTAGGATCCTCCACTTTTCTTCTCCTTATGTTTTATATTCCTAAAAATTATTTGTTTATACAACTTAGCTTATCAGATACCATTTAACTTTCAAAGAATTATAATGTGGAATTTATAATGTGGAGTATTAAATTAAGAAATTGACTTTTGATATAAAAGCATGTGGGCAATACAAAAAACGGTTGGGAAGAAACGTATAAGAGCAGAAATCACATGCAAGAATGGACCAGAAAATGTCTTCACAATGGATTCTACGCTATGATCACCAAATAAAACAAAAATATTGAAGCAAAATTCGTTAAAAAAAAAGGTATGGCTTGAAACAAGGCAGAATACATGGATGCTTGGATCCGTGTGATTGGTTACAAATCTTGAATCTAAGATGAAAACTCTTCATCGGCCCCCAATAACATGGGTCACGGTTTTCGTGGATTCACAGTACTTATCATCATTATGGAGCAGGCAATCAGCTGTGCATGATTGGCAACTGAGAGAATGTAAAGCATCCCAATCAAATTCAAAGATAATTTATGAAATTAAAATATATACCATTCCATGCATCTTATTAATTCTGACCACTGGTATTGCTATTAAACACTAACAGTAGTAATTTAAATTAAGGAAAATTGTATTTTAGTAATCAAAATTTTAGGATTTTTGGAAGCTAATATGCTAAATTTTTGGGGTATTGGATAATAATGACCTGAACTTTGACATTGGACAGTTATGCACTGAATTTTGAGGGGTATTGGACGATAATGCACCCGAAACAATTTCAACAGTGGCCAACTTGGTGGTGATCTTACGTGGCAGACCGAGAAGATGAATAGGCTAAAAAATATCTAAATTTATGATATATCAGCTAATCTACATAAGGCGAAGGTGACTTTATACAACTACAACAACAATCTCTCAACGAAAACACATTTAAAAAAATGTGATTTTATGTTTTTTTTACTCTTTTTAAAGTTGATTCTCTTTGCTTATGTGTGGATTAGCTGACCTGTCATAGATTTAAATATTTTTGGACCAATTCATCTCCTCCACGGCTCCACCTGCTATAGGATTGTCACAAAGTTAGCCACTGCTGAAATCATTTTAAGTGCATTATTGTTCGACATCTCCCAAAGTATAGTGTATTATTGTCCAATGTGAAAATTCAGTGCATTATTGTCCGATACCCCAAAAGTGCAGTATATTAGCATCCAAAAACCCTTTTACGAATGTATTAAAGCAAGTTAAATTTTTAATTGTTAAAATGTTAGTATATTGGCGCTAAGTTGCTTCAAGGTAAGTCGGTGATGTTCTAAGGCCTCGTTCTTTTATACGGTAGATTGCAGCGCGATACCACATCGTACCGCAATTCTTTAATTTCTACCACACTTCACCACACCACAATCATTGTCAATATATATCTCTTCACTTTTCTCTCTCCTCATTTTTCTCATCTACTTTTCACATTCTCTCTCCTCACCTATCCCACTTACCATAATTCTCACCACAATTCACCACAACTCACCATTACTACACCGCAACCAACCTATAAAAGAACAGGGCCTAGTGTGACATTAGAAAAGTTGGATGTTGACTTTTTTTTAGTGTTTGACTGCTACTTATAGGGTTAAATTAGAGGGACAAAGCATGGGTGAATGAGGAAAATACATAATTTGAGCTCAGATGATCTGTCAACTAGTAGTGAAACACTAAAAAAAAAAGTCAATATTTCACATTTCTGGTGTCACGTCAAAAAAACCACTTAGTTTTTTTATAAGTAAGTGGTGGTAACATGATATACTAAAATTCAAAGAGTTAAAAGTTAAGATACATTTTTAAAGTTTGCATTATTATTATCCAAACGTCCATGGTTCAGATTTTACTAGAGTACAATTTCTTATTTTAAGTAGCTTACGTATTTTATTAATTAGCTTGTTCATAAGAAAATATTTATTAGTACTTCATCACGTTTAATTCGTACAATAGAAGAAAGATGGAAAATTAGATTCTAATAATCCCTATTTTTGAGTGATTGGACGATATTAATTAGAATTTTAAAACTGTACGTACACCAGCGATCCGAAATTTCGACAAATTGTCATTTTTGATGATGGGACAGGGTCCCTCATAACGTCGAAGAAGAGCCCAACGTCGTCTATCTAACCTTGCATGGTGATACATCTTGACCAACACAAGGTCTCCCACTTGGAAGTCACTCAAACATCTCTTCTTATTGGTCCACTTTTTCATTCTCTCGAATGGCTTCTCCAAGTAAGCACTTGCAACCCCCACTTGATCATTCCAATCCTCGGCGAACTTGTAGACGGGTGGACGTGATCCCTTATAACCCGAAGCCAACGAGATTGGGGTTAAGGGTTATTTTCCTATGGCTATCTTGAACGAGCTAAGGCCTGTAGACTCGCTCCTCTGCAACTTGTAAGAGAATTGGACCACATCAAGTAACTTCGCCCAATCTTTTTGTTGGCACTCACAAAGTGCATCAAGTAAAGCTCCAAAACTGCATTCATCTTTTTGGTTTTCCCATCACTTTGGGGGTGAAATCTAGTGGAAAGGTTGAGCTCGGATCGATCCATAGGCTTGAAGAGCTCAATCCAAAATTGCCCCATCAAGCTAGTATCCCGGTCACTTATGATAGGTTGTGGTAGTCCCCAATACTTCACCACATGCTTGAAAATAACTTAGAGGCTTGCTCGTAGGTACATTCCTTGGGTGTCAAGATAAAGGTGCTATACTTCGAATATCGGTTTACCACCAGTAAGATCCAATTCTACCCTTTGCTAGATGGTAGCCCCACAATGAAGTCCATGGAGATGCCTTCCCATGGTCTCTCGGGAATGGGAAGTGAGTTGAGAAGTCATGCGGATTCTCCTTGCTCGATCTTGTCTTTTTGATACACAAGATAAGTCTTGATATAGGCCTCAACGTCATCCTTCAACTGAGGCCAATAGTAGGAATCGCCTACTAACGTGAGGGTACAATGTGTTCATAGATGTCCAGGCCATTTGCTATCGTGACATTCCTTCATCACCTTACGCTGGAAATTGCCATAAGATGGAATGCATATCTAGTTCCCCTCAGTGATGATCATGCCATCCCCATCTAAAATCTTCATGTCTTCCCCTCTTTGATGTGCCCCGTGAGAGACTTAGCAAAGGAATCGTGGTCAAGTCCTTCCTTGATGTGATCCTTTAAGTTGCTTTGTGGGTGGCACAAATAAGCTAGATCTCCCTTACGACTCAACGCATCCGCCACTAAGTTGGCTCGATCCGGCTTATACTCCATTACATAATCAAATTCTGCCAAGAAGTCTTGCCAACGGGCTTGCTTGGGAATGAGTTTCATGTGAGTTTGGAAGTAGCTTGTGGCTACGTTAATGTCCGTCTTAATAACAAACTTACTCCCCAGCAAGTAATGCCTCCAAGTCTGGAGGTAATGGAACCACCGCAATCATCTCCTTTTCTTGCACCGTGTATTGCCTCTTGTATCATTGAGTTTCCAAATTTCGAAGGCAATTGGATGACCTTCTTACATCAAGATTCCAGTGATGGAGAAGTCAGAAGCATCCGTGTGAAGCTTGAAAGGTTTCTCAATATTAGGGAGTGCGAGGATGGGTTCTTCAATTATTGTCTTCTTGAAGTTGTCAAAGGCCTTTTGGCATTCTTCACTCCAAGACCATCTCGTCCCTCCTTAAGCAAGTTTGTGAGTGAAGCGGCGATAGCGGTATAACTCTTAATAAATCGTAGGTGGTAGTTCACCAAGCCAAGGAACAACCTTAGCTCGATGACTTTGGTTGGTGGCTCACAATCAAGGATTGCTTTAAACTTTGTCGGATCCATGCGTAGTTTGCATTTCCCCACAATATGGCCTAGGAAAGGCACCTCTTATTTGGCAAATGCACATGTATCCTTCTTGACATAGAGCTCATTTTCCCTTAGTGTGGAGAACTCTCATCGCAAGTGTTCAACGTCTTCACCTAACGTCTTGCTATAGATGACTATATCATCTAAGTACACCACCACAAAATGATCCAAGAAAGGGGTAAGTACCTTGTTCATTAAGGTGCAAAAAGGTTGCTGGTGCGTTAGTGAGGTCAAAGGGCATCACTAAGAATTCATTTGACCCATACCGTGTTACACATGCTGTCTTCGCCTCATCTCCTTCGGCTATGTGGAGTTGATAGTACCAACTCCTCAAATCGAGCTTGGTAAAGACTCGAGCATCTCCAAGTTGATTGAAGAGATCATTTATACGAGGGATGGGGTACTTGTTCATGATTGTGATTTTTTTTAGCGTCTCATAGTTGATGTATAAACGAAGCCTTCCATCATGCTTATTTTGAAATAAAATTAGCGGACCATATGGGGACTTGGATTGAGGAATATATCCAGTATACAGTAGCTCCTTGGATTGAGGAATAAAATTAGCGGACCATATGGGGACTTTGAAATAAAATTAGCAGACCATGTGCGAACCATTTGGTGGTGTTATACGATAAGGGGCAAATGCGAGCCACTTAATTCCGTCTCAATAGCATGATCTACTTCCCTCCTCGGGGAAGTCTCTTAGGTAGCTTCGTGGGCATGACATCCTGGAACTCCTCAAGCACCTCTTCAATCACTTTAGGTACTTGGGTTGCCTTGACCTCGCTTTCTTCCTTGAGCGCGACAATGTAGGTAGCCTCCTTCTTCTTCACTCCCTTGGATAGTTGAATATCCAGAGTTATTCCACTATTGCACCTCTCTAAAGAAATTGTTGTTATGTATTTCCCCTTAGTAAGTGTACTTTCTTTACAAAATTGAAGTAAAGATGGAAAAGTTGTATGGGCAAGCTATTTTTACTAGGTCATTTTTAAAACTTATTATTTTGTTGTATAGCCAGAAATGTGAGGGATCCAACTAAGGGTTTCGGTGATCGAGCTGCATTATGCTTTAATATAACACTTCATTTTTATCTGCCATTTTGAAAGTCAAACTGAAAGTGTAATTTATGATTGTTTGAGTTTTGCGTATAGCCATATGAAAAATGGCATTTTTAAAGATCCTAAGTTGGATTGAGAAGAGAAACAAGAAAGGGGTTCATATCTCAGTGTTAGAGCATTTGACTATAGTTCAAGAGATCACTGATTCGAACTCGGTTGGGCCCTTTGTTAAGTTTTTGCTTACCCGTCTAGCTCGATTGGTAGAGCGCAAAGCTCTTAACCTTGTGGTTGTGGGTTCGAGCCCCACGATGGATGTTGCTTACAATTTAAATTATTTTTTTCATATGTCATTATACACTTTATCCTCTTTTACACTCTCCAATATTTTTGTAGTTACTCTATCTAAATAGTCTTCTACACGGATTTAAAGTAAGGCTTGTGGCAAATGGGTATGCACAACATCAAGGTATCGAATTTGATGACACAATTTTCACACGTGGCTTGCTTTTAAAATGGGTATGTTACTATTTTTTGTTGTTGTTTAAACTTTTCTATTTATCAGCTTGATGTACAATATGTAGTTTTGAACGAGAATTCAGAAAGCCTATTTCACAACCTAAAGGTTAAGGGTGGTGAAGACAATGCTTACAAAATTAGAAAGGCTCTTCATGGGCTTGAACAAGCGCCATGGGGATGGTAGAAAAAGGATTGACACATCCTTTCTTCAAAATGGTTTTGAGAGAAGTGAGAAAGAACTAGCCAATTTTGTATGTAAGAAGGTTGATTGATGATTTTTGTATTGTTTATTCTATGTCGATGATGATCTATTAGGGGTCCTCATAAGTTGTGGTGGCTGGATTTAAATCTTGCCTGAGAAAGGAGTTCCTAATGACATACTTGAGCATATTGGAATATTTTCTCGGGTTTGAGGTGAAGCAAGGTCATGGTGGGACTTTTCTATCCCAAAAATGTTGGGTTGTGTCTCAATTCCATTCAGACTCAAGTTTGGAAATAAATAATTATTTTCCTTATTGATACTGCTTGGGCTCTAAGCAGTTGAGTTCGACTAGAAGACTGTTCTACGTCTACTTGGGTTTACTATAAAAATTAGGTTGTTCAACCTAGTTTGGTGTGGCTAAATTATGTGCTTCTATGGCACCTTGTGAGATCTCCTTTTGTTTATTCCACTTTGAGAGTTTTTATTATGAGATTGTAATCTCCCTTATATCTCGTTACCCTTCCTTTGATATATGTCTATTCCCGTTGGACTATAACCCTTTGTCCTTCTTAATCTCGTTGTGTTATACAGTCATTTGGGATACCCTTTGTATTCTCTCCATTATAGTGGAGTTTATCTTACCTCCCGTGGTTTTTTTTCTCATTTTGGGTTTCCATGTAAAAATCTTGTCTTCATCACCATTACATTGATCTTGTTTATTTTCTGAATACCTACATCCCTAAATTAATTATCTTGTTCACTTCCGCTACAATATTAGATCTGGTTCAATCCGAATCTAATCTCCAACAAGATGTCTCACATCTGAGTCCCGATCCTAACAAAAGACGATTAAGTTCGAAATGCAAAACTACATAGTTAGTGCAACTCCAATAAATGTAAACGATAAGCTGCAACTTAAAGATGGAACAAGTCTAATTGATCATTTGTTACTATAAAAGTATGTCTAATTGGTTCATTGAATTATTTAACGGATACCTCGTGATATCATGTTCTTTGTGAGTATGTCTTCAAGATTTAGGCATTACCCTATCAAACAACGCTTTGAAGAAAAAAAAAATCCATGGTATATTGCAAGAATGCAAATTTTAAAATTTGGTACTCACCTAAGTGAGACTTTAATTCATCTTTGGAAGTAAGATATGGTTTCTCTTTCATTAGTAGAAGCAGAATACATAGCAGCAACTTCTGCATCAAGCCAGACAGTCTAGTTAAGAAGACTACTAGCTAGTTAATCTTTGCAATCAAAACCATGACTAGCAAGCAACAATCATAACTTGTGACAACACTATTATTATTGCAATGATGAAGAGCCCCATTTCATAGTACAACAAAACAAATTGACATTGACTATTATTTTATTTGAAATTTATTATGTTGCTGCATAAGATGGGGACGATCTTGAAAGTGGGACAGAGTTATGTTGCTTCCCACATACTCCCTTATTTTATCTATTATTTTTTAGTCACTAGACACAACTTATGCATTAAGACAACAAGGGGTCCATAGCTCAATGGTAGAGCATTTGACTGCAGATCAAGAGGTCACCGGTTCGAACCCGGTTGGGCCCTTTGGTAAGCTATTGTTTGCTCGTCTAGCTCAGTCGGTAGAGCGCAAGGCTCTTAACCTTGTGGTCGTGGGTTCGAGCCCCACGGTGGGCGTTTTTAACTTTATATTGATAATCTTTTTGCTCGTCTAACTCAATTTCCTCCCCTCTATTTGGCTTGGGTTGATCTTCAAGACCGAACTTGGGGACTGAGATGAACTGAAGACTAAACAAAGTACCATCGTCTATCAGTCCAATTCCAGAAATGACCATGTAGGAAAGTAGTATGAAAACCGATATCCCAATTCCAATTACTAAGGGTCTGTTTGGTGAGATTTCAGGAATTGAATGACTATGGAATTAGAAACCTGGAGGGTTGGGTATGGTATTAGAACCCCAAATTGAAATTGTTTGGAGAGAAACTGGAATAGAATTAAATTCCATTCCTACCGTTTGGTCAGCAATTATGGAATGGAATAATCTATTTTAATTTTTAAATCCATTGTATTGTAGGATTTATTTTTGTGATAAAATTTATTATTTTCATTAGTTATTAATTTTTTTAACTTTTAATAAAAAGAACCATGGCTTTTTATCAAAAAAAGAAAAAGAAAAAGAACCATGGCTCATGCATCATGCCTGACTGTGAAAAATAGCTTTTCATTCACCTTCAAATCCTTAATCTACCCCTCCCTCAAAAACAGTCCATTCACCTTCAAACCTAAAAAACAACCCATTTGAATATACCCATATGCCTCTACCACCACCGAATTGGCGAATTCCATACCCCCTCTACTATCATATTCTCCAAGACACTCTTATGCATCATCTTTGACGCCCTAAATTTCCCTCTCCGGTGAACTATGTAAACGTTCAGCTCGAATTTCATCATAAAATTGGCTTTTTCCATGGTCGAGTCCCACCGCCCCCTCCCTTCGGCCACCTCCAGGGGCTTTAATTAAATATCGACACTGCCCCTATTTCACACTGCATACACCAAGATCCCCTGTTCCAGACTCTCATCGACGCTGGGAAAGTCCATTCTCTTCGCCACCGCCCCTATCGCATTCGGGAAGTCGACGATGGTCACAATCTCGTCTTTAAATATGAGGATTCCTAAACTTTGAACGGTGTTTAGACTTTTCTCTATTATTATTCCTCTGGCGGTCATTGCCCCTACCCTTGACATTCAAGGCCTATTGGTCTCCTTTGTACCCACATCATCGAACTTCCCCTTAGACAACAAATTGAATTTAACTTCACTAAAGTTTAGGACACCAAGATTTCCATAAAGCATGATTTCCTTAAATTGTTTGTATGATGGTGGTAAGGATAAAATTAGATGTATAACCATATCCTCACCATCATATTTCACATCCATGGATTCTAAATCAATAATAATAGAATCAAACTCATTAAGACGTGACTGCATAGATGTACCTTCAGGCATCCGTAGCCTGTAGAGATTCTTCATGCGGTACTGTTGGCAACGCTCTTAATCATGTATAGTTCCTCCAACTTTGCCTAGAGCTGCATCAATTTTTTCTGAACCTCCATAACTAACCACAAAACATGCTTTGCGAAGCACAAATGAACCCCTGTTAGAGTCTTCTACCCCAATTTAGTCCACTCTTGGCGTCAAATCTCCCATAATTTCAGTCTGCAGCACCTTAAATGCTTCATCAGTCATCGTTGTGTCAGTTTTCGTGTCAAGATACTTGATCAGCTTCCACAACCTGTGTTGAATGAGAATCACTCTAATATGCAATCTCCACATTGTTTCTCTTCCCATCGAATTTCAGAATCTCAGACTTGATCATAATTGAAGCCATCTCAAACCTGCACTCTAATACCACTTGAAAGAAATTCAGAGTAATAGGCTTGCAAATTGTAGTTAAAGTAGAAACAAATAGAGATGACAAAAATTATAACGAAATTCAAGAAATAACAAAGCAGTGAAGACAAACACGAGATATATATGCGGGAAACCCAAGAACTGGGAGAAAACCCCATAAACAATGATAACTAGAGAAATCAATCCACTATGAGACAAAAGGAGTACACAGTAATTAATCACAATCACAACGTGTGATTCAATCTGCAATAGTGATTATATTATAGTAAATCTCAGTCACTCTCTCGCACTTTCCAATAGTTTTCTGGATTGCAATAGTGGAACCTCTCTTTTCTCTCTCTCTCTAGAAAGAATAGGTAGAAAAAACAATAACTTATGGTTATTAGTCAAAACTAGGTTTAGAAAAAAAAACCTTTGCGAAAAACTGACTTTGACATAACGCGAGGCCCGGCCACCACGGACCATGGTGACCTACCACAGACCGTGCCAAGGTGGCCAAGGTCGTTGTGACATGCTGCTTTAAATAAAAATCTACTGACTTCCTTCGCGACTATGGTCTGATCCCTACGACCTGTGTTGGGTGTCTTCGAGCCAAAACTGTGCCTTAAGTTGTCCTGGACCCTTAGAAGGATGCAATGGGTCGTAAAACCCAACAGTTTAAGCAATTTTAGTTTATTTTTTTTTAAAATCACACAATACTTTGCTTCCATGAGCCCTAAAAGAACGTGTACAATGACATTCCATTACTTTGGATCTTTGGTGGTGGTCCATCTTGCCACATCATCTTATTTTTGAAATTTTGGAACTCAATTCTTCATTCTCCACGATAAAAGGAATTCCAAATTGAAACTTTGAATAAAATATTTGTCATTATCTTAATTTACTACACACAACATCTATTTTGAAGTAAAATGCAAATAGAAAAATAGATTTTCCAACAATAACAAATAAGAAAATATGCAAGTTGTAGATTTCATTCCAGAATGGTTTAGAGGTCCATAATGAGTCCTAAAATTGTGGAACTTGCAAAAAACACCATTGTCGAGGAGTGACATGGAATTAAAAAGGCAACATCATATAACGTAACTTAATCCTAACTCATTCAAAATTTTCTCATTCTTTTTAATCTACTCTCATTACTTTTTGAGCATGCTTTGATTTTGAATTTTGCTTACTTGATGGAAATCAAATAATACTGCATTCAAGTGTTAATTATTTGAGATTTGAAAAATATTAACAGTGTAATTTGTTAGTGTAACGCGCCGACCCCTCCCGGGCTGCTGACATTACCGATAACTACTTTAAGGATCGCTGACTGGCCCCACAAATCACCACGAGTCTTTCCAGCGTGCTTCGTCCTCGCTCACACGTAGGGGTGTGCATTAGTCGGTTGTGAACCGAATAAACCGAGAATCGAATTGAACCGGTCCAAACCGAACTGATTTTTATTCGGTTCGGTTTTCGTTTGAACTTTATGCCTTATTCGGTTTTCGGTTTATTCGGTTCCGGTGAAAAAAATCATAAAAAGTGTGCATTATTCGGTTCAAAACCGAATAAACCGAACATCGACCCGAACCGGTTTTATTCGGTTCGGTTTTTACCCCTTATTCGGTTTTCGGTGTATTCGGTCCAGTTTGGTTCGGTTTTAAACCGATGAACAGCCCTACTCACACGTTGCCTGGGAAAACTTCACAGGAGGTCACCCATCCTAGTACTACGTACTCCCAGCCAAGCACGCTTAATTGAGGAATTCCCATCGGATGAGCTACCATAAAAGAAGGTGCACCTTGGTGATATAAGTAGTCATTTTAATGCCTTTAAGCCACACTTTGACCACATATCCGGGGTGTTATAGTTAGCACAAAAAAGTGGGATTTCTACAAAAGTTTTTGGTTTTGAGTCTCTCTAGTCAAAATGCAAACTATTTTCCATTTAAACTACCAAAAATACCTTTAGAATTATCTTTAAAATGGGAAAAATTTTCATTTATTAGGGATATAATATGTGTTATACTCTCTCTGTTCTTTTTTATTTGTTATTTACAATTTTCAATGTTAATCTTTAATCAATAATTTCTAGCATAAAATTTTTATAAAAAATGTGATATTATACTTTTCTAATAGTATCTTTCATTACGAATCTAATGGCATCAATTTTGTATGATGAATCATTATACAAATTAAGATATTAACGGTAAAAGTTTTTAACACAATTTCCTAGGCGACGGATAAATAAAAACATAGTTAATTCGTTATGTAGTACATTATTATTATTATTATTATTATTATTATTATTATTATTATTATTATTATTATTATTATTGTTGTTGTTATTATCTAAAGCATAGTTAATTCGTTATGTAGTGACTCTTGGAAATCTGATGCATCAAATTTGAGATGTAAAACGAATATAATCTGATTAATATATTGTCACAGATTGACGAGGATAGGAGCCCTATTGGATCTCTGTGGACCTATGGATGATGAGAACTGAGAAGGTAATTAACGAATGGTAGCCCACGCACAGGATCCAATATAACTTAAGGAAGAAGATTGATTAGTGAGTACTAATTAATTATTATTAGAATTAAGCAGTAGCAGTAATTGTAGCATGTTTCAGGTGGCCATTGTTGAAGAATGTACGTATGACTGGCTGTGGCGGGGCCTACTGTCACGCCTCTATTTCCTCCGGCATCTCTCCACCTCCACGTGGCACGTGATTAACATTTAACACTCTTCCTTAATCTTTCTCTCATCTGCCCCTTTGATTTTTCTGTCCCCCTCCTCCATGCTTTCGTTATTCTTTTCTAAACATATACTCCCTCTAATATATAACTATAATAACTACCAAACTTCAATTGTATTTGATTTTTCTTTCTCTAATAAATAATATAAAATAAATGAATTAGGTATTGAGAATAGGAAAGTGATAATTATTTTGGGACCAAATAAGTTAGTTAAAGTGTCAATTAATATGGGACGGAGGGAATACTATGTATATACTTGTCACTGGTTATACCATGGGGTTTTTTTGCATTTTGAACCCCGAAATATAGGATGATTTATTTTCTAGAACCTTCATTTTCAAAATCAATTTTTTGACTCTAAAGTTTGTGAGCTAAAATAAAAAAAGGACCTTAAATTTTGTGAGTTAAAACAAAGGCGCATGTACAGTTTTTCTTTTTTATCTCATGCTTGAATTTATCTCCCAATTGACGCCAAACTTAGTGACTAAAATTAAAACGGATATTAAGGTTATAATACACTTTTCTTATTCATATCGGAGCTACTTAGACCCCTGGGTCCAAGTAGCTGTGACCCACATGAATAAGAGTCTTTAAGGTCCTTTTTTATAGCCTCAATATCAGTTTTAAGGTTATTCCTTAAGTTTGACGATAATCGGGAGAGAAATTCAAACATGGAAAGACAAAAAGAACGGGACCTGCACCATTTTTTAGCCAATAAACTTTAAAGTTCTTTTTTATTCAACCATATAACTCTCAATCTTATCTAAATTCAATGATCCCTATTTTCACCATTAGTGATGTATGGAAGGGTCTGATCATATGGCAGTATGTTGTTCATGAATCTTACAATCTAATTCAACAAATTAATTATAATTGATCAAACAATTAAAAATTGTTCACTATCTAATTAATAGTCTATGGAAAAGAAGTAAAGAAATTTTAGTAACACATCATGCTTCAATTTATTATAATATAAGGTGAAAGTCTTAAAAAAATCTAAGGTGAAAACATAATTATTTTCTTATGATAAATGATAGAAGAAATAAGGTTGTTAAGCTATTTATTTTGCCTTTCTTTTTCATTTTGCCTATTTCGAAATAATAAATTAATAGGATATATAGTATTTAATTCAAGATCCAAGACTATTACAGCAAAGAAACAAATGAAAATCAAATTTTCTACAAAAAAAAAAATGAATCCTAAATGTGCTATCCAATGTTCTATGTTTAACAAATATTGCATTTTAGGGATGACAAAAATAGGATTTGAGCCAAATTTCAAATGCATCAAATTTAGACAAAAATTTAATGTCTGATACTCCTTTTTAAGGTTGGATAAATCATACAAGTTCCATTCTATCTAAAAATCAGGTTCATATACAATTGAAATATAAAATTAACTTCTCTATCTGTATAAATTTAAAATTTGACTCAAAAACTGATGAAAGTTCCCCTTTTTTTGCCATTGATACATAAATCCATGACATTAAAACAATTTAACACCTACACAACAAATTAAACAAGTTCAGATTCAAACTTTGCAAACATAGAGGGGGACAATATATATTACATGCATCCGAAGCATGTACTCTAAATATTTGTGAGTGAACAATCATAATAATCAAAGTGAACAAGTTAATATGTATGGTTGAATAACCTAATAACAATCATATCATTTGGAGTGCGTAATCCGAATGCACCTAATAAATTGCAAGGGAGAGTAAAGCTAATAACTTACTCCATATTTAATAATGAAGTCCACAATATAGCGAGAGGCCAGAAGCATAGGATCAGACCTTCCCACATTTTCTTTCCCTCCGCCTGGAATTTTTTTTAGTGACTGTTTGGAATCTCATTAATATGCTCCAAGAAAACGCTTGATGAGGACAGAAGCGATGCCACCGTACATACTTGTGTACGCAAATTACGTTACGATTGATTAGCATTACTCCCCCTAAGTTGACCTTCAAACATTCACATTGGTTACTAAATCAATTTTCAATTAATCAATGTACTTACAATCACATGCATGCACACATATATAAGTACTCAACTAGGCCCTCCAACTTCTCCTCCCCTCTCTAACCTCCTTCCAAACACGCCCTTCAAATTTCCTCTGAAGGCGGCACAAAAAATGTCTAAGTACCTTGCTCTAAACTACCACATTTGCTTCATTCTTTGCCTCTTATGTTTCTTCTTCGGAGTATCCAACGCAGCCTACAGCGTGGTGTCCTACGGGGCGAGGCCGGACGGGCGGTCCGACTCGACCCAGGCCTTTCAAAAGGCATGGGCCCATACTTGCGGGTCAGCCCGGCCCGTGACAATGTATGTTCCTAGAGGGAGATTCGTGGTCCGGCCCATAGACTTCAATGGGCCGTGTAGGAGTAGGGTGAATGTGTTGATAAAGGGTACAATATTGGCCCCACCAGATTACAGGATGCTGGCAAAAACAAGAACATGGCTGTTGTTTTATGGGGTGAATGGATTGACCATCAATGGTGGCACCATTGATGCTAGGGGTGCTGGGTATTGGTCTTGCAGACGTCATCATGGTTACTGCAATATTGGAGCACAGGTATCACATTCAGCAAGTCTTTTTTTTGGGGTTCTTTAGACTTATGTTTTCCTGGGTAGGTTTAGTTAATTACCATTGGCTCTCATCATAAATTTGTTATATTTACTAGTTTTTAGTCTAAAACCTTACATAGAGGAATAAGTGGCAGCTTTTAAAGTTGCGATAAAAAAAGAAAAAACTAAGTAGGTTAATTTTATAAAGAAAAAACTGATACTCACCTTTGCGCTTTGAAAATTATGTAGTGAAATTTTAAAAGTTTGATAATAAATTCTTCAATATAAATACAATGATTTGTCATATAAAATTAGTACCATTGGATTCATAACGAAAAGTATTATCATAAAAGCATAATATTGCAATTGTTAATGAACGTTATGTAAGAAATTATCAATCAAAGAACGGTAATTCTTATGGAAGAGTGTCTTATCATAAATTTATCGTAAGATGGATAATTTTGTGCTGACTATTTAGTAAGAATGGGTGACTAATAATTTATTTAAGCTGGCTCAGATAAAAGTCACCCCATAATAAACTATTAGCCATATTTGTGTTAAAATGTCAATGTAATATCATCTATTAGTTATAGTCATACGTTAAAAATTAAATATCACCCTAGAGAAGCATGTCTCATGCACGATAAATTCACGTGAAACGGTCTTACACTAGAATTTGTGATAACGAATAATATTGAAGATAGTTAACTAGGTGACTACTAATTATATGAAATGGAGTATAATCTTGTAGATAGTTTTGTTTGGAATTTAGAGTACTAACTTGAGTTTATTCCAAATGAGTTGACTGCTCAATGGTAAATAAGTAACAATAACTCAGCTTATCAACTTATACAAAACTGAAAACTGCAAACTTTTGATTTCAAACAATTAGATAACCAGCCGCAAGATATGCTTATTTATTGATTGACTTTTCAAATGTAAATAATAAAGCTATGCAATAAATGACATTAAATGTCATCAGTTAAAAACGATCCGAGGCTAAGAGAGTAGGATTAAACAAAGCCATAATACGAACAGCTTGTCCAACTTGGGAATCCTTTTGCTGTACAAATGTAATGTGATTTATAGTGACTGTATGTATTAATTAGTTGGACCTTTGCTTGCTCATCAAACCCCAAAAAAAAGTCTTAAAAATGAAACTAACATGCTGAAGTTATTGGTATTTTAGTAGCGTGATTGAGTTGTGATGGATTTTGGCAGTTGTGGGTGCGAACGTTCTTGCTGTGCTATTTATATTTAGCAGTGTTTGGTTGTTATCTTTTTCTTTTAGAGTTGGTTGGTTGCTGCTTTATTATACGGTTTGTTATACTCTGTAAACTTTTAAATCTTTTGGCTATCAACAATCGAAAAATGAAAAATGAAATCTAACAATTTGGTCTGTGGATGGGAGCAGTCAATAACTTTCATAGGTTGCAACAACCTAGTGGTGAATGGACTGACGACACTCAACAGCCAAAGGATGCATGTAGGCGTAGTGACATGCAAAAACGTAGCCCTAAATTACCTCAAAATTCGAGCTCCAGGAGGAAGCCCAAACACCGATGGCATCCACATCCAGGACGCCACCGGCATCACCATCTACGGCAGCGTCATCAAGACCGGCGACGACTGCATCTCCATCGGCCCCGGTACTCGCAACGTTAGGATCCAACGCATTGCTTGCGGACCCGGCCATGGCATTAGGTATATACATATAACTTAGGCATTATGTCGATTTTAGTGTTGTTTGTATTGAAATTGGCAAAACTTAGGCTAACTTTAGTTGGATTGATGCTTATATGTGCGTCCATTTTGCAGCATTGGGAGCTTGGCCAATGGTATACACGAAGCAGGAGTGCAAAATATAACAGTGACAGGGGCAGTGTTTTGGAAGACAGACAATGGAGTGAGAATCAAGTCATGGGCAAGGCCGAGCAATGGATTCGTTCATGGGGTTACGTTTCGAAACCTTGTCATGAATGATGTCTTAAATCCCATCATTATCGACCAGAAATATTGCCCCGATAACCAATGTCCTCATCAGGTATATATACACATATTTTTGGTTAAAATGATACCTGAGATTGATCACTCTTACGGGACGTTTGGTTGAGAAACTTTTACGGGAAACTTGGTCAACTTTTTCAAATTAACAAACTTTCCCATGTTTAATTTTCCATAATATATAGTAAAGTTTTGATGTGAGACCATTATTTCCCTCACAACCTCAAGAAAAAGTTTTCCAAGGGGGCTAAGGAAAATTTTTCTCAAGAAAGTTTTTCCTGAGAAAGTGTTTTCCGGGAAACTATTCTTGAGCAAGTTGGTGAATTTCAGTTATAATTTTGATGATATGTATCATTTTGTAGTTTGGAGACTAACATGAATCTGGTTTTGTGTGCCTGCAGAATTCAGGAATCAAAATAAGTGGGGTAAAATACAGGAACATAAGAGGAACATCAAAATCAAAAATAGCAGTAACATTGGATTGTAGTCCAAGTAACCCTTGTACAGGAATAACATTGCAAGATATAAAGTTGACATATTACAGAAGACCAGCACTATCATATTGCAGCCATGCTTATGGACGTACCAAAGGCAGTGTTACTCCTCGAAGTTGTCTTTAAACCTTCATTTCATAAATATCATTGAATATTAGTAGTTTTATAAAATAAATTAAAGGACGATAGATAGAGAGTAGCTTTCATGTTTTTCATTCTTTACAAGCTCCTTTCATTGTCATGGTAGTAGAGATATCAGCACAAGCTCAGCTGATACAAATTAGGTTGCATTAAAAAGTGAATTAGAAATTGCCTCTATCGTTTATATTTGTAATTTGTATACATACCACTTTCGTCATTTGTACCGATCAATATTTGTTTGGTCGATCAATTGTTTTTGTTTCGACCCTTCCAAGTTTTAGATTGGTAAATATTTTTTACACATGAATTTGGTGTTTTACTCCCCTCAGTCTTTACATCAATAAAACTGTCGGTACCACAATTGTCATCTAAATACGTGGACATGGTATATATAACAAAGATAAAGTACAATTTACTCATAGTTTGCTAATATCTCATGTAGTGAATCTCAACCGTTGACACACAAACAAACATACGTATCTATAAGCCATGTTGCACACTAGAAAATATAGCATATTTAGGGACCTATCAAATTCATGTGTAAAAAAAGACGTCTTGAAGCTATTCAAGGAAGCAAATGCACCCCGAAAACGGGGTACAAGCGTCAGCGAGGATTGCCAGAGACAAACATGGACACCGCCCGAGCCAAATTGGGTGAAAATCAATACAGACGCCCACTGTGACAACAATGGCTGGGTAGGCATGGGTGTGGTGATTAGAGATGGGGAGGGAAGAGTGCTATTGTCAGCACCGAAGAACGTTCGGACTCGATGGACAGCGAGCATAGCAGAATAAGGGAAAGCCGCAACGTACGGCCTAACCCTAGCAAGCCGCTTTGGCTATCAACAGGTAGTCCTTGAATCAGATTCCCTCCAGGTGTTTACGAAGGCACGGTCAGGAATCACGCTCTTGAGCGAACTAGCTAGGCATTGTCCTCGAAGATCTACTGTGAGCTCTACGTTCCGAAGCTGCCACTAGTCACATACAAGAAGAGATGGTAATAGTGTTGCTCATGCTTTAGCCAGGGTAGAACCCCCTGATTCAGAACAAATAACGGTGGAGTCTTACCCCGTTGAAGTAGGAACCTATGTTCTAATGGACACTTCATCTTTGGAATGAAGTGTTACTATTTGGTTTTCAAAAAAAAAAATCATGTGTAAATACCAGTGGCTAAAAATTAAATTTTGGTAATTTTTGGTAAATTCTGGTAATTTTTGGCAAATTTACGCCAATATATCAAAATTAATTTTTTTTTTATTTTTTTAAGTTTGGTATTTTTGTTGATAAGTTTTGGTAAATTTAAAAAATTTAGGCAAAAACTGACAAATTTTGGTAAATTAGAGTTACCCATGAATTTGACAGACCCTTAGGTCCTTTTTTGTCCATATTTAGACACTTTTTAGAGTAATAAACTTCATTCAACACTTATAAAATGTATGGACACACTTATGCAAACATAACCATTTCTAAAAGTTTTCACACACCCCTATTTATGTCTACCCAATCATATTGGAAGACGACTACTTTATCAGGCAATTCTTTTTCTTTGCACGTAAATAAGCTTATGGGAATGAAGGGTGAAGAATGAGGATGGACCCAACCTCTCACCTACCACCCACCCTCTGGAACCCCAAAATTATTTAGATCGTCGGTGTCGATGATGATCGCCTAGCGGTTGTCATCGGCACCACCGTCGTCCCATCTTTACGTTCTCATAAATCTTTTTTCCTTTTAGGTAGTCTTTAGTCCTATTTTTTCTGGAGTTGCGGTACGAAGGTGGTGGTCGCTGGCGTTTTCCAGCAAGGTTATTTGGGGCGGTGCTTACAAAAGGTCGGGAGGTAAAGGACGAGGGTGCTAGGCAGATTGGGCCCGACATTCCGTCTATTCCGTTGCCGGCGATAGGTCGACCAGTGTAGGGCTCGAGGGCATCTTCAGGTGGTAACACATGGGATCGTTTCCCGCTTTCCTTGAACTCTTTCTGTACTGTTGGCTATTATTCTGTATTTGGTCAATTTTATTGTGTTGGCTGCCTAGAATTAGAAGTATTGGATTGGTTGGGATTGTTTTGGTAGTGTATTCGTTGGTGCCCCCACGGTAGATTTTGGTGGTTGGGGTCTTGTTTGGGTTGGGGTGTCTCCGCTGGGTCTTACGAGTTGGGTGTGGGGGATAGTTAATTCGGTGTGGTCATATTTAGGACGGGAGCGAATATTCCTTGGAGAGTGATCTTGGATTCTTGGGAGAATGACTTTAATGGGGATGTGTTAAACCTCTTGGGTCAGATGGAACATCCTAGTCAAGCAATCCTTGTGGCGAAGAAGTTTAAAGAAGAAGGTAATCAACTTTTCAGAGTTGGACAGTATGCTAGTGCGGTCCGTTTGTATGGGAAAGGTCTACAATTGGTTTGTGTTAGCGAACCAATGTCCAAATCGAAGTTCTTGTTGCTATGGGAGTTGGATGTCTCGATTAAGCTGAATTATGCTGCTTGTGAATTGAAGTTAGGAGGGTTTTCAAAGCTTATTGAAGCGTGTGGGTTTGTGTTAAAGTTCGAACCAAACAACGTCAAGGCTTTGTACCGCAGTGGAGAGTTGCTCACACTAAGCTAGGGAGTTTGGATGAAGCGAGGACAATGCTTAACCGGGCTTTGGAGATAGACCCGTCAAATGTAGAGGTTAATAAAGAACTAGAGTGGGTGACAACCTCTACCAAGGTACAAAAAACAAGCCTCTTCTCAAAAAATGACAAGAATAAAAGTTCATCTCCTATAAGTAATTCACAAGGAGATTCAAAGGTTAGTATTAGTGGAGTGAAGGGATTGGGAACTGCCCTGCCGAGTCTAAGGCTAAAGAAGAGGAAGATAGTTAAGGAGTGTGGAGTACAGGGAAGTTACTCCAAGGTGCAGGGGAGTGGAAATGTGTTGGGGGGTATGAGGAGACTTCATCCCCTCCACGTAGAAAAAACTCAATGTTATTTGTGGATGATAGGGCTTGTTCAAGTCCTACACAATCTCCAACTTTTAATCAAGAAGGACAGAGCTGATGCTAAATCGTTTAAACAATTTATTAAGACAGGTATCAGGGATGATACCTTGTCCATATCAGACAACACGTATGAAGAGGTGTTGCGGAAGAAGACAGTCACCTTCTACAATCCAAGGAGTATGAGCTTCATGACAGTAAGAGTTGCCGCCAACTCTTGTAGGGGCGGGGAGAACATGATGGTGGATGAGGATCTCTCACATCCTATGGGGCAAAACTCGAGCTCTACGGGAGCTATAATCACTAAGGAAATGTACTTTGCCTCAGAGGTACCAGATAAGTTTGGGGGAGGGATCCCACAAGCACAGTAACAGGATGGTTTCTTTAAGTTTGCTGCATCCATTGGTGGTAATAAGGTTTTAAGGAGATGCCATCCAATATGTAAGGGAACCCGACTTTCTGCTAGGTGTCAAGGTGTATGTGTTGCAGGTACCAAGAGGAAGTCGCGGGAGGAAAGTTTATTCTGGGTAGCTCGTGTGCCTCTGAAGAAGCGGCTTAACCGAGGTGACCAGCAAGCAAGTAACCAGCAAACAGTGTGGAAGGCGCCAGACGATTGTCACAAGTTGGTTAGGGGTATCATCCAAAAGGAGCCCGTGATGAGATTCAGTCGGCGCAGGACTCGACGAAACAAGTCAAGCGAAGCGTAGAGGGCTCGTCACTGGGTTTTATTTATGCTTGTTTTTAGTTTTCAGTTATCTTATTATGTCTGTGTTTTGTGTGTTGTGCTGTCTCGTTTGGCAAAAAAAAAACTACTTTATTAGGCCCCACTCTGAGATAGGCCTTAAGGACAACGGCCAAGGGCCCACGATTCTAAAAGATATTTGCTTTAGTTTGAAGGGCCCAAACAGCCTTCGCATCATTACCAATGTACTATAATAATGGCCCAAGGTGGCAAGGCCCACCCCCAAACCACCAAACTTCAACGGCTTTTCCATTGATTTCCATTTCTTTAGCAAAATTAATTTAGCAACATGCTCACGTGCTTCGACAAAACCCCACATTTTCTATTTCTTTCGCAAAGGCTCACTTGTTAAAAAATTCAGTACATGCTCACTTCTTTGTTAGTTTGATTATTTTCAAGTCTCAATTTTTTTAAAAAAAAATCAGCAAAGGTCCACCAACTTTGACAAAAGAGATTTATAACTATTGTAATTCATACTTATTTTAAGTATGAATGCTTTGATATTATATCTCTATTTAATTATAATGAAAAATGATGGATTTTTTTAGTATTATCGTAATTGTGAATATATGCTTGTTTTCTTTTTATTTAATTTACGTTATGTGAATGTTCAAAATTATTTTTTAGATAAGACCGCGGCTATATTTTCATTTATACATGATTGAATGAAATTTTTTTTCTTGTGATGCATTGTTGGGCATAAAAGAGCCATATTTTCTATTAATTTTATGGAAGAAAAAATTAGTCTTTCACAAGTACATACTTTTACTTAATTTTTAGTATCATTTTTTAGTATGAATGTTCACACTTTTTTTTTAAAGGACCTTAGTCTATAAATTAGACTACTATATCACTCGGGGCTCCAAAAATATCAGTATCAGGCCTCTACTTTATATGACTCATAATAATCTAACTCATAAATGTCTGTGAGTAGGGATGGCAGTCCTAGCCCCAACCCAGACTCGGTCGGATCTAACCCATTTAGGTGAGTTTGGGCCAAAAAAATTTGGAACCATTGGGTCCGGGTCCACTAAAAATTTGGCGGGTCCCGGTCCGACCTGGACCTGGACCGAGGGGCGGATACGCATGTAGTGTAAGGGTGTCCACGGACACCCTTACCTAAAGAAAAATTTGTGATTCTATAATATTATTAGGAAGAAATTTTCTTAATTGAAATAAGTGAACGCCGTAAAAAAAATTTCAAAGAACATAATATGGGTGTCCAAATTGAGCAACAATTCAAAAATCCTAAAATATTACTCCATCTGTCCCAAATAAATTGTCCAAGTTTACTAATTAGGTCAAAAATTTTAAATTTTGATCGAAAATTATATGTTGAGTTATTTATTTAAATTTTATTATTTTATTTTTGGAAAGTGCTTATATAATAATAAGTATATTGGACACCCCTAAATTGGATGTCTAGATCCGCCAGTGCCTGGACCCGAGGACCCGTCAAATCACACACACACACACACACACACACACATATATATATATTATATACAGTGGTGGATCCATGTTTCAACTTCAGTGGAGTCAACAACGATTTGCTAAAAAAAATTAAAATTTAGAAGTACTAAAAAGCTTAAATGCAATTAAAATAGATAATTTAATATTAATCATAAAAATGATATTAAACAAAAATAAATACATGATAGTCGGATGGAAGCCGTTTAGGCGACTAGCATGATTATTTCACAATTATTCACAATTGACATAATCTAAAAAATGTAAGGTATTAAACAGAAATAAATAGCTTAAATGCAAGTTGCAAGTAAGTATTCAAAAGTCTAAATTTGAAAAATAGTAAACTATGATAGGTATGGGCCTTCAGCCCAATTTATTTATTTAAAGCGTCCAACAAAGCCCAAGTCCAGCCTTACAATTGCATTACAGCATTGCCCTAATACACAGCCGTGAGGTTTGGGAAAAATAAAATAGAAAGGGTTTGGGAAAAACATGTAAAAATTGTTGTTACCAGCATTCGAACTCACGCATCCCGCACACCCATATTATTTTTTTCAAAATTTAAGTGGAGTCAACGACTCTAAATCGATTACATTGAGTTGAGCTGATTTCAAGTCCATTATTTCACATGGTATAAGAGCCGAGTCGTCATTGATGTTGAAATTTCATGCAGCTTGTCTGCGCTCGTGGTGAGGGGGCGTGTTGAGTCCTGACACCCATATTGTGGTGTTTATAATGGCTCAGGTCAACCTCCTAAATTAGCTTTTGGTGTTGAATAGAAAAGTCCATTATTTCATATCAACTCCTATATATATATATATATATATATATATATATATATATATATATATATATATATATATATATATATATATAGATATCATGTACTAATTATGAATAGAAGCAAGAAAGAAAAGTTTTGACAATCTTTTCATCTCTTCAAAATTTATCAATGCGATTCAGGTCCAAAGTGAAATCTACTTGCTCCCAATCTAGTTCTTTTGGGAAATCTAATCCTTAGTTCGGGCAAATTCAGTCTGGTTTGACCCGAGTTTAGATTAGGGCACACCTCTAAATGTAATTATTATGACTTAGCTTATTTACACTGCCTTAATTACCAAGACTTATATAATGTTACTTACATCATCTATTTTACTTTAATTCCATCTTAGCTACCTCCAAGATGAACAAAGCCTAAATAAGGGAAAATTTTATTTGGAATTGATCAATCATTTCAACTGTTAGGCCATTTAGTAAACAAATGTCAATGGGTATAAATTCATTTGTTGTTTCTCATCTGGTCGGTTAGTCCCATGTTGTAAGCGACACCTTCATGCCACAAACTATCACTACAGTATTATTTTATTCTATTTTCAAACTAACAGTACTTTAATGTTTACTATTTCCTTAGATTTAATTTAAATTTGTATATCCAACATAGTTTTATTAATTAAAAGTTCACTTAAAATATTCTTATATTCTCATCAGAATTATAAAAAGTTGCAGAACATGGCCAAAATTATTATTTTGTCTTATAATAACAAATTTATGTTACACAGTAGGAATCAAAATAAGAAAAAGGAAAAAGAAATTAAGCTTGAATGAGCTTCTTAGCAGCTTCATGGGTAGCTATCATGGACATTGGGTGGGTACGGCTTTGATAATCATTGTCCACTTACTCTCTCCATGATAATGTGTTGTTCCCCACCACGTCTCTTCTCTCACTTTTTGTTTATTGTTATCAAAATGATAAATAAATATTTTGAGGTAAAATATATTTTAAATGTTTTATCTTTGTATAAAATTTATATATTTATAAATTAAATTGAAAAAAGTTACATGATTGATTTCTATAATTATAATATAAATTGTATAAAATCATATTTTTATCTATATTTTTTAAAATTTATAAAAAAATATTTAAATATAGCTAACGAGTGAGATTTATTTGTTAAAGTATTAATTTTAATTATTAACGTGACCAAAATAGAATAACTTTGTTATAGATAGTTTCTTTTAATTAATAATTAATAATAACTAAAAATTTAAATTAAAAATAATAATAATTATTAATTTTATTAAAAAACAAGATAATTAAACAGTATCTTGCCCTCATATCCAAAATACATATCATCACTATTTTTTGTTATGAGCGTAAGCAGCCATGAGACACTGTGAGAGTCACTCTCATGGCGCAATTTTGGGCCCCCTTTTGGTTAAGCTTTTAATTTATAAGCAGATATTTATTTTATTTTCCTACGTACTGTATTTCGCAAGCGGCGGGCTACCGACTGCTTAACTAAAATCCTAGATAACCAGCATCACTCCGTGAGCATGCCATGCCAAACAAAATTAAATTCCACCAAAACAAAGGTCTTGCCCCCGATAACGTGATGTTTGTATTTTAGTGCCTCTTATTTTGTTTCAATTATTACTCCCTCCATTTCATATGAGAGCATATACAATGCGGAATTCTATTAGTGAAATTCTTATACTTTATTTCAGTTGTGTCTTTCTCTCCTGTTTTTATTCGTTGACCAGTTCCTAACTCAGAAAGTTCAACTCATTGGAATGAAGAAAAAGCAGGAGGGAGAGGGTGACAACTTGGAAAGAGATCAGAGTGTAAGAATTTCAGTAATGAAGTTCTGCTTTTCATATGCTCTTAGGAAGCGTTTGGTAGAAATCCATTGGAAGTTTTCTATAGGAAAAATTTCTCTGGGAAAAATTTCTCTTAGCCCCCCAAGGAAAATTTTCCCTTGAAAAATGGAAAAATGGTGGGTCCATCGTGAAAACTTTCCAAGGTCAAGTCACACCCAAACATTGGAAAAATAAGTCAACCTCGGAAAATTGACAATTTCCCCAGGGTTATTGACCAACTAAACGCACTCTTAATTGTTATCCTTAAAAATTATACAGTCAAATTTTTAAAATTTTGATTATAAATTTATCAATATATACAATTAGTTAATATATAAAATTACAATCATTAAATTCATAATGAAAAATATTTTCATAAAAGTAATACAACAATTATATTAGGTTAGAAATCATCAATAAAAAAAGTAATGTCAAAGACCGTAAAAATAAAATTATGACAATTAATATGAAAGAGGGAGGAGAATAAAAGAGTTCACAATTAGTAATCTATAAAGAATAATTTAATAAAAGCTTTACATAAGTTACTAAGCCACTAAAGTAAAATAACTAAAACAAAGAAGTAAAATGAATCAATTGACGTTGTTATCTTTACTTCTCCCGTTTCATATTAATTATCATTTTTAAAAAATGTGCAATTAGACTTTAAAAATTTTGTTCTTAATCTTTTCAATATATTCCCTCCGTTCCAAATTAATTGACGTTTTGACTAAATTTTAACTGTTGATTATTCACAAATTATAATGAGTTACAAAATGAAATTACATCCATCGTAATATTTAGTAAAGTATCTTTCTAATGACGATAATTTCATATTGTAACTCATTGTGATTTGTGAGTAATTTACGGTCAAAATTTTGTCAAAGTAACAATTAATTTGGGACGGAGGGAGTATATAATAAGTTGTTATACAAAATTACTACCCATGAAATCTTAATTAAATACATAATCATAAAAGTATAATATTACAATTGTTAAAAAAATATATATGTTATAAGAAATCATTAATCATTAATTAAAGAGTTATTAAAAACGTGACAGTTAAAAGAGTTTGGTTTTACCAAAATTCTAGTCTCCTCTTTTCTTTTTCTTTTTAAGAAATCCTAACATCTTTTTCTTTGGAGGGACTACTATCAATTTTTTTGTCGATGGTAAGCCCCAATTTGATTGGTTTTTACCTCAATTATTAGTTTAGTTTTATGTTTTCGCAAATTAAAGAAAGTTAGTCTCTTCTTTTGTAAGAGTTTTTTTTTTTGTACCCTTATTTAGGGTTTTTAGTATCTTTCTAGAGTTTTTGTTTAGTTGGTGTGGTCTAATACGTTGGATGAAAATCGAATTTCAAATCGCTATAGCACGGGTTGTGAGGTTGTCTATCAATGATAAAGATGCAGAGTCGTCGAAAAATTGAAGTCAAACATTAATAAGGTTAGTGTTATTTATTTGGAAATTAAATTTCATGCCTATGTTTTAGATCTACAATTGTTCTATCACGATTTCCATTGTAAGTGTCGTATGACTTATTATTAATGAAATCGTTATGTTTCAAAAAAAACGTAACAGTTAACTAAATGACAGTTAATAGGGAACGAAGGAATTAGGTTTTAGATCTTTTAAAATCTTTTCCCTATCCATAAGTGATTTTTTTGTTTAGCGCCTTTAAATCTAAAATATTTAATTTCGACGTAGACAATGTTCTTTGGATAGGTTACATTATCCAATCCAATTCAAACCTATCCAAATCTTACACAATTTTCTAAAATATATAATTTCTAAAAACACAATTCTCTATAAAAACATCATAACTTATTTACATCTATCCAATCCAATCAATCAATCCAAACCTGATTTTTACAAATCCAAAAACCAGGCCGTATATGCCCAGTTCTTTGGATTGGTAATTCTTTCCAATCCAATCCAATCCAATCCAATCAACCTTACGCAATTTCCAAAAAAAAAAATCTCTAAAAACACAATTTCCCAAAAAATATTATAACTTATCCAATTCAATTTAATCAAATCCATCCAAACTTCATTTTATCCCATCCAAACAACAGGGCATGTATAAGTAACTTTGCTCAAATTTCCCAATAATAATTTGCTGCGATTTATTTCCTTGTCAACTTTTTTTAGGTGTACTGTTGCTTCGCTTTCTCCTCAATACGTAAATATTTTACCTACTGCTATGCTATGAGCATTATGAGATAAGTCGGAATTTTAATCATTCATCAGCTCTTGGGTAGCTTTAAAGGTTGGATTTTGCGCCCAATCTGCCAAGAATATCATTATTCATGGGTTCATATTTTGAGTGAGAGCTTATTGTGTATATGATCTAAGTTCCTGCAGCAACTGATAAAGAGGTTATTTGTGAACTGGGTGAATTCATCCTTGGTCTATTTGTCTGCTGAAGTACCTGCACAAAGAAGGGTAGTCAGCTTCTAGATGCTCATTAGAGAGTGTTCAGGTTGAAAATATTATGTGGGATTTGTCTGTTGAGATTTCTGATGCTGATTACTGAACTGGGCAATTTCAATTTGGATAAAAGGGTTAATTTTTGTTGCTGAGAATAAGGGGATTGTTTAGGGTTTGGAGGATTTGTGAATTGAGTTTCTTGTAATTGGGGATAATCATGGAGAAACCAGGCATTTTAGGGGGCAAAACAATGGAGAAACAGTCAAGTACTAAAAGGGTGATTCAGAAGCAGGTTAGTTTCAAAAATGGGGTGGATAAATGTGAGAGTTCTGGGAAAACCATGGAGAAGCATGGTAGTTTCAAAGGTGGGGTGATGGAGAAACAGAAGAGCTTTCGAGGGCTTCATAACTTGGTGATGGAGAGGCAATTCAGCTTTAAGAAAAGCAAGGAGTCACCCGGAAAGCGAGGCGATTTGCCCCTCCATTTGTATGCCAGAGCTGGTAATCTGAACAAAATCAAGGAGATTCTGCAGAACAGTGAGGAGGGTGATTGTAAGAGTTTGCTCAGTAAGCAAAATCAGGAAGGAGAAACTCCTCTTTATGTTGCTGCTGAGAATGGGCATGCTTTGGTGGTCGCCGAGTTGTTGAAATATTTGGATCTGCATACTGCATCCATTGGGGCAAGGAGTGGTTTTGATCCATTTCATATTGCAGCAAGGCAAGGTCATGTTGGTAAGATTTCCACTTCATTTACCTTGTAATTCCCCATTATGCAATATGTTTTTTGAATTTTCTGTTTTCATCAAAACAGCTATGTGAGGAGTTTGACAGTCTCCTGAGTTTGTTGGTGCCTTGGTGGGGGACCTAGAGTGACAGATATGTTCAACAATGCATTGAGAGGTTAATTTAATGTAACCAGTTGAAAATTTCAGTTGAGGGATTATGTGGTAAAGGATGCATTTGCAGCAATTAAATATGCACATTGCATAGTCTTGTTCTATAATATGGCTAAATTGTCCTGTCCCTTGGCTTTGATGTAGTCGGCAGCCAATGCTTTCTAAACCTATATAGCCCAGCCCTAGTGGAAAATAACTCTCATGAACTCAAGGGTAAACCTTTTTTTGGACATGTGAGTTGTGACCTTCCTGGGGGTGGGGGGATGTGGTATGGTTTCACAAATCCTGTTCGTACTTTTGCTTGTCTGCAGCTTTCACAGCTTTGCCGATATCAATCTGGAGCTTAATTCATGTGTAACCAAATATGATGATTTTATAACCATGCACAAAGATGGTACTAGACTTATTGCAATTCAGTCAATCATTTCAGTAACATATGCTTCCAGATGGCAGAAAAACCAATCTCAGACCATTTTTCAGCTTGGATTGTATTTTACTAAAGCAAAATGTCTCTTTGAACTGTCCTATGCTTCCATTTATGGAGTATTGGAAGGTCTACAGTTTTTGACCTTGTCCTATTGAAATCAACCTTGATGCAATTTGAGGGTGGTAGGCTGCCACATTTGACCCCCTTTCCATTGTCATCATCCTCCCTAAGCATGAATTTTGGAGTATGAAGATGTCTCGTCATCTGTGTTGGCACTTTATTGGGGTTTAGATTGCATTGAACTTCAGCTTCTGTTTGCAAGTATGACAGTGAAAGTGCTTGTACATGTGGCTTAAAGTAACAAAATGCTTTAATCTGTGCATTGTAATTGGTGCTTGCTCTCCCGTTGAACCATTTTGATGGTTGTTTAACGTGCAGAGGTGCTGAGGGAACTTCTCCGTGCTTTCCCAAACTTGGCAATGACGGCTGATTCATCTAATACAACCGCTTTACATACTGCTGCTACTCAAGGCAACATGGATGTTGTTAATCTCCTTCTGGAAACAGACTCAAACCTTGCCAAGATAGCCAGAAACAATGGCAAGACTGTCCTCCATTCTGCAGCACGTATGGGGCATTTAGAAGTGGTCAAGGCTCTATTACAAAAGGATCCAAGTGTTGGTTTTAGGACTGATCGAAAGGGCCAAACTGCATTGCATATGGCTGTAAAAGGGCAAAATGAAGATATTGTAATAGAGTTACTTAAGCCTGATCCATCTATCTTGAGTATGGAAGATAACAAGGGAAATACAGCATTACATATTGCAACAAAGAAGGGGCGTATCCAGGTGATTTCTTCATTCTTATGCCTTTGCAACTATCAACTTTTGATATTGATTTCTGTCGCCAAACCCTATCCACCTTTCTACACCAACAGTTATACACTTGGGCAAATGAGGAGAGTGTAGAAAAATTTTAAGTCTGTCTTTTAGCCTGTTCTATAATTGAAATGTAACTCAACTCTTTAGCAGCGCTTTTCAATCAACTAATCCTGTTATGTGTCCTGTGTGAGCTATTCTGCTGGAGCTTTTTTCAAGAATTCCATGACATTGGAGTTGCTTAACATTGTCTTGTAAATCGATATGAAGTCCTATCACTTTGGACTATAGTTCAGGTTCATACATTTAAGCTTGCGGCTCTCTCCGTTTTGAATGAGCTTCTGAAACTTCGGGTGTTCAAAATCTGGATATAAGACTAATCGATTAAGTGATTGTTGTCCATTTCTGTATAACACTAGGGTAGGGTTGCTTAAAATGGTAATTTTGATGGCAGTAGGGAGACTGGGGGTGTAGTTGCATACCGTTGTGGGCCTATCCCTTTTGGAGATTTCATTCATTCAGGGTGGCAGTAATTATGTGATTAGATAGAACTCCTTAATCTACCAAAAACAAAAAATGCATATGTAAACAGATGATGATTATGCTTCTAATTTAGATTGGCTCTTTTTAATGCCTCCGTCTTCTGAACTACTTTTGTTATGAATGCAGATTGCCCGCTGCCTTCTATCGATTGAGGGCATAAATGTAAATGCTATTAACAAGGGGGGTGAGACCGCAGTTGACATTGCTGAGAAATTTGGACCACCGGAGCTGGCCACGATCTTAAGAGAGGCTGGAGGCTTGACTTCCAAGGATCTTGGGAAACCACCAAGCAAAGAAAAGCAGCTTAAACAGACTGTGAGTGACATTAAACATGAAGTCAAGTCCCAGCTGCAACAAACCCATCAAACAGATGTTCGAGTCCAAAAGATTGCAAAGAAGATCAAGAAACTCCAGATCAGTGGTCTGAACAACGCAATAAACAACGCCACAGTTGTTGCTGTCCTCATTGCCACCGTTGCTTTTGCGGCTATCTTCCAAGTGCCGGGGCAATATACTGATTCAGGGGATTCTCCAGGGGAGGCTCAGATTGCTAACACCAAGGCATTCATTATATTCTTCGTGTTTGATAGTTTCGCGCTGTTCATCTCCCTGGCTGTCGTTGTAGTTCAGACATCTGTGGTTGTGATCGAGCAGAAGGCAAAAAAACAACTTATGTTTGTGATAAACAAGCTGATGTGGGTGGCTTGCCTCTGCATCTCTATAGCCTTCATATCTTTGTCGTATGTGGTTGTGGGCCCACGAGCAAAGTGGTTGGCAATATGGGCAACCGTCATTGGGGCTGCTATAATGCTCCCGACCATCGGGTCCATGTGCTACTGCGTAATTTTGCACAGGTTTAGTGAGTCGAAATCAAGAAGGATAAAGAAAGCTGAGAGCCGATCACGTTCGTATTCTATGTCAGCAGCGGCATCCGACACAGAATATTTGGAAGGGGAATATAAAAGAATGTATGTGCTTTGAGGATGCAGAATTGTTCAGAATGAAGAGATTACATGGCTATCTTTTTGTATTTGTGTCTGTACAGTAATGGTCCAATGATTAGCCTAACAAGGGCACATTGCTACCTAGAGAGAAGTGAATTATACTTGCAGCTGTAATGTAGTTTATGACTGCTAGTAATCTTATCCATTGTATACCTATGCCCTTCCCTTTGATGCAAGTTATTGTATATATAGAATATTTGGAGCTTTTTATGCCTTGGATTGGCATTTAACTCAAACAGGAAGCCCTCAGGGCGAATTGGCCTTTCTATTGAACTATGGGGTTGTTTTCTTCGGCTTATTTTGTACTCTTTAACTTATTTTCGTATTTTGCAAAACTTAAGTTGGAGGAAACTCAAAAACAGTGCCTAAACTTGAATAGCTTGTGTTATGAAGTCCAGCCTTTAGCAGGAACAGCTTCAGGCTAGTCAGTCTGCTGCAAGCAGACAGCTCTGCTTTGATATGATCCATCATTTTTGCTTTTACTTTTGCCCAGTTTTGCGGTTGATGCATAATTACCGGGAACACTACATATGCCCCTGACCCACGTTCCGAAGTCAAAACTAGACTAAATTTGTGTAAAAAATAGCGTTCTGCGAAAACAGATACCAAAACTGAAAAGTAAATCCAATATCAGTAAAGTCTAATGCAGGCAAAACAAAGTCCAACAGAAGGCACTGCTATGTAATCTATTCTAGCCTCTTGGGCAATATGCAGCAAATGAATTATCACTATTTGAGGGTTAACAAAATGCAGAGTTTCGCACTGACTTCGTCTGCTTCTTTTCCACTCTTCTTACTCCTAAACTGTTGAGTCAAAGTAAAAGAATATCCTACAGCAACAAGAATCAAATGAATCTGTGAAGATGTGCATCCTAAAACCGATCAGCAACCTATATGCTGCTTGACTTTCTTTCTTTAAGTATTTACAGGCCAACCCTCTGATGTATATCTCATTCTATGCAGTGTGGCGACCAAAGGCAAAGTGGAGGTAAGATTTGACAAGGCTATAGATTCAAGAAGATAGCCCCGTGACAGTTCGACTGTTTAAGCGTGATAAATACTCCCAATTCACCTTCAAAAGGCAAGCAAGAAATATTATCGTTGAACATCAACCGCGATCAACCATGTCTGCATTATCACCCCGGCGGTGCTGGGACCCATTAGGGTTTCCCCTCCTCGAGCTGTTTGTTCTTGTCTCAACCCGGCAAGCCTTGGCTGAGTAGCAGTAACGTACACGGATTTTGTGGGTTACAGTCTGCGTTGAGGTACTGCATCGAACTTGCACTGCCAACACCACTTCCCTGTCTCTGGTGTCTTCAGACCACCAGTTTTGGGGAATGCCATCGCCTACTTCTCCAGAGGCATTAGATTCTGTATGACGAATTGTGACTTCCATTGCTTGCTCTGGCCTAATTACACCACATGCTGGACTTACCTGTATGAAAACAAGTGTACTTGCCGCATTAAGTTATCTCACATTCAAATACAAACAATGTCAAACAGATGATTAGTTTCTTGTATTTGCATTTAACTATTGATAAGCACCTCATATCCCCAAAGATGAAAGGAGCCAAGTGGGTTCATGAATACTTTTTTGCATGATTGACGTCAAAATCAAGAAGCTTGGGTTCAGAAAGCTGAAAGTACTTCACTAGTCAGGTCACATAGAGGAGGAAGCATATGTTACCTAAGAATCTTCATTTCACCTCAACTACTCAAAATATTGAAACAAGGACATAGACACCTCGTATTTAAACAAAAAGTTTTCTTTTTTTTAAAAAAAAACCTGGAACTGTCAAAAAAAAAAAAAGCACAAGTCTACAGCTAGATAACAGGTACTAAGGTTATGAGGTACATCGCATGCTGAACACTAGGAACCAAGGTCAGCTATTGTGCATAATAAACATGACCGTGAAACCTATATAATTTTGGGGGACTGTAAAATATACATTTGGTTGTTTCTTTGACCAAGGCAAGAGCTTCATTATAATAAATGTTATTCAGTCAAAAAATTTAGTAAAGGGCACACAAAAATATGTTTAACTAAGAATGGAACACAACAGCACGCAGCAAAGCTAAGAACAAGCTGAGCAAAATCTGCATGGAAAAGGAAGCTGAAAGATAGAAGTAGTACCTCAAGCCAAGTAGGAAAGCCAAATGAACCTCTAGGCCGGAGTTCAGACGGTTCTCCTCCCTCATTTATAATAGACTGACCTTCACATATAATACGAAATGCAGCCTTCTCTTTTTGACTTTTATTGGTAATTCTGAGGGGGCTAGACTCTTGGTTCTGAAGAGTTATGCTGTCTGTACTAACTTCAGTTTCTGGCACATACGAAAATTCCTGAAGCAAACTTTTCACTTGCTCATTGCTTTTCATAATATCCCCAAACTCTTTCCTTCTAACTGATCTATCAACACGAGCTACACGGACACTTAATTTACATCTGACAGGTTTGTGGTCACTATCTGTGACATCCATGCAGGCTTCATACCTGTTACAATGGTGAACAATTATAAAAGAGGAAACAAAGATGGCCCTATAAAGAATGAATCACACTCTAATAGTCCATACATAATGACTGATGCAATTATGGGGCAATCTAAAGTGCACTCTGACGTTCCAGATCCAGCACGACAATCTCGATATATTACTCTGTCACACCAGGCAGGAATTCGCTTCTTCTCTCCAGAGTCATAGCCTGGAAAAATACAGAGGATGGAAATATAATCAAATCTTAATAAAAGAATATGTGCATACTAACTTGCCAACATAACTAAAATTTATCTAAACTGACCAAATTCCCAATAATAACAGCCTTCCTAACTAGGATGGTTCAAGGGTAAAGACATAAAAAATTACCTTAAAGCAACTACTAAAGCTAGCATACAGGATTTTTTTGGGGCTGGTTTGTAACAATTTAAATGATAGAGGAAAGACCAAACATTGCATCATTTATTAAGATAGAAGAAGTCAGTAACCATTCAAGGATTCCATAAAGTAGAATGACAATTGGCCCCTGTAGTCCAATGTTAGAGCAGTGTAACTTAAAGGTGAGTGATGGACGATCGCAAAAACAGAAATATGAAATATCAAAGGTGAAAGAATAAGACACTATATTGCAAGATAGAGAATAGAAACAAGCAGGTTAATCCCACAGGCGAAAATTTTACCTCCTAAGCCTGGTTTGTGTCTTTCAAATTTGTATGTTGGAGGAAACCTGATCACTGCCTCCCGCATTCCCTGGAAAACTTTTCCAGCTTTCATTTCTGCTCGAAGCTGATCCTTTTCTCTTAGCCAGTCAAAGCTTCTTTGTGAAACAAGGTCTCTTGCTTCATCATAAGATATCCCAAAGAGTCGGTAATTAAAATCACCGCAAAATACCACCATGTCGGCTTCTGATAATTCAGGCCTTCCCTCATCAGTATGTTCTTTAGAAGGCTGCAAGACAAATGTCAATCAGAACTTAGATTCTGCAAAATTGAAAGAGGATGAAGTAGGAAAATTGTATCTTAAGAGCCTGCTCTAGTCATTCTAACACATCAAAATTCCAAATTTTCAATGGATTTATCCAGACCCCAAACAACTCCAAATTTCACTCCAGTTTATTCACTTTCAACTGGATCTATATAGATCAGAGATGTTGCACAGTATTAACATGTCCACACTTGTGACAAAACAATTCAGATTTATAAATTCTAAGTACAAGGTGTACATGTGACACAAAGAAAAGAGGCACAGACAAAGAAAATAGGCCCTGAATTGATGTATCTGTTTAAAGTTTACTTACATTTGCTGCTTTAGAAACTTGATTTGCAGCAGAGGCTCCAGCTGCAAGACAGACGACCAGCGGGAAGCCATAAGAATAAAGCAGCCAAAGTAAATATATGCACAACGCAAGAGAGCAATACAAAAGCAGACATCTCATACCAGCAGCCACATTCAGATTGTTAGACTGACGAGAGAAGACCATTGTTCGGAAGATATGATCAAAATCAGCGTTGCGACGATTGACTGCTTCCAAGTGTGCAGCTAAGTGACAATTAACAAAGCAAAGAATTCTATCATGGACTCTCAACCTCAAGCCCACTCCTCCCTGCATCCATAAACATTCTTAGAAATGTTATGGAATTAAATAGGTGCCTTTATCAAATTATTCAGGGCTCATACTACCTAACTTGGGATATAACATAATTAAAATAGTCATTTTTTTTTGGGCAGTAGCTATTAATTAATACAAAAGTTATGTAGCAGGAGAGCTGAACAATAGTGTCATTAAATGAAAGAAAAGAGATCTTCTGTGTGATTGGTGTTATTGAGAAATTTGCTCCCCAGAAGTTCAGCAAAAGGCTACCATGGGAATGCTTAATCAGGGAAATGGGCAATTTGGTTAATGTTCAAGTAGGATGACAGAAACATAAAAATCAACAAAAACAAATAGTGTGCATCCAATTTCGCAAAGTCCATGGATGAAACATCTGAGTCAATTCAAAAGCATTTGGGGCCATCTTTAAAGAAATTCTGTCTGCATTCGTGTTCGCTTCTGGTTACACTCAACTCTTCAAGCAAATGCGATCAATAGGCGATACTCATCAGACAAACTTGGTTCTGAACTTCTGATCTCTGTTGTCTTTGACAGATATCAGGTTAGTATTACCAATGGTATGTGAGATTGTCTCACTTGCTCATTAAGTTATTATACACAAAAAATTACTCATTGAGTGATTAATGTTGTCTCTCCCCTTTTTTCCTTCCTCCTTTTTTGGACAGAAATCAGATCAGTATTACCCATTATATTAATGTTTTTTCTCTCATTTTTCCTTTCTCTCTCTTCTTTCTCTCCTTGATTTCGTGTGAGTGAAGCTTTACTCAACGTTTCGAGTATGTGATGCTTCAATTACTAGTCCAACACCATCACTCACCCATTTCCCTTTTGATTTCTGAATTGAGTTTTTACCATTGGCAGGGTATGTCTTCTTTTAATTCTTTTGGGCTAGGCAATCAATTAGTCCCTCCATTCCATAAAGAGTGTCCCCCTAAGAAATAACAGTCTAGTTATGTATGACATAATTAAGGATAACTAAGGCTCTTATTCCTAAGATGGACAGTCATTTCTGGATATACAGAATACGGTTGCAGGGATTGCTTTCACCCAGTCAACATGGACAAATAGTATAATACAAGTAAACTATAGCATCGTTGGTGGCTAGTGCACTCTGATACTTCATCCCTTAATCTGTAATCATAGCTCGTAGTTTCCCTTACTGCCAGAATATCTTTATCGAATGTGAAACATTTGGTTCTCATGGGCACATGAGGAAACTGCAACAAAATCTGATCTGATAGGAGAAGAATTTGCCATAGGGACCTAGAAGAAAAGGCATCTGAACAATGTTTTTTCTCCAGGGGGAGGCGGGAATGAAAAAAGAGGAAGCTATGAGGAAAGAATCAGTGAACAGAAAAACAGTCGAAAAAAAAAAAAAACGGCATACTGTCTTTCTATACCCCTTGTATGCAGTAATTTTCTGAAAGTGTGTTCTCAAATACCTTGGAGTTCTAGTAACTACCCATATTGACTGTGACACTCAAAGGTTCTTCATTGGGAATTTTACATTTTGGCCTGCTATATGGTAATACATTAATTGTAGCATCTACAACAACAAACTCCCAAGGGAAACACGTTTTAGAGCTAATTATAGCATGTATGTTGAATTATTAGAAAATATAGAAATGCCCAGGCAGCACATGTGCAACCAATCCAAAACGTACAAGCTCAAAATCCCATCAGATATGCCGTGTAAGATAACAAACGAGCACCAAATTTATCTCTATATCGAATGGAACAAAAAAACGACTGCATGCATGAACAATACATTGTATGTAACGAACAATTGGTAGCAAGACATCATACCTTGTTACCGATTGTCCGCCCAAGTCCACATGCAACAGCTGAAACATCAAGGTCTCCAACATGCATTCTCAAATTCTTTCTCACCCTGAAACAAAGAGCAACAATTGTCATAGGCACACTAGGGCACATATACTGGCGGCATAAACCAAAATCAAAGAGCTGTCAATGTTGAAACAGATGCCATATTAATCAACAGCGAATATCATTTCATGCCAGATCAGAACCATTGTAGTTACCAGATAGCAATAAGCAAGCCTGCTAGCTGACGTGAACCCACACGTTCAAATATCGGACCTTCATCTAAGGCCTTCCCAATTGCATCTTGCCAATGGTTCCCAATGGCACTACCTTCAAGTCCTACCTACAATATGTATAAAGGAATATAAATGCTAGCAGCAACCAATTTCCTAAGTGCTTGAAGAGGATGAAAGAGCCTATTTGAGCATGCTGCATGGTATTTAGCATAAGTAAATCGGTTAATCATTTCCAGGATATTAGCAAGATTTGTGCAAGATTCTTCTAGGATTCACATGGATCTAGATACCCCAGTTAGTGGAGCGAATGAATAGAAGCTAACTAGAAGATATTTTGTAAAATTCAGCTCTGGTTTGCCAAACAGTCAAGAAAAATACAAGGAAAATCCAGTCAGGTGGCAATCCAAGCAAAGATGCCAAGGGGTCCTTACAGTTTCTTTTGCTGCAGACATGGCAAAAGAAACTAACTAGAAGATATTTTGTAGAATTCAGCTCTGGTTTGCCAAACAATCAAGAAAAATACAAGGAAAATCCAGTCAGGTGGCAATCTAAGCAAAGATACCAAGGGGTCCTTACAGTTTCTTTTGCTGCAGACATGGCAAGGAACCCGGCTCCCATTTCTACTTCTTGCAATCCAACTACAACAATTCCAACATCAGATACAGCTGAACTCAGCCACGATCGAAGTGCATCAGCAGGGGGTTTTCCTTGACCAACATTCCATGTCCCCACTAGAATTTTGAAGCTTTCTCGTCGCATGTACAACAATTCTCTTGACGCCAATTCAGCGCGTAAAATATTGTCTATTTGCCCAGGAGATGTAACACTCCATGCACGTATTCCACCATGAGTAGCCAAACTAAAAACATAACCCCCACCAACTGCCATCTTTATGACAGGACTACTATGAGAAACCCATCCTGCTACAAGATTCCCCTCAAGATCCAACAATTGCACCACGCCAGTGGCATACCCAACCCACAATCGAGAACCATGGGTACAAAAGCACAAAACAGAGACGGGATGATGGTTGAACTCTTGTATACGGTTTCCATTTCCGTCCCACTGCACAAGTAAGCCATTCGAACATCCACTCCAAATGGTTCCATCTGTCGTTAACACCATGGCCTCAGTTTTCTTGGAGTCCTCATTAAATGCCCCTGTACCTCTAGTTGCTACACGACGAACAGCATCTGCGGCTCCCATTAAAGCATTGCGTGAACGCTGCAGAAAGCCCTGAGGTTTATCCTTCTTTGAAACAAATTTCACCTTCATCTCATCTTCCACTGCTTGATCTTGTTGTGCTGGCATCTCAACTCGGTTTTCAATATTACCATCGATGTTAAACACTTTAATAAGTTCTCTGGTACGAGCATCCCTGAATGGAAAACCAACCCTCAGACTCCGAGATAAATCTTCGATGAACCAATTTAAAAGAATTTACAAAGAAATTTCCCATCCATATTTGAACGGGAGAAAAACGAAATGACATCTTGCAAAGAAATGCTAGAAAGAATATCATAAGATCAGAAAGTACCACAATGAGAAGGACGTAGAAGCTGCACACCACATCCTCCCTCTTGCATGATCCGACAATAAAATCTTTACATCAGAAGAAGAAATGTTGCAGACACCATTCACAGTAACTTGGCTCTTCAAATCTATGCCTGCCCTCTCGACTAGCAATGCAGCCATGTGCTTCTCCTCTGGTGATAGAGACAAGGACTTCTCCATGGACTCCCAAGCCCATATCTTAATCACACCATTCTCTGACCCAGACCACAAGTCACCTGTGAAATTGCCAGGATAAAAAGTCCACTTTTAAATACCTTATGATGATTCATTTCATCTTAGACAGTGTCAAAACATGCTGCTTATTTTCTTTTGCCTCATTACACTAATGGTCAAGCTTCAAGGGCAGATCCTAACTCCTATAAACTATGCAATTGAACTAAATTGTTGACAACTGATAACTCCTGTTCATCGCACCCGTAACAAACAAATTTTTGCAATTCACTTAAATTGTTGACAAGTGATGACTCCAATCAATCACATCTGTTATAAACAAGGGAAGAACCTCCAACTTGCGGACAGCGAAATTAACAGACGAAAAACAAATCAGACAGATTTCAGCACTTAATATACATACCATAAGCAGAAATGGCCATTGCGAAAACGGGAGCCTTATGAGCATTCCAAGACAAACCCTCGCGAAACGGCATGGCTTCCTCAGACAAATCCTGATCCATCTTCCATGACCTAATCTTGCCATCCTTATGCCCAGTCCAAACAAGGCGATTACCCTCGTCAACAATCAAGCACATTGTGGGAGGAGTGTTGGCAGACTCATAAAACGGCGCCGCGTGCTCATCGCCCCTTCTGACCCTCCCCCCAATCCCGGCACCCGGCTCGTAAGCATCCTCGAAGTGCCAGAACCTGACCCCGCTCTCCTGGCCAGCCCACAGCTGCGTCTCCGTACACCCGATCGTCTTCAGAAACCGGCCTATCTGCGTCTCCCTCAACGGATGTGGCCTCAACTCCAACGCCGCCGGCCGATTAGGGTGAACCGCCGCCCGATTCGGAGCCTTGAAGATCCCTACTCCGCCGCTCGCGGTGAACTCCGGCAGGGGCTCCTCCACGGCGTTGGCCGAGTTGCTCGTCGGAAGAGACAGCGAGTGGTCGTACCGGTGATGGTGGCCGGAAGCGCTTCCTTCGCCGCCGATTCCTCCGCGGGGGAAGAAATCGTCGTCGGAGGAGTCGTGCCGGCGGTGGTGATTGGACATGCTGGCGATCCGCTCATCGTCGAGGCTGTGGTTGCGCGTCTTGCTGGTCCGCTTTCCAGCGCCGCTGACGGCGGAAGCTCCGACGGAGGGACGGAGGGGTTGGGACTTGCGCGGCGGAGTGTTGGAGACCGCCGTTAGGGGCTCTCTGCTGTCGTCGTCAATTCGATCCGCCATTAATTTTGCATTTGAATGAATCGATGAGATTTGAGATGGATTTTGGCGAAATTGGTGAATTTTCAGAGGGAATGAATTGGGTTTGATGAATCTGAGAGAAGCATGGAGAATGGAGGAGAGAGAAAGAGAGAGAGAGAGAAATGGGAGGGAAGGGAAGAAGGGAGGGAAGGAGTTTGTGAAGAGAGAGAAGTGGAGAAGCGGGAAGAAAGGGACAGTTAACGGATAGGAATGTTTTTAGTTTATGTTCGTTGGTTGTCCCCCGGGAGAGAGTGAGCCTACATGGAGGAAGTCCTCTAATTTCTCTTCTCTTATTCATTTTTCTTTTTCAAATAATAACAATAAAAATAATAATGATCATCTATAAAAAAAATAACAAAAAATTTTTATAAAAAACATTAGCTTTTTTTTAATAATATAAGAGAAATTCTAGAAAATTGCTCAGATGAGAAGAATTTTATTTAACTAACAATCTGACCCTAAGTTTTCATTAATGTATTGAGAGGTCCCATACAACTTTTGTATGTTGATTAATGGGTGATATTCCAGCAAGGATGACTGATTTCGGACAAAGTAGTTAGGTGGGGCCATTATTAAGTTACTGTTATTGATTTGGCTCCAATTATCCCCCCATATTTAACAATCCTCGCCTTTTTCTCATACTCCCATGTTCATATCATTAACTCGTGGTTGGGAAGTTGAGAGGGTAAGTGAGTGAGGAAACCGAAAGGGAGAAGGAAGGAGGCACCCATGAAGGAACCACTCTGTGTTCATAGGTTGTCGGCAACTGGAGAATGTCAGGTATGCTGTTTAAATTTCGGATTTCAATTTTAGAGTTTTGTAAGCTGAGATGAAAGAAAAGTAGGGTTTTTTCTTTCATTGTGGTTGAGTGTTCAGGGTATAGTAAAACAGTGTTGGACTCGGTTGAGTTGTAAGTACATTCGTTTGAAATTGACACTTTGTTCCCAAAAATTGCAACTTGAGATGCAGTTAGGGTTTTTAGTTTGTGTACGTGTATGTCTCGGGTTTGAGGTTTAGAAAATGAGGGTTTTGATTTCGTGTTTAGGGTTTTGGTTAAATTTGTTCACAATGTAAATGTTTGGAGCATTTGCTTGAAAATCAAGTTCACACTCTATTGGAAGGCTTCAAAAAAATCATAATTGGGTGGATGGTAAGTTTGTCTACAAAAAATGCAAGATGGATGGTGTGCTGAAGATATCCAGTAGTGAAGACAACCCTGATAGGGTGTATGCTAAGTTGCCTAATCAGACTTGTGGTAAATGGTTGGGTTGGTTGGATGAATGTCAGCAAGGGTCGAGCTCAAGCAATAAGCAGCAGAGGAAGAGAGGTGAAAACAGTAAGGAGCCTTTGATTGATGGGCCTGATAAGAGTGTTTAACTGATGGAGCTGAAAGTGAAACTAGTTGAGGCAATGTAGTTGTACTGTACTAAAAATGAGGTGGATGAGCTGACCATGGCCAATTCAACCACAACCTAATTGAAGATGTAGCCAGCAGTGTTGAAGCTTAACCTTGGTACATGTTTGATGGAGCTGAATGGACTCAAGAAATGGATGGAGGAGCTAAGGGATGAAGTTGGTGACTTGGATGACAAGGCTAGAGACTTGAAGGTTTTTTGGGAGAAGTGTGTGGCTATTATGATGATGTGTGGGATGGTCATTGGGGTGATGGTGATGCTTGTTTTCCTTCTCATTGTATTTGTTATGTTTAAGTAGGGCAGTTGGTAGTGATAGAACTAACCACTTTTTTGGCCTAACTTGATGAAGCAAGATTGGCGATGAATGTATGTATGATGTTGATGGCTTTGTGATGATGTAATTTTTTGGACATTTGTATACCAAGCTCCTTCGGAGCTTATGAATTTGGAAGCTATGATGCTTATCATGTGGTAGCTAGTTAGGTAGCTAACCTGTTAGTTGGTTGCTTTGTAAATAGGTTGGTTGTAATGGACTGATGATTGAATGAATGAAGTGATGTCAGTTTCTTTGTTTTCTGTATGTATGTGTCACTGTGAATGATGTTTAGAACATGCAAATATGCAATAATCATTGATAGTAGCATTGTAACAACCCGCCCCAAAACCATAATTAATTAAATACAAATTACCGTAATTATTTAAATTATGTTATAAATTGTTCGCGTTTACCTTTATTTATTTATTCATTTACTTATTTATTTATTGTTATCGGTGTCAAGTCTCGTGCAGGAGATGGCTAAGGTGCCGAATTATCGGCTTAAAAATTTACTTTACATATTCATTCAATGAGTTAAAGTATTTCAGGTTATACGATTTATGTTATAAATTTATTTACCGAGGATCAGTTGAATATTTTATGTCTCATTTTATGTATTTTAGCATCTCAATTTTTAATCCTTTTTAATCACATTTCCTTTATATAATTTCAAGTTCTAATTTATTTTACCAAGTTGTTACCAATTTATTACTCCTAAATTTTATTCTCTACAAACCTCACTATTTCAACTTACTAATTACAATTCTTATTTATTTGACCTAAATTTTATCATCCTATTATTTTATCTAGTGTTTATTTTACTAAATTGTTGTCCTAAGCTAGTTAATTAGAGGGAGTATATAGTAGTAGTTTTAGTTAGAAGGGTCATTTATCATTCTAATCCAAACACCCAAACACCCTCAATCTCTCTCTACCCTCTCTTCCTCCCTGTTCTGGCCGAGGCACCAGCCACCACCACCGGCGTTTTCCGGTCGCCGGAGCTTCTCGCCGCCGTCATCCTCACGCCGCCGCCGGCCACCCTCCCCTCTCTCTTGTGTTTTCATCAATTTTTTAACCTTAAGGGTAATCTCTCAAACCCCCAATTTCAATTCTTTCAAACCCTAATCTGAATTTCATGTTTTATATATGTTTCTTTTGTAATTTCTATCTATTTTACTCTCTTTTAGCATAAATTCCAAGTTATAATTGTTTTGGTTAAGTTAGGGTTTGAGTTTGGAGTATATGCATGTGTATTTGGAAGAGTTCTTGAGGTTTTCTTGTTGAATTCTTGATGGATAGTGTTATAATCTTGATGCATGTAAGATTCTTGAAAAGTTTCTGAGTATTAAGTGTTGATTATGTATGTTAAGATTGTTATTAAAGTGTTATTATGTTTAATTTGGGTAAATTAAAGAGATTTTAGTGAAAGAATATCAAAGTATGATGTGGGGATGAATTGCATGTTGAATTTATGGATGCATGTGAGATTTAAGCTCTTTGATGAGTTAACTTTCAAGGTTTATTTCTGGAAATATGATGGAGTATAGCCAAAGTGAGATTTAGTTGAGAATTATTGTCAATTAAGGGCCAAAATTACCATTGGAGCTGAGTTTAAAAGCAAAATAGTTTCTGTCCAACTTCTGGAAATTTACAGAGGCTCAAAAGTTAGAGTTTAGGCCAGACTTTTACTCCATAAGATAGCCCAAGGTGTTAGCTAACCATAGGCTTTGGAATTTCTAAATTCCGTCTTGTATAGGCCGAGTTATGGCCAAAACCGTAACGTCACGTTTCGGAATACGTTTTTGGAAGTCAGTAGCTTAAGGGCTGTTTTTCGTCCCTTTGTACATCTTTCTAGTTTTTGTGGTAAACATAAAAGTTTTAGGTCACATTGCAAGCTTTCCAGAAAGGTATGGTTTGTAGTTATCCGATATCGGGAGTGTGAGTTATGAGCCCGGAAAGAAGGGCTGTCCATCTTGAAGTTTCTGCCCAGTTTATTCCTTATTAAATTCCATCTTTGGGGCCCTAAACCAATATCAATAGAGGATTTTAAGCATTGATAAGTTATGGTTATATGTTGTAATCCTATATTATGATTTTAAGGTTGAAAAGTATGGTTTGGAAGCCTAAGTATATCCTAAGGTCATCATTCCAAGGGTTTATGAATCTAACACAAGTTATAAGTTTTCTCCTCATGGATTTTAGCTTAAAAGCCCTTTATTATTGATCTAGCTAAGATTTCTCATCTAGCTTTATAACCTCCAAGCCCTAAGTAGCTTCAAGTCTTTTGCCTTCTAAAGTACCAACTTAAGCTTGCCTCTCAATCACGTTCGAAAACCCATACCCCATGAATCATTTTCACTTCATTTTTAATCTCATTATCACGTCTTCGCATCATCTTTAAGTCCACGATTTCCATTCTAACCTTCAATCTTTAAGTCCCATTCTTCATCAATTTAAGCTACCTTTCCAAGATTCAAGTTCCATCTTCTTAATTCACCTTTCTACGTCAATATCTTCATATAAATTCGACCCGGAGTTCTTAATTATCCGAACCCAGTTTCTGTCCGGGCCCATTTTGGAGCCCTCCCTCTCATTTTTACCCTCTGGTTCTGTTGACAAAGTTGTAGATTATGATTTTCCCTATTCCGGGATGTACTCATTTACTTCATTCCGATTTTTCTAACTCAAGTTACGCTATAATCTTTATTTTTATACAACCTGAAATTTGCTCCCTAAGTTATTTCATTTATATTTACCAAAGTTTCTAAACCTTTGAAACTAATTAAGAACCTTAATCGGTTCTTCATTTTCCATTACTCTTATCTTAGTTGACAAGTCACCAAAGCCATCTCAAAGCCGAGACGCACTGCCAAGGTCTTTATCATCTCAAGGTACGCGAATTGTCCAACTTTTATATCTAATCATGTTCATGGTTCATTATATTCCTACCATGTCAAGTTTTATGTTTTATGATATCATTGTATTCAAAAGTGGACCCATTTTATGTATTCTATGTTTTATGTTCTAGCTAGTTACGTGAAGTGCTAGCCTTTTAGATGCTCCTGATCAGAGTGTCCTAGACCTGGCCAGTGTCGACTGCTCAGCAGTCACCCAATCCAAATCTAGATCGATTTGGGCATGCGCGTGTGTGAGGTGCTTGCACCGATCATAAGGGTTCCACGTATTTTTTTCTATCTCTCTCTATTCTACAACATTTACTCATGTATATGTATATGTTCATGTCATTTCAAGTTAATGTTTCTTTTCCCTTTCCCTGTTTTCAAATGAATTTAAATGCCGGCACTAAAACCGTTTTCGAACGGTTTTACGTGTTGGAGGTTTACGTACTGAGTGTTTCCCCACTCACCTTTTGCAATGTTTTAATGTTTTGTTTTTAGGAGGTTCGAGCTCCCAAGGCAAGGACAAGTCTATTCAGAAGTAGCTCCAGTTGTGAGGTAGTTCCCAGGGTTCTATAATCGGCAGGACGACCAAGTCGGAAGTTGTATTAGTATTTTTTTTAAGTTTCTAAGTTATGTATCTAATGTTTCAAGGGTTGTAAAAGTTGTTTCTTGGTTGGTTTTGGAGTGTTTGTGCCTTGTCTCTTTTGGGGACGGCGGTAATGCCTCGACCTAAAGTGTTCCGCTGCGCTAATCACAGGTTTGGGATTCTGAGTAGGATTTTAATCTTGTGGTTAAGGTTGGGGTGTTACAAGCATGGACGGTAAAAACATGCCATGTATTGTACAAACAAGACAAACCATAATAGTAGGCATCATTGCATTATTGGTAAAGTTGCCCTATATATTATAACCATGCCACAAAAGTACAACCATTCCAGTGGCAAAGCCAAAAACTAAATATAACGGGGTCAAGATTCATTCTAATCTAGGACGACAATGCTTTTCTCAAGGGTAGCAAAATTTATTATTGTAACCTTGTTGAACTCAGGTCAACCCAACCAATTATTCATCAAATAAATCGATCGTGCACCAAATAAATCAAAACTGACAAGTAATCAACATTCAAATGAAATCAGACAGATAAAATTACTTTAACAAGCAAATATAAAAGCATGAACATAACAAAGAAGAATAAAAAAGCATGGACATAAAGAGAAGAAGAGTGGCAAACTTAGAATTGAATCATGGAAATGAAAACATAATTGATGATCTTGTACAATGTTTACAAATAACTTAACCTAGTTTATTTGAAGGAGAAAAAAAAAATTGTTCTATTCCTCTTAAAAAGTAAAAAGGAAGTAAGGAACAAAGAAATGTAGGAAATTGTTTAATTTGTACACATGAATTTCACCGGCAGGAGACTATGCATGGGTTTCCAAATGTGTACTTGCACCCGTCCAAAAGCTAAAACTATAAAATCATAATTTAGTATATTGACATAGGCGTGTCATTTTTGCATGACCATAACAAAGAGTACGAACCCCTATGCATACTCTCGACTTTCTACTAAAATTGGAAATTTGGACACAAGGTCCTCGTGCTACATATGATTGCTTTGATTAATTCATTTTTGGAAAATTTATTGAGTCTATACTTTAAGTCCTAAAATCTTTAAACACAAAAACTTATGATCAAAATAGTATATTGAGCCTATGTCTTCGATATCTTTTAGTTAAATTTTGTCCAACTATTGTCATTTCAACTTATTACCTACAAAATGAATAAAAATATATATAAAAATACTAAAATAGTATTACTACATTACTGGAAAAATTTATGCGAATCAAGGTATAAAATACATATTTCAATGTCAATAATGTGCTTGAATAGGATGACAAACATTTAGAGAGATAAAAAGCTAACTATTTGTTGCTAATGTGAATAATTAGTTTTACTCAAAATAATGATTTGCCTAATTTATTTGGGCCTTTTTGTAGGTAATAAACTTACTACGCAAAATGTAATTAATCTGTTTCATAACCTTTTGAACAATGAATTTACAATGAAACCCAAACTACGTCAATTTTTTTTTTTAAAATAATTGGAAGATAGAAACCTAATTATAAGACATTAAACAAGAAACTACACTTAAAATTTAGAGAAATAGACAAGAAACGAAGAAGTTATGTCATTTCTATATAAATTATCTAAAACTGAGAAAACTTGGCACAATAGGGGATTCATCTTGAAAATATTTTGGAGTAGTTAAACTGGTCATTTTAGGGGTATCCAAACTCTTATAAGTTGAAATTAGGTACAAGCTAAGTTTGTTTAGGACTTTTGGCTTTCTCTTTACATTAGGATTTTATCTCTTTAGTTTAGTGTTGTTCAAGCACATTTATGGCTCAAATTAGATGCAATGTTGAATCTTTCATGAAATTTCTTTTACACGTGATAATTCCATTTTCGTCTTGTAATCTATTTTTATGAAATTTCCAACATCCAAAATCCTTTTCTATGAAGACGAGTTCTTCAAAATCTCTCCTGCTTGACGTGTTGGAAGTCTTAATAATTCAAATTGCATTTTTCATATTTTTTTTAAACTCGTTTTTGGTGAAGATGAAGGTTCCTCAAAGTCTCACTTGGTTGATATTTTGGGAAATCTTTGTAATCTAAGTGATAAATTTTATATTTTATTTAGAAGAACATAGAAAACAGCAAGTTTTTGCATTCAAATGCCTAGTCAAGTTGTCCATGGTATGATTGCTTCTATTCTTTTCTATTTAGTGTGCACAAAGCGTCCCCGCTTGCAAGCAGGGGTTCGGGGAGGATCCCACCAGAAAGGTAAAGTGTAGGCAAACGTTATTTTGCATTTCTGTAAGATACTGCTTCCAAGAATCGAGCCCGTGACCTCACGATCATACGACAACAACTCAACGGTTGCGCCAAGACTCCCCTTCAAAATAATTAAAATAGCATTGAAAGGGCCCAACGGGGTTCAAAACGGTGACCTCTTAATCTGCAGTCAAATGCTCTACCACTGAGCTATGGACCCTTCTATTTGGAGGAATAAAGAAATATGCAAGTTTCTGCATTCAAATTCCTAGTCAGATTGACTATGGTGTGATTGCTTTTTGAATAGTTGGTGCAACTATAATATTTGGTAATAGCATTTTTTGGGTGCATGGAAGGATTTCACTACAAAGGTGTAATGTAGTGTAAGCACACCTTACCTTAGTACAAGAGATTGCTTACGGGACTCGAACCCGTGACATAACAATCATACGACAACAACTCAACTGTAGGCGAAACGGCGAAACCTCATATTCAAAATAATCAAAATAGCATTTGAAAGTGCCCAATCAGGTTTGAACCAATGACCTCTTGATCAACAATCAAATGCTCTGCCACTAAGCTATGGACCCTCCTATTAATTATTTTGTTTACTATTTTTTTTTTGAAGAGTTGTATACTATTAATAGATTATCTTTGTTGATTATTTTATTTTTGTTGTGCTTTTGCTTTTAATAATAGTTAATTATTGGTCACCATAACACCATTATTGGTTATTTGTTTGTCAAATGTAGATTAATTGCTTAGATTTATTTAATTGTACTTGGTAATTAGCTATTCAATTAAAGTCAATGTATAACAATACACTCTTGTGTAATCCTGCTCATGATGAGTGGTCTAAGAAAATATGGATGTTCACAATATTGTCCCTGTGTGCAAGAGTGTGTGATGAACTGATACTAGTAGACCCACAAAATTGTTTTGAAAATCGAAAACGAAACTATTTCGAAATTTGCTTGTGAAACCAAGAGAGAAAGAGAACCATAGAGAAAGATAACTCCTAAAAATATTACTACCTCCGTCCCAAAATGTTTGTTCTTTGATTAAAATTTGATCGCCGATTAGTCATAAACTATAATGAGTTACAATATAAAATTACCGTTATTGTGATTTTTAGTAAATTATTTTTCTAATGGCGGTAGTTTCATATTTTCACTCATTATAATTTATGAGTAATTAACGATCAAAATTTATGAGTAATTAACGATCAAAATTTAGCTTTCATCAAGACTTTATTAAGTTCCACAATGTATTGATCAAAATTTAGTCAAATGTGACATCCGCTACTACTAAAGCCCCTAAAAATACTACAAAACAGTAAAAAATGACAAATATCCCAACTTATGTTATCTAAGCAGAGGCAAGGTCAGTATTCATAGATAGGAAGGGTTATAAACTAGATTAATTAATATTTTTGAAGGAACACAATACTAAATCAAAATTAACCTCAGGTATTTTATAATACCATACAATAGAAAATATATTATGTGTGAAAAATATATTTATAGTTGTCAAGCTACTACTAAAACCCCTAAAAATACTACAAAACAGTAAAAAAATGAGGAATATCTTAACGTATGTTATCTAAGCAGAGGCAAAGCTAGTATTCATAGTTAAGGAGGGTTATTGTTCGGTTTTGGTATTTGCGGTTTAAGTAGTGTTGTCGTATCCGCAGGGATGATGTGTCAGGTGACATGAAATTGGTTGGGTTGGGTTTTGCTGATTCTAAAGCAATAAATTGAATTAAGGCAATAAAACTAACCTAAGCATGAATTGGAAACAACAATCATTATGGAAACTAGTCCTAAACCTGTGCGATGCACGGAGTGTAATAAAATAGTTGTTTTAAAGGGGAAATTCATGAATAACTAATCGTCGATATAGAGTAAACAGTACAAAACATTAATGAAATTGTTTAATGGAAAACATGATAATAAATTGTTCAAACAAAACATGTATTGATGTCTAGTGAAATAGAAAATTTCCTAAAATGCTAAATAACGTTGACCATGACGAATTTCATGATGCACCTAAACTCGCTATCTGCTCAATATTTTAAAATTCAAATATTTAACTTTAGTATATTAATAGATATAGATTATTATTATTACTATTACTATTATTATTATTATTACTATTACTATATTATTACTATTAATATTATTAAGCCAAAATAATTACTGATAGTTGCACCAAAATAATTTAATTTAGTATTTATCTATTTTTTGATTGGTCGTAATCCCTACAATTAATCTCATTTCTCAATTCAGCGAGACCCACAAACTATACTATACTATTAGTATTATATAGATTATTGTTATTATTATTATTATTATTATTATTATTATTATTATGCCAAAACAATTACTGATAGTTGCACCAAAATAATTTAATTTAGCATTTATCAATTTTTTGATTGGTCGTAATCCCTACAATTAATCTTCTTTCTCCATTCAGCGGGACCCATAAACTTTACTGTTAATATTACATACTCCCTACATCCCAAATTAATTGATGGAATTGGAATTTTAATTTCACACATACCAATATATAACTATAATAACTACCAAACCTCAATTGTATTTGACTTTTTCTCTCTAATAAATAATATAAAATAATAGAATTAGGCATTGGGAATAGGAAAATGACAATTATTTTGGGACAAAATAAGTTAGTTAAAGTGTCAATTAATATGGGACAGAGGGACTAGATTATTATTATTATTATTATTATTATTATTATTATTATTATTATTATTATTATTATTATTAGTCATAAACCTGTGCGATGCACGAAATGTAACAAAATAGTTGTTTTAAAGGGGGAAATCATGAATAACTAATCGTCGATACATAGTAAACGGTACGAAACATTGATGAAATTATTAAATGGAAAACATCACAATAAATTGTTCAAACAAAACATGTATTATTATTATTATTATTTATTATTATTATTATTATTATTATTATTATTATTATTATGCCAAAATAATTACTGATAGTTGTACCAAAATAATTTAATTCAACATTTATCTATTTTTTGATTGGTCGTAATCTCTATAATTAATCTTATTTCTCCATTCAGCGGGATCCACAAACTTTACATTAATATTATATAGATATAGATACTAATGTTTGAGACTTCGTAGGATTCATTTAAGGAGTTATTTTTTAATTTCTTGAATTGTAAATAAAATTAGGAAATAAATAGAAATAAAATACAATTTAATTTAAAATTGAAAACCACTGTTTGAGAAGGATTTATTTTGAATGTAACCGCTGTCAAGCTGACGTAGATTAAGGATATATTTTTTAATTTCTTTAATTGTAAATAAAATCTGGAAAGAAATAGAAAATAAATTACAATTTAATGCGCTGTGATTGGTCTAGACTCCTTGAAACGCTCCCATGGCTTTATTTCGTGGGGCCCACAATGATTTCTATTATAATATATATAGATTATTATTATTATTATTATTATTATTATTATTATTATTATTATAATTACTGTTATTTACACTAAAATAATTTAATTTAGTATTTATCTGGTTTATGATTGGTTAGAATGCCTACAATCAATCTCCTTTCTCCATTCTCCAGGACCCATAAACGCTACTATTAATATTATTTAGATGCAATTAAAGTAGACCTAAAGAGGTTTGAATATCTATATAATAATGACTTGTGACTTACCTTAACAAAGATAACTTGAGAGTATGATGTGCGAATGGTGATAATCAATTAATTAAGGCGAATATGATGAAAAGAGATCTTTACGAAAATTAGTGTCTTGCTTATGAATGTATTGTATTTATATGTTTTCAAAAAGTCATGAATGTAATTGACCTAGCCGTAATAGTGTCGGATTTTCTGGTGAGTAGTTGGGTTATGAACAGTTGTAAACGTGGTCAGAGTCCAAAGCAGCCAATAATTAATAATATTTTCTGGTTTTTTTAATTCTAAAATAAAATCCGGATTGAAAGTAAAAAAAATTGAAAATAGAAAAAAGATATATAATTTTCTACGTTAGGATTCCCGTTGCTTCATTAAAATAAAATCCAAAATAGTTATGGAATAGTTGTAAACGTGGCCAGAGTGCAAAGCAGACAAGGATTAATGATACTTTCTGATTTTTAAATTTTAAATGAAATCCGGATTGAAAATATAAAAAAATTGAAAATAGAAAAAATATATAATTTTCTACGTTGTGATTGACCAATTCCCCTATAGTCACTCCCGTAGCTCTATTTCGTGGGACCCACAATGATTTCTATTATAATATATAGATTTCGGAAGATAGTTCAGAGCATAACCTTTGGTAGAAAAGTTACATGGATATTTGTATCATACTTTTCGTTATAAAAAAGAACTAATAATTTGGTCTAAAATACTTTTCATTATTATTATTATAGGCAACACCAAAATAATTACTGTTATTTGCATAAAAATAATTTAATTCAGAGTCCAAAGCAGTCAAGAATTAGTGATACTTTCTGGTTTTTTTTATTTTGCACCAAAATAATTTAATTCAGAGTTCAAAGCAATTAAAGATTAGTGATACTTTCTGGTTTTTTTAGTTTTCAAATAAAATCCAGATTGAAAATAAAAAAAATTGAAAATAGAAAAAAATATATAATTTTCTACGTTGTGATTGGCCAATTTCCCTACAGTCACTCCCGTAGCTCTAATTCGTGGGACCCACAATAATTTCTATTATAATATATAGATTACTAATACTAAATTCTATCTAAACAAACAATCAATTGCAACGAATAATCTGGTATTGAACTAAAACACGAATTGAGTACTGAAATTAAGGAAATAAAGCATGAACCTGAAATTCTTTGCTGCGCTTCTTGAACTCGAATCACGATTTTCTCCCGAACAAACAAGAAAAAACGTGATTTGGATTACTAAGATTGTCCGAATTCTCACTTGAAAGAAGAATTCGGGGAACCTTAATCCTCCCATTCACTAAAACTTTGGGTTAGGGTTAAAGCTAGAAAAGATTTTAATAATTCGCAGGAAAAAAAACTCTATTTCTATTAGTTGCATCATTCAAGATTTACAAAGAGAAAGGGAAGAACACTGAATAATTCTAGGATCAAATCTTGAAAAACTAATGAACAATCTTGAAAAAACTGGTAAAGAAAGTTTAAGAAAACCAAGATTAAAACTAAGAAGGAAGAACATGGCCTTAATTAAAACTAATTTTATATTTATTCAATGAATATTATGGATAAAATAAAAAATTAGTAATTAATATATTATTGAAATGATAAAATACGTGTCAAATAATATAAAAATGAGAAAAATTAATTAGAAATTTTTATGGAATAATGTATTAGAATTCAATATAATGAGGTGTGCTTGGGTCAAACCTACATTTCGAGTCTTGGTTCAATTAAAGATAATCCTTCATGGAGCAGCAGATGTTTGAACAGGTATAAAATTTACAAAATAGTACAACACATGAAAAATACTAACGTCCATTCGTATTTGTATTATCGTATACGAAATTCTCTGTTCATTGAAAAACTATTGTTTAAATTGATGACACCTTTTTTTAATCGTAATGTGTCCCACGCATGGAAAATAATTTATTCACTACAAGTAATATTATTACTATAGTCGAAGGTTTTTTTTTTCTTTTTTTATGGAACTATAGTCGAAGTTGAACTTGTATTTGCTAATTCTGAATTTCTGACAAGTTACGGCTATTTATAAAATGGAAATAAAAATCAGTTTATAAAAAAAAATTAGTTCGTAATGATTTGAGTGATTCTGTAATACAGCGTTAAGAAAGAGAAAAATCATCCAAATTATTAAACAAAAAAGAGTTAAATGGTGTTATAAATTAGTTGGTGACTAAAACTAAGTTGTTTTACAATCTATACGCCTTATGTGTAACTATGTCATTTAAGATTTTTTACCAGAGTTTTATTTTACATATGAAAAATAATATGAGCTTTGGAGGAAGTGAAAAATTGTTGAAAGATGCATCTCATATATTTTTGAAAACTGACTGAAAGAAAAAAAATATTATTTAACTGTATTTCGAGGGTGCCAAGCTTTCTATTAAGGCCATGTTCTTTTATGCTATGTTTTGCGGTATGGCGCGGTATGATATAATGAAATTGTGACGGGTATGGTGAAATTATGGTGTGTTATTGGTAAGTTGTGGTGAATTTTTTTTTTGTATACATATATAAATATTGTATTGGTAATTATGAAAAAGTAATTAGAAAAAGTGAGTTGAAATATTGTATTGGTAATTGTGAAAAAGTAATTGGAAAAAGTGAGTATAAATACTACCTCCGTTTTGTTTTATCTGTCGTCTAGGGAATTGTGGCAAAAACTTTGACTGTTAATATTTTAATTTGTGTAATGATTCATCATACAAAATTGATATCATTAGATTCGTAATAAAAAATACTATTAAAAAGTATAGTATTATATTTTTCTATAAAAGTTTTATATTAGAAATTATTGATTAAAAATTGGCACAAAAAACCGTAAATGACAGATAAAAAAGAGAGGGAGTATTGTATTATTTTTGGATGATTAAAAAAAGATATATAATAAAGTTGAAAAAGTAATTTGTGGTGGGTTGTGGTGAATTGTGGTGGAATGGTATGTTGTGGTGGGTTGTGGCAAAGTGCGGTGGGCTGTGCCAACCGCATATTGCCAACCGCAGAAAAGAACATGACCTAAGTGACTATTGCATGTGCATGTATGACTTTCCGATCATTTTGATCGAAATCTAACGAAATATGCATATAAAAAGTCAAAAATACCCTTATTTTTTCATCTAATTTCATACCCATTATTCCTTATCTCTCTTCCTCTCTGTTCTTGGTCCTTTTCATCCATTCTTCACCTCTTTCCCCCTCACCACATCAAAGCCCATGGAGACCAAACCAGATTTCAATTCACATGGCATCCCAATTGAATTGATGCATTCCAAATACATCTCGAATTTTATCTCAACTACCTTTCAATCTCATTGAATTGATGCAACTTTTATTCTGTATTTCTTACTTTCAATCATCATTCTTCCTTCTTCTTTTTTTTTTTTTTAGACTCGACATGGTTGTGCAAGCTCAAAGTCTTTGAGATCCAAACAATGTGAACATCCTATTTGCCTAGCGCTGGCAAAAATTCGGGTCCGGGTAAATCCGGGTCGGACGAATTCGGACAATGTCAAAATTCGGACGAGAAATTCATGTCCGGGGTTTTGTTTCGGGTCAAACCGGGTCGGACAATTCGGACGAAGCTAAAATCGGGTTCGGACAATAGAAAAAAGAGAAATTTTATGTCCGAATATTCGGTCAATTCGGTCAATATAAAAATTCGGACGAAAAATCTATGTCTAGACCCGGTTTTTTCCGGGTCGGACAATTCGGGTAATCCGGGTCGGACAAAATTTTGCCAGCTCTAAATTTTGCCTATTGTAAGGAGGGGTTTCTCTATGAATCTCCATCATATCATCCGCCTAAGCGCGAAATTTATAAAATTATATGATTGATTTCTATGACTATAATAACACGTATAAATTGTATAAAATTATATTTTTATCCATACTTTTTAAATTTATTAAAAAAATAATTAAAATATACTTGACGGATTGGATCCTCAATTAAAACTTCATTTCTAATTGTAGATTTAGCCAACACATTTTAGATGTCTTATAATTACTAATATAATAGTCTTATAATTACTAATATAATAGTACCTATAAAAGAACTCATGATGTCAATAATTATAATAATTAATCGCTAATATCATACTAATAAGTCACTTTTGTTATGGGAAAGAAGCCACCTTAAAATAACATATTAATTAGTATATTGAACTTTTCAAAGAAGTCACTATTGGTAAAATTTGTCTCAAAATAATTTTTAAATAACACAACTCCACATTAAAATTTTTGAGACTAGATTTCATATACATTATCAATATAATTTTCTACATAAAAGAAAAAACCAAAAATCTCTAAATCAATATTTTGCGAGTCTTTAAAAGTCACAAACGTTATGGTAATGCTCCATTGAGACCACTGTTTCTTGCCTCCCAAAAAAAAAAAAAAAAAAAAGAAACATCAAACATGGTGACATTTTCAGCACCAACTTTGATAATTTCCGTAACTCTAACAACATTGTTCTTGATAATAAATGTTACCACCCCACGATTCCTTGGACCAGGAGTCGGTGACGTGGCCGTGGGTCCCACCACCCTACGACTCCCGACAGCAGGTGACACCAGCATCGATATCACCACCCTGGGGGCCACCGCCAACGGGGAGACGGACTCATCGGAGGCGTTGTTGTCAGCCTGGGACTTGGCCTGTCGCTTTAGGGGATCCTCCAGCATCGTCATCCCTGATGGACTCTTCCTGGTTAGCACTCCTGTCAGGTTCAGTGGTCACAACTGCAATAGCAGTGGTGTTACGTTTGATATTAAGGGGAGAATAGTAGGGCCGTCCAACTTTAAGGCCCTCGCAAATTCCAGGACGTGGATCGCCTTTGATGCTGTCAGTGGAGTTACCATCTCTGGTGGGACATTTGATGCCAAGGGTGCAACTTTGTGGGCTTGTAAGAAGTCCGGGAATGCTTGTCCCCACGGTGCTTCCGTAAGTACCCGTCACTTTTTAAGTGTCAAAATAATTAATTTTACAAAGGGCGATGATATGTATCTTGGGGCAAGACACTCTTTAAGTGTCTTACTATTTATAAAATCAATATTTATTATCATTTTTAACCGCAATTTTTTTGACAGATACTATTAATTATCAATTATAAGAAGCTTGGAATGTGTTCGCTACGCCAACAATTAAAAGTGATACTCTAACGAATGAACCTCATCTGTTAGACATATTTTAGACGCCTTTTTGTAAATTTTAAAAAATATAGATAAAAGTGTGATTTTATACAATTTATGTATATTATTATAGTTACAGAAGTCAATTATGTAACTTTTTTTCCAATTTAATTTACAAATATATAGGTTTTCTATAATGACAAGACACAAAATATGTGTCTTAGCTTGCACAAGACATTTATCATTTTCGTTTTACAAAATCATTGTGTGTTAAAAATAGAGTGAAAAAATTGTGTATGGACAAGTATACCTTTAATTAAAAGAGAGGAATAAAGGAGAATTTTAAAAGGTAAAACAAAAATTTCATTCATTAATTAAGGGTAATATGAGTATTTTAATTATTGAAAATGTAAAATTGACAAATAGAAAGGAACAAAGTAGTTAGAAAAATTGACACTCATTAAGGGACGGAGGGAGTAATTAATTACCTCCTTTGCAATCCAATATGCTCTCAATTACATGACTTGATTCAACAATATGATATATACTACCTCCGTCCCAAAATATTTGTCCTTTTACTTAATTTTTTTATCTCAAAATATTTGTCCCATTTACAATCCCGACAACTATAATTCCTTTTTTATCCCTAATTAATAAATTAATTTATCACTTTTTACAATTCCAACAACTATTATCTTCAATTAAGTATGGGTAGTTTGGGTAAATTACGAACCTGTCACCTCAATTTCCAATACACATTGATCTTTCCAAGTTAGATAGATGGACAAATATAATGGGACGGAGGTAGTAATACGCTATTTTTTTAGAGCAAATACATGCACCTTGTTTTGCACAACCACATGTATTAAAGCAGGTCAATTTTGCATGTGAGAAATTTGTATAAAAATAAAATAATGATAAATTTAAAAATTGATGAATTTTGTAATAATATTTCTAAACTTATGATGAATTTTATACTCCCTCCGTTCTTTTTTATCTGTCATTTACGGTTTTCAGTGCCAATTTTTTAATCAATAATTTCTAATATAAAACTTTTATAGAAAAATATAATATTATACTTTTTTAATAGTATTTTTTATTATGAATCTAATGATATCAATTTTGTATGATGAATCATTATACAAATTAAGATATTGATGATCAACGTTTTTGCCACAATTCCCTAGGCGACAGATAAAACAAAACGGAGGTAGTAATAAATATTGATGAGTCTGTTTTTTAAGATTTAACATCTTGATCGACCTAGATAGATACTTTACGATGTATCATATAATAGTTGCACCTTTAGATAGCATGAAGGTACAACAATATTTATTGTGTTAACTATTAAGGTTATCCTCATTTCTTCTATTGAACTAATTATGATTTTTGCATGGATGTTTTCATGTTTGTGCAGACACTAAGGTTTACAAACTCTATGAATATAGAGATCAATGGAGTAACATCAACAAACAGCCAATTGTTCCATATTATTATCTATAGATGTAAGAATGTCAAGGTGCAAGATGTAAAGGTGTTTGCTCCCCAATCTAGCCCCAATACCGATGGTATTCATGTAGAAAAATCAACGGGGATCACCATTTTAAACTCTAACATTGGCACCGGAGATGACTGTGTCTCTATTGGTCAAGGAACTACTAATTTGTGGATCGAAGATATAAAATGTGGTCCAGGACATGGCATCAGGTATGCATTTTCAATTATTCAAGTTTTAATACTTTTCTCTTCTGGGTAGTTATACTGTCGAAGTAAGATTGTCTACAACAGGGCCTCCCTAGACTCTACAAGTTGCTATATATTTTGAGGTATATGAGAGTAGAGAGAACTTTGGTTTTTAAAATTTATAAAGTACTAACAATATATTTCAATGCTTCATTTATCCAGTATTGGAAGTCTAGGGAGAAGAGTAAACGAAACAGGTGTCCAAAACATTACAGTCAAGACAATAACCTTTACTGGAAGTGATAATGGAATAAGAATCAAGTCATGGGGAAGATCGAGCAACGGATATGTCAGAAATGCGCTTTTTGAACATATTACAATGGTGAACACAAAAAATCCCATTGTCATCAACCAAAATTACTGCAATAGTAATAAAGGTTGTGCTTTACAGGTGAGCAATGTATTTAATTTTCCACGAAACTCAGTTAATCTTGAACTTTTTCTAATATCAAAAGCAAACTCTTTGTGAATTCTAACATGCCTTGTTTAAATAGGCTTCTGGAGTAAAAATTACCGATGTAATTTACCGAGACATACACGGGACATCAGCTACACCATTTGCAGTTAAACTTAATTGCAGTTCAGAACATCCTTGTACAGACATAAAGCTAGAAGATATAAAACTCACTTACAAAAATAAAGCAGCCAAATCATTTTGTGCTAATGTTGTTGGATCAACAAAAGGTATAGTTGATCCAAAAAGTTGCTTTTGAGTTTGGATCTTTTTTTCACATCAAAAATTATTTGTGGCCTTCCATTCTTGTAAGAATTTAGGTGTGGTACTATAAACTGCATGCAAAATCTATTGCATATTTGCAAGTGTACCGTGGGTTCATATAAGAATCTGTGTGATATATAAGCTACTTGTAAAATTCATCTTTGTTTACACCGTACCCCTCATTTGTACATGAGGAGAATGAATGAGCTTATTGAACTTAGAAGTATAAAATGACTATAAGACAAACCTTTGGAAAAAAAATATCGGCTGCAACACGATCATTGTACACGACGCATTAATTTATAGCATCTGGAATGGTGAGCATGAGTTATACTTAATGGATGAGGTGGAAGTAGTATGACCCACCATTAGAGTTAGAGTTGAACTCTTTATCTTAACTTGATTTTCAATAGTAACCGTGAGTTTGGTTAAAATATTTAAAAAAAAAGATGTAGGACCCACATTTAATCATTTAAATATATTACAATAGAAATAAAAAAAGAAAAAAATAAAGCCAACAATCTCATGTTCGTCCTCGCCCGATGAGCATGAGTTCAAGTTTTTCTCACTGCCGACACTCGTCTTTGTCGATGCACTGTTTTTCTCGTCCTCGCACATATCACATTAGCGTCATCTCACTCTCAAACTCGTCATTGCATATGGTTTTATGGACAAAATGGTAATCAACGTCAAGCAACATGCTGATTGTATTCATAATGATTGGACTGAGTTGCTAGTAAGGTAAAGATATTTGACACTAATGTTATCATGGGTTGTTTGCATTTTTTAGACCGTGAAGTATAGGGTTATTAATCTTCTGGACCCTTGGTTTTTATTATTTATTTTTGGACCATAATGTTAATGGACTGAATAAAAAAGGGCCTTAAAGTTTATGGGCTGAAAAAAAAGCTCCTTTACCGTTTTTCTTTTTCTTTCCATGTTTGAATTTCTCTCCCGATTGGCGCCAAACTTCAGGACTAAAGTTAAAACTGATATTGAAGCTATAATACACCTCTCTTATTTAGGGTACTTAGGAGTCTAAGTAGCTCCCACATGAATAGGAGAGGCATATTAAAACTGAACACAAAAGAATACACCTCAGATATATGGTTTAGTGTTGCTTAAGAGGATTGAAATGACTACTTATATCACCAAGGTACACCTTCTTTTAAGGTAGTTCATCCGTTGAGAACTTCTCAATTAAGTGAGTTTGGATGGGAATAATCTCATGATGGGCGACCTCCTGAAAAGTTTTCCTAGACAACGTGTAAACGATGACGAAGCACGTATGCTAGAAAGACTTGTGGTGATTTGTGGGTCTAGTCAGCGATCCTTCATGCATTTCTTGATAATGTTTGCGGCCTGGGGGGGGGGGGTCGGGGTGTTATACAAAAGATCTAGGTCAACTCAATTATTTCCTTGGACTAGAAGTGCTACATGTACCAGAAGGGGTGATCTTATCACAATACAAGTTTACAAGGGAGCTTCTCAAAGAATGTCAAGATTTATTTCCAGCCACTGCCTCTATACCACTTCCTATCAATCTGAAGTTGGATCCCAATGACGGCCAACTCCTCTAAGATCCTTTGATTTTAGATCTCTTGTTGGAAAGCTAAATTTTCTGACGAACACTAAGTCGGACCTGAGTTTTACAACACAAACCTTAAAAGCTAATTCATGCAGCAACCTCAAACTTTTCATCTCAACGCATTACAACATACCCTAAGATATGTTCGAGATACTGTTGGGCAAGGCATCCTACTAAAGGGATCCAAATCATCTCATTATCAAAGCATTCTCATACTCTGATTGGGATGCTTGTTCTTTCATTAGAAGATTAGTCACTCCTACCTCATTCTATTTGGAAATTCACCCATAAGCTGGAAAAGCAAGAAACAATCAACAATTTCCAAATTATCTTCCGAGGATGAATATAGAGCTTTATCACAGACTGCCTCTGAAGTCACATGGATTGCCCGACTCCTTGAAGAATTGGGTGTCACTTCCTTGAAATTAGTCACTCTTTTCTGTGACAACCAATCCACCATCCATATAGCAAAAATTCCAGCCTTCCACGAGCGCACAAGCACATTAATATAGACTGCCACTTCACCCGAGAAAAGATTCTTGAAGGATTGCTCCAGCTATCACACATGCCAACCCAGGAACAACTTGTTGATGTGTTAACCAAAAGTCTTCCATCATCTCAGCAGATATTTTCCTTTCTGTTATACTTTCCAAGGTTGGAATGATATCTTACCCCTCCAAGCTTGAGGGAGATGTTAGATATATCAAGTTGGTTGAGTTAGTTAGCAAATATTTTCCTTTCTATTATTACCTCACATAGTATAAATACCTAGCTCTCCTCTATATATTTATTCATTCAATATAATAACAAACACATTTGTTCCTTCTGTACTCAATTCTCTTTACCTTCTCTCGTCACATTCTGATAATGATCGATTAACAATTCACCGCATTAATAAGGACCTAATTACCCACCTCCAAATGGTTACAGCCGACTAAGACAACGACTTGGGCACTATTTATTATAGTCATAGCTTTAGCAATAAAAACAGACGAACTTTCGCAATTAAAACCAGAGTTTTTTGCTTTTTGGACCCCAAACTTTGGGGTATTTATTTTTTGAACTCCCATATTTCAAAGTTTATATATTGGACCCTGTATTTTGTATCCGTCAATAATATGGACCCCCATATTTCAAAGCCATTATCGATTTTTTTTTCTTTCAAAAATTTTCCAGCCGTAACTTCTTCTTCCTCTTCTTGCACGATTTTAAACCCCCATATGAACATACATTTGCCAAAAAGTTATCAAAATTTAACTTTTACCCTACTGTTTTTACCCATAAATTTTACACACTCTTAGTTGTCAAAGTCTGGTCAATTTCAAAACAACAGTCAAAAGAAGGAAAAAATGATAAAAGGCAATATCTGGAAGTTTAGGCAACAATTAGGTCATCGCCGGAGTCAAACATAAGTTTAGGCCACATTTTTTGGGTCCACAAAGTATAAATATAAACTTTGAAATATGGGGGTCCAGAAAATAGATACCCTCAAAATTCGGGGTCCAAAAAGCAAAAAACCCAAATCAGGAAAAAATAAAAATATTATTATTATTATTATTATTATTATTATTATTATTATTGTCATTATCATTATTATTACTGTTATTATTTTGTGTAGTGTGCAACGAATAGTGAAGTCCTCATATGTTGCGTTGTCGTAAACGAGAAGTTAAAATTTTCTATTATATACATTGAATAACTCTTCTTCAAGTTAACGGGACTAAACAATCAGGAAAAAATTAAAAAAAATATAAATTATTGTTATTATTTTTTTGGTAATGCGTACAAGGCATGAAGATACTTTATTCATTACATACATATGCTGTTATAAATTAGAAGTTGAACTTATATTAGCTGATTCTGACAAGTTAGTACGTATTAGATAAATGAAAAACAAAATCTAAGTTAGTACTCATTAAAAACAAAGTTAAATGATGTCATAATTGATGATAACTTTGATTAAAAAAATATTAAACGTAAGTTTTTAGCCTAATATATAGACAGCATGGTTAGTGTTTTGTGATCTAAAAAGATATTACTACATAAGTTGAATTTCGATGAACTTTTTATATATCTCCATGATTAATGAGAGGAATAGAAAAAAAGCAGAGAATAAAAATTTATATTATTTCAAGGGAAAATGTGCATGAACCTCACATGGAGTTTATGGAATTAATATTTCTGTCTTCGTCAGTAGAGATTTCATTTTAATTACCTGACGTTTAATATCTGAAATTATGGAGCAAAAATTCCCGACTGATATTCTTTCCAGCATTTTATATATTTACTTTTAGAGCCCTTTATATATAGGTTTCCAAGTAGTGGCGGATCCAAACATTTAATTTAGGGGTGTCCAATATACTTGTTATTATATAAGCGGTTTTGAAAAATTAAATAATAAAATTTAAATAAATAACAATAAAAATAAATATTATATAATTTATCCACAAACTTAACAAAATTTCACATCATCATATAAATATGTCCACAAAATAAATTGAAATTTCAAATTAACTAAATGTTTATATCTTAAATTTATACTACCAAATTACCCAATTTATTGACTTATACTTTTGTTTATAGAAAAAATAATTTGGTACTCTCTTCGTCCCAATTAATTTGTTCAGTCTACTTTTTCACGGTTTTCGATGCAGCACTTTGATCGCTTATTTTTCACATTTTATCATAGCAAGGCTAATAATATTGTATTCAAGTAAATATATTATTCATCACAAATCTAATAGTGGTAGTCTTGTATAATAAGTCATCATATAATTTGATAATTAAGGATCAAAATTTAAAAATTTTGACCTAATTAGTCAAGCTTGGATAATTTATTTAGGACGGAGGGAGTAATATTTTAGAAGTTTTGGGTACTTGCGACTAAATTGGACACACTTATTATATTTTTTGTGACTTTTTTTACGGTGTCCATTTGCTTCAATTAACAAAATTTCTACCGAGTAATATTCGAGAAACACAAATTTTTATTTGGCTAAGGGTGTCCGTGAACACCCCTAATACACCTGCAGATCCGCCAATGTTTCCAAGTCTTTAATATGGTTTTTCATTTGTAATAAACTTAATCATGATAATCTGAACATGAGCTTTATTTATTTAAATTAATGAAATTTGAAAGTTTTGAATTGTGGAAGCCGAAAATAGTCCACTGCAAAAAGTAGATAGAACTAAGAGCATTTATGATCAGAGATTTAAGAGAGGAATTAGATATACTAACTTGTTAAATTCTCTTAAAATCCATGTATTTTGGTTTGATGCATGTTTTAGCTAGTATTGCTGTATTGATTCTTAAAATCGAAACACTTACTCTCCGCATCTTAGATGTGGCCTTGATCCACTTATATGCATTAAATCACTATTAAAATTATGTGTATTACCAACCACTTTTTTCCAATCAATTTAAAATGGTTGGAAAAATCAATCATTTTAGCAACCATTTCATATTCCAACTATTTTTCAAAAATTTTAGTAGGAAAAGGGATTGAAAATTCCAACCTCTTTTGCTAAAATGGTTGGAAAATTTTCCTACATCAATCCTTTATCCTACTATTTGAAGTTGGTTGAAAAAACGGTTAGTAATCCGACCATTTTTCCAACCATTTTCAAATGGTAGGAAAAAAGATGGTAGGAAAAATTTTCAACCATTTTAACAAAAGTGGTTGGAATTTTCCTTTCACAACAAGAAAAATTATTTTGGACAACAAAAAAGTTTGTAGTTTTAGTCCAGTTTTTGTTGCCCTTTAACATGGGCCTACAAAAAAATTTGTCACAATTTGGTAATTTTATTCTCGAAGCACAAAGTCCGGGCTACAAATTAATAAAAATGGTAGCACAATGTAGTTGTGGTGGGCAACAAAATTTTTTTGTTGCCTTAGTAGTTTTAGGCAACCATTTTTCTTTAAATTATTGCCTTATTTATATCAATTGTGACAAAAAAAAGTTTTGTTGCCACTTGCCACATATAGTGTATTCGACTACAAAACTATTTTGTTACCCTATTTTAAACTAATGCAATAATAGTTTTTTTGTTGCCCAAACTACTCTAAATTTATTGCCCAAACATATTTTTGGGGTATTAGACAATAATGCACTGAACTTTTGGGGTAATATACTGAACTTTTGGGGTATTGGACAATAATGCACTGAACTTTGACATTGGACAATAATGCACTGAACTCTGGGGGTGTTGGACAATAATGCACTTGAGACAATTTCGACGGTGGCAAATTTGATGACAATATTACGTGACAGACCAAGAAGACGAACATTTTTGGACCAATTCATCTCCTCCACCCGCTATATAGGATTGCCACCAAGTTAGCCATTGTCAAAATCATACTAGGTGCATTATTGTTCAACACCCCCCAAAGTACAGTGTATTATTGTCCAATGTCAAAGTTCAGTGCATTATTGTCCAATACCTCAAAAGTTCAGTATATCAACATCCAAAAACCCTATTTTTCTAGTTGTGTTTGTTTTACCTTATTTTATCTTCTTTTGTTTTAATTTACCTTACATTCAAAATGAACATGACTTACTTTTGGCTAATTTTATTAAAAATTCTTTATTCAACTCATAAAATTTATTTAAATTGATAAAAGAAAATAATATGAAATTTGTCTATCTCCACTCCTCACCGTATTTATTTACTTAAAAGAACGGCAGGCCAAAAGCTAGAACATGACCTGATCGACTGACTAGGGCCCTGTTCGGCAAAATTAGTGTTTTAGATAGCTGATAGCGGTTTATGTAGCGTATAGCGGTTTAAGCAGCGGATAGCGTTTCAAGTAGTGGATAGCGGATGACTGTTCAAATAAGAATTGTGTTCGGTAAATTTAGCAGTTCAATTAACAGATTAATGTGAATTGACATAAAAGGGTATCAATAATTTCCAAAGATAAAATTTACAAAGAGTATTTTTTGACCGAAAAATATGAAACGCTACCCCAAACGCTAAACGTTAACTTTATTAGCGTTTCACAAAACGCTCCTTAAAACGCTAAACGCTCCTCAAAACGCTAGCTTACCGAACGCTAATATTTATTCAATTAGAGTTTTGACTTGGTCAAGACGCTAAACGCTACCCCAAACGCTATTGCCGAACACAGCCTAGAACAAAAGTATTCATTAAAGAAACCTCAAATTCACTCGACTTTGAAAGTTTCCCCATGCCTCAGCAAAACAAAATGAAAGCAGAAAACAAATTTTAAAAAGAGGCCTCCATAGATGAAAACAGGCACGGAAAAATTGACCCTGCTACCGGAATAGAATGAACCTAACTCATAGCTAAACTTAGGGGTGAGCAATGCTGAGTACCCGCTAAAAATTCAAGGATCCAGCCCTGGATCCATAGTGAAATGTATCCTAAAATCAGGATCCAGCTCCGAATCCATTTCGAAATGGATCCTAAACTCAAGATTCAATCCTGGATCCACCGGTTCCGGATCTGGATCCAGATACCCAGTTTGAAAACACATGATGGATGTCCAAGATTTTCATAATTGCACTGGCAATTGTAATATGAAAATTGTTTCACTTAGTCACTAACTCCAACAGTCCAACTAGTTTAAAACTCTCAAACAACAAGAATAAAACACAATGTCTCAACCAACAAGAATAAAACACAAAATCTCAACATTACAAGTTTACAACATCAAATCAAAATACAAATAGAACAACCAACAATAATGGATATGAATATGTGATTGATCTTAAGTCTTCCACTTAGGTCCTTCTTCAAGTCTTCAATCAGCCATCATTTCATCAATCTTCTCTAAGAGTATGAGAGGACCGATTGAGAGGGACAAATCCATAGAGGGATGATTGAGAGTTTAAGAATAGAGAGGGAGTAAGGGACGATTGAGAAACTGAGATTGAGTGGGAAATTGAGTGACTGAATGAGTAACTAGGGTTTTTGATTGAGAGGGAGTGAGGGACGATTGAGAGGGATTAGCAGCGGTATAGTGGAAGAATGGGACGGTTAAGAGAATCTGAGTGAGGAGGGCTGGAGGCAAAGGGCAAGTGACTAGAGTACAACGGGGTAGTGAGATAAGAGGTGAGACTTATGCATTAGTGAAATTAGGGTTTCTCAATGGGCTATAGTGGGTTGTGGGCTAAGTATTGGCTAATTGAAGGCCTAAAATAATTTTTTATATTAAATAATCAGATGGATCTTGGATCCCGGATCCTACTAGTCAGGATCCAGTCCCAGATCCATTTACAAATGGATCCTAACTTTAGGATCCAATCCTGGATCCAGATGATTAAGATCCGGATCCATATCCACTAGATCCAACCGGTTCCGGATCTGGATCTGGGTACCCGATTTTTCTGCTCATTCATAGCTAAACCAATGATCAAAACGTTTTGCCTTGGAATTGGAACTAAAGCTTCAACTGAATCAAACCAAATTTTACATTTTTTTCAAAGTTGCATTTTTTCAATGAAATTAACATCATATTGTACTAAAAATCGATTCTTCAGAACATAATCAAAAATCATCCCACCTTAAACCAAATTAATGATACATATCTTACATCAGTAAGATGGTTAATAGACATCTTAAATTGTCCATAATTTATATTTTTATAACTTTTATTAACATTTTCTCTAGTAATTATATATATATATATATATATATATATATTTAATTATCAACTATAAGAACATAATACTTATTAGTTAGATCAACAAATATAAGCTATAGCCTTATTTTACTAAGCATAATAGATAATGTATATTTTATGCACACTTTTATATTTATAAAAAATATAATTAAATATTTTTATATAGCTTACAAGTGATAATAACTCTCAAAGTAACTAAATATATCATTACAGTAATTTAAATATTTTCATATTTAATTAATTGAGTCATTCAGATGAAATTCATGTTGACTGAAAGATGATTATCAATTTATCATTTTACATAAACCAAAATATCAATTGGTTGGAATATCACCTGACCATATACAACCCATACTTAAACCGAATGAGCCATTACCAGGTCAAGATATATAAGAGCACATTTTTCTTGTTTAATTTAAAAAGCTTCCATCAGTATGAAACCTGATCAGCAACTCGTTGTCAATCAACCCCATCATCCCATTTATCCATATAAATCCTATAAGTTCTCCTCCATTGCTCACTATACCATAAATGATTAAAGTTATTAAAAAAAAAAAAAAAGACATGAGGAACTCGATGATAATCTCAGCACCACCTTTGATAATTTCCATGGCCCTATTATTTGAGATGATCAGGATCTTCACCACAAACGTTACCTCGACCCCACAATTCCCTGCAGCAGGGTTTACCAAAATCTATGTCACCAGCCAGGGGGCGATCCCTGATGGGAAGACAGACTCGTCCGAGGCGTTCCTGTCAGCCTGGGAATCAGCCTGCGGGTCTGCGGGCCCCTCAACCATCGTCGTCCCCAGAGGACTGTTTTTGGTTAAGACTGCCGTCAAGTTTAGTGGTAAGAAGTGCAAAAGCAGTGATGTTGTTTTTCATATTATGGGCACCATTGTAGGGCCCTCTAACTTTGAGGTCCTCGGGAACTCGAAGACATGGTTTCACTTCGATAGGGTCACCGGAGTTACCGTCACCGGCGGGAGTTTTGACGCCAAGGGTGCCACTTTGTGGTCTTGTAAGAAGTCTGGGAACAGTAGTTGTCCTCCCGGAGCAACTGTAAGTAGTACTATAACTCTTCTGTAATTAACGAGCACCTGAGTTGCATTCGTTAGTCGTTACTATTAGTAATTTTTTTCATTGGTCAAAATTTGAATTTAATCGTTAGCCATATAATGATAGAGATCAAATATTAGTAGTAACTCCGTCTCAAATTATTTGTCCATTTAGCTAATTTGAGAATACCAATACATATTGGGAATTAAGGTAAAAAGTTTATAATTTACCCAAATATCTCTACTTTAATTGAAGAAAATAGTTGTTGAAATTGTAAAAAGTGATAAGTAAACTTATTAATTAGGGGTAGAAAAGGAATTACAGTTATTGGAATTGTAAATTGGACAAATATTTTGGGACAAAGAAATTAGATAAAAGGATAAATAATTTGGGACAGAGGTAGTACTATCTCTGTCCCATATTGTTTGTCCATCTAATTATATTTAAAAGTCCAATGGTCATGGGAAATGTGGTGAAAAATGTGTAATGTACCAGAATTGCCCTTACTTTTCTTATGTGAAGAAAAACAAAAAAATAAAAGAGTATTTATCAGGGGTATAATAGGAATTGTAATTGTTGGAATTATAAAATAGACAAATATTTTGGGACGAAGTAGTTAGGTAAAAAGACATATTTTGGGACGGATGTAGTTTATCTTTTCAATTATAGGTGTCTATTACTCCTTCCGTTTCATATTTTATTGTCATAATTTAGACTTTCACGGTCTCTAATATCACTTTTTGATTAATAATTTCTTACAGAATATATTATTAACAATTGCAATATTATACTTTTATGATAGTATTTTTCACTACGAAACCAATGGTGGTAATTTTGTATAGCAATTCATTGTATATATTGAGAAATTTTTGGTCAAAAATTTTTTAAATTTGACTACTCGAATTCCAATGACAACAATTAATATGGAACGGTGGGAGTATATGGTAGTTCATTTACGAAAATTTAAGAAATCATTTTGTTGGAATTTCATAATTGTAAACTATTCCCTCTGTTTCATATTAATCGTGCAGTCAAATTTCAAAATTTTTTATCATAAATTTCTTAATATAAACAAGGGAAATTGGATTCTAATAATACGAACTTTTGGCCATATAAGACTTAATAATACGAACTTTTGATTTGGTGATTAATAATACAAATTTTGAGCCCCTGTTGCCCCTAATAGTACGCCACCGAGTTAAGTTGAACATAATTCGGTGACATAACTCGGTGGCGGTCTGACATGGCGGCGAAGGCACGCGCCTGGTTGTTTTGACTTTGCCACGTCATCCACGTTGATTTAAAAAAATAATACGAACTTTCACCTATGTTTGCTCTGAATAATACAAACTTTTACCTATGTTGCTCTTAATAATACGAATTTTTTTTCTCTCTCTAAAAATCACTGATCTCATTTTTTTTTCTTCTTCTTCAATCCTCCCCCTTCCCCTCCCCGTTCCCAGAAAACCCCTCTCTCTCTCTTCCTTCCTCTTCATCATCCCCACCTCTTTTTTCTCTCTCTAAAAATCCCACATTTTTCTGTTGCATCTTTATCTTCTTCAATCCTCTCCCTCTTGATCTCTTCATCATGAGCCACAGCTTGATGCTCAAACTCGTTAAGAATGGCGGAATGCCTTCTCAACTTCCCCAGCCACCCTTTTTTCCACTTTACTGCTCTCCTTCTTCTTCTCAACTTCCATCACCTTTTTTTACCCAGATCTCTGCAAGGAGAGCAGTGAAGTCGAAATGGGGAGAAGTTTTCTGGGTCTTCTCAACAATGGCGGAATGCAAGTAAGAGAGAGAGGGAGGTTTTCTGGGTTTTCTGGTTTTCTAAGGTTTTCTGGGAATGGGGAGGGGGAGGATTGAAGAAAACGAAGAAGTAAAAATGAGATCTGGGATTTTTAGAGAGAAAAAAAAGTTCGTATTATTCAGAGTAATATAGGTAAAAGTTCGTATTATTCAGAGCAACATATGTGAAAATTCGTATTATTTTTTTAAATCAACGTGGATGACGTGGCAAAGTCAAAACAACCAGGCGCGTGCCTCCGCCGCCACGTTAGACTGCCACCGAGTTAAGTTGAACTTAACTCGATGGCGTACTATTGGGGGCAACAGAGGGTCAAAGTTCGTATTATTAATCACCAAATCAAGTTCGTATTATTAAGTCTTATATGGCCAAAATTATCACCAATATATTCGTAATCAAAGTATAATATTACAATTGTTAGTAACATATTATGTATGAAACTATCAATAATAGAGTGAAATTGGAGACTGTGAAAGTCAAAATTATGACAATTAATATAAAACGAAGAGAATAATTTGCTAGAAAATTCTAAAATAAAGGAATTCAATAATTAGAAAAGGATTAAAAACCAATGTGAATAATTACTCCCGCCATCTTATTCATGCTTTTTGAGGTTCATTTTTAAACAATAATATTTTACATACAACTTTTATAAAATTAAAAAATAATATTTTTACAATAGTAATTTTTAATAATATACTATTAAAAGAATATAAAATTGTAATTTTTATAAAGATATAGGTGTCTAAAATATATAGTACTTAACCTCATTTCCTGCTCCGATCCCAGCCTCAAAGTTCGAATTCACGGTTCAATTCTATATATATGATAATTATACACAAATTAAAATGAGAAATTGGAATCTAATAAACCAACCTTTGAGGGTCCTTTGAAATAACGAACCAACCTTGCAAGCTAATTTACAACGAACCCACCTTAACATGTTAATTTTTCTAACGAACCTCCGGCGGGTCCCACAGGCCAGAAAGCTGATTTGGCGGTGGCGGAAGCTGACTTGCATTATTTAAGAGCTAAAAAAAAAATAAAAACATATTATGGCATGTGCTGAATTTTTTTTCTACCAAATCACTATTCTCCTTTATATTATGGCATGTGCTGAATGCAAGTAAGAGAGAGATGGAGAAAGAGAGAGAGAGGAGAGAGAGAAAGAAAGAAAAGGGGAGTTAAAAATAAATAAAGGAGAATAGTGATTTGGCAGAGAAAAAAATTCAGCACATGCCATAATATGTTTTTATTTTTTTTTAGCTCTTAAATAATCCAAGTCAGCCTTCGCCACCGCCAAATCAGCTTTCCGGCCTGTGGGACCCGTCGGAGGTTCGTTAGAAAAATTAACATGTTAAGGTGGGTTCGTTGTAAATTAGCTTGCAAGGTTGGTTCGTTATTTCAAAGGACCCTCAAAGGTTGGTTTATTAGATTCCAATTTCCCAATTAAAATATTAAAATTAAAGGTTCTTATATGGAAATCTAAACAACAGATAAGAAAAATGAATGGAGTAATATTATAGTTGGTGATAGTGAGTCTTAATCATCAATGCTCAATTAGTTAAAGACTTAAAAAATTATTAGTTGAAAAATTTGTACGAAAAATTATTTTAACCGTATATTAAAATCTAGCCATAACCACACACAAACCATTGTAGTAATTTGACACCTTATGAATATTAGTAAATCCTTAAGAATATCAATGATAAATAGTTGAAGCATTTACTAGTACACACTAGATGAGACATTGATGATATTCTTGAGGATTTACTATATAGTATAATCTTAGCTCTAGCCATATGCCCATAACCATACTCTCACAATAATACATGAGAAAATGTATACCAAACTCAGGAGCAGATTTAGATCTTCTAATTAGGAGTGGAAAATACAATGATATACTCATCTGATACACATAAAATCAGTAAATTGTATCCCAAATTATACCAAATTTATTTAAAAAAAATTTACCGAGTGACCGTGGCCACCCTAACAGTAGCCTAGGATACGCCACTGGGTTAGCTACAACAACTAAACCCTAAAATAGCCCAGGTACAAATGACACTACTCCTCGAAAAAATTTGGACTTCCTTCACTCTTTATATATGCTCAACATTTTTGACCACCTTAAAACTTCAGTACATAAATCCAAGCTCTCCGTCAACTATGGAGGTCGACCTCAAATTTTTTCCTTTTTTGTTTCTTATCTTAAGCACATGGTAATTTATATGTATACCTGATCTAGGCACTACATGATTATTTTCAAATATGATTATTCTTAGTTCTCTAATTGACCCAATATTGTTGGATATTCTCATGCTTGTCCAGACACTAAGGTTTACTCATTCGATGAACATAGTGATCAATGGAGTGACATCGATAAACAGTCAATTATACCACATTGTGATCGATGAATGTAAGAATGTTCTGGTGCAAGACATAAAGGTGTCTGCTTCTGGATCTAGCCCTAATACCGATGGCATTCATGTGGAAAGTTCAATGGGTGTCACGATCTTAAACTCTACTGTAGGCACTGGAGATGATTGTGTCTCTATTGGTCATGGAACTACTAATTTGTGGATCCAACACATGAATTGTGGTCCAGGCCATGGTGTTAGGTATGCATTTGTTATTTTTAGCTAATTTTATCCTAAAATCATGAACCAAGTTTATATTTTTAATTGTTTTTCAGTTTTGAGGAACATAGGAGTATATATAGAGGACTTTTAGTTAGTTGAATGTATAAAGTAATAACTATCCTCTTCTAATGTTTGCAGCATTGGAAGTCTAGGCAAAATAGTGAATGAGGCTGGTGTGCAGAACATTACAGTCAAGAATGTAATCTTCACGAAGAGTACCAATGGAGTAAGAATTAAGTCATGGGGCAAGCTTAGTAGTGGATTTGCCAAAAATATTCTCTTTGAACACATAACAATGGTGCACACACAAAATCCCATTATGATCGACCAAAATTACTGCAATGGTAGAAAAGGATGTCCACGAAAGGTGAGAAATACGATTAATGTTCCAAGTCCAATTTGAGAAGGTTCAATTTAATCTTTTACTTTTCGTGACAACTAATGGTAACTCTTTGTGCACTCTAACATGTTCGGTTTCTATTAATAGGCTTCTGGAGTACAAATTACTAATGTAACGTATCGAGACATACATGGGTCGTCAGCTACACAAGTTGGTGTTAAATTTAGTTGCAGCGAACAACATCCTTGTAAAAATATAAAGTTAGAAGATATAAACATCACTTACAAAAATCAAGTAGCCCGATCATTTTCTTCTAATGTTGTTGAATTAGCCCATGATGTAATTGATCCGAAATTTGCTACCAATTCTAGATAGCTTTATCATTTTCCAAACTATGTTATGATTGGGGGTTCATTTTCACAAACAATAATACAAAATAACAAGAAAGAAAATAAAATTGAGACTAACATGACCAGAAAAAGGAAAAACCACGAATAATGCATATTTTTGAGGATTTATATATAAGTGTTTGTGTGGATATTAAGAGGACTTAGAAGAATAAGCTTAATATCCTATTAGGATACTTATCCTAATCCTCAAGCACACACCCTCCGTGTTATAGTCATATTGGCATACTAATAGGCCATCTTAAAGAGCTGGGATTATAACGGCAACTAGGTCGGTTTTCACTTTTCAGTCTAAATTAGATTGGCTCGGAGTCCAAAGTTTTTGTTTATCTAAAGTATGATTGTGAAATTAAGAAATTTAAATACTTAGGTTAGACTAAACAAGGTAAAAATAAGCGCAATTAATATTCATTCACAAAATCGGAGTAAGCGCAAATTTATATAGAGAAATTCACTATAACAGTTGAGGCCCCTCCTCTAAAAGGTCGATATCTAAAACCGGCCCTAAAGGCCACAAATGTCTACTCTTATAAAATTAACAGACAAAGGGCTCCAAATCAATCATTCTAAAATCAAAGTTTAGCCATGCTCATCCTTCGAACCCTCATTTCCATAAAACTTTTTCAAGCGTAGCTAAACTCAAACAGTAATGCAAAATCTATGGAGGAAAAATTAAACCATGATTTTAACTTTATAGATGATGTTATTCGTAATCTAATTTGGGATTCTACCTTACAACCATATTCAAAAGTAAATAAAAGCCAACACTTTAAAAAAAAAAAAAAACTCACATGATGAAGAGAGTGACCAATTGAAATTAAAGAGAATGATAATGAACGAAAGAAGGAATCAAAAAACAATCCAAAATTTAAGGTTGCATTTAATTTTCACAAGTGTTGAATCCAAAAAGTAATTATTATTATTTTTTTATACATGGGTAAGTTTGACCCACCTCACTAGACCCCCATTTCAGGACTTGCCTAGTAAGGCTTAGTGGGTCGGGAGGAGGAGGGTGACCCAGGCCTGATTGAAAGCCCTGCAGAATTCCATGCAAGGAACTTTGCAAGTGGTTGGAAACGATCCCGCCACCTCCAAATTGGAAGGCAATCCTCATACCATTTGAGCAAAGCTCATTTGGTGAATCCAAAAAGTAATTGCATATAAGTAATGATGTAATTAAAATTGAAAATCTTAAAACTGCTCTAAATGTATTCTATGACAGAGAGCCCTCAAAACAATGGTTGTTGCACATGTTTTGGCAAGGAATTGTGCACGAATCCTACAAGAGCTAATTAAGTAACTTTTTTTTTTAACATTAAAGTGGCATAGCTTTCTCGTATAAATTTTGACTGCTTGATTCTTTTTTTTTTTTGGAAGCTCTTGTTGTTTCTACTTTAAATTCCTCAAATATTAAAAACAATGGCTAAAAGTTATGCCCAAAAGAGTGAACCTATATGTCTTCTCCTTTGCTCAAATTTATGTGAACTTTTGGCATTCTAGGCATAAATTACCTAAATAAGAAAAGATTAAGCAAATATTCCGTCATAGATAGAAAAAGAACAATATTGCATGACCTAGAGAGAACCCCAAAGGAAAACACCAAATACGTGTCATATGTCGAGTTGGTGAGTCAAATGAGATAGGATTATAACTGAATTTTATCTTTATTAATTAGTTTTTTACTTTTATTTTTTTAAAATATTCAAATAATTTTTTTTTAATTTTTATACCTAGGACAGTATTCCAAAGGGGCCAGGGGTCAAACCCAAGCCCGCTGACTAGAGATCATATATACCTAGGACAGTATTCCTCTGATGAGTGGGTTATGGACTATCTTTGATGTTCTAATTCAAAAAATTTCACTTACTCGAAAAATATATAAAATGAGGAAAAGACAATCAAAATACACCAACCGAACGGGTCTGGGTTATGGACTATCCTCATTTGCTCCTCCGGTCGAGAAATATAGGTTTTGATAAGTATTAGAAAAAATATTACTTTTGAGTAAAGTAGAATTTTTTAGGGGACAAGTATTGGTAAATGGTAAACATAAAAATTATGGAACATTTTTTGTAATTTTTGGTAAGTTGTGATAAATTTGGTAAATTTTACCACCCCCAACGTTGCATGTGAAATTATAGGGTAAATTTACCCGATCCTTGCATACTAGATTTTACTAATCTTTGTCTATTTACTCAATTTATCCAAACTTATCCAGCCAACTTTCCATATTTCCGGAACGTTATCTAATCCTTTTATACTTACCAAACTCTATGCTCAAACTGACTAATGTGTACTTTAACCCTCAAAGCCGCCAATACCAACCGATGCATTTTCTTATTAGCTTTGATACATACCAAATTGATGCGTATTTCAACCCTAAGATTTGGATTACCGAAGCACTGAATAGGCAGCTCAAGGATCAACTCATCACATTTGGCTAAAACATTAAAAAGAGCACAAGACACAATGGAAATTAACCTAAGGAGGATTGAACAACTCCCTACAACTTAGAACAAGAGAAGGGATATGATCAATCGTAAAGGCTAGGCCATCAGATTTATGATAGGTCCACCATGAGATTGCTCAAAGTCCGAGGTACCCCAATTCCCATAAAGGTCCCAAACGACTCATTGGAAGAAGGATAAAGGCACCGCCAGTACCAACCCTGTGAAAGAGTCTACTTACAACTACCACCGAGGATCACCTGGATAAAGGTAAAATGAGAAGGGTATTTTACTAACAACTCATTCATCAAAGTGAGTTATATTTGTTCCCCCTTGACCCTTGGCTATTTATAGAGTAACTAATTTAGGTCTATGTAATAACCCACAAGCACACACATAGTATATCATAGTTCTTAGATATAACACTCATGAAAGCAAATGGCAAACTAAGTTCTGGATAAAAATGTAATGTCTATGCGAATTCACAAAGGGAGAAATAAAATAAATGGGAAATAAAAGAAAAGATTGAACAACATTAGACGTTATATGCATGCCATACAAGAGAGACAATGATCATGCAACAGTTGTTAATCCCACTTATTACTCAAGAAGTAATTCCAATGGGGTGATAGCATTCTAATGGACCTAATCTCCTTTTGGCATCTCACAAAATACCAAAAGAAGAGTACAAAAAAATATCCGAGGCAACTCCATTAGGGGCACATTTAACCTGAGCTAGCCTTGGCGCATAAGTCCTTACTTATCCTTCCAACTTTCGATTGAAGCACCAAATATATTTATCTAGGGATTTGTGTGCTATTCTCGTGATCAACATTTAGGATCCGGGGGTAAGGCTATGAGTCTAAGAGTTAAGGATCTCTCAAAATCGTTTTTTTCGAAGACAGACTCTACTAAAATTGAATTAAAATAAAAGAATAAAAGGGGAGAAATTTGTTTAAATTTCACAAGATTAATATTGATGTCATGCAATTATGAAAATAAAATTTACAATATACAAGTATTGATTATTCAAGATTACATGCAAGCTCAATAACGAGAGTGATGACAAAACAAAACAAAGACTAATCTGACCTTTTTATTTTAATCAATTAACATGCAAATGAGGGTTGAGCGGTAATATCCATGCAGATATCTCCTTCTCAATCTAAAAGGAAAGATACAGTCGACAATCGTCAGATTCAGCTATTCTCAAAGTGTAGCTCATTTCACCTTTTTCCACCTGCCGAGCTTCTCCCTTCCCTAAATAAACCCATAAATTAAAAAAACCATGTTGAGTCAAATCTAGGAGGATTGAAGATTAAGCGAGGAAAACATAGTGCAGAGATGATATACCAAAATTTTAACTACAACAATTATACATTTAAAGCTATAAAACATTAAACTCTTTCAAGAATTTCAAGTATATAGGTTAATTAAGTTGAACAATTACAACAATAACCTCAAGGTTGCCTAGAAAGGCCAACTTAGGTCATTTCATTTGGAAATGGATCAATACGACCAGTGTTAGAAGTGACATGGGTCGTATTGATGACCACAGAAATAGGAGAAGGAAAAACATGCCAACATAGGTCGTGTCCTATCAACAAGGTTTGTGTTGACAGGCAACCTAGAACGTGCTATACGGACACGATCCGTGCTGTTCACTTGCGCTAACTAGATTTCATAATTAAATTTTACGCATTATGAAAGTGGGGGAGTAGACAAATAACATGGAAGTGATGGAGTACCTTGCGGGTAGCAACTGCAAGTTCATTATCCACAATGGATGTTGCCCGGAAACCCACAGGGTGCAATACCTCCTCATAACTGCATGGATGAGAAAATATATATGAGACACCAACAAGGATGCCAACCACCAGAAGCAATTATATATAGATAATATAAAAACAAACAAAAGAATGGTAACCCAATCTTACTTGCCCTAGACAATTTGGGTACTCAAATTGGACAAGCTAGCTAAGGCAACAACATAGAATGATTATTGTTTCTTTTCTGCGGTTGGCAAACTGCGGTGCCACAGCCTATCGCAGTTTGCCACAATCCACCACATTTTACCGCAAATCATTACTTTTCTCTCTCCTCACTTTTCTCCTCTACTTTTTATCTATTCACTCTTCTCACCTACCCCACATACCAATAACTTACCACAGTTCAACCACACACACCACAATTCCACCACACCACACCTCACCACACCATACCGCAAAATACCCGCAGAAAAGAACAGGGCCTTAATGCATACAATCCTTTTATAAAGTAGCCAAGTCCAAACACTGTACAAGCACCACATCATGCACTTAAATTTGAGCTAAGTAGCATGGATTGGAAAGAAAGGTATAGGACTCACTCAGAAATGGGCGCCTTATAAGGTGGTCCACCTTCATGATTATCAATCTGTCAAAAACAACACCAAGTTACCAGACCCAATTATTTGTAGAAACCAGATTACCAATAGCCAAACACCCAAGACGAACCATTACAAATCTAAAGACTATAATACATAAATTGTTACAGTAGCCAGGACAAGGTTTAGGACATAGTTTATGGTTTATAACATTGTCTAGTGTTTACTAATACACAACTAAAGAGACAGAAGATATCTAGAATATCTGTCCAAAAAAATATATTAGTCGTCCTGCTTATGTATACTTTCTTACAGGGCAAAACTATTTTCTGAAAAATAAATAGAAAAATGACACCTCAAAGTAGGACAGTCACTGCGTCAACCACCAGCTAAATTGGTCTGAGTGCGTTATTGTCCAATACCCTCAAAGTTCAGTGTATTAGAGTCCAAGAAAAAAGTTATGGGCATTATTGTCCAATACCCCTAAAGTTCAGTATATTATCATCCAATAATCCTAATATATAATAGGCTATTTGAATGTTTGTTTTAGGGATAACTTGGTTGTTATAATGAATTATATAAACACGGTTAATGATATTTTAGGTCCTTTTTTAGCGTGTCCACTCACCATAAATTATATAATATCCTCTAACGTACAAAAGGTTATTTATTTTCTTTCCTCTGGGCTTGGGATGTCCGTGGATACCCCTGAGTCTAACATAAATGCGCTCATGCTAGTGTCCCTATTAGGTATAGGACCCTAGTGACCCAACTTAACAGAGTGCCTCGATAAAAATGCCACTAAACTTTTCCAAAATTGCAAATTTGCCACTCGAATTTCTTTTGTCATCAGAATGCCACTAATCTTGATTAACCAGTAAAAATATACCACTTTACCTGATGTTTACCTGGAAGCAACCTGAAGCAGCAGGTTAATGGTGTTGGTGGTTGTCATTAAGGGAAAAAACAGTTAATTAAATTAATAAACAACCTAATTAGATATTATACCCTAATTTTATGTGGTCCTGACTTGTTTCCTTCCATTTGAAAAAACCTCCCAGTAACGTTCACTGCCCTCTTCACCTTCATCGCCATTTCCTTCAAGCTCCCACCTTTGATTTCTGCAAGTGGTATGAATCAAACCCTAAACTGAACCACAATCAACAAAATCGAGCACCTGGGAAGCGTTTTTGCAAGGATTGAAGGCCAGTAAAGGTTGACATTCATACCAGGTTAGTTTCTCCAAAACCCTAATTTTCGCAGTGCTGAATTTTGGTCGGTAATCCATGTTTTTTTGGTGTTTTTGTTGTTGTTTAGTTGTATGCAGTTGATTTGAGTAGCTTTTTTGGAAAAAATTTCTAAGGTTTATGTTCTGCAATTTTCCAGAAACCCAGAAAACCCAACCCTCTGTTTCTCGATGAATGCTAAGGTTTATGTGTTTGGTTGATGTTTATGTGTCTGTTTAATCTAAATGTGGTTCAAGTATCTGAAATTGGCCTGATTTTGTTGTTTTAGGGTTTCTGAATGGGCAAATTACAAATATTTCATGGGGGGGGGGGGGGAGTTTGTGTCAGACCCACATTTGGTTTACATTAACAGTGAGGTCACTAAATGGGATGTAGACCCTGATTTGTTAAGTTTGGATGATCTGATTTAGTTTGTTGAGAAGGCTCGGTATTCAGAAGATGAAATTCAAACCCTTTACATTAGCAAGCCTGGATGTAGCATAGGCTTTGAGGAGAGTCTTGTTGAGATTAAAGGGGATGATGAGATAAGGACCCTGAGTGCTTTAGTGGAAAAATGTCCATTTGTTAGACTTTATGTGAAGCATCCTACTGATGTTATTAGGAATAGGGAGAAGGGGAAGGAAAAAGTGGTAGACCATGATCATGATCATGATGTCAATAGGAACAGTGAGAAGGGGAAGGAAAAAGTGGTGGATGATGGTGTTGATGATGGTGATGTTGATAATGATAATGATGGTGATGGTTCTGATGGTGATGATGAGGATGATGATGATTATGAACCCGATGGTGATGGTTCTGAAGTAGAGGACGAGGAGATGACACAAGTAATGAAGAAAAAAAAGAATTTGAGGGAGGATGAAATAGCTGATAGGAATTCATTGTTTGAGGGTGATCAAAGTTTGATTGAAGGAGGAGGAGTTGATGAGGATGATAATGGATGTGAGGATGAACTATACCATGACTCAGACAACCCTAGCAGCTCTGAAAGTGAGAGTGAGGGTGAGGGTGAGGGTCTGGGTCTGCAAAGGAAAAAGCCTAGCATGAGGAAGCCCAAACCAAAGTGTCCTAAGTACAACCCTGCTATACCTAGTAGACTACTTGCTGGTATGACTTTTGCTGACAAGAAGGAGATGAAGAAAGCTGTGGATAATTACAGGATCCTGGGTGGGTATAATCTGAAAGTGTGCAAGAGTGACAAAGTGAGATATCAACTTTTCTGTCAAGGTGAAGGGTGCAAGTGGAGGTTTTGGGGATCTAAAGTAGGGAAGGAAAAGAGCTTTGCAGTGAAGACATTTGGGCTCGCTCACACATGTATTACATTTAGCTTTGAGGCTGGGCATAGAAACATGAGTGTGCAATGGTTAGCTGATCATTTTAGGAGCAGGCTTAGGATAACCCCATCCATTACAACAAGGGATATGATTTAGCATCCTTTTTTTTTTAAATTTTTCACATGTTTTAGGGTTTATGATTTAGCTGACTTTTTTGCTTGTTTGTTTATAAAGCCCAAAAGGAAGATCACAAAAAGAACTGCTGATGCTTCCTCTGCTGCCTGCGCTGCTGCAATGTTCTGCCATCTTTGGTTCTTGAGTTCTGCATGTCATTGCTAATCTTGCTCTCTGCGCTCACCAAGTACTCCTGCATCTTCCGCTTCCATCATCTACTGCGCCTCTTCTTTGGATCATTATTCTGCTGCCGCCATTGTGATGAGTTGCCACTGACTGGATCACAGCCTCAACCATCCCAGCCATCTCCTTCAACAACACCAACAAAGCGCACGGGAAGAAGAGACTGTGACCGAAATGTGTGTTGCCCAGGGTTTCACCAAGGAAGAAAATGCCCAGGGTTAACCTAGGAAACTAAGTTGTTGTTTGTTTGATGTGTTTCTAAGCCATTTTGAACAATGCATGGCTTCTTTTGATGGTGATTATATTAGATAGGATGTAAATGAAGGTGAAAATGTAAATGCCTTACTTTTCGGGGTAAAATGTCATACTTTTGTTGGGGGAATATGTCTTTTGTACATGTTTGGGTTTTGTACCCTGTTTTGCAAGCTTTTAAGCCAAAGCAGAGGAGTATGTACATCAAAAAACTAGATGTTGTACCCATTACATATTCCCTTTAATGCAAGTTTAGTTTCTGATTATTCTGTTTTCTAGCTTCTTTTTCTTCTTTTGATTCAGTTTAGTTTTGTGAAGAGATGGAGATTATTCTGTTCCCATATGCAGGTGTGTTCATTCAGTTCATGTGAAGAGATGGAGATTGGTTTTGTGCCTGGGTTTTTGATCAATTTCAGCTCATTCAGTTCAGTTTAATTATTCACTTCAGTTTATGTTCATTAGTTCAGTTTAGTTGATTCAGTTCAGTTTATGTTCTTCACAGCAAAGATGAAGATGAAGAGAGGAGATTGATCAAACAAACACAACATAAAAATTGATCATACAAAGCATAACATTCAATTCATTCATTACAATTGATGAAGTGATTACAATTGATCCATCATCACACCATTCATCACAAAGAATACCTAAGCCAAACTAACTAACTAAAACCTAAAACAACTGCCCTGAACAACCATAACCACAAACAGAGATGATGATGGAACCCAAAAAATTTGAAGCATCATCAACAAACAGAGCTGATGATGCTTAACCAACGACAGCAAAAAATTCACCCACATTCATCATCAAGATGCTTAATCTACTACTGCAATCCACCAGCAACTTCCTATATACAACATCATCATCATCTTCTTACACCCAGCAAAATAACATCACCCACCAATCCCCAGCAAAATAACACCTCCAAATCACTTAGAAAAACTTATAAAAACCCCCAGCAACAACCCCAATGACAAACACCCCCATAAACAACACATTCACCCACTTCTGTTTCTTATTCTCCCCCCTCAGCCTCTCCAGTTCACCCATCAGGTCGTTGATGCTGGCTTCAGCCACTTCAGTCTCAAATCTGTAGTCGTCCCTCTCCCTCTTCACAGCATCAAATTTTGCAATCAACCTCTTTGCAGCAATAGCAACGGTGTCACAAATTGGGTCATCGATCCACCTCATATACCCACAATCATCATGAGATTGCCATCGAGGGCATCTTGCGAACCTCTTGAGAGGGTTATCATGAGTGAACGAGGTGTACACAAGGCAAACCAACCCACATCTGCACTTGAAGTACAGCACCTTCTTTGAACATGCACAGTCGCGGCATGCCCTAACAGGGGTGTTCGACACGGATGAGGATGAGGAAGCCATAAGAGAGATTTTTTGGGAAAGTTAGGGTTTTTAGCAGAAATTGAAGAGAAGAACAACTTAGGGGAAGCCCTAATTTTTGAGCAGAAATTGAAGAGAAGAAGAAGAACACAGTGGTGCCCTAATGGCGGAGGAAGAAGATGAAGGAGTGGAGGACTCGGTGGGGGGAAATGGGGGTAAATATAGGTCGGTAAAAAGTTAAAAGGGGGGAGGGTTAATTAATTTGGTAGGTAAAAAAATTAATAAGTTAGGTTTAGTATTTAATGAAGGAGGTTACTGGCTATTACAGGTAAACATCAAGTAAAGTGGTATTTTTTTACCGGTTAATCAAGATTAATGGCATTCTGATGACAAGAGAAATCCGAGTGGCAAATTTGTAATTTTGGAAAAGTTTAGTGGCATTTTTATCAAGGCACTCCAACTTAACATCCAAACATGCATGCACAAAAGGTAAAATGCTAAAGAACGTACGAAAAATAAAGTAATAGACTTTGAGGTGCACCGGAAACATTAAGGTAATGAGTTCTCCATCTGGCTTCAAGAGATCCCGCATGCGACTAGCCCAAGCAGGTCGCAGATTAGGCTCAATTGCGCAAAAAAATCTGCAGATGATCAAACCATATAAGTTAGTCATATGAGTTGCACTTCTAATAAAAAGGACATGGTGCAGTGCAGGCTCACGTGTAGTCAAAGATGACATCAAACAATTCACTCGGTTCCCAAGTGAAGAAGTCTTCCAACAAAAAGGAACAATAGTTTGCATTTTGGGATGATGCTGCTAGCTGTTAAGACAAAAGTGATTGAAGGAATCAGTAAAAGCAATATGTTACGATCTTTCATTAGGAATACAAACAACAGAAAAAGTTTATCAAAAATTACTCGGAGGTACCCTAATTTTTGGTGAAATGTTTTTCAGGTACTCTAACTTTTCAAAACTAATTTTGGGGTACCCTTATTTTTTGGGTTAAAATTATTAGGTAGTTTTTCGGTCATCAATTTAGTTAAGTGACCGAAATACCCTCGTTCTTCCTTTTTTTAAGAAATACCCTTAAAGAAGAAGAGTAAGGGTATTTCGGTCACTTGATAAAATTGATGGCCGTAAAAGCACCAAATAATTATTAACCCAAAAAGTAAGGGTACCTCAAAATGAGTTTTGAAAAGTTGGGGTACCAAAAAATAGTTTTCCCAAATATTGGAGTACCTCCAAATAATTTTTTGATTAGAAATTTTAGTTAAGTGACGGAGATCACATGATTGACCAGGCACCTTGGCAAAAAAGCTAGCCAGCAATCCAAAGGAGTATCCAGACAAACTAGGTGAAAACCAGGAGAGAGCATTGTAAAGGGGAAAACAAGCAAACGCAACTAAGAGGATTAGTTAAGGAATCCACCTGTCTTGATCTTCTAATGGGAAGCTCTGATATATCAAGCCCAATAGCATAACGTTCAGGTGATGCCAGGGCCACCACATCGTAGCCCTACAACGTACAGATCAATGTACAGAATTAACAGTAGGATATATATGATATGTTGTAGGAACACGATCATGATCACTCTTTCTAAGATATCAATATGTACTTGTGTGGCAAATAGGAACCTTCAGAGTATTATGATGGGTTCTTTGTATTTTGGAACCCGAATTTTAGGGTTATTTATATTATGAACTTTAACATTTTGAACCCTAAAATTTGTAGGCTGAAAAAAAAGGACCTCAAAGTTTGTGAGTTGAAAAAAAAAAAGCTTGTTTCCCTTTTTTCTTTTTCTTTCCATGTTTAAATTTCTCTCTCGATTGGCATCAAACTTCAAGATTAAGGTTAAAACCGATATTAAAGTTATAATAATAAACCTCTTTTATTCATGTTGGAGTTACTTAAAACCATGTACTCAGGGGTCTAAGTAGCCCCGACATGAATAAGAGAGGTGTATTATAACTTCAATATTAGTTTTAACCATAGTCCTAAAGCTTGACGTCAATCGGGAGATAAATTCAAATATGGGATGAAAATAAAGAATGAAACATGAGCTTTTTTCTTTAGCCCACAAGCTTTAAAGTCCTTTTTTATTCAGCCTACAAACTTTAGGGTCTAAAAAATTAATGTTGAAAACCAAGAGTTAAGAATATAAATACCCCTAAAGTTCGGGATCCAAAATGCAAAAGAACCCATATTATGAGTATATGATTTGCATGTATGTCATGTAACAATGACCAACAAGGATATCAATCTATTTTCTACGTACTATGCATCCACAAAATGACATCTGAACCATGAACTCCCACACTCATAGTCATGGGACTACTCAGGCTAAGGTTTGTTTATCTAACAAATGAATGATGCATTATCAAAGCTCGCAAAGAAAGCTAGCTTGAGCATGCCATAGAGGTGTTCTTCCCTTATTCATGAATAACATTTGTAGTTCTATGCTAGCTGAACAACTAAATTCATTCATGTGGAAACTGAATTCATTTTATGCTCATTCAATCACTGAGATAGATAATCAAAAGTATTACATATGTATAATTCTAGTACTTCACATTGTTAAATTAGCTTCTGTGAGAATATCCTCCAAAATAATAACCAGAAGTTTCAATAACAAAAGAGAAACAATGTGGCAAGGCAAATAAATAGCTCTCCCATTCATTTGAAAAATCAATTTTACACAAAAATGTACATATATTACGTAGTTCTTCAAGGAAACAATATGTTAAGTTAAACAAAGAGAAAGAAAGCCTCAATGAGAATTGAACCCACGACTTTTGGAATATAATTAACTACGTACCACCGAGCCAATCCTATGGTAGGCAATTGGATTGTCCGAAGCAATACTGTTTCAAACCAATATAATTGGCCCGGAACTCAGGCGTTGTCTTTGGTTAATAAGTAAACGGTAGGGTAAAGTAAATAGAGATAGATAAGCTAAATAAAAAAATTATTATAAGGTAGGTCAAAAATGGCTGAATGTGAGGTAAGTAAATAAAATAACTGACGTAAGTCACATTATTTATTATATATAATAGAATTTTAAATATATATTATGTAAAATAGATAGTATAATAATGTAAGAATAGGTAAACTAAGGTAAATAAAATTCGTAAGGTTAGCAAAATTTTACTTACAAGCCCAAATAATAAGGCGTTAATTAATATAAAGAATGGTTCAAGTAGAATCGGGCACAATTCAAATTTGTTAGCCTCGGGCTTGGATCAGATAGGAAAAACTCGGCTTGAAGCTCGTTGAACCTGCAGAATTGGGCTCAATCTAAATTTGTTAGCCTCCGGCTCAGTTCAATTTTTCAACTTTTTAATAAATTTTAAATTCTCCAAATTCAAGGAAAATCAAGTAAATTTCTAGATATTCATGCGCATTAACAAGAAAAGAGTATCTTCTACGATAAAGGTATGACCAAATAAAGCATAAACAATAATAGCTAAGTTTTATGGAGCGTAACTAGAAAATTAACGAAAAATACCATATTTATGGGTTGTTTTAAATTTTAAATATTTAATATTATATATAATTTATCTATATTCATTAAGCATGGCTTACTCGCTGCTCCAAATATTTAAATGAGTCAAGCTCGAGCTCGAGCGCCCTTGTCAATTGCTCCAAGCTTCGATTGAGTCGAGCCCAATTATGACTTTGTTAAGTCGTGCCATTGACACTATAACATGAAAACAACACTTAACAATGAACCATTTTAGCTGTTTTTGTTGTAATGTTGTTTTTTGTGTTTGTTAGCTATTTTATGCCCTGTTCTTTTATGTTGTAGGTTGTGGTGCGATAGCACACCGTACCGCACTCTTTAATTTTCCACCACACTTCACCACAACTCACCACAATCATTACCAATATATCTTTTTATTTTTGTCTCTCATCACTTAGGAGGTTTCCAAGCAGAGGATTGAATTTCTTAAGATGTTTTTTCTTCTGCTTGTCACATTCTCTCTTAAGTTAATTTACTCCACCTTCCACAACTTTCACCACAACTCACCACACCTTTTCAAATTTCACCACACCATTACCACACCACAGTCAATCGTATAAAAGAACAGGACCTTACTTGTTTTTTATATGTTATTTTACATTTTGTCACTTTCAGTGATAATTAAGAAAACATAAACCATTTAACAAAATTGGACAAATAAATGCAAGCATTCTCGTCATGACAAGTGCAGGGGCCTGATTAGGGCCCATAAAAGGTCGTTTTACATTGAAAATGACATGAAAACGCCTTAAATAGCCACCACCATGTTTTTTCTGGTGTTAGTTTACTAGCTTTCTGAAATCCATCTAAATATACCCATTTTTATCTCATTTGATCAGCTATTACTCGAAATCTTTTATATTCATAAGGCACTTATAATATTTTATAGAATATTATATATTTTTAGAACGAAAAATGATATGAATTTTGGGGCAAGACATCTTTTATATATCTCACCGTCTTATTCTATCATTAAAACTTTATTATTATATATTAAAATAAATTAAATAATATAATTGAATTCTATAACTATAATATCACATATAAATTGACTAAAGTTATACTTTTATCCGTTGTTTTTTATATTTTAAAAAAACGCTTAAAATAAGTTTAACAAAAGGGGTTCATTTGATTAGGGTGTCATTTGGGCTAATTGACGCAGCTTACGCATTCCAAACTTTCTATAGTTGATAATTGAAACTAACTATTTAAAAATATTATGTCAAAAATTATTTAAAAAATAACAATTTAATAAAAGATAAGACACACAAAAAATATTTTGGGACTAGACTGGTATCATCCCTATGACAATCTATTATTAGATGAAAACATTAACGTAAAGAGCATGGCCTACAAAATAACATATACGTATGCAACTCGTACATCCTACTGAGATACGAAAGTTAAGAGCATATGCAATGCGGAACACAATCAGTGAAACTTTGATCTTCTCTCTGTAGAATTTCAGAACTCAAAGGAATGAGAAAAAAGCAGGAGAGAGAGTGTGTCAACTCAGAGAGAGAAGATCAAAGTTTCACTTATTATGTTCCGTGTTGCATATGCTCTAAAGGCCACATTTCCTAACAGAATGAATCGACGTTGTTGGTTGTATCCAGGCATAATTTGGTTGGATGAACCATGACCTATTTACAAATGAAACTAGTGCTGTATATGACACAGAATTCAGAGCATCATGAAAATCAGAACGATGGTACGTAGTAATGAGGAAACGTACACTGCCACAACCAGGGACCAAAGCCCTGCCATTAGGAATGGAATTTGTGTGAATAAGGTGCTCAAGAATTGGTGTAGGTCGTCCCAAGTCCCATGGTGTTACTCCTTCCTCCCAGCATCTTTCCCACCCACCTGATCACCATCATTTACATATAATTCAATTCTTTCTTGTCACACAAAAATACAGACGTACAGGGCAATAGAATCTCCTCATCATTTCACCTTCAAGCCCAAAAATCTCAAGTTTGATTGTTGCCATTTTAGTCACTTGATTCCTATGTTACTTGGACTCCGGTGTGGGTGTCGATATGGACACGGGTACAGGTGTCAAACTCGGCTAACTTTAAGAAAATTTCCATATTTTCATTGTAGTTTAAAATGTGGAGGGTCGTACTCTTGTCCGGACGTGAAAGGTCCGACACGGGTATATATGGCATGGAAAATGAAGGTCGGAGTGACATAGGTTGATTCAATTTAATTAAGCAGACAAATTAAGAAGAATTGAAGGGCAATTGAAGAAATAAGTGAAGAAAGGGTGAGGAATGATTACCAGATGGGTTGGAGTCGAGGATTTTACGGATATTGGCAAAGGAGGCGTATGACCCTTTGTTACCCTCCTCCATTACTCTAACCTCAGCTGTGTTACTCTTGCCCAAGGAAATGGTGAGGTACGTACGTAGCCACACGAGTAGCAAGAGAGAGATAAACAAACCAAAATAGTAATACTAATACATTTTGAGAAAGAAAATATATAATATTTCAATGCATTTTTGTGGCGGACCTCATTCTCACATGGTACAGTCTGATGTCTCATTATGAGAGCATCACATATTCAACGGATCCATTTTTGTGGCCCAACACTGCTTCTTTCAATTGAAAACCCAAAGAAATCCATCTACTCTTGCCAAAAATTAAAAATTGGGAAAATTGGATTTTAATAAAATAATTCCACTGTTGTAAGTGGACAACCATAATTTCTATTTTGTTTGATTATGGTCCCAAAAAATAAAATTCTATTTTTTTTATCAGTGGCCCTGTAAATTTCATGGGTTGACTGAGGTAAGTAATTAGTTACCATAAATTATCGAAAATTATCAAAAGTTACCAAAAATTATCAAAAGTTACCAAAATTATCCGAAATCACGACACGTGTAATATAGGTTTTTTTTAAAAAATTTTCCTTTTATTTCAAAAACACAAATTTACCTATATAAATTTACCCAAAGTTACCAAAAGTTACCAAAAATTACCAAATATTACCAAAATTCATTATTTACCTTACCTCAAGATACCCATGAAATTTACAGGCCCGGCTGTATCATCCACTTACATACATTCAAACTATTAGAATCCAGTTTCCCAAAAAAAACTGGCTCCAACATACCTCTTATTTTCTGTAAAATATTAAGAGATAGGATACACTTAGAGTGGTTGTCAATCATAATAACCACCGTAAGTAAAATAAATCTTATTCAGTTATTCATATATATGTCAAGTTTTATCTTGAGGATTAGCTTTTTTATTTAATATAAATTGTAAAATATATTTTTAGAATATTAGTTTATTTTAAAAGATTTTAAAATAAATAATTTTCAAAATATGTTTGTTTACTAGGCAAAAACTTAGAGTTAAGGTATTTAAATTTAAAAAAATCATAAAAAAAATTTAATTAATAAAATATATTTAATAATGTTGTACTAAATTAAAAAAATGAATGGCTAAGATAAAAGTTGGCACACCACACATGTATGAATAAACATTGTTTTCATTGTGGTGGTTATCATAATTGACAATCTCTCGTAAATTGAACATTGACTGAGCCAATCTTTTGTATGAATTATGAGGTTGTTAGTATGGAAACCAATTATCAAATCTAGTGCACACCTTAGCTTTCCATTTATGTTAGGAGAGTAAAATAAATGCACACATTATCCCTCCTTATTTGTTCTCAAATATGATAAACATTTTCATTTTGTCCTATACTATATTAATGAAATAATTTGAAGCCGAAAATTTATATTTAAACTTTCGTAATCTATCCTATCATACTATAAAATTACTATCCAAATTGTTGAAATTAAATTTTATTACTAAGTTTAATTAATTTTAGCAGCAAAAAATGTCAACATAAGTGACGACATATATGTTATCAAATGAAAATATTTGGAACTCAAAATTCCTATTTAAACTTATTTTAATATATCCTACCATATTATAAAGTTTTGATTCAAACTATTAAAATTGAATTTTGCACTTACAATTTTATTTTTGGACCTTACTCAAATGATAAACGTTAAATGACAAACATGTTACCCATTTGACCCGATTATTACACGGGCTTAAAGTGTTCCTTTCCTCATCGACATTTTCAACCCAAACCTAACCGAATTATTTAAACAAGTTTACCGTGTTAACCCATTTAATCAATTGTGTTGAAAACCCATCCACAAATCCACTTAACTTCATATCGATCTCGTCTTGGTAATCGTGTCAGATTAGTTTTTTCGGACTATAATTGGGACGAACAATGTATAGGCAAAGTTTGGTTTAAGTGTTACAGCCGTTTGAGCCTGTACTAAAGATTTGCCTTTGTAGACCATCTCTTATTCTCCATGCACATCTCTCCTTCTCAACCTAAAAGGAAAGATTCAGTCAGCAATGGCCAATTTCAGCTATCCTCAAAGTGCAGGAGCTCCTTTCACCTTCCGCCACCTCCCGAGCTTCTCCCTTCCCTTGAAAAAATAAAATCACGCAGAAACAGAGCTATAACGATTGAAGGATAAGAAACAAAAAAAAAATTAAAATAGTGAGAAATAACATGCCAAAATTCTAACTGGAGGGTAAGAAGCTATAGAATCGGCGCAAATTCTAGTATAAGACCGTCTCATAGAAATTTATCGCGAGACAGAATTTTTACATGGTGACTTTTTTAATATTTTACTATGACTAATAAGTAATATTACAATGACTTTTTAACATGAATGCGATTAATAATTTATCAAGGGTTGACTGTTGTCAGAGTCAACCCAAATAAATTATTAGTCGCACTAGAATTCATAAATAGTCATCATAAAATTATGCGTATTACGATAAATTTATGGTGAGACTGTCTTATATAAGAATTACTGGAGATACCTTGCGAGCAGCAACTGCAAGTTCATTATCGACAATGGAAGTTGCCTGGAAACCCATGGGGTGCAATACCTCCTTATAACTGCATGGATGGGAATATATATGTGATACACCACCAATCATAATCAGAATCAACAACAGATGATGTAAAAACCAAACAAAAGAATGGTAACCCAATGTCACTTGCATTGAACAATGTACATTCCAATTTGATTACTCATACTGAACAAGCAACACTATACCTTGGGTATTGGCTCTTAACACAAACTAAAAAGCATACAATCCTTTTATAAAAAAGTCACGCCAGAACAGACTTTTAAATTTGAGCTAAGTAACCTGAAATTGGGTTGAAAGGTAGAGGACTCACTCAGAAACAGACACTTTATGGGGCGGTCCGCCTTCATGATCATCAATCTGCCAAACACAAAAGTGGGGGAAAAACAGAACTAAGTTACCAGAATCTATTCTTACAAACCAAACTATCAATAGCCAAACCACCAAAATGAACTGTAACCCTGAATTCCCATCTAGAGATATGATGCATTGGTTGCCATGGTCGTCATGACAGGATTTACTGGTTTAGGGCATAGTTTTAGGTTTATAAGATTGTCTAGTGTTCAATAATGCACAACTAAAGGGATAGAAGATAGCTTAGCAAATAGCAAAGGATTATGCTTTAACTGAACCAGATATAAAACAAGTCTACATGTGTGCCATTGTGCCAATCAACTGCATATAGAGAGAAATGACTTATCCCAAAAACAATTGCTTCTTTGGGCCAAGGGGAAGGATGCATCAAATAAAAGTAGCCCCAATCCAGCAGCTATGAGCGTCATGACTCATGAGCCATCTTCATGGCAACATCATTTGGGTTAGTTAGACTTCCAGGTAGTTATTTTGCATTTGCGGAGTAGAGTAGGTCCAGAACAATGGAATAAGCTCCTTCCTCCAGGGGCAAATCCCACTCACTCAATGAACAGACAACTCCATTCCCGTTATAACACTCTCCTCCTCTCATGTGAGCCCACACACTAGTGTCCCCATTAGATACAGGACCCTAGTGACCCAACTTACCGACCCACACAAAAGGTAAAAAGCTAAAGAACATCCAAAAAATATAGTTAGACTTTGAGATGCACCGGAAACATTAAGGTAATGAGTTCTCCTTCTGGCTTCAAGAGATCCCGCATTCGACTAGCCCAAGCAGGCCGCTGATTTGGCTCAATTGCGCAAAAAAATCTGCAGATGATCAAATCATATAAATGGATCATATGAGTTGCATGAGTTGTACTTCTTATCAAAAGGAAATGGTGCAGTGTAGGCTCACGTGTAATCAAAGATGACATCAAATAATTCACTCGGCTCCCAAGTGAAGAAGTCTTCCAGCAGAAAGGAACAGTAGTCTGTATTTCCAGATGATGCTGCTAGCTGTTCAGAGAAGTATGAAGAAGCCTGTTAAAGCAGTATATGATGGCAGGAATACAAACAGCAGAAGCAGAGAAAAAGCTTAAATGTCTACATCTCATCAACCCTGACTCATGCCATTTCATAGGCAGCATGTGTCCCAGATCCATTTCTGCTATCATTATAGTCCACAAAGCTATCAATTCAAACCATTCCACAACAATCTTTACGCAGCATGAATGATTTTCTTTTATACATCACTGCAGGGCCTAATCAGGCCAATTCTTAGCTTCAAAAAGCTGCCATAGGAGTTTTGGGTTTGTTTGTCTGAAATTTTGTGTTACAAGCTCTATCAACCTCATGGACTATGATGTTAAGCTCAGTTCAAAGAAAACAGCCTTTTCTAAGATCATATTCTCCTTACTGAAAAATATCTCAAAAGCCAAGCACATTTTGTATACAGCAGGGCACAAAGGCCCAGGGCCACTGAAAAGCAAACATTTCTTCAACAAAATACAGTGAAGCACCCACATAATAACGCTCATGATTTTTCTAATAAATTTTTAAAAAGGATGTCAAAAGAGTAGCATTATTATGTCCTCTACTATATCAGCTACTTTGCCATGGGTTATTCTACCAATACAAGATCATATACATCAATTTTATTAAACACATTGTCTTCTCCATCAGTGACAATAATTATTCCTTCTTTCTAGATTTTTGTTCAATAAGTGACAGAGACAATATCATCAGACCAGGTTTCGTAACAAAAACACTAGCCTGCAATGTAAAGGAGTATCCATACAAACTAGAGAAATACGAAGAGGGAAAGTTGAAAATGAAAGATTCTTTTTTATTTCCCTTGTTCATAGATTACGAAAGTGACAACAATCACTGTGATTTTCTTTCTTTTCTGTTCAAGGACAGAAAGGAGAAACTGTGAAAAATCCAATTTGAAGGTGTAAAACCCCGAACAAAAGGATTAGTCGACGGGTGAGAGAAGAGAGCCACCTGTCTTGCTTTTCTGACGGCAACCTGTGATATGTCAAGCCCAATAGCATAACGTTTAGGTGATGCCAGTGCCACAACATCATAGCCCTACAACAAATGAACATACAGAATTAACAGTAGCACATGCTGCAAAAAGATCACTCTCTAAAATTCCAAAATGTACATGAGTGGCAGAGAGGAACACACAAATGTATTCAAATGTATAGGACTTGCATATAAGTCACAGTGACTAACAAGAATAGCAAGCTGTTTCAATGACATCTGAACGATGCATTGTCAAAGCTCAAAAAGTGTAACCAATAGACAGTCTTTCAGATTCATACTACTGACAGTACAACATGAAAAACTACACTAACAGTATAACCAATAGACAAATTGTACAAATAAATGAATGCAAGCATACTCGTCATTGCAAATTCCCCAACAGAATGAATCGACACCGTTGCTTATATTCAGCAGTAATTAGGTTGGATCCACCCTGACCAGTTTACAAATGAAACCACTGCTATATATGACACAGAATACATAGCTATCATCATCAAATCAGAAATCATAGTAGTGATAAGGAAACATACACTGCCACATCCAGGGACCAAAGCCCTGCCATTAGGAATTGAATTTGTGTGAATAAGCTGCTCAAGAATGGGTGTAGTCCGTCCCAAGTCCCATGGAGTTACTCCTTCCTCCCAGCATCTTTCCCACCCACCTGATCAGCACCATTTACAAAAAAGAATTCAATTCTTGTCACACTAAAATACAGACCAAATAGAATCCTATTTTCAATCAATGGATTGAGTTGATTGACTTGATTCCATTCAATTAAAGAGACAACGAAGAGGGCGATTGAAGTGTGTCAGAACTAATAAGTGAAGAAGATGAGACAGTACAATGGAGGATTACCATACCAGAGGGATCGGAGCTGAGGATTTGACTGATATTGTGAACCGTGACGGATATCCCTTTGTTAGCATTAGAATCCGCCATTAGTCTGAGCTGCGTAGCCGTGGAAGATGGTACGGAAGCCGGACGAGTAAACAGAGGAGGAGAGAGAAAACCGAACGCCGGCGAGGTAATCTTACCGGCGGTGTGGAGGAGAGAAGGAAAGAAGAGGAGCTTGAACATGAGTTATGAGGAAGACTATGATTCATCCCCAAATTGACTCATCTCTCCTCAGTCCTCACTGATTTGCCATTTTTGGAGCTAACATATTGAGTGCTCGCATAAAAAAGTCAAACTGTCACAAAATTGGGGTTTTTGGACTTCAATAATACCAATTTTGGCGGTTGGATATTAATAATATAAACTATTTTCTTGGACACTAGCAGTTTGAACTATTGACCTATTTTCCTCTAACAGTACACCATCGATTTGTTTTGGTTTTAAGTTTGGGAGGTCAAAGAGCTTTGGTCCCGACCCTGGATCCCTTTTGCCTCACTCTCTCGTAGTTTTGGAGGGTCTTCTCGGGATTGGTTTCATTGGCGTCCTTGAGATGCAATTTTCACGACTTCGAACTTTGATCTCTCCTCTATATATATCAAATTAATCTACAAAAACAACGAAAAACACACTAAGACACGTTTATTAAAGCGAGAAACAAGTTTGATCATTAAGTATAAGAGGGAGATTTAGCCTCAAAACCGAGCCTATAGATATTAACTCAAAAAGGTCGTGGTTGAAATTATTAAATGTGAAGAGTGTCATGCGCAAATTTTCCACCACTAGCCTATGTGATAAAAGTCAACTTAGAAAGAAAAAAAAAATATCATATATATAAGTTACAAATATTAATACACAATTAAAATAATGTTTACTAGTTTTTTATAATTAATATTCGTCAGTAGTTAATTAGTCCTTCTTCCACGAACTTACTAATCAAAAATATATTATTACTGCTTATATATAAAAAAAAGATTATATTAAAGTAAAATTTAAAAGATATTATAATGTAGAAGTCCCATAAAAAAAATATTATTGTTCTATATATAACATAATGATAGATAAAAAATTATTAAAACTTTAATATATTTTTATTTTGAATATATAATTTTAAACTTGACTCTTAATTTACACAATAAAAATTTGTTATAGTTTTTCTCTTCATATTGTTCATCATAAAATAAGAACATCGCAAGTTATCTATGTAGATTTTTATATTTATAACATTACAATTCAAAAGATTGGTATATCAAATAATTATTTACATTAAGAAAATATATCATATCAAGATACTACACATTTTTTATAAGATATTAATTCTAAAGTTATATTTACTCCTAAAAATAAATGAGCTAAATTGATAAAAATATTTACCGTGCATCGCACATGATATTAAAAGCTAGTTATGTATTAAGACAATATATGTGTCTTGAATCAATTATAAGCACAAAACATTTACTGCTTACAACAGTAAACATAAATGATATCATAATTATATCAACTATATTAGAGAATGCATATTTTTCACACAAATGTATGAACAAATGAAATTAAAATAATTTTCATATAATTTATAAGTTGTAACGGTAGCATTTTTGTTATTTTAATTTTTAATAGTCTGCAATGCACACCTTTTACTCGTATAATATATTTGAAATACTATAAAATATATCTATATAAAAGTTTTTTCCATGATAAATATAATCATATCAATTTACATTATTGATTCTTATATACATTCAATAATTAATAGTCAAAGTTTACCAATTTTTGGCGGGATGTGCCCCATACAGTGCCCTATAGATAATAACAAACGAAAATGATAAACATCTTGGGGTAAGGCACATCAATCTTAAGTGTCTTATCTTTTTATAAAATCTATAGCTATAAATTAAAGTGAAATACATGAGACTTCTTTAACTATAAAAATATATAAACATAATATAAAATCACACTTTTATCTATAATTTTTAAAATTTATGAAAAAACGTCTAAAATATGCCTAAAAAATGTGATTCATTCGTTAGGGTGTCAATTTTAATTTAATTATTGGTGAAACCAACACATTTCAAACTTCGTACAATTGATACTTAATAGCAACTATCAAACAAATTGGGGTAAAAAATGATAATACATGTTAATTCCAAAAAATAGGACAGTTATTTTATAAATAGTGTCATGCCCAAGACAGTCACAAACAAATGGAGGGAGAATATTATTTTTAAAGTCTCGTAGTGTGTAATGGCGGCCAGATGACTATGAATTATGGTGATTCAAAAGTTTTGTTATTTTCTCATATGTTAACTTGGACCAACTGACCAAGTTATGATTGGAAGAATTTTGGTTTTGTTTGCAAAGAGTGATATTCCCGGACAGAATACAGTCCCAGTTTTAGTGCTCGCAAAAAATTCGGGTCGAATAAATTTGGACATTGCTAAAATTCGGATGAGAAATTCATGTTCGGGCCCATTCGGGTTGAAACGGGTTGGACAATTCGGACGAAGCTAAATCGGGTTATGACAACATAAAAAAGAGAAATTTCATGTCTGAATAAGCAGTCAATTCAGACGAAAAATACATGTTCAAACCCGATTTTTTTCAGGTCAGACAATTCGGGTCAGACAAAATTTCGCCAACTCTACTTTGGAAAACAGTGTACTGTTGAGGCACTGAAGAAAGTTCAGAGGCGGATCAATTCATCACCTACCTCTTCAACCCATCTGACCAAGACCAGACCTCTTTCATACACTTGGTTAACTATATAATACTGCATTTAATCCCTCAATATATCTATCTCATTCTCTGTAAACACCCACCTTAATTTGTTTTCTTATTTTACAGATTATAGATTTAGGTTAGCCCAGGAATAGCTGGCAAAGCAAGAATATAATGTCCTCATGCCGTCTTACATCGCTTAGACGTTCTCTAGCAGACTTGGGTATGCACATTGCCTGGAATGATTTATGCAACCATGAAGAGTATGCAGCCTCACCAAACATCAGTGAAGAAGACAATGCCCATGAGCATCATGAGACCAAGAGACACCTGCTGAACAAGGTCATCAAGGGTGACACCAGTGTTGTTCATGCCTTGCTTAAAGCTAGGAAATTGTGTATGTTTTCTATGTATACCTTCCCATTTAGTATTACAGTACCCTCAGAAGGAAATTAAGACTAATATATGCATTTATTGTGCAGCGACATTGCGAGGGATGGGGTTGTTGAAGATGAACCCTGGAGATGTAATGAGTAAAAGCGATGAGAATGGAAGGAAGCCTCTGTCCATGGCTGCTCACCAAGGCTACCTGGAAGGAGTATCCTACTTGCTCACAAAGTTTCCCAAGTATGCAGATGAACCTGATGAGGATGGCTCGTATCCTATACACAGTTCTGTTATGGGTGGCAATGTTCAGGTTGTGGCAGAATTCCTGGGGAAATGTCCGCACACAATCGACCAAACCAACTCCAAGAATCAAACCATTCTTCATGTTGCTGCTTTGCACTCGAGAATTTCTGTTCTTGTGTTTCTGTTGACAGCCCATGGAAGTAGTATTGAGAAAGCACTTTGTTATAGAGATAATGACGGTGCTACTTTCATTGATTATGTGACAAGAAACCCAAAAAAAAGAGCAGGGAAGTGTGTAAATCAGACTAGTTAGGTACTGATTAATTTCTTATACCATTGTTTGGAAAGTGGATGTAACTATGTGAGCACAAAGGGCCGGCTCAGATGTGGTAGGAGTAGATTTGGGTACCATATAATGCTCCCGTGTACACGGCTCCCTTTTTTTTTTTTTTTGTGTGTGTACTAGATTGCTTATAAATCAAAATATATGTTCGTAAATTTAAATTACAATGTTTATAAATTAATATATGAATGCTTATACGAGAGCACAATGCTCCCGTGTACCCAACTCCTCTTTTTTTTTTTTTTTTGTATGTACTAGAATGTTCTAGCACAATGTTAACCTAAGACACCTGGTTTAGCAGATGACATGACACTAGATATGTGAGTTTGGCAGGCTAGTATTAAAGTCATAGGATGAGGAAGGGTACCGTGCTATCCTATTGAAGAAGAAGAAGAGGGGTCATAGATACGTCTCCTTCAATTTCACTCTCGGTCTCTCACCATCTCAAACCCTAACTCCTCTCATCTCCCACCGCTGGTCCCCAACACAGGCGACTATTGCCACCCCCATCTCATTGTCGTCGATGAAAATTGTTCCGTCACAAAATCACAACTAAAATTGTTCTTCTACTACCCTCTAGCACATCTCCTTGAATTGCAACTCCCCTTGTCCCTTCTTTTTTTAGGTGAATTCTGGGCTGGATGATTTTCAAAGAGCAAAGAAGAAAATAAAAATAAATAAATAAATTTGTTGGTTGGTATGACAAGTCAACATTGTGGACCCCATGATTTACAATAAATTAGGACTTCATAGCCCTATTAAGCCTTCTCCGTCAATTTGTTTGTTGGGTTGTCCCTCAAAGATCAACTACCCTTTATAAAAAGGTCTTACAACTGGGCTTGTTTTATTACCCTTTTGTTTAGGGTTTTTTGAAATTGTTTTTTTCTACGAATCTATCAGAATCAGTCTCCCCAATAACTTTTGTTCATGGGGATAACACTACCAACATTTGAATCCCTCATACTGCGCTAAAACATTTCATGGAAGGTTTGTTGTTGCTTTTATCAAAGTTCATACAAAAATCTTTTACTATACCCACTTAATCCCTAATCTAGCAAATTTGCTATTCAAGTTGGACAATATTTCCCCAGCTCTAGCAGGTTACTGGGGTCTCCTTCAGATTGAGAGCTTTGCACTGTGGGGCTAGGCATCCATAGTTGACGGTTATAACAAAGAGACACTTTAAACTGCTATTTATGCAAACAAAACTAATGAGAACTAAGTAGTGTACATCAAACTTCAATCCCAAATGGCCTACAATCATAAACCAACCATTCCCTCCCCACCACAGCGAGGAAAAAGAATACAAACACATGCTCGGAAAGCAACCAGCAAACATTAAACTTTATCAAACAATATACAAGAACAGTTAATGGAAAGAGTAGGTTCATTGCATATGACTACATGAGATCAGAGTGAATATCATCCCATTGCAGATGTCTTGGCAGCAAGATGTGTCATTGCCCTGCGGTGGTACAAAGACCTCAGTTTCTTGTACTTCTGGACAAATGCCCCCACCTCAATCTCCCTATCCAGGAACTGCTGGTGAAGGGCATCCGATTCCTCATCTGTCTTGTTCATTGCATCTGCAAAACACAACACCACATTTCATGTAAAAACATAACTTTTTATTATCGAGTTGTTCCATTCACTATACTTTTTCAGTATCTGAAATAGGTCCAACAAAGCCCACACGAGATACGATCCAATCCAACCAAATGTATGAGGAAAACCAAAAGTTGCGTGGATGCAGATAACATGCACTCCTTTAATGTCCGTGCACATCTATTTTTTGGACATAAATTTGAATTTAAATCTTGCTTTTATTTGTTTATGTTTCAAATATTTTTATTACATCATAATTAAATGACTTCTGTAAGTCTTTTCCATCTCCCCTAGAACCTACACCTGCAAATAATGATGTTTTTCGAGGTTATACTGCGTAACTGGGGGCCAAAATGGAAGTTGTATGTTAATGGCTAATGTTTCTTTGGCTGCCAAGTCGTTCGTTGCAGTTTTATGCAAAACCTTTAGCCCGATTTGGTCTTTGAATAATCGAAAAGAAAGTATTAAATGGCTTATGTAAGTCTTCTCAAAACTACCAATGATTGACTAATTAGGAATATGTATTTTCTACACGGAACAGAGCAACTTTGGCAAAACAATGGATTACAACTATTCAAGTCAATGAAGTATAACTCAGATAAAGGCTTCATTTGAGGTGTAGTATATGATCAGCACGGAAACCAAAAGGCTGTGGAGATTGATCAGACAAGTATGCCCAGGGTGCCCACAGATAAGGATTACAAGTTCTCGAAAAATTTATTCAAAGCATACGGATACCAGAAGTGGTGCAACTGCAAGGGTAGTAAGTCTCAAAGGTTTCCACTCAATTGCAATGCCTACTCTTCAGGTAAGACTGGCAAGTAACTTCTGCCAACCACCCAGCAGGGGCCAAAATATAAAAGGAAAAAAAAAACACTTTTGCTGAGAGCCTTAGTTGGCTAGGGAGGAAAGAAAGGGAAAGGACAGGATTTCATTTTTCTTTTCTTGGAAGGGGGCAGTACCTCTTACAAAAAATAAGAGAAAGAAGAGTGGGGGTTAGATATATTGTTTTTTGGGGGCCGTCTAGGGAATCTCTGTCTTTGATTCCCCTCATGGACGATAAACTCTATACATCTCAATTCTCATGGTTACCTCCTCAAAAATGCCGAAACATGATGGCATTGTCATACTCACAAAACAACACTCCATGCAAAGGAGATGATGAATGCTCTTCCAACTTAGCTAGGGGTCTAGATCACGCAATCAGCCACCAAAAGAAAAGTTTGCTTGATTTGTTCATGCAATTTATATCAGAGTATCAAAGAGCATGCCTAGATATTTAACATAAACTAAAAAGACTCAAGCAGCAGAAATACCAGACTTCAGAAACCTAGCATTTTTTTCTATCTCTGTTGTAAATTGACAAGGACAATTGTGACAATCCTGCTTCCAACTTACCTTGCAATTTGTGCAGAAGTGATGCTGGAGAGTAGCACTTCTCAATATCTTGCTTTTGTCTCTCCAAGTCTCTTAGTTTCTCCTGAGCTGCAGCTAACTCTGTTGTACGAATGATTCTACACTGCAACATATGACAACAAAGGGAGTGTTATTTGCCATAGTTCAAGTCAAAAGGCATGAGAAGACTCACAATGGACCGATATCTGGAACTTAACTTGATTCCTCAACTCCGTCATCTGTGCCTCCTTGTCCAAATTCCCTCCTGAATAAGAAAAGTGCATAAGGAGTTAGACAAATTGATTGGCATACTTTCCACTAGGCATATGATAAACTAAAGAAGCTGACTCACTGGCAAGCTGGAGAGTTTCCTTGTGCAGTTCATCTCTAACCTGATCACAAAATATAAAATATGTCAGAAACTGATAACTAAAGCACCATTGCTGCTTTAAGGTCACAATAAGCATTAACATAAGAGACTACCCACAAGAACGAGTGAATGACTAATAAAGACAAGGTCACAGAACAGGCTCATCCAATAGGCAACAACAAAAATCCAACGAATCACACCTTTATTCGTGTCTAGTAGCTGCAAAAGAGACTGGGCATCCACCTAATTCGCTTACAGTTTCATTCTCAGCTGCCACAAGCAACTTCACAGCCACAACTTAAGATTAAAACACCCCCCCCCCCCCCCCCCCCCCCCCCCAAAAAAAAAAAAGAAAAAAAAAAGAAACAGACGGAGACAATTTTCCCTACTAGGGCCTTTCCTCTCAATTTTCAACATTTGTGTGCATACTTGATACATAGAATTGAAAAGTAATCGAAAATAATCAAGAAAGAAAAGCTCATCAAGTGTTCAAAGTTATTAACAAAAACTAACACAGAATCCTCAAGGTCTCAAACCCACACAATATGTTTGGTTCATTTTCAGCACACTTAACCAAGATCAAAGCACAATGCACAAAAACCTGCAACTAAAATATGAACCAGGAACTCACACATTAGCCAGGCATCTCTATTGGTATTGCACCCATACATGGAGTAAAGATGACATCCATTGCGCACATAACAGAAACAAATTTATAAACACACAACTAAACCGGCAAGGTGGCATCCCGGATAACTCACATTGTTTTGGGTCTTGACTTGGTCAAGAGACAATAAAAATTGGTTGTACATCTCCTTGTCAGTCAAAAGTTTTCTCAGCTCGTCAACACTGCATACAAAAAAAATTGAATTCATGAGTGTAATAATGCAAGCCATATTGGTGATCAACCTGATGAGAAAAGAGCCTAGTTTGCACAATATTCCCTTTGAAATTAAATGTCATAATATGCTTGTAACAATTGATTCAACAGTTCTCAACAAATTTGTAGAGACGAGAAGAGCAAAGCTTCAAAGTTCAAAGAATACCAGCATCCAACCCATGCAAAGTGATCTTGGACATGGATCAAGAATGAAGACAACCATAGAAGTGCGATATTTTCTAGTTTGTCGGTCAACAACACAGATCCCCAACCATCCATACATTATTAGACTATTCGTCATCAGAAGCAGTCCTCATAATTTGCCTAAAGCACTCACCACATGTTTAATAGTCCTCAACAATCAGATAATATTATGCCCACAAAGAAACTCTAGGATTTCTCTTCCCATGCAAGGACCATGTGAACAGAAAACATAGATATTTCCCCCCAAATCAGTTCAACAGCTGAGATTTGAGGCTGAGCTTGACAGAAAGCATTCAATTATGTGCCAATTACAGTTATATTTCACAATTTTAAATTAAAGAAATCCAAATGAAGGGCACTATATAGATTTTCAACACCCCGTGGCAATGCGCACACACACAAAGTCCATCAATGAACACATGTATGATAATGTGGAGAACTGAAAAGGAAGACAGAGAGAGAACACGCAATGGAGCAACATGCAAACAGAAATTCATAAGAAATAGGGACTAATATTGCAATCGTTTAAAAATAATGTATAATATCCAAATAAGGATTAGAGAACATCCCAATGCAGTGGTTTTAGAAGTTTATTGATACTTGAAAGATCTTTGTAAATCCCCATCTAAGCACCCCCCCCCCCAACAAACATATAATCTGTATCACATAGATCTGCGGGAAGCGTTGGATATGAACACTCATCCAAGAGTGAAACTGGCATGTTTGCAGGGAAACTGAGAGAGCTTAGCCTAATGTAATGTGTATGGATATTGGCACAATATCATATTCAAGTGCCATGCTTGATCGAGGTACGTCAAGACATATTTGACATACTTCATACTATCATATAACTTTTCTGCAAGCAATGGTAATAACTTATAAATACATGACCATAAAATGCAAGAATGAAGCAAAAGCAAGATTACCTCTTGTCCTTCAACGATGAGATTATTCCAGCAGCTTCAGCAGGTGAGACATGAGCAGGCGACTGAGGCCTTTCATAAGGCCTTTGCATATTATAGTTGCTAGAAGCAGTGCCACCAGCCGTTGATGGTCGGGAGGAGCTTGGGGAGTCAACTACAGATGGAGAGTACCACGACTGTCCAGGGACATCTTGTGGATGAGGTTTTGGCTCTTGCTCTTGTGAACCCCTGTAAACAAGCAACATGAAGACTTTGATATAAACTAATGCATTAATGGAATATCAAGGTGATGCAGAAGAGTATTTCCCCAATCATAGTTAGAACTTAGAAGGGCACAGGACCTATCAAACCTAGGATAAATAGGTAGTGAAATACTTAAATTCAACTATTTTTCTTTAGTATGCCCAAAGAAAAAAATGAGATTTTCAGCTGGCATGGAATTTTATAGCCAATTTCCAGAAAAAGGAACCAGTAGGGAAAAAAAAGATGTAGCCCAACAGTGTATTGATTTGATGACAACATTTGAAGAGATTGCTTCATTGCATGGAGCATAAGTTAGGTTTTCGGATTGAAGGCATTGAAAAGCAAAAGAGCATGAGTGTAGATAATTCGCAAAAAAACCTTAGATGCAAGCAAAAAATTAAACTGTGAAACATGGACAAACAATTTGAAGTTTTCGCCTCAATGATTTCGGAATCAAAACAACGGAGAATACAGCTAAAGCATTCAATTAATCATGGTAATGTTAAATAAAGATTGCATACCAGAACCTGAACATCGGGGAATTGAACAACTCCGACAAATACTTGGTGGATTAAAACCCCAATGAAACCAAAGGATCACCCTGAAAGCACAGAATACAATTAGACAATTTAGATATTCAATCACAAGTACAAACAGTAATAGCATAGCAACATCCTCTCGACATTCAATATTTTCATCGCAATTGCAGCACACAACCAGCAATTTTTAATGTCCAATTAAATTTGAAAACAACAAACCCAGACCAAGTCAAATAACTGCCTAATGATATCCAATCAACGGAAAACCCACCAATAATGCAATAAAAAAAAAAAGAAATTAAATCGATTAAACAACGAATTAACGAAGTAACCTAAAAGTAACAAATTTGAAAAACCTAACCTTCAAGACGAAGCCGAAATCTTGGGGCAGAAAGAGGGAAATGAAAATTCCGTTCGCCGGAAAACTCTGTGAATCGGCCGGAGATCGACGCAAGGAATGGTGCCGGTTGTATGGGAAATTGGGGTTTTGGTTTTATCGTGTGAAACTTCCGGGAATGGGTTGTGTTATGTTCGGTATACTTGGGATCTCAACTTTTTTTTGTTCTTTGTTACCGCGTCCTATAGTCATTTGGTTGCTTGACCAACAAATGTGGTTATTTTCCCCTGTTAGCTGTTTTATTTGTTTTATATTATTTATTTTTTGAAAATTATACCATTAAATTTTAAATATTTTGATCATAAATTTTTTAATATTTATAATAATTTATTATATAAAATTACTATCATTAGATTTTTAATAAAAAATATTATTCTAAAATTATAGTATTAATTGCAATTGTTAATAAAAATATTGTATGAGAAATCTTTAATCAAAGAATAAAATTAGAGACTGTGACAATCAATTAAAAAACAAATAATATGGCACTGAGGGAGGACGTGTTATATTGATTATTTGTAATAATTATTTTTGTAAAAAGCAGATCAAACAATGTGTAACGAGACTTCTTTATTTGAATTTCAATTGTGCCTTAGTTTTCATTTTTAGTGTCTATTTAAACGTTATAACTTTTTAATTCTAGTTAAGAAATATTTTGTTTTTGCTTCCATCAAAACTTGAACTTTGAAAATAATCATGGAAGATGAAATAGTTACCACTTGACAACCATTTCTCTGATATCACTATTGTTACATACAAAACCAAAATTTTATTGACAATTTCAAAGTGGAATTAATATGAGATTGTTTGATAGAATATATACTATGAGAGTTAATGATAGATAAATGATAAAAGAAACTTAATATATTTTTATTTAGAAAATATAATTACAAACTTATGTCTTAATTCATATAATATAAATTCATTTTAAATTTTTTTCTCTAATTAATGATTACAAAAACGAAAATTGTTAGCTGTGTTACTAGTTTTTTTTCTTGTGAGAAGCCTGGGGAATTATATGATTCATATATTTAAAATGCTAGGAAAGTGTCCTAAAATCACCAAATCTCTTGATCCCACAATTATTTGTTTCCTAATTATATTAGGGTATTATTTAGGTTTCCTTATTATGTTAAGTTTCCTAATTGTATTAGATTCTAAATCTAATTGGAGTGGGAGTCAAGTTAGGTTATAGGGAGTTTTCCCTATAAATAGGGTACATGTTTCTCCACCAAAACACATCGGTAAACACAGAGAGCTAGAGAGAGAAAAATATTGAGAGAGAAAGTGGTCTCACCGATATTTTTCCCAGTGTATCCTGAGAGATTGTGAGTTGAGTGTTGAGAAATTGTTATTGTAATCTCCTTTGTGGATCGTATCACACCCTGTGATAGTGATCAGGTTATACTCCTCCTTTCTCATAGTGGATTATTTTCTCGTCGTCCGTGGGTTTTTCTCCGAGTTCGTCGATTTCCCACGTAATTCTGGTGTTTGATTTTATCGCTTATTTTTCGTTCCTAAATTTTGTCGTAATATCCGTCATCTCGTTTTCGATTCTATTATTCGCTTCTGTTGTTACCTTGTTACTTACTTTTCTCTAACATAAAAGTTTTTGGCTCCAAATAATTCGTGTTGAGGGTCTTGGGATTTGAAATGATGCAAAGTGACTTTTTGGCTAATGACAATCTATACTTTTATCTTATTTTCTAATAGCATAATATTGCATTTTTTGGCAATGGAAAAATGATGTGGCCACCAGACTACGTGTTGTTGGCCAAAAGGCATAGACTCTCATTAGCCGAAAAAACACTTTTTCCATTGCTCATGCCATTTTATCGTTGTCGAAAAATGTTAATATTTTGCTATGAGAAAATAAGATAAAAGTATAGACTGTCATTAGCCAAAAAGTCACTTTGAATTATTCCAAGTCACAAGACCCTCATCACGGATTATTTGGAACCAAAAACTCTAATTTATATATATATATATATATATATGTATGCAAAAAAAAAACACAGGCTACATTAACAAACGAACATGTACAACAACAACAATATAAGCTACCCGATTACAAGTTTAGAGCAATGTCTATGATTTTCCTAGCTTCCCTATGACATTTTGCATAACTTAAACAACGAGTCTTTACATCATTTTTGATCACTTGGACTAGGAATGAGCAGTTCTTTCCTTGTTTTATGGACTCGGGAGTTCCTCTCCTGCCAAATGGTATAGACGTACGCACAAAAAATAGCATAAATGAGCCACCTTTCAATACTTGGAATTTCCATTTTCACTATTGCATTGACAAATATAGCATAAGGTGCCCAATTGGAGAGCAAGTTGCGAATGCTTTTATTCAGAGGGCAACTTACGAAGAGATAATTGGGGGTTTCTTCATCTCCATTGCAGATGGGGCAAAGGGAGTTGCCAACCCTTTTCCATTTCCTTGTTTTGGCCTGAATTGGTAGATGACCCAACAAGCACACACATATGTAATGAGGCATGTCGGGGAATGGTGAGATCACCCCATGGGATTTGCGACCAAGGAGGGTTTTCCAGATGAGATAGCTGTCATAGATAACTATGCGACACTTTATAGCTTGAAAGTTTCCATCTCCATTGCAGACGAGGCAAAGCAAGCACACCCAAATGCCCCACTTCCATCTGGCCCCAGGTGCCGAACCTCATTTGAAGATTTCCTTGATGTCACATAAGTGCTTGATCTCACATAAGGAGAGGTAGTTTCACCAAGAAGTATTCTTGATATATTTTGTACGAATCCATTTGACCCATATGATTTCTTTGTTACTTTGGATATCCTAGGCAAGTTTAGCAATTAAAGTCGTGTTCCAGAGTTCCAGATTTCGAATCCTGATCCCACCAAGCTCCTTCGAGGCACAGGTCTTGTCCCATCCCATCATGGGTGTTTTTGCATACTCATGGGAAGCCCCCCCCCCCCCAGGAAATTTCGACAGTATTTGTTGAGCTGATCAATCGTATGCTATGGGAGGATTAGGATCTTTGCCCAAAAACTATAAATCCCCATCAAAAGATTCAATAGCTAGTTTATCAACGTCACCCTTCCTGCATAGGAAATATTTCTAGTTTTCCATATCTTTATACGCTTTAGTATCTTGTCTACTAGGACATTACACTCATTTTTTGTCAGATTACAGGAGGAGATTAGGATGCCTAAATATTTGATCCATATTTCCCGAGGGTGCTTAGCATAGGAAAAATAACAAAAGTGGGTCCAAGCTAGTTTTCCTTCTAGTCAAGCTCGGATCGCTTTTGAAGCACCAAATTGATCGTCTAGGAAGCGTAGGGGTGTTTTGGTCATTACACAAGGGTCGGGATGGAACCATGGAGGTTCAAGTCAATCCCCAAAAAGAAACCTCGAGGAGGCTAAGAAGAAGTCATGAGGGAACAAAGTCAAGCCAAGAGAAGTAAGTTAAAGAATATTATGTTTTTGGGCAAAATTGGACAACAAGAAAAGACATATCTTCACTGTTTTGGTTATAACTACTTCAATATAACTCCGATGACTACCAAATTTGGTGAGCTTATAGTACACATCTAATGTTTTCCATCAATATATTATATGGCCAAATCGAAGTTAAAACGAATAAGTTATGTGCATTGGAAGTCAACTAACGCAGGTAGGCGCTACTCGCGCCACAGGGACGCTGGCAGTGCCTCTCAACTCTTCTTACGCGAAGCTTTTCTGGAGGAGACGCTGGTAGCACCTGGGAGACGCTGGCAGCGCCTCTCCCTTATCGCCCAGCACGCGTGTTTAGTCCCAATTTAGGGGCTAAATACCACTCATTTACGCCCAAGTCTATTGCCGTTCCCTGGTAAAATGGTTATTTATTACGTGTTTTGTGATTTTTAGGTATTAAGTTCGGAGAATAATAAACGGGGGCGAAGTTGCGGAAAAAGGCGATAACTCGGTCATCCCGAGACCTTTGGAGCCGATTTGATGCCGTGGTGAAGACCCGGGAAGCAAGGGAGACCAGCCGTGCGTAAAGGAGAGGGATTTGGGGCAAAAAGGCTAAGTATGGGGGCATCCAGGCTCGTAGCGTTCGCTACAACAGCTGTAGCGATCGTTACGCCCCCTTAGATGGAAGATCACTTGAAGAGCGTAGCGGTCGCTACGTCTATTGTAGCGATCGTTACGAGCCCAGGCAGAAGGTTCTACCCAAGGCCGTAGCGGTCGCTACCCCATTCATAGCGCCCGCTACGATGAAGCCCTGATTTTTAAAGTTTTCCTACTGATGGTCGTAGCGTTCGCTACGCCTTCCGTAGCGTTCGCTACGGATGATTGACTGGGTCGCGACGCTGGGCATAGCGGACGCCTTGGAGCTGAAATGTTCGCCTGCTTGTCAGAATCTAACGCTACGATGTCCGTAGCGTTCACGACGACCTTATTTCCTGCATAATTTTCGGCCAAAACAACTGTGTTCTGGCCCTTCTTCCCCTTTGTTTAAATAGTCCGTCTTGTCATTTCAAGGGGGGTTTTTTTAGCAAAATCAAAACTTGAGCTTTATTTTCTTTCTCTTTACATCTTCTATCTTTCAAGAGTTTTAGGATTAGCTTTTGGGGGATTAACTTCTACTTTGTTGATTAATTACTTTCTTCAATCAAGGCCAATTGCTCTTCATCATTTGGGTATTATTGCTCTTCATTTATTGCCAATTTATTACTCATCCATTTAGGTATAATCTCTTTTCTCCTCATTTTAATGTTTCCAAATGCTTTGTTGCTTGTGTTTAGTGTAGTTTTATGTTGTTAATCATAGTGGTTAGTTTTAATATCCATCCTTTGAGTAGAACCATGCTAGGGTTTTATTGGTTGTGTGTTGCTAATTTCTCCACCATGTCTAGAGGCTAATCTTCCTTGAGGTGAGGGGGTGATTAAGGCCTTAATGGGTTTTGGCTAAGGTGTTTATTGATTAAATTGTGTTTTAGTTGGAGGAGTCTATTTCCACTTGGTGTCTTCTCATTGGGGGTGGCGGTTCAAGGTCCGAGAGCTCCTTGAATCGTTATACACTCAATGGGAAGCCTAGAGTGGGATAGTTAGGTCTACGCTTACGAGGGTAAGTGTAGGCTTAACTAGGAATTAACGCAATTCTCAACCCCGATGGTCCATAGTGGACATAGGGTAGTTAATTTGAATCTTCCTCGAGGGAGGAGATTCATCGTGGCCCCTTTCCCGCGTTGTTCCATGGATAAATCCAACTTTATGCGCTTTAGTCATGAAAACTCCTTGATCAAAGATTCTGTTAAGTGTCTAAAACCCCCGAACCTCTCTTTGTCTAATTATCACCTAGTTAATCATCTTTCTAGTTTTAATTTTGTCATAATCAAAGTGATCTTTGCTCCGTAATTTATTTCTTGATTCAAGGCTAAAACCGAAACAAAATACGAGAATTTAGGCCACAGGCTCCCTGAGTTCGACAATTTACACCGGCCTGCAAACCGCTGTACAACGCGTTTTTTTTCGGCTTCATTTTGTTGTTTTCTTTTCCCCTTTCTCCCCCTTACCTTTATATATATACTTGTTCCCCCACCTCCATTAGGGAGTTTTGAAGCTTTTAGGAATTAGACTCAAAAATCCTCTCACTTAGGGAGTTTGTAATTGTGAGTTTTCAAACTCTAATCAATGAAAGCTAATCCTTTGGGTGGAAATGGCTTGGTGATTTCTCTTATTTGTGAGTGGGTGTTCTTCCTACACTCTTTGTGAGATTTCTTGGGTGCTTCAAGACTCTTTGCTTGTGGAAAATCCTTGTGCAAGTGATTGAACATTTTAGTTCAATTGGGTGAGTGATTACTCTTTACAATTGTCCATATCCCTTTTAATTCTTGTTGTATTTGTTGTTGATCTCCAAAACCCAAAACCCTAAAAATTAGTGGTAGTTTATTGAGTTCTAAATTGGGGTTTTCTCAAACCCTACGTAGTTAGTGGATCCTTGGCCTCCCTTATTTATCTATTCGAAGAACCCCCGGGTTTCACGGATCAATATATGAAAGGCAGAGACCCATGCGCGAAGCCCTTTCTTGCAATAGCGGAGCAATATGATATGTCCCTACACCTCCAAACATAAACTCTAATTTTGTTGTATTTGTTATGAGCCCCGTTACTCCAGAAAAGTGGCATAAAAGCATGCATAAGAGTACATATCGAGGCACTTGTGGCTAAAGCAAATAAAATTTGGTCATCTGCGAACATTAGGTGAGTCATCTGTAGATTCCTGCAGTGTGGGTGAAACTTGAAATGGGGTTGATTGTTAGCATAGCTAGTGGGAGTTCGATCAAAATAAGTATTCTATGGTGAACACAAAAAGGAGATGGGACATGGGGTCATCTTGTCGAAGGTCCCTTCCCCCCTGGGAAAGACTTTGATCTTCTCTCATCCATACAGATAGTAAAAGTGGGGGTGGTCACACAAGCCATAACACAGTCAATAATCCGACTTGAAAAATGGTAAGCTCGAAGGGCATCAGCAATAAAGTCTCAATAGATTGAATCAAATGCCTTTTGAGGTCGATTTCATCATACACCTGGGCGAGATAGAAGATCTTGTGTAGCATCAGGCGATTTCTTGGCAGAGCAAAACATTGTGAAGGAGTTCCCTCCCCGGGACAAAAACTTATTGGCTCAGAATCACAAGTGAAGGAAGAGCTTCTCGAATTCTGCTGGCAAGGATTTCAGTCACACATTTGTAAAAAGGTGTTACAAGAGGCAATGGGATGAAACTCCATAGGCTTGGAGGGATTTGGGACGTTAGGGATCAGGGCCAAGTTTGTAGAGTTCATGTTTTTTATCAACTTCCCCGTGAAAAAGAACTCATGTGCTGCTTCACAAACTAATTAAGTCTCCGATAATATCCTAGCTAGCCTTATAAAAACCACTTGAAAATTCGTCCGGGCTCGGGGTTTTATCGTTCGAGATGGAAAACATTTCTTCTAAGATTTCCTTGTCGGTAATGGACCTTCTCATATGGATTTGTTGATCAGGAGAAAGATAGGGGCCTATAGCAAAGACCTCCCTACTGCTTGGTGTCCTAACAGTTTCCTACCGACCCAAAAGGGCACCATAATATTGCTCCAGAACTTCTGTGACTTCCTGAAAGCCATGAACCAGTTGGCCCTCCTCATCTTCGATGGTTTACACAAAGGTCTTGAGCTTTCCTTTGTCGCATTTTGGCAAAGAATAGTTTGGAGTAGCTGTCACCCAAGAAACTCCAATACATTTTGCTTTGTTGCCTCTTCATGAGAAGAGTAGAGTGGAGAATATTCAAGTATAATTTCCTCTCTTCTTTTTCTTTCAGTTGAAGATTGACATTTTCAAGGCCACTCATCAGCTCCTCTGGACTTGGGCTAGTCGTTGCCATGCAATAATCTCTTGCCTGTGGATGTCATAGTATTTATCCTTATGCAACTTCCTAAAGATGGGTTCTAATCGTCGGTGCAGCTCCTGGAGTTGGTATAACTTATGGCCCGAAGGAATGGTGAGCAGGGTTTGTTTTAGTAGCCCAACAAAATTTGGGGATTGCTCCACATATCACAATATCTAAAGGGTATTCTCTCAGCAATACGATGAAGAAAAGTGATAATTATGGTCGAGTGATTGGAGAGACCTGCAACTGTAATCTGGATATGCATATAATCAGTAATTAAATGCCAATGCAAGCTAGTTAGGAGCCTGTCTAACCTGGATCGAGCATGATTGTTGGTCCAGGTATAGAAATTTATCATGTAGCTTGGTTCATGTAGGGAACAGTCATAAATATATTGCATAAATGGTTGGGTGACAAAAGATTCCACAACAGCACCTCCTACTCTTTCATCCTCCTTTGTGATTGCATTGAAGTCCCCTAACACTCCCCATGGTTCATTCATTTGATCCGCTATAATCCTAAGAGAGTTCCAAAGACCTTTTCGCTTCTGTGCATGACTGCTCCCATAAACCCAAGTGATGTAGAAAATAGTCGATGTCTCAAGTAGACAAACTTTTGTGTGTATATGCTGACTTGAGCTGTACACAACTGTCACGTCATAGAATATGGGATTCCATGCCACCTAAATAGGAACCTTAGCACCATGATGGATGTTAGTAAATGTATTCCATGTGCTAAAAAGTATATGATTCACATCATCAATATTGTGAGGGGAAACTTTTGTCTCATACAACCCTACAATTCCTACTCCCTTTTGATGCATGAAGACCCCCAAGTCTTCTTGCTTTTCCGGGTTGTTAAGCCTGTGTACATTTCAACTGAGTAGATTGATCATGGGTGTTTGTTGGTGAGTCGGATTTTTTACCACATTCTCCTTTGTCCAAAGATTCTCCTCCTTGTTCCCCTTGATCTACATCCTTTTCTTGCCCATCCACATCAGGTTCTGCCTTGCTCAAAGCCTCAAAAGTATTATTCATTGGGATTGACTGGCTTTGATCCTTTTTCTTCTGTATCAAAGATGCTTTCGGCTTAATAAACCGTTGCTCATCCACCGTCCTGATGGATGTCGCTTTGTCCAGCTTCTTGTCCTTGTTGCTCCACTCTTTCTCTTTCTTTTGTTGACATTTTGCTGCCTCACGACCTTACTTTTTGCAGAAGTTGCATATAATCTTCTTCCTATAGTTTCCCTCCTCATGTGCAAACATCAGACAGTGGGTGCAACGACTTGGCTTCCAATCATAGTGAATATGTTGCCTTTACAGATGATCATTATGATCTAAATTAAATAATCTACATGGTCAGGAAACGGACCCTTGAGAGGCAACTTTATTAGAATGTTTACATATCCCAATAAACTCGATCTTGAGTATGCTTGTCAGTTTGTATAGGGACTCCTAACAAACTTGCTATCTTGCTCAAACCCTCCATACTCCAATACTTGAAAGGAAGATCATGCATTGTGACCCAGATCAGGAGGGATGTATTAGCCTCTATATCCATTTCAAGATCCTCGTTCCATGGTTTGACTATTAGAGGTCTGTTATCAAAATAGTGGAATGCTTGGGTGAGAGCTTTATCAAGCCCCTGCTGAGAGTGGAAACGAACCAAGAATAATCCTTTCTTTATGTCTGCAATATGAGCCACATCCAAATTTTTCCAAATTCTGCTAATAAATCCATTCATGACATCCATTGGAGGGTTTGCACCCAACACACAATATATGACCGAATTTTGCCAATACTCAATGGATTCAATGACGTCCTCTATTTCTATCTTAGCACACGCGATCCCATCAATTATGGAAGGCTCTACATACCCTAAAGGAAGTCCTTCTTCTTCGAACAATTCCACATAGCTACTATGATGCGTGAATGATTAGCGAACTCGTTCTTCAGTTGTTATTGCATGGGCCTATTCATCACTTAATTTCTTTTCTGGATGGTTTAGCTTGATCGTTTGAGTAGACTTTCCGTGCTCAGCATAAGTCTTTACTGACTGCTTCTATTTTCGACTACCAGTACCAGTGTTTGCCGACGCTGGTTGTCGGCCAGAGTTTAGCGTGGCCCCACTCCTCATAATCGCCACCGTGGCTGTCAAGACCTAGGGCAATATGTGTGTATGTGTGTGTGTGTGTGTGTGTGTGTGTGTGTGTATAGCAAAACATTATCTCACCCAAAGCTGGTCATCGACTAGGTTTATTCGGATATTGTCAAGCTAACTAGCTGCCACCCACAGCTTATAAAAGTAGCACCACATGACGCTACATTGGATTCTACATTAACAAATATGTTTGTGTAGAACATGGGGAAACAGGAGCGTCAAGTTGGCTGATACAATGTGATGGAGCATGGTGTCTTAAAACACTTGAAGAAGGTGTGGTTTTGGTGCTTTTTAATGGGTCAATTATCCAAGAAGGGGGCAACATCCCCTGCCTAGATAGTTCCATTGCACAATTGGAGTTACAGGATGTGGAATCCGCGTTCTTACGGACTAAGAAAACAAGATCAAGGATGCCACCGTCTATACTGACTCGAAGCAAGTTATTTACTACTTTTGAGCTATAGGACCCCAGGAAAGGAGTGACCTTCTTTTCCTGTGATGCGCTACTTAGGTGATTGGGAGCCGCCTAAGGTTACTTAATCCTTAAATAAAGATATTTTTACTTTATGAAATTCATTTTCAGATTGATGAAACTTTATTCATTTATACACCAATTTATAATACAAAAATACTCAAAATTATACAAAAAAATATTTTACAAATGATTTACATTTTAATTATCCATAAATCTTGGGCCGGAGAGGAAAGACGAAGCCCGCTTAGAATAGTTAAAGGCTATGCGGCCTTTAACGATTCTAGGCCAAGTCTGTCCTCGACCCAGGAGAAAATAGGCAGAGGTGACCTTTATCATTTTCTATGCCCTTTTCTCTTAGGCGATTCCTTAATTGATAGGATATAATGTAAAACCATTGGCAAATATTTCTTTAATAATAACGTTTATTTTTCGATAATTAAATTGGCCTATAAAAAAGAAAGAGTCGCCAGCCGATTTAAGGAAATCGACAAACCATAAAACGATAAAAATAACTTCGTTCTACGAACCCGATTTCTAAGTTCGAGGGTAAGATTACGAATCTGAGAATTAAAAGAACTCTCGAATTCGCCTGTTAGAAAACAAATGCAGTTTTCTTGAAATGAAAAGAGCGGGAAGAAGTTTAATAAATTTCACAACATTATATTCTTGAACATGCAATATAAAACAAATGCAGTTTTCTTTTACAAAACGCGTACAAATGAAGGAATCAAAGCACAAATTACATACTTAAATACAATAATAATGAAAAGCAAACATTGCTTAAAGGTGATGGATGAGATGAAAATTGACCCCTTGACTTGACCTCGGTTTGGAGCTTGGATGGTGGGATGTATATGAGAATGGTTAGGAGGGTGGTATGATAATGATGGTATGGAGATGATGAGAGTGATTATAAGAGACTTAGAGAGGGAGGATGGATAATAGAGAGAATTTTGAGAGAGTTTAAGTGGAGTGATGATAATAGTTGGTGATGAATGAGTGAAAATGGTGAGGTATTTATAGGTGGAGAGGTGAGGGATTTGGAGGGAAAGAAGAGGGACACATCCCTACAATCAAGCCTCCTCCATGCAAAAAATTCAAAGACAGGCGGCTTATAGCATTTTCATGGTCAACCGATGTCAATCATGTGAGCTAATATCATGGGATTGCATGGGAGTTATGGCGCCAAAAATCAATTAAATTCGCAAAGGTCAGATGACCTATAGGAATTATGCGCACGGATTGGTGACGTGGCTGGTGAAGGCGGGCCGCTACTGAATGTAAAAGTCAGGCAGCTTATATTAATTTACCCTGGCCGGATCTGCGTTTTGGGCCTGGTTTCTAGGCCTAGAAAATGGTAAAAGCCGCTTAGCCTTTGAAATTGGTTAAGTGCAACTTCGAACGACCATATTTCTTCATCTAAACTCTGATTGAGGCGATTCAAAAGGCGTTGGAAAACTTAGGATGTGTACTTTACTCTCATCAAAAGAAATGAGGCCAAAGAGACTTATGGAAAAAATGAGATTCGAAATGGTGGGGATATGTATGTGAAAAGGGTGGGAAATGAAGGCTTTTGGCCCGGTAGCTTTTGATTTGAGGAAGGCCCATTGAATTTGCTTCCCTTTTAGCCTCTTTTCTTATTATACTTGATTTGTACACTTCTCCCGGTGCAAAATCTGGTCTCTACAATAGCAAAAGAAAACTATCCACGGAATGTCAATGAGTCATCATATCCTTATCTCTTGTCGCTTAATGTTACATTTTGCATTTGTTCGTATTAAAAAAGCTAACCGATCATGATTAAGGAAGCACATTACCTAACCACTAAAACTTGGAAGCGAACAGCCAAACCCTTCATTCCCTGATGACCGTGTATTTTATTGTGCTCTATTTTCACGTTAGTGAAATGTCATATTAAAAATATATGTATATAATTTAAAAACTATGAATGGGAGAAAAGATTGATGACAATAATTTAATTTTGTTTATTATAGTCCAAGTGTATGAAACAGGATAACCCAAGATCAGGTGTACTTGTTTCCTAACTACAACTCACATCATATCTTAAAGTAGGAAAAGAAGGCGAGAAGTATCATGTCTCAGAAAGTAGAGATTGTGATGCTTATATTTCAGTTAGTCACATCCAAATTAGTATCCGAGCTACATATGATTATGACTCATGGACTGACTATTTTGTCTAATTCCAGTAACTTCATATACTCTGAGGCCACATTATTAGCTGGCCATGCATGGATGTGTGGGCTTCACACTATCTTTGTGTGTTTGGGATCAGATCTTTTGATTATCGTGACATTTATGGAATATAATGGAAATAGTCTTCTTAATTAATTATGTTACTCTTTATATATGTGCTCTAGTTGGGACTCAAGTGGTATAACACAGGAACATATATTCTGCTTCTTAAATTAACTATGGTCTCTAAGGGTGCATTTGGTCAGTTAAAAATTCTGAGAAAATGGTCAATTTTTCTGGGTTGATTGATTTTCCCATGTTTGCATGTAGGTTGACTTTGGAAAATTTTGTACGGTGTACCCACAATTCCCTACATTTTCCTAGGGAAAATTTCCCTTAGAAGGGGCTAGGAAAATTTCTCTTAGAGGGGGCTAAGGGAAATTTTTCACAGGGAAATATTTCTCATGGAATATTTCTCTGGAATTCCTACCAAACATTCCCTAAGGCTAAGGGAAATTTTTCACAGGGAAATATTTTTTATGGAATATTTCTCTGGAATTCCTACCAAACATTCCCTAAGGCTATTAACAATGATGTAATAAAACACCAAGAATGAAGGAGAGTGAATGGAAAAAAAAGGAAAATAAAAAAGAAGCATACCCAAGTATGCTGCAACATTCTTGGAATGGAGGATAGAGAAAAATGTAGGAGGCCGGAGGAGAGAGATAGAGAGAACTAAGAGAAAAAAAATATTAAACAAAATTTATTTTGTTTTATCTTTTCTTTTTTGTACTATTTTAATAATTATATATTACTCATAATAATTCATTCCACACTTCATTCCTCAACTCATAAATAATACACATTCTCCATTACCTATTAAAATAAGGGTTTTTTGCTTTTTTGACCCTGTATTTTTGGGGTATTTACAATCTGGACCCCCATGTTTCAAAGTTTACAATTTGAACCCTATACTTTGTTTCCGGCAACAATTTGGACATAATTAGAGGGGTCCGGCCAAAAGAGGCCCTTATTGTAGCTTGACTGATTTTTCCTTCCAAAGTTGTCCCTTAATTATTTATGTACTTCCAAATTTACCCTTCACTTATTCAGTTTTCTGGGAGTTTGGAGTTGAATAGTCACTAAGGGTGGGATATGCGTATGGGCTGTGAAATTGAAGTCTTCAGTCTAGTCAATTTCAAAAGAAAATTCAAAATAAATGAATAAATGAAATAAAGGTAAATCGGTCAGTTTATGCAAGATTTTGGTCTTCACCGGAGTCAAACTTAACTTTGGGCTAAATTTTTTGGGTCCATATTGTATAGGGTCCAAATTGTAAACTTTGAAACATGGGGTCCAGATTGTAAATACCCCCAAAATACAGAGTCCAAAAAGCAAAAAACCCATTAAAATAATACTAAGTCTACTATTCATGTACTTGGTGTTCTCTATTTTGAAGAATACCATTGAGGATAGCCTAAATAATAGTTTGATTATAGTTTATTATTAACAAATATTTATAAGTTCTAAAATTAATAATTAAATTTTTCAATTTTGAATATTAACTACACGTAATTTATAATTTTTATATGCAACTATTTTCCATCGTAAATCGTAAATTTAATTATTGTTGTTTCATATTATGTATCATGAATAAGTTCAAATATTAACTGTTAAAGTTCTCAATTTCAAATTTTAACTGCACACAATTTATTGCGACAAGTGGGCAATAATTTTAAATACAATTACTACCTATGTCTCAAAATATTTGTCATTTAACTAAATTTTTCAGAGATTCTTCTAGCGTATTTAATTCGTTATTGCATATGCGTTAGCTAGGAAGATTTTCTTAGGGAAGTCATCCTTCCATAGTTATGAGTTATCCGGAAATGAATTTCCTAAAAAAAAAAAGTTATAAGTACTTGATGATATAAAAGTAATCATTTTAGTCTTGTTAGGCCATAATTAACTATGATCAACTCCATTAATTATTGTTTTTCTGTTCAACTCCTGAATGATGAAGAAGGTAGAGGATGGGCTTAGTGATGGGTATGAACCAATAGAGGGAGATACAAGTGCCAATATATGAACAAGCTAATCTTGGTGCATGAGTTGAAAGATGAAGTGTACGTATGAAGGATTGTCAACCACGAGTAAGATGATAAGGTAGTGGCCTACTTATTCCACAAAGATTAGGTGTGAGATATATTTAGAATTGACTCCAGCTCATTGGGACAATCTCATGACAAACAATCAAAAACACTTGATTAATAGTTCCAACTTTTGCTCCATCACATATTAAGCCTTGAACACCCCCCCCCCTCTCTTGCTCTTCTTCTGGATGGGATGCACTTATTATTGTCGCCCATGCACGGAAACATCTTTTCTGTTACTTAACATGTCCACGGGAGAACGAAACAACATGCAACTCTTAACAACATTATTCATAATTCGTTTTGATACTACAAACAACGATAGTTAGTTTTGGCCACATGCCTCCATGCATCATGTTTTTCTCACTGATTATAACTTGGGCTCTATTCTTTTGTGCATTTGATGGTGCGGTGTGGTGTGGAAAGTGCGGTAAGGTGTGGGATGGTACGGTAAAATTTGTAGGAAATATGGTTGATGTGGTATGTGAGGAGAGAAAATATGAAAATGTAAAGGAGAAAAGTGATGAGAGAGAAAAGTGATGAGATATATTGGAAATGATTGGAGTAAAAATGTAAAATGTGATGAAGTGTGGAAGAATATTATTGAGTAATATGATAAGTTGCGGTACCGCATCGCACCGCACCGGCGCACCGTATATAAAAGAACAGTACCTTATTGTAATATTAAAGTATTCTTAATTTTTTTCATAACAACTTTAATAATATATAAAAATGAAGAAAACCCCAGTATCCATATCCTTGGAGGGGCTGTCATCGATTCTTTTGTCGATAGTGAGCCCCAATTTGCGTGATTTAATTTCTACCCCAATGATTAGTTTGGTTTTACGTGTACGCAAAGAAAGTTAGTCTTTTCTTTTGTAAGAGTTTTTTTGTACCATTATTTAGGGTTTTTAGTCTCTTTCTAGAGTTTTTGTTCAGTTGGTGTGGTATAATACGTTGAATGAAAATCGACTTTTAAATCGCTATAGCACGGTTGTGAGATTCTCTATCAATGGTAAAGATGCAGAGTCATCGAAGAAATCGGAGCCGAACGTCAGTAAGATTAATATTAGTTATTTGGAAGTTGAATTTCATATCTATGTTTTAGATATCTACAATTGTTCAATCACGATTTTCATTGTAAATGTCGTATGACTTGCTATTAATGAAATCGTTATGTTTAGTTTCAAAAAAAAAGAGAATATAAGATATTGCAGTCGATAAATTATTAGCAAAAATTCTTCAAATTATTGTTATGTTGTATTTTAGTATGATTTTAAAAATAAAAGGAAATAGTACTATCATTATTATTGTAACATTATTGTATCACTATATATTAGTTATGCAAGGTTTTGATATACAGTGCTTAAAAATTTAACTCGCTTTAATTAATTTAGTATATAAAGATTTAAATATGTTTCTTCAATCTTAATTTATGATATTAAATAAAAATCTTATTTTTCTTTAAAATCTAGTATTTGAAATTAATAAGAGTATTGTAAATAATTTGATTTTCAGTGTGCTTCCACTTCTCCTACCATATTATTCAAATTTGAAACACTTCTCCTACCATATTATTCAAATTAATTAGTTTCAAAATCGATTTAAACAAAGAAAATACATAAATATGATGGAACAATTGCTTTACAATTTTTAATTAATTGATAATTATTATTTCACTTGATAATTGTTATGAAATTCGTTCAAACAAAATTATGCAAAATTGATAAAGGAACTTTTATGCATTGAAATGCTAGTTTTTTTATGATAAGCAAATAGTAGAGAATGCATGCATATGTTACGCATAATTCTGTATTTATTGTAAGTATACAAATGAAAACTAATTTTCATATAATTTATTAGTTAAAAACTCAAACAAGTGAAACATACTTTATTAACTGTTGGGAAGGAAAATACGTTAGAACAAATTTGCAATGGAAGTAGAAATACGGGATTTTTCAGATATCTAAAAAAATAATGCAAAAATGACAAAAATAAAGGGAACCAGATTTAATGTAGGAAACCTCGGAGTTGGGCGAAAAATCCACTAACGGCAAAAACAAGAACAAGCATCACAATAAGATTAGTGTACAATAACATATCTCTACTCTTTCATGAGATCAACGGGAGAGGTACAGATCTACCCAGTAATTAATTACATGATAGCAATTTTTCTTCATCAAAACTTTCACTAACACAAAACTCTTCAAACCCAATGTGAATTCGTTTGTGAGAATGTCTCTCCTCCCCCCAAAAGGGAGATGCCTCAAAGAATCGTCAGCTTTTCCACGAGACACATATAATACCTTCAATGGCTTGAGAATATATAACAAGGCAAATCTTGATCGTCACTCCAATTAAATTTAGCAAATCTAATATGGTTAAGAAACCTAACATAATATGGAGAACTAAACAATTTGCAAACACAATTGTAAAACAAATCAAGTGATCAACTTAGAAGATATTGAGACACATTATTCCTAACATTAACAATTAAATGTACACCAAAAAATAATTTAAATGCACAAGAATATAAATTCTAAAATATTCATTCACATAAGATGCAAGATAAGCTATCATCATATCTCATAAATAGTGTTGGATTTTATGGCCCAAATTTTATTTTGAAGGAAACAGGCGTTGCTCTCCTCTTTTGGGCGCTACCAGCAGTGGCGGATCCAGGATTTAAAGTCAGTGGAGTCAATAATAATTTGCTAAAATAATAAAAATTAACAGTATTAAAAAAAACAGGAATGTTACTAAACTAGCGAATTCAATATTAGTCAGGAAAATGATATTAAACAAAAATAAATACCTAAAAGTCGGATTAACGACCATGAATCTTCCTAAAACGATTAATGATAGTTTCACTAAACACTTTTTGGAAGACATAGTCCTCAAAATAAGTACGCTCTTCATATATCATCCCATTTGGATGGTAGCTGAAAATTGATTTTTTCCCCCTTTGGATCACATGAAAGAGCACTTAAGCCAACACGACATATTCCCATGGAACTAGCTAGAAGGGTGAGTGTTTGCATTATAAGGTGGTGATGATGGTGTTTGAGATTAATTGTGGTATTTGTGATGTACCATCTCTTCCACTTTCTTGATTCAATAGAGAATTTGTCAATCGGTGCTCAAATGAGATACTGATTCCCTAGTCATCTTCTTAAAAATCTCTCCATTTAAGGTGGAATCATAAATTATACTTAGTTAGATACATATAACACAACCTTAAAGCATAAAAGAACCAACAAATAAACCATTGACAGTGTCACAAAACCCATACAAATTAAAAGTTAAAAAGTCAACCAAATTCAAATTTAACGGTGTTGAGTCATTAATAAGTTGGGAAAATCAAACATTTAATAATTCAATTAGCTAGCTAATATTCAAAAATCAAAATCCTAAAAATTGACTATCTCCAAAATCAAATAAAAAAATTGTAACTTATGCGTCTAGCAAATTTATTTTCACTACATTTACATAATCCAATTCATAAATAGGTATTAGTTGGATTGATTAATTTAACAAATAACAAATCAATTTAAAATACAAACTATAATTTAGTCACAAGAGAATTGAGAATACTTGGGTGTTTTGGAAATTGAGAATGAATTATAAAAGAATCATGAATGATAATAGTAGAAATTTAAACTTGTACTAAAAGGGTCTTGAAAAAAAAAAAGAAAAGAATTGAAGCAAAATTTAACCCCAAAAATAAAATGAAAGTCCAAACTTGCAACTATCAAGCCTCGAACTCGCGCTCAACGCGGTCTAGAAAATGGAAGTCCAAAAAACATACGGCCATCAGAGCTCGAACTCGCATTCAACAGGTGTAACTAGTGCAAAGCAAACCGCTAGGCCAACACTCATGTGACGATTTACTATGCATAGAAATTAAATATGTTTTAAATACGTTATATTTTTTCAAAAACAAACTTTTTTTTCCCCAAATTCCAGTGGAGTCGCTTGACTCCACTGGATATACACTGGATCCGCCCCTGGCTACCAGCAGCATCAACAAACGAGCTTTGATACGAGACGCTGCCAGTGTCTGTTAGGCGCTGCTGACAGGGGCGCAAGCGCACAGTGTACGTAGTAGCACGTCAAGGTCGATCCCACATGGACTCAATTAGCAACTCAAAAAAACTAATCTCTATCACGATTGCTAAGTTAATCGGGTTTTGGGTTTTGGAAAAGGTTTAGGAATTGAAACAAACTAAAACTAAACAAATCAAGTAAATTAATAAAGGGTTCTTGTCAAGAGAGAAAGATTTCTTGGGAGATGCTAACCTAACAACGAGTTCGATTATAAAAACCTAGCATGCACAATCATACATTCAAGAATGAATCAAGAATCGACAACCTCTGAATCCTATCGCCCTTTCGATGCTAAATAGAATTATTCTATTTAACCTAATCAACAACTTTCGTGTGCCTTTTAGGTTAAACTGAATTGAAGGTCTCAAAAGGTCAGGTTATCTAATTGATTCCTTAGTTTACTACTCCTTTCTCAACTTTCGTAAACCTAGGTAGACAGGTTGGTAGTCAGATTACTCTAATTCACCTTTCAGTACTTCTTATGTTAATCTCAAACTTACAAATATTCAAGGCCTTAAGAATACTCATAAACATGGAAAACACAACCTTCTATTGATTCTAATACAGAATTCATGCACAAACTAATAACAATCAATCAAACTACATTGTTTCGGGTTGCAAAACCCAAGAATTCAAAGGAAATTACTCACTCATATTCAATGAAAACATGAAACAAGTTCCAATCAGCATAATCGAATCTCAAAACTAAGAAGGAAATCGAAAAGAAAGAATACAATTGCGAAAAAATACAACTCGTCGAGCCTGTCGGGGTAGAACCTTCTTCGCGAACGTCGTTCCTTTCCTTCGCGAATCTTGATCTTGGTTTCTCTTGAATCGATTCGATCTTGAATCTTGATGGTGGGGAAGAGTAGTAGAATGGAAGTATTAGGGCTCTCTTTCTCTCTTTAACGGCCTCAGAACGAAGGCAGAATGATAGAATAATGAATTCCCTCTCAAAAACCGTCGATGCCCAGTTTCAGCTCCGTTTGCGTTGAAATTCATCCCACGTTCGTACACCCGTGGGGGATGTTCGTGGTGCCCTGGAATATGCTAGAGATGCTCCCAAAGCTGGTGTTTTGCTCCCAAATCTGCAAGTTTTCATCAAAAACAACAACACCGAGCATAATAGAGAAGTAGGGGGTATTTATATACGTAATCGACTCAAAACATCCCTAATCTACTATCAAAACACTCTAGAAATTTAGTCACCATGAGCACTTATCAGTTGCTAGTGGATTATTGCTCCGTTGCCGTCCGTGATTTTTTCCTTCTTTGGGTTTCCACGTAAATCTTGTGTCACTATACTCTCTATTTTAATTACTGATCTTGTCATATTTTTATTTTCCCTTGCAAATACTAGGCCTTTTACCTCGATCCTAACAAATAGTTATTTTTTTATATTTGAATGTGTGAGATGATTTTGCGCGCAATGAGTTTTTGAATTGCTTGACATAACATGTTTGAAGGAACCTTAGAGAGGGAGAAGGGAGCAGGGAGTAGGGAGCGGGGTGAATAGGGTTATTGATCTCTTCTACCAAGGACACACTAATCTCAAGCAAATAGGTTAGTATAACAACTTGTAGAAGAAAATAAGTAAACACAATGGAAGAATTACAATATTTACTCATAATAGAATTACACAGAACGGATTGATGAAAATAGATCTCGATCAGAAAGCTAATAATTCCTTGATCTACAACTTCAGACGAGATTTTACCAATCTCCTTAACTTAAATATACTATATTCACCTTTTGACATTTGTGAACTTATACCCTAATTATTAGGGAAGGGGGGGGTATCTTAACATGATATTCCCAAAAAAAAGGGCAATTATTGCACAAAACTGTTTTCCTATCTTGAAGAAAACTTCAATCAATAAAGCAACTCCCCATTGGAGTGGGGTTTTATGGACTACAAGCATCAGTATACATTGTCTCACAAAAGAACGAAATGCTTGAGACTCTCATCCTTCCCCGCTGATTGAACGTTTTGGAGGTATCACAGATATTATACATGTTTATATTGTATTTACATATGTAACAATTTAATTTGTAAAAATATTGTAAGATGATTTCACTATTTCGGTAAACATCTCCAAAACTAGACAAGGCTGTTTGATGTCGTTACTAACAGTTAAAAGTTAAAACTAAAGTCTATCAGGTTTTAAGTTCAGTTCTTTTTTTCTTTTGCGGTATTGTAATTTTTATTTAAGTTTTTTATGGGGCGTTTGGTTGAGAAATTTTCCTAAAAAAGTTGGTCAATTTTTCAGGTTGACAAAGTTTTGATGTACGGGGTCATTATTTCCCTCACCACCTCAGTAAAAAGTTCCCCAGGGGAGACTAGGGAAAATCTTTCACGGAAAAGCCATCCGGTTATAACCAAAGAATTTCGATTATACATATAACAGATATAATATACAAGTGGTGGTAGTTTAGTTGGATTTATATCAAACTATATATCAAACTCTTGACAAAAATCAAATATTTGTTGTAAAACTACAACCAGTAGCAGCTTAGAAACAGTTGAAATGGGGACACATATGTACAGGAAGCAGTGAAAAACAAGCAAATGAGATTCAAGTGATTTAAGACAAGGAGTAGCTACTAACTTTATCCAACACATCAACGACAAAATACAAAGACGATGGAGCCTCTCCAATTAAATGTAACATAATTCATTCTTATTGGCCAGATGGGGTCTTATAATGCATAATAATTAAATCAAAGTCGTATCTTACACTAATTGAACCACAGCAGTAAGCTTTGCTAGCTAGCCTTTTGGAATATGCAGATATATATCTTCTATATATAGGAGATTAGTAAGGAGTTAATCTGTGTAGTACTGAGACATTGAATTAAGCTAATTAAGCTAATTAAGGTAGGGATTAGGGAACAATTAACGATGGGAAGCATGGAAAGGAGAATTTCCAAGTGGAAGAGATGGTTCAAGCAGCAAAAGGGCAAACTCTGCATCGTAAAGATATGCGTCGTCATGCTCATTCAATGGTCTTGACAAAGCCATGGGGGAAATTCAAATCAGCTGCTGCAAAGGGAATCATGCCATTTCTACTAGAGCTGCCAAATATGTAGAGCAAGGATAATCAGGATTGAAAAGGTAGTATGTATATGTATATGTAGTACTTAATCTCAAATGTATAATTAGTTTTGTACTGTTTTGGTATGTATATGACTAAGGCAGTTTTTGACAGTGCCAAATTGAAAAGCAGCCAAGTTGCAGCATGCTACATATATATTGCTTCTTATACTTCTTACGTACGGTTCGTTTGATGGGGGAAGTTTTGCTCGAATAGTTGGTCAATTTTTTTAGATTGATTAAATTTTTTCCTTTCTGGTTGTTAGAAGTTAAGGGTGATAATGACGAATGATTTTAAGTAGGACTCAATATTTATCTTTGGTAAATAGGAAATACTTTCCAACAGGGTCCATAAAAAAGTAAACTATATATTTAAATTTAGGGATATTGGATTTTAACTAATAATCTCTACTTTTGCAAATTGGATGATGATGGTCCCTACTTTCACTTTGTATTCTAGTGGTCCAAAAAAAATATATAATTGGATTTGAGTGGGATGCCGCCAAGTTGAGTGGTGGTGACTCAGTGGTTTTCTGACATGGCACATTAAAGTCAGCTCGGTCAAACACGTGATCAATGTGCCATGTCAGAAAACCACCGAGTCACCACCACTCAACTCGGCGACATCCCACTCAAATCTAATTATACTTTTTTTGGACCACCAGAATACAAAGTGAAAGTAGGAACCACCATCATCCAATTTGCAAAAGTACGTAGGGATTATTAGAATCCAATATCCCTTAAATTTACCTCTTAAAATATCCCTGAAAACTAATTTTTTATAAGATAACAAACAAGGATAGTTTTGATTGGCCAAATTCACCGGCATAGAGTGAAGACCCCTGCCAAACTGTCAAGTATCGCACTTGACAGGCCACGTTTGATGGCATAGCGGGAACAAGACTGTAGTCGAATGTATCAAGACAATCTAGATTGTGTATATGATCAAGACTATTTTGATCATCATTTTTCAAATTCAATCACAATGGGAGCTATCTTTAGACACCGAATTTTGTACAATTAGATTTTGTAGTCAGCATTTTGTACATCATATCTCTTGTCAGATTATATGACGAAGACTAGTGAAATAGCAGGCGTGAGACAAAGCTTCCAAGCGTCATCCTAGGTTCGGGATGTTGTCCTAGATCACATCCATGGAAGATCTCAAGAATACTTTCATCGTTGTATTCTTCAGACTCGATCAAAGTGGGGGCAATATGTAAACGTCGGGTTTTATCTCAGGTGTCTAAGATAAAATTGTACATTATTTGTAAAATTAACTAACCTAAAAAGACATTGCTTAGCATGCAATATACCCCAAAACCCTATCAACCCAAAAGAACCATCAACCCAAACATTTAACCCAAGCCCAACCTATTTCAACACAAAACATGCAAGTCAAAGTTAGTCAAGCCATGAGGGTCAGTCAGCCTAGATTGGTTTGAACTAGCAGCTAGTCTAGTCCAGGCAAAGTCGGTTGGCTTTGTAGTTTCTCTACGTTTGATTTGCATGCGATTTTCCATATTATTCCCTTCCATTTTTTTCCAAAAGTTCCATAATATTCCAATTACCATTATTAAAGCCGAATGGCTTGATGTGAAGTAAACAAAACCGTTGATTGATTTAATTGTGGAGAATAATTTCTTTCTCCATAATATTTTTATTTCTACAATCTTTCGATTAATTCGCAAGCATTACACTATAAAAACAAGTGCAACCTTCATTTCTCATCGCCTCCTGAATTTTTTCAGCAAATTAACCCTGATAGAATTTTCTTTACGTACATCTCCCTCTATATCTCTTGCATGCGAACTGGATCCTAAAAAGGTTAAATTAATTATATATTTCTATTATCTCCTTTAATCTCTGTTGGGTTTTGTGGCCCATTGGATCCTTGGTGGGGTCCAGAACGAGAGAAGAAGAAGCAACAACATAAACGCAACCAGCGGCGGAACATGGCGCTACCAGCGCCTCTTTACGCGGAGTCGAAACCTAGGCGTTGCTCCTTCCTCTTGAACGTTGCCAGCGTCCAACACAGCGACTGTGATATTGAAGGCGCGGCCAGCGCTCTCTTAGGCGCTGCTACTGCCAGGGCTGGTCTTCATCTGCGTTGTTGTGCCGCAGCTCATGAAGCCCAATAGCTAGCGGCTACGGTTGTTTTATGTTATTTGTAATTTAACCTAGTTTCCTTCTCTCACCATCAGTATAAATATTATACATGTATCTCCACCATAATCATGGCGACGTCGATCAACGGCGAAGGAAAGTCACCGAGGTCACCGAGTGACAGAGAGTCAGAGAGGGAGAAAATATTAAGAGCAAGGTGGAGATAAACATCTTGGACTATCTTGGACTAAAATCAACCTTGGAAACCATGGAACCCATGGAACCCATGTAGACCCCTGTAGGATGTATAGGCTGCCCTTCCTGGTTCTCTTTTTCGAACCATGGAACCCATGCACACTTTTAGGACACCATCTTCTGTTTTGTACCTGCAACCGCTAGCCTCAACACAGTTTGTGGTACCAGTTTTGATGCGGTTATCCTTACTACCCTCATTTTGGTCTCTTAGCTTTCTCCAACAGTCACTGTCTACATGACCCTTCTTGTGCACCCATTCTTCAGTATACCGTGCCAGTCTTCTGATCTCCCTCCTGGGACGATCTCTTGCTATGCTTGGTCCTTCCTCCTCTTGAGGAACATCAGTCTCGATCTCAAGCTCATCAACGTGAGCTGTTTGAGCAGCATTGGTGGCTTGCTCCTGACTGCAAGCTCTAGTGGCTTCACTGTAACGCCCCCATGTTACTAACCACTAGATTAAGCTAATGATATACCTAACCCAATGATTAGCAGCGGATAAACACCTGGGAGTATTACCGCCGTCCACCCACGAAGGTGGACAAGGCTAAGACTACAACCCAACAAAACAACCAAAACATAAACCACTTCAAACTTTATCATCAAAACATAACTTAACTGGAACCACCTCAAGACAACATAACACAACCCAATAAAACTCATACAAGCCAAACTAACACAAATTTCTCTTAAATCTTTCATAAAGAGTCTTCTAACCACTTTCAATCTCCTTAAGAAGCTCTAGGGTTTCGTCCTTCCGGGGCTTTTCCCTTCTCCTTTGCCGAGATACCTAAAACAAAAACATAAAACTTCGAAAAGTGAGTTTAACTCAGTACGTATACCCCTAATAACGTAAGAATCTTTTCATAACCCGTTTTAGTGTTTTAGCGCGGTTCCAAAACATTAGAAACAATATAAATAACAAACAAATAATAAAAGGTAACATAACTTACATAGCCTGACCATACTTAATCTGAACATGGGGAAATATAATTTAACCTGTACTTAAATCACAACTTAAATGAAAATGATTTTGAGTTCCTCCTTGTAAAAGTAACATACATAACCATAACCTTAGAAATATTATATCATTAAAAGTAATATAACGTAATGTCAAAAGAACTTAAATCATACATAACTTACATAAAACACACCAAGCGCTGACATAAACTTGACCTTAACCCTTATAAACCACATAAAAATTTTGGCATGTATGTCGTAAAGTTTTACTTTGGTTCAAAAGACTTGAGTAATTTAAGAAACTTAAACTTGGTTATCCTGTTATTATCCTGTAGGTCCCCTACTTGCAATCATTGGCTAAGCCTCCGTATGCGCATACCCGGACCGATTGGGAGATCCGGATGGCGGACAATGTCCTATACTAGCCAGATTTCCATGAGGTGCACTTTAGGCACTATCTTTGTATTTTTCTCTGATGTGCACAAGGCACGATTATCCTGGTGTGCACTATGGCACGATTAAACATGGGGTGCTCTAAGGCACGATAACACATGGGCGGGGCCTTTATTAAACCTTTTTAGAAGCTTGGAACCTTAACCTCGGGTTCTTAATAAAACAAGATTTTTATCCACCTTGTAATCATAACTTAAACCCATCCTTTGAATAAGAATTGTACTTAAAACGAAATTTATTCATGAAATACCGTTAATATCCAAAGAATGGAAACGTTGTAAAAGTTTCGCACCTAGAGGGTACGTAACATAAATACTTAGGAATATCTTGTAAAACTATCATGATAAATCGACCTTAAATATTTAAGAATCCATGAGAACTTGCATATATTTTGAACATAACTCATGATACTTCACATATAAACATGAATAATAGAATGTAAATTTAGAACTTAACGCAAAGGATTAATTCATAATATTACGCATAGGAAGTCAGGCAATATACGTACCTGAGACTTTACAATTACACACTGAACGGGCAGAGACTTGAACAGTTTGAGTGCAACGATCTCTTGGAGGGACTTAGAAAGAGGAAAAACATAAATTAGAATTCAACTTAGATGGGGAAAGGAGGATAATTTAATAAAACCTATTCGTGGCTTGCTAATAACTCATTTCTCTAAGAAGCGCTAAAGAGATCATAACTTTTTCCACAGATATCGTAATGAAGCATAAGAGGACTTTTCGGAAAGCTTGAAACATTCACAACAACTTTATAGTCTGACTCGAAGACCAAAAACATGGTTAAGAAGGTCAAAATTCTTATTTCTCTAATCTGCCCAGAAAAATACACATGTCGACCAAGCCTTTTCGGAATATCATAACGTGGGTTATACTAATCGGTTTGGGGGCCGTAAGCTGTCTACGAAAAGCTCGTGGTTCATAATTTAACTTTTATTTTAACCACCAGTTGATTTGAGCATGGGAAAGGGTCCGATTTTGACCAACAATACAGGCAGTCCCAGAACTACATTCTGGAAAAACTCAGATTTTTGCCTTCCATATAAAAGCTTATAACTCTCTCTCCCGGTATCCTATGAACGCAAATCATACCATTCCGGAAAGCCCAGAATGTCTCCTACAACTTTCATGTTTTAGCACTTAAACCATAAAAGCCTCTAACCACCCATAAAATGTACATTTATAAACTGGCGTCAAAAATTCCCAGTTTTGCGCGGCTTTACAAATTTGGCCATAAATCCTAATATACATGTTGAAACGACGAACCGTAAAAACCAGATGTTAGCTAACACTTTACTCTACCTATGTATGCTGTAAATAACCCGGAATCACATTCCTCAATTTCTGGAAATTCAATTTACCAACCAGATTACAACATTTTTTTGATAAATCGTCGACATGCATGCTTAAACTCTTATGATTTGGCCTAAACCCCTCTTAAAACATAAATTAGCCATCACATGCATAATTTTCCAGACCTAAAATATTCAGAAACTACCCTTAAAACCCATCTTAAGTTCATGCAAGATCACCACATCATCTACTTCTTAAATCCCCAAGTTAAACTAACATGCAACTCTTAAAACCTTCATATTACTTGTTCTAGAACTCATCTACAAGCATGAATATCACCTAAATCAAATTTTCCTATTTCCATAAAGAATCAAGTTACTAAAAATCACATGCATGCTTATTAATTGCAAGGATTTCTCTTAATCAACACTAAGATAGCCAAGAATTACCAAAACTTACCCAAGTGTCACTTGATTCTCTAAGCTCTTAGAGGCCCCCTCTTGGAGACTTAAGAATCCTTTAATTTACCTTTAGGAAAACCTAAGAATGAAATGAAGAATAACTTAAAATATATAGTTGATTCATCTTTTACAAGAAGGAGAAAGATTGGAGAGAGATACCCTTGAATTGAGAGGAGAAAGTGTGAGATTATAATGATGATGGTGCACCGGTGGCCGGAAAATGGCGCCGGCGTGGGCTGGGCGTGGCGGCAGAAGGGCAGCGGCAGTGGTGGCTGGGGCTAGGTGGCCGAGAGTGAGGAAGAGCAAGAGGTGAGAGTGGTTGGATGTTTTCCTTCCCAAAACCTTCACATATCTTCTAACATTCCATATATATACACAAACATAAGAACTTAAGCCCAATATGAAGGCCCCCTTCCTCTCATTTAGCCGGCCAACATGGCCCAAATAAAACAAATTTTGTCAAATTTAATTCCCCCTTCTTATACTTATGTCTCCCTAATTTCCCAAACTACCGAGATCTATTAAACAGTAAAAATATTCCTGGTATCCTAAATATATTCATACGTACACCTCCATAAAATTTCTCATAATTATAATCCCAAATTGACTGGAATAAAAGAAAGACCCGATATATCGGTCTCAGAAAAAGAATTTATAAACGATCAGAATCACTATAAAAATTATCGGAAGATATTTCTCAAGAAAAGAAAATTAAACTGAAACACTGACGATCGTTGCACTGTTCAAGTCCTGCAAAACATACACTAGGTTAGAAAAAATGGAACACGCGCTTTAATTATTCGTGATAAAATTTTAACCTTGATTAATTTAACTAATTAATACGTATTTAGGAAGGGGTTTTCTTCAGGTTGTTACATTCACCTTGAGCCTCAACCTGCTTCATCTCGAACTTAGGCTTCCCTGGTTCTCTTTCTATAGCCTTTTTTAAATTCTCATCGCTCATCGTTTCATCAGTCTTCGTGTAGGGATACTCAACATCCCTTACCCCGTGCTGAATCAGGACCGCCTTCAACTGCAGTCTCCTTGTTCCATCGAATTTTGGAATCTCGCACTTCAAGATCAATTTATTTTTTTCTCTAACAAGTGGTATCAGAGCAAGATGGAGATGACTTCAATCATGAAGTGTGAGATTCCAAAATTTGAGGGAACAAGGAGACTGTAGTTGAAGGCGGTCCTGATTCAGCACGGGGTAAGGGATGTTGAGTATATCGATACAATTTCTACTAGTGCTTGATTCCTCTATCAGTCTCTTTCTTAATAAAATTAAGTTCCTGTAAGCTATGACTGACTGTAATTCCTCCATTGATGATTCTCCCCTTTTTTAATATATCAAGTTGTTTTCACCTAGTGCAGCAGCTGCAGTAGTCTAGCTGGTCCGTCAATGGAGGTCCAAAGCCTCCGGTTGTACAAGATCTATCTTCTCTACCTTCTCCTTCCCTGCTGCCCAATAACGACAACAGTCTTCCACCGCAAGCTCCTATCGTAGAGCAACTGGACTCTTCTTCTTCTTCTTCTTTTTCTTGCAGCAACTTTCCTCTCTCCTCCATTGTTGGCTTGTCGCACCCTCTTCTTCTTCTTCTTCTTCTTCTTCTTCTTCTTCTTCTTCTTCTTCTTCTTCTTCTTCTTCTTCTTCTTCTTCTTCTTCTTCTTCTTCTTCTTCTTCTTCTTCTTCTTCTTCTTTTCCTTCTTCTTCTTCTTCTTCTTCCTCCTTTTACTCCCTAAGAATGACAGTGACCTCCCCTTTCCTTTTTCATTTCCCCTTTTCTTGGTTTCAAATTTATCCCACTTTTAACTAGCTAAATTTGCTATATGTAGTTAAAATGACAATTTTGACTTTTGTAGAAAGTTTAGTGGAAAATAATGAAAGATTTTAAGTTCAATAACATGTTCCCCTTTTCTGAAAAATTAGTGACAATTTCATCCAAACACTCTGACTTTTTGTCGGCCTTAAATCCCTAATCAAACTAAAATACTATGCTGGTAGTAGTGCACCTCTCTTCGATCCTACAAGATGCGGTTTCAAGTCTACAAGGATGACAATAGGTCGGGTTCAGGGTGGGTACAACTGTACCCTTACCCTACCCATATTTAGCGGGTACAAAATATGAGTACCTTTACCCTTACCCTTAACCCACCGGGTAGTGCGGGTATAATGGGTATAGTTCGGGTATAATTGAAGGTTAAATTATACGACTCGTTTTATACCCATATGTACAAATTAATGGGTTATTTTTGGATATAATAATATTAGCACTCAAAAGAAAATACTATACGAAGATTCCTATTAGAAAGACGAAAATTAGACAACTATCATGTCAAAGTACATTTAATAGACAACTATCATGTCAAAGTACATTTAATATGTTAATATACCCGCATTTACCCGACCCAAAATGGTATGGATGATAAAATTTTAGAGAAAATATCGTGGTTACAAAACTCAACAAATTAGCTATAAAGTATAAACGCAAATATTAATCAACGATAGTTTTTTTTTTTTTAGGTATTCGGGGTTGGTCGGGTAGGGTACCCATCAAATAGAGACGAGTACCCATTACCCTGCCCTTACCCTTTTTTTTCTAAAATTTATCACCCATAACGGGTCTGGTAAAGGCGGATATCCACGGGTTCAGGTTTTATTGTCATCCCTTATGTTAATTCAAATTTGTGTATGGTTCCAGAATCTTCTGAGTAACTGACTGGATTTTTCAGATAATCCAGAATTTGTGTGTGGGGTACGGATCCTGTGAGAAATAAATTTATGTGAGAAGATGAGAAGGAGCAATCTGAGCCATAGATCTTCAATCCAATGAATAGCATAAAAACCATCGTTCTTTTCACAAAACCACCATCCTTTTCTATTAAAAAAAACACTAAAAGAAGAAATAAATCTGCTCCATGATTTTAGGCATAATTTTAGAGATTATTGCATCATAGATCCTTCTAAGATAAGGTTTGTTAATATTAAGAATTATTTTACTAATCTATAGATAGTTAACAACAACAATTCTAAAAAAAATTGTAAGTTTTTGGCATGATTTTAAGTGATGTTTTGCTAAATTTTAGGCCATTTACAAAAAATAATGATTACTTATGTCCACTGTTTTTTTATGCATGTCCACTAGTCACTTTTTAAGCACGTCCACAATAACTTATTCATGTTCACAATCATTTTGTAATGTCCAGTTACATTGTCATGTCCACATCCTTAATATCATGCCCATAATCTCATTTGTTGAAATGTTCACAATCACTTTGTCATGTCGGAAATTTCTCACAATCAGTTTTCCATGTCCACGATGCATAATATCGTGTGTTACATTGTCCACACACCATAAATCCATAATAGCTTGTACACATAGGTATTTGTCCACATACATTCCTATATGCCCACAACCACTTTGTCATGTCCACATAGTTAGAGATGTATCCTCCAAGAAAACTCAATGTCCATGTGCCAATAGCATGTCCACATTAAGCTTTACTAGATTTTCGAAACAAAAAAATTCATTTAGGAGAAGAAAGAACAAGAAAAACAAGGAATATTATGGTTTGTAACAGTTTGAGTGGCCCAACTTTAGTGGATGTTCTTTGCCTCTGCTCGAAGTTGTACATGCAGGGGAAATAAGATGAATTAAGGCATTCGTTTGGTCCATCGTGAGTTCCATGAGCACTATGCCTCCGTTTATCATACCAATTCTCACCCCCCCCCCCTATTTTAGGCTTTTAGCTTCAGTAATAGTCTTGTTCCCTCTCCGACTTGTGGTTAAACAACTTCGTTGTCTCTCTGCAAGAGTTGTTCAGAGCCCCCGCCATGTCTTCTTGATCCAACGTCTGGTGGCGCTTCTTCAGCAAGTTGTATATCCACCTGTTAGCCTTAACACCGTTGGTAACACATGAAAGGGAGTTGCGAAACTTCCAAACCTTAGACATGGTAGAAAGGGACACTGAGCTTGCAAAGGATTGAGCATTTCTCTTTGTTTCAATGATCAAATGGCAATGAAAAGGGAAAGGGATGGAATATTTTATAGAGTAGTAAATAAGACAAAGGAAATCAGCACCAATATCTTCAAAGAATCCTAAACGCATACGTACAACCTGCGATTTCCATTTTAAATTCTCCTAAATCATGGGCTCGGTTGGTTTTCAAAAAGAAGATTGGTGGTTTTGTATTTAGATTGGTAGTTTTCATTTAATCCGTGTTGAACAGTAATTTTTTACAAAATTAAATAAGTCAAAATTTATACTCATAAAATAGACACAAGCTTACTGTTAAATGGTAAGTTCGGGTTTTATGATTATGAATGCGCTCTCCATATTGGATGACTAATTATGACGGGAAATCTCAAACAAATGCATAACCAATTTATCATTTATGTTGTATATGTTTTTGTTATATATGTACATATTGCAAAGCATATGTACATACCTACACTGTTGTTGGGATAAATATGACTGTTGTATTGCAAATTAATAGTCATCCAACATGTTATGTACATGAATAACATCATAAAATAAAGTATCATAATCCACATCATGGCATTATTATTATGATTTTTTTTCTTGTTTCCTTTTTCCTACAGCAAGAGAAAGGGATATTATATTGTTAAAGAAATTTTTTGTTTTATTGATGATAATGATGTCATAGTCAGTTGAGGAGAATGGGGATAACTCCCATGAATTGTTGTACGTGGGAAAACCTCCTGCAGTTATTTGTAGAAAAAGCAACTGCTTGTTTTTTTTTCTTCCTATAAAAAGAAGAATCGGATGTGATGCAAGGGGTTGGCAAAAGCACAAAAGATCATAGCGAGAAGATAAAAATTTTAGAAGCAGTTTGTGAGTAGGAGACGAACATCAAGTTCCATTTTTTTTTCTTCTGCAAATTCAATCCGAATTAGAAAGGTAAGCACATCAGAGGATTGGATTACTTCTCTACTCTATCTATCTTCATCCTATTTTCTCTTTGTCAAGCTCCCACCGTCCCTCTATGGCCAACAACAGCGAAGTATTAGTCTACTACCATACAACGAGCCATTCAAAAGAGAAAAAAAAGAGGTTCGATATTTAACTAATTCAAAGAAGATAACTTCGTTCGGAATCCTGAGAATCATAAATGCTAGGGTTGAGAATCCCTAAGGATTCAAAGCCTTTCAAGTCCACAAGACACTTGGATTCCTAAGAATCCAGGACCCCTAAGGGTCCCAAAGAAGAACGGAGGAAGCGAGTTTGTCAGTCGAAAACTTTTTGGCCATATTCCTAGGAATCGTAAGTGCCAACCCAATAATCCCTAAGGATTCGAAGGTCTCTAAAGACCACAGAAATAATCGGATTCCTAAGAATCCAGAATCCCTAAGGATTCCAAAAGAAAGAGTTTGTCAGTTGAAAACTTTTTGGCCTTATTCTTAGGAATTATAAGTGTTAACCCAAGAATCCCTAAGGATTCGAAGGTCTCTAAAGACCACAGAAACAATTGGATTCCTAAGAATCCAGAATCCCTAAGGATTCCAAAAGAAAGAGTTTATCAGTTAAAAACTTTTTGGCCATATTCTTAGGGATTGTAAGTGCCAACCTAGAATCCCTAAGGATTCATAGGTCTTTAAAGACCACAAATAATTCAGATTCCTAAGAATCCATGGTCCTTAGGGACCCCGAAGAAGAGCAAGAAAAGAAGTAATCTGTTGGAAAAAATTGGAGCATCTTGGCCAGATTCTAGGAATCATAAGCGCTGGAATCCTTAGGGATTCATGGTCTCTAAAGATCGCAAAACACTCGGATTCCTGAGAATCCATGGTCCTTAAGGACCCCAAAGACAAGAAAAGTTTTTTTTTATCAACCGGGTTTGCAATTCTTTTTTTCCTTCAACATAAATTCGTTTTCTTTAAAAAAGGGATGAATGTTAAAGAAATATGATTCCTAAGAATCATAAATCTGTAAATTTTTCTCTTTTCTGTTTTGTTTGCAGAAGTAACGAGTAAAATCGAGCATAAAATCGGAGTAAGACAAGTATGCATGAGATTTTACTTGTTAACTGAGGGGAAGTGTTTGGTTGTTCTTGGGACGAATGCAAAAACCGGAGAGGAAATTAGCAACAGGCTCAACCTTTTTATACCCAGGACAATCCGAATTCTTCAAGAAGTCAAAACAAACTCCAACATCAGATCTGGTTGTTACGATATGGAGTTCAAATTGACAACAAAGACACCAAACAATAACAGAACGATTTGCAAAACAAAAAAAAAAAGGAATAAAATACAAGGAGTCTAAAATAAATAAATAAAAATTACATGCACTCCCCTCTCTAAAACTTTTCTTTACAAAGGATAATAAAGTAATGAATCTCAAACTTGTAAACTCGAACGTCTTGGGCCTTCCTTTGAGCAAGCTTCGAAGTGAATTGGAAATCGTAGAATGTTGTCAATGAGATTATAAGAAAAGGAAACGTAGAGCAACTGTGGTGAAAAGTTGAATTATTATGGGAAAGACTCAATGTATTGACGGCATGCGCATGCGCCTAGGAAACCAGCTAAAGAAATCAGTTTCCAAAGCACTGACATTTTCCCCTGTATACGTCATACATTTTCTTTCAACAGAGGAGAAAAATAAGTGGCTTAATATTTTAAGATATGCAAATAAAACAAGCAAATGATGGTCTCTTGACCACATCATCATAAATATGAGTTCCCTTGTTCACTTTTCCCCAATTTCTCTCTGGAATTTACTAAACCCAAAGTGCAACGTGTCCCCTTATTCACCACATCCATTTTTACCTTATTGCATTTTTTCTCTCATTGTTACTGACACATGTGTATACATATCAGAAAAAGCTTCACTGACTCACTGAGTCAAATGCTCACCCTTGTGGCAGCTGACATGAAGGGATAAAATTAAATAAAATTAAAAATATTTATATTCATTAATTTTTCAGTCTTTCTTTACGGGAATCAATTTCCAAGAAACTATTTAAATTTCCAAGAAAGTGAAGAAACATTTCCAAGCAACAATTCTAATTTCTACTTCAAATTCTAATTACTGGAAAATCTGCTTCTTCGTCCTTTCTTCTCAATCTTCATCGGTTGAACTTTACTGTTTTGAGTTCGCAGTACAGAAAATGCAGATTTTGTTATCTTTTTCTCATTTAATTTTGTGAGGTAGATGGGAGTATCTTAGACATGGCCTTATACAACATTTGAACCGGAAAAATTACGAAGGGGTTTGGAAAAACTGAAAGAGTTGGAATGAAGAGAGAGATATAGAGAGAGAAGGAGAGAGAGAGAGAGAGGCTGAAGGAGTAACACAATTGTATGAATGAGATTTGGAATGATTTGGATAAATTGAAAGAGTTGGAATAATTGAATTGGAAAATCGAAAATTCAAGATGAAACCTAGTCACGGTCCTCACCGGTGCCCATCGCCGGCTGAACGACCGGAGCCACCACGAAGCTGAACTTTGACCAGGCCTCTGTGGAGTAACTCTGGAGTAAATCTCATATTTGCATAGAAAACGAGGGGTTAGAGATCGGCGTCTCTGGCGTCCAGATCGATCTCGGCGAATCACTTTCCCGGCCGCTACATCATCGGAAGCTCGTGATTCCTCTTTTTTATTCCGTCAAGCGCACCGGCGTTAATGGCATCGAACCCCTATTCCGCCCGAGTTGACGTACACCGACATCGAGTCTACAGATGTCGTTTCGCCGGAAACAATCGCATTCGTCTGTCTGTAAGCCGCCTAGCCTAAACCCTAACCAGAAGGTGTGGTTGTTTGTCTACTTCCATGGAGGTGGATTCAAAAAATTCAGAAGGAAGGGAGATGGAGAAGATGAGTTATAGTTTCTGGGAAAGGAAAAAGAAGGTAGGAAAAGGTGACGTGGGGATTGGTGCTTGGTGGTTGGTGGTTTGGGAAATAAGAAGAGGAAGGAACAAGGCAGAGGAAGATGGGGAAGAAATTATTATTATCGGAAAATTTGTATGTGTATATTTTGAATTAAAAGAATTCTTAAATTCAAAAGTATATTATATTAAAAGTTAGATATATAATAGTAAACAAATATATAATAATGGGTTACAGTTAAATAGTTAATGGCTACAGTAGTACACTCCATAAAAGCTAGCAAAGTTAGAACGGAAAGAAAAAACAAAGGGATCATAAACAGGAATAAATAGTAAAGCCCCTATATCCTTTTTTTCGCAGTCTTTTAAATAATATTTTGAGCATTATTTTTTCATATCTTAACAAGGATTGTAATATTATATTTAGGTAAAATATTTTTCATCGCAAATTCTGTTATGATAGTTTTATATAGTAACTCAACATATTATTTGATATATTAACAATCAATATTTACAAAGTTTGACCTCGTTAGTACATAATGAACATTTTTATTTTTTTGACGAAGGGAGTAATAATCATTAAACAGAGGTAAAATAAGTAAATAAATTATTGGGAATATAAAAAGATAAATATTGTGCAATAGAAAAAATTAGTTAAATTGACACACAAATATGAAAATGAAAGATTGTAAACTAACAATACACCCTATGTTTTGTATTATTTGTCACTTAATTATTTGTTACGATCTCCAATATCACTCTTTAATTACTAATTTTTTATATAATATTTTATTAACAATTACAATATTATATTGATCATGTTCTTTTTTGGGGTTGGTTAAGTAGTTGTGCGTATAAACTGCACCACACGTCCACACTGTACTTTGAGGGCATTGGACAATAATATATTAAATTTTTTTCATAGACAATAATATATTGAACTAGGGAGTTAGACAAGAATGCACCTGAATAGATTTCGACGGTAACTAATTCGATGACGGTCTCACATGATGGGTTGATGAGCAAAAGAAATTAAATTTTTTACAAAATTAATGTTATATCAGGCATTTTCAACAAGTACAAATGAAATTTAATTATTATTTTCCAAATAACACCTCATTACTCCACATTTTTGCTAACGTGAACAGTGTTTTTTGTTTGCAAAAATAGAATTTGTCTTTGCCTATTTGAACTCGCTCACATAACATTAAATATTTTAATTTCTGTTGTTCTTCAACCCACCATATAAGACTGTCACTGCCGAAACCGTTTCAGGTACATTATTGTCCAATGTTCATATAGTTCAATATATTATTATCAAATAACAAAATTCAGTGCTTATTGTCCAACATACCCAAAGTACAATGTATTAGCGTCTAAAACCCTTTAAAAATTCACCATTGTACAAGGGCGTTAGAAGACTATCCATTGGTTTGTTAAGGAGGGCTTTTTTTGCATGTAGGAGGCGCACCTTGTCAAAATCAGTGTGTCAAGGAGGCTTACTGATGTAATTCCCGTCTGAAGAGAAACAATCAAAGTTGAAATAACTCAATTAGATCAGTCAAGGTGGTTTGCTAAGGACTTACCAGGTAGGTTGAATGTATTTTACAAGGGAATGAAAATTTAGGGAGAGAATAGAGCTAAAACTTTATTGGAACAGAGACACCGCCAAGAAGTAGGGGTGAGCGGTTCCAACTAGGTATCCCATGTTAAAATTATGAACATTATCCTTACACATTATGACATGTTCATAACTCACAAGAAAGTTACCCTTAGGCCCCGTTATTTTATGCGTTAACGCACCCAAACCCAACGCAACTTATCGCAACATAACGCAAATTACCATTACTTTTAACTATTTCCACCGCAACTTAACGCAACCCAAACGCAAACGCAACACAATGCAACGCACAAAAGAACGGGGCCTTACTCGAACATGGTTAAGGTTCGCTTCAGGTCAGATGTCGTTGACTAGACTTGACCTAATGACCTACCTGGGTTGAGTTTGTTTTTTTATATATATATATATGATATAAAATGATACTCTTTCATACTCAGATAAATTGTCTATATTTGACTTTTTAGGTTAAAAATTTTAAAATTTGAAGTTAATTTGATAAATTATTTGTTGAATTGTTATACAAGACTATCACTGTTAGATTCATGATGAAAAATATTATTATTTGAATGCAATATTATTAGTTTTTCATTACAGTTCAGTCTTTTATGACACTCTCACTCCTTCGGAGCCTTTATTCGGGTGTAAAGATAAGGGCGTCAAAACCTATAGATCATGACACCTTGTAGTCTTAGAGTTCAAGTACCCTATCCTTTTACAGGTCATTCGCTTCGCCCCGTTATCCTTCGATCCAAACAACCATAAAAAGACGGGTATTGCTTAACGCCGCCCCCCCCCCCAAAAGACGTTTTTGCCCTTAATATATTTCAACCCACCTTCTCTCTAACTCACATCCTCTCACTCTCCTCTCAAATTCTCTCTCTAAAATTTTGATTTGTTTTTGAAATTTAACCTAAAATGTCAATAGAAGGTGGTAATTCAAGTGAAGAACAAGAGGTTAGTTTGTAAATTTAAATTCTAAAAAAAAATTAACACGAAAAATTTTTTCCGGAAAAAACATGGGTGTCGCGCCCAGATCCCGGCGGCGCTGCCGGGATCTGGGCGCGGCACCCATGTTTTTTCCGGAAAAATTTTTGGTTTTAATTTTTTTTTTAAATTTTTATAAAATGTTAATATTATTGTTTATGTAAAAAATATTATTTATTTATTTATGTTAATATTATTAAGGTAATCAATGTCATTAATTATAATTGTTATGTTAATTATGTTAAAATTTTGTTAAAACATCTTATTATAAATAAGTTGTTTAGAAGTGTTGTTATTATTATTATAGTATGTTAATTATGCTAATTATTATTGTTAATATTATTATTAAAATAAAATTTTTATTAATATAATTAATGTTGTTAATTATAATTATTATGTTAATTATGTTAAAATTATGTTAATTAATATTATTAATACAAGTTGTTTATAAGTGTTGTTAATATTATTAACAATATTAGTAAATGTTGTTAAAATTATTATTTATTTATTTAAAATAATATTATTATGGTAAATAATGTTGTTAATTGTTATTATTATGTTAATTATGTTACAATTTTTTATTTTTTTATAATATTATTATTATGATAATTAATATTAGAATTGTATGTTATTTATTAATGTTGAAGCTACTAACATTATTATTACGAATTAGTATCCCAGTTATTATTAGTATATTAATAATTGTTTTTATTGTTTGAAGGTTTTTTTGGAGGACTTTGGCGGGGACGGCGTTGATTACTCCTCCCATTTTGTAACGCAAAATGTTTTCAAGAGTATTGAAGCATTGCAAGAATGGGCCAATGGAGTAGCTGCGGCAATCGGTTTTAGGTTTGTACGGGCTTCGTACAAGAGAAAAGATGCCGATAGTCCATTAAGGTGTTATTTGAAGTGTTGGAGGTACGGAAAGTATCGTGGCAAATTGAACGATCTAGATGATGCGGCTCGTCGGAGTACGTCAACGAAGGCGTGCCAATGTAAATTCTCCATTGTTGCGTGGACTCGCAACGAAACGGAATGGCGAGTTCGTGTGTGCGACGGTGACCGGGGGAAGCACAATCATGCCTTCATCGTGTACGAGGAAGGGCATCGTCACGGAAATCCATTAACCTCTGAAATGAAAGAACATGTCCGGGATATGACCAACACGGGGTGCACATCGGCGACGATACAAACGTCGTTGAAGATTAGGTTCCCCGCCTCTACGATAAACGTGAAGCAAGTATACAACGAGCGGGCAAAGATGCGCACTGAGGAATTGGGTGGTAGGACGGCTGCGGGACAATGCTTGCGTATGGCGAAACCCGGCGGGTATGTCTCTTTTGTCGATTATGATGACGATGGCGAGCTTCGTCAGGTTTTTTTATGTTATCCTTACTCATTGAAGTTGCTACGTACGTACCCAAATGTCATTCTCATTGACACAACGTACAAGACTAACAAGGCAAAGTGGCCTTTATGTGAGCTCGTAGGCATGACACCGACAAACTGCAACTTCCAGATTGCTTACTCGTTCATGCGGGACGAGAAGATGGAATCATATGAGTGGCTAATGTGGAGGGTGTATGAATTGTTGGGTACCGATGTAATTCCAGTCAGCGCTGACGTTAGCATCCACAAATTCCAATTTGTAGGGGCCCTTCGCCGGTCGTTCAGCGCTCTTTGGGACTGATAATCTCCGTGGGATATGTTGTAGGTGCCCTAACTGCCGAACGACGCGATCGGGCATGTACAGCTCAGTGATGTCGTATGCACGAATGCCTCCATTGTACAACGTCCTGCTACATGACTTGTACGGGGCAGGACCGTACGGGGCCCAACTCACACGATCCGGCGTCAACGGATCCAAGGAGGCCCTCAACTGTCGTAGGCGCTGTCCCGAACTTGGCTGGCGGATGGGGGACCACCTGCTCGCCCGAGGCCCATTAACCGGCTGCTCCGCGTGTGGCCTAAAATCAGGAAAGTACTCGTAGATCCAGGCCTGCAGCAGGGTCAAACACCCGACCATCTTGGCTGTCCCGGCCCTGCTCGCCATCCCTAACTGGCGGTAAAGGAACGCCAAGGTCACTGTACCCCAAGCAATGCGATCAACGATAACATCAGTGCTAGGCCACGGATGCGGCCTAATTCTATCCCTCGATTTGTCCACGAGGATAGTGTTTCCCAGCATGCTCAACAACCACGCCCGTATCCTATGGGGAATGGGAAAACTGGTCGATAAACTAATCGACCTCAAATGGGAGTCAGCTATGCCACCCTTATCATAAATGCTATCAGCCTTCAGCTCCGCCATTCCTTTTTCAAAAATCACGGGCACGTACTGGTTAACGACTTCCCGAGGAAGTCCTTCAGGCATCAAGCCATCAACTGCAAGACCCAATATATGTTGCACATCATGCAACATGATCGTCATTTCACCAAAGGGAAGGTGAAATGTGTTTGTGTCGGGTTGCCACCTCTCAACGAACGCCGAGATCAACGTCGTATCGATGTGGTCGTACATCAACTCAGTCAAATTGGTTATTTGGATTTTTCCCAGTGCAGCCTGGCATGCGGGATCCAACTTGTCGTGTACTGACCACAACTCCCTCAGCGCATTCTTCTTCGTCACGCAATCAAGGACAACACGAGGCGAACGCTCGCGACCCTCCCATATTACCCGAGCAATGTGACCTCCAAAGCTCGGTATTAATGAGGGAATTGCAGGTCCCCCGGGCACGTTACCACCAATCTTCCAGGAGTTGTCGCCGCTTCGCTTCCTCTTCTGATATCTGCTATTGGACCCAGCGTACCGATGAGCGTAATCGCTTCGCCCACCCGCCGACCGGCAAACTTCCTTGAATCCTCACCGGCATGAAACCTGATGGCCTGTAACCTGGCCCAGTAGTCGTAAAATTGGCGATGGAGGTCGGGATCATCTGCATCTCGGGCTCCCCTGTCTCATCGTCCCCCGACTCCGATGTTGTAGAGCCGCTAGACTCATCCATGGCCTGGTTGAGATGGTCAACGAAATCTCGCGCACTGACTCCGTGTCCTCGGTGGCCGCCTCCCGCTGCATCACCTGCATCTGTACCACGACCAGCACGGCGAGTTGACGCAGTCACATTGCGTCTGTGGGGGTCCCCAGACTCACCCCCCCTCCAACCACTCACAAGTCGATTCGCCCGGTCCAGAAACCCTCGGCCCTTGCCCTTCCCTACCATTTTAGATCACCTGCAAAATGAAGACATACATAACATAATAATCATTTAAGCCGCAAGAATATGCGCAAATGGGTTAACGTGTGTTGGTTAACTAAGTCGTGTCACGAGGCAAGAGGATCATGTTATTGTCCAAGGAGAGTGTGTTGTTTAACTATTAATCTATGGCTGAAAAAGACTTTCGTCAGCCGTACCGACTTCTCGTTTAATTGTTTGGTTCCCAAAAAATAACGCACTGTCAACAGTGAAATTGCGCGAGGTCTACAGTGCTCTGGGAGTTAGAAGCGTATCAGATTCGGTACAATGTAATGTTTCTATTGTGCAGCCTGGTGGGCAACAAGATAAGGCGGATCTGAAAAAGAATCTAGTAGTGAAGGGTCTAATACAAATCGTGTTGGGCTTTCTTGCATGTAAGATTCACAAGTCCATCAAAGCAGTGAATTTGCATCATCGTTCAATGCTTTGATGGACCTATGAATCTTACATGCACGAAAGTCCAACACGATTCACACCAGGCCCTTCACTACTAGCTTCCCTTTCAGATCCGCTTTATCTTGTTGACCCACCAAGATGCACAATAGAAACATTGCATTGTACCGAATCTAACACGCTTCTAACTCCCAAAGCACTGCAGACCTCGCTCAATTTCACTGCTGATAGTGGGCTACTTTTTGGGAACCAAACAAGTAAACGAGAGTTGATGCGGGGCATTGGTTAACCTTCTCAACCATACATTATCAGGTTACAACACACACTCTCCTTGGATACTAACATGACCCAAAACTCAACCTCTTTTTTTTGACGTATACAACTAACATACTATAACTATACATTAACATAATTATTATCCTAACCTACCATCACAAAATAACCTATTCACTTACGTATCAACTGGTTGTTGAGTACCTAAGTTATTAAATGGATGTGACATAACTATTATGTCATCATTTGGAGTTATGAGTACATAAGTTGACAATTAAGTTGGATTATGAATAAATTACCCATACCAACTATATACGCCAACTTACTTACAAATAACAACCAAAATCATCCAAACTCAACTTCTAACACAACTACATATAAACTATTCGGAATACACACTAACCCGTAAACTTAACCCTACATCACAATTACAATTTTTTTCTAAGACAATTAATCACTAACATTAACACATGCTTAATCACTAAATAATATTAACGCATCAAATATTAACAACGAATCACTATCACTGATATTAATCACTACTAATTGTCATATTAACACATGCTTAACATTAATATTAACAATATTAATATTAATCTAATTTTCATAACACAATATTAATAATAATAATACAATTAATCACTAATAATTATCAAATTAACACATAATTAACAATAATATTCATAATAACAATATTAATAATTATCATATTTAATAATAACAATAATAACTTTAATAAATATAATATTTAATTTTTATTTATTATTTAACAAAAATCTAATAACAATTATTAACAATAATAATATTAATAACAATTATTATCAATAATAATATTAATAAAAATAACAATAACAATATTAATAAACATAACAATAACAATATTAATAAACATAACAATAATAATAATTAATATTAATTTTATTAATATTAAAACAAAAAATGAAAAAAAAATTAAAAAAAATTGTCGGGTGGGCTGCCGCGCGAAATGCACAGCAGCCGTCCCGGATGCTTTTTTTTATTTTTTTTTTCGTTTTTCGGCCGAAATACATATTTACAAAATATAAAACCTCAAATTCAAAATACAAATTCGAAACATACCTCAAATTCGTCGATTAAATCCCGGTATGAGGGTGGTTTGTGGTGGTCGATGGTTGAGAGCGTTTTCTAGAGAGATAGTGGAGAGTGAAGTTATAAGGTTCAAGGGCGTGGGTTGGAAATATTATGCGAAAGGTGGGCGACAATAGTAAAAAGGGGGGCGACGAAAAGCAAGCGGGAAAAAGACAAGCTGACTTAGGGATCCAAATATATATATGCAATATCCTCTGTATGAATTAATATCCAAGGAGAAGTTGATTCATGCGGATCCAAAGAACCTTTCAAAGGTTAATATGACTAGGTTACCAGTTATGTTTGTGAATGTAGTTAATAAACTATATATACTCTTATTGTTGACAAATATATATAATTATCAACAAATTAAAAAATATATTTTTTATGTAGTTATAAAATATTTCAAATTTAAATTATTCAAACGTGTATCATTGTTGTTGTTACAATCATTTTCGAGATGTTTATTTATCAAATGTTTTAGGTGTACCGCTGGCAAAAAATTAGGTTTGGTTAATGTTAAAATTGAATGAGAAATTGATGCCTTGAATCATTTTTTTGAGCCAGTCAATTTAGACTAGGCCTATCTTCAGGTCGTAATTGGATTCAGACAAATAGGGAAAAGAAGAAATATTAAGTCCGGATATTCGTCAAATGCAGTCAATATACAAAATTTGGATGAAAAATTTATGACTAAACCCAATTTTAAACGGGTTAGATAAATTCGAATATTCAAGTTGGATAAAATTTTGTCATATCTATTTGGACGAATAATTTAAATTTCAATTTAGCGGGGGTTCGAATATTCAAGTTGGACAAAAACCCTAGCTGGCAATGGGTATTGAAAATTGGAATTTTGGAAAGGGAAATTATAGCGGGCAATGGGCATTGAAAATTGAAACCAAAAACCCTTGTTGGTACTTCGGTGCCTTCAAGCTGTCAAAAATCTCTCACAACATCTTTCCTTTTTATATAATATCAATATTTGTCACTTTAGCTAAATTTTTAGTTTCCATAATATCAGTCACTTTACAGTTCCAATACAATATTAATGTCAATTTTCTAAATATACCTCTTACTTTTACATTACCAATACAAGTATATAACCAAAACATAAATTTATTTATTATTTTTTTCATTTCCAATACAATTATCATTTTCAATACTACTTAAAATCTCCCCAAAACCCAAATGTGACAATTATTGAGGAAATGATGGAGTAATAATTAACATGTTATTGAAATTATAATATGTCAAACAATATAAAATATGAAAAATTAGTTAAAAAGTCAAATAAAAAAACAAAGAAAGTAATACTCCCTTATTTTCATGTTATTTGTCATATTTTGACAATTTTGTTTGTCAATATATATAATGAGTTGTTATATAGAATTCCAACATTAGGTTTATATTAAAAAATATTATTTTGAAAATATAATATTGTAATTGTTAAAAAATATTATATAAAAAATTATTAATAAAAAAGTGACATTATAAACAATTATAATTAATTAAATGACAAATAATATGAAATAAAGTAAGAAACAATTTCAAAAAAATAATAAAAAATGTCCAACATCCATTTTAATATGAAATTAAGTATGAAATGAAGTGAGATACCAACCAACCCTTCAACATCCCACCGTCCCCTCCATCCCCCATCTGCCTCAACAACCCCCCCCCCCCCCCCATTTTTAATTTCTCTTTCCAAAATTTCAACTTTCTGTATATTTTCCCGGCCATTTTCTTTCTTGGAAATTTACCCTCCCCCTTTGCTTTTGATACCAAACGTCATTTGATCCCGAAGGAGTGGTCGATAGGCTGAATCGAGGAATCTGGGAAGAATCAAGCTACTGAAGCTCTATGAAGAGCTTAGCCGGCCTTCAATGGAGGAGGAAACCAGAGGTGGAAATCTTCTGGATTAGAAGGGAAATGAATGAAGAGGCTCACATCTTGGCCAAAATGTGTTTGAAGCCAAGTACCGGCGAGAACTTTGGTTATTTTATTGAATGAATTCGTTTGATTAAGAATGAGGCTCGGAGAGGCAAAATTGGGAGTTTTTCGAGGGCTGTTTGCCCCTCTCCGCCGTGGTTGCCGTCGCCGGCGGCCACTTTTGCCGGTGATTCCTCCGTGAACCAAACAACCCTCAACCTTGCCTTGCTTGCTTTACCTTTCCTAACCCTAACTCTGGCTCTGGTCTGTTTGGTTCTTGTAAAAGAAGATAGAAAAAAATGAATTCGTTTGATTTCAAAAAAAATAACTTCATTTACTACTGTTTGGGAACTTGGGTTTCTAGATGTTATTAATGAAAATGAAACTAACCATTCCTGGGAACTTGTGCAAGCCATGTCAATTGTACAGCTCACCCAGCCCAAATCCATCTCATATGCCACTTGGGGGTGAGTCACTGACTCACTGAGTCAGTGTATCATTCTCCTATCATGTATAATAATAACAAAGAGAAGAAAAGTGGACACATATAAATAATCTCACGTTCAACATACTATGACTTGTGATTATTATTGTCATTTGACTATTAAGGTCATTTGGTCATTTGGACTGGGTAAATGGAGTTAAGTATAAAAGACATAATTTAAATTACATATAACTACGTTGACTTGATCCCATCAAGGGTACGTAAGAAGCCGATTAAATTTTTCGGGTTAAGTCACAAATCCAAAAATTTCCAAATTATATTTTTGGGTTGATATTCAAGTTCCTTTATTTTATGAGGAGCAGATAAAACATGGCCAGGTTACATGTGTTGCGAGCTAAGTGACCCAGGCTCCACAAAAATGTCAACCGACCTTGTCAAATTCCCAAATCTTCCAAGCGGACAAAATTCGAGCCAAATAAAAATACCCAAGCTCACAAAAAGCCCTGCTCTTACAAAAATAACCCAAAATGTTTATTTCGACCTTCTGTTACATGACCTAAACAAATAAACAGGTCATTTGGTCAAAGATACAGTTTGTCCTGTCAAATAACCAAGCCTGCCAAATGGACCCAAACAATGTTAAATAAAACTTTGGAGCTCTCAAAATCTCCCCCCGCTCTTAAAAGAACCAGATTCGGGGTGGTGTGACTTGTAACAATAAAACGTCTCCCTATGACTGAAACACGGCAACCCCGTTACAAGTTCCCTGTCAAATTTCAAGTCTGCTAAATGGACCAAACACGAGTCGGACAAAAAGTCTAATCTCGTAAATATTTTCCCCATTTATTAAAATGGCCAAATTTCAGGTTGCTTGCAACTTGTGGTTACAAAATGTTTCACTGTAACCGAAATGAGTTAGCTCAAATACAGGTTTTTCTTGTTGTATTTTAAGTCCGTTAAATGGATCAAACTCGAGCTAAACACAAAGTCCAAGCTCTCAACTTTGTCGTGCCATCCTAAAAGGGGCAAATTTAAAGTCAAACGACTCCTGGTTACATGATACATTTTTCTCGTAACCTGAAACTGGCCAAATGCAAGTCTCACAAAATGAACCATTCTACATTTCAATTATGTCAAAGGGACCAAATCCGAGCCAAACAGAAATCCTAGCTCCCAAAAATTCTCCCCTTTCCTAAAAAGCCAAATTTCAAATTTACATATCCTTATACGGTTACATAATATATCATTTTGTAACCGAAACAGGTTAAATTCAAGCTCCACAAAATTATACTTTCCAAATCCCAAGTCCATCGAATGGACTAAACTTCATCCAAATAAAAAGTTCCAAGCTCATAATTTTCTTTCGAATTTTTATTCGAGCTGTAGACTCAAAACGGGTCCAGAACTACGTCGATTTGATCTCAACAAGAGTACGTAGGAAGCCCATGAAAATAAATATGGCCTATGGGTGCAATCGACAAGTCAAATTAAATCATCCGATTCCATGAAGGACTAAGTCGGAAAGTGATAAAAAATAACAGAAAGGCTATAATATCAACTTGGCCAGAATTCCGTAACAGGTTCAAGCCCTATCGTGGCTATTTATTTAGCCGAACAAATAACATAAACGGGTCAAAAATAATGGTTATTAATTTAACCTAAATCAAACCCAAATAAATATCAAATTCCCAAACGAACTACGATCGGTTTGATCCCCTTCAAAGGGGTACGTAGGCAGCTCACAATAAATAGTGAGTGCAACCCGAATTCCAAATTAACCAAATTTCCCCCTAACATGCACATGAAGAGTGTGTACGGGTAGTACCCTTCCTAGAAGGTGCCTATTCGGCCACTATCTGATGCAATTAAGTTACAGGTCGGAAATAAAGGTTGATGTAAATTTACGTCGACTAAAATAAAACAAAAGAAGGAAAGCCAGTTAAACGAAGCGAGTCGGAATCAAAAGGTGGTCTCCCAAACGGGGACGTAATTAAGGAGGTTCATTCTCTTGAATAGGGTCGTACTCAAAGAAAATAATAAACCGATGTAAAAAAAAATTGTCGGGAGATTGTGGCAATTTATTTAATTTATCTTATGTTATTAAATTTTTTGCTCAAAAATCCGCTAGATCTAAAATCGATGGATGAGATTGCTCCTTCTCACCTTCTCATATAATTGTGTTTCTCACATGATCCGCGCTCTTGTGTGTGAGTAAGTAGTTGAATTTTCGTTTTTTTTTCCAGTTAAACTGCTGTCAGTTATGTTAATGGTGAGATGCAAGGAGGACATAGAAATGGATAGAGGGAAAGAATTTGATACAATAACCCATTACTTTTTATAATTTACTAGGTTTTTTTCCGTTCTTCTGAACGAATACTAATTTAAATGGATGGATGCAAACACAGCTGATATAAAAAAATAATTGACAAATGTATCAAAAATTACAATAGAAGTGGAAACCAAATATGTTTGAACAATTTAGCAAATCACAAATAAGAGCCTACCAATGTACTAAAATCGTCAATATAGTTAAATACTATCATGAAATGTAATTACTCATCAAAATCCCTATTATTGGTGGTTTTTTTAATGAAAAATCCCTATTATTTCTTTTTTTTTGATGGAAAACTGAAATTTTATTAATATTAACTCATCTTAGATTGAATGTCTACCAAGGCCAGCTCATATATTATGTCCGACCCATCGTTTTTTTTTTTGAAAACACAAACTCAGACCAAATTTATTCACCAGAAACTCCACCCTCCTCGGTTACCAACTCTACAACTTCAGGAGGATAGACAGTGTTCCAAGTACAGTCAAGTTGTTTACTAACAGCAAGTCTTGCTAAAGTATGTGCCACTCTATTACAATTTCTCTTGCAAAATATAAATCTAACTGAGATGAAACCAGGTAGAAAACTCCAACAGTCCTTGATAATTCTTGTCGCTTGAGGGCTTGCAGTGCCCTTTCCTAGGAGGCCTTCAATTACTTAATGACAATCAGATTCAATTTCCACTCTGCTCCAACCATTGTCTCGCGCCAGTTTGAGTCCACATGTAATTGCTCCCGCCTCCATTGTATCAATACTCCATGATGTCTCCATATATTCCATTTTTGCTCCTACCAATTCACCTAGGTGATTCCTAGCAGCAACCCCCCATCCACCTTTTCCGCTCTTTCCTATTGATGCATCTGTATTTATCTTTATCCATCCTTCAGTCGGAGCTTTCCAGTATTGATGTTGTTGTCCTGTCTCCATCAGTTCGATCTTTTCCTGTGCCAATAAAAATATATGTTGTGCCTCCACCGCACCCATTGCCACTGCCCGAGGGTCACTGTACAAACCATAAAAAACTTTCATGTTTCTTGCCCTCCAGATTGCCCCAATGATCATTGCAAGAAAGCCTCTCCCATCCTCATCCATTTCCTTAAGACATGTCTCCACCCATCTTCCAGCATCTTTAGTATCCCGCCTTTCCACATCAAAGCGAAAGAAGCTATGTTTCCACACCAATTGCGCCCAGCTGCAGTCCAAAAAAACATGGTCATTTGTCTCATAAGCTTCTCCACAAGTCATGCAAATGGGATCTATATCCACCCTTCGTTGCACTAGGTTTGTTTTTGTCGGCAATGTGTCATTCCACATTCTCCACAAGCAATGTTTTGTTCTTGGCATTGTGTTTATCCCCCACAGCATCTTGCCCACACCTGTTTGTCTTCTTGACCCTTCTCCCAACTCTCTTTCTTGGGCGAATGCCATATCAATGGCCAATTGATAGCCACTTTTAACAGTATAATTTCCGCTATGGGTAAATTTTCAGACAATTTCATCCGCTTGAGCAGTCTCACTAATAGGAATGGAGAGAATATGAGACACTGTCGTAGAGTCAAAGCACAGCTCCAACACATCTTTTCTCCAAGTTCGTCTTTCTTCATCGATCAGTTCTGACACACATGCTTCCCCTTCCAACATAACTGGTCCAGAAGGGATTAAACTATCATGCCTATTTGGAATCCACTTTTCTCCCCATATTCGCACGGATTTCTGATCTCCAATGCTCCATATCATCCCCTTCTGTAGCAACGGCCCATCGTTCACCCAACTCCTTTTTCTAACTCAAAGGGTTGAAGGTGGGTCAATGTATGGGCCACCCTATTACCCATTCTACCACCCTATTATTGTTATCTATATATAAAGATTATTATTCAAAAAAAAAACTACAGAAAACATAACAGAAAAAAAAAAAAAAACGTTGGGCTCACTCTCTTTCTCGCCTGTCTCCCGTCCCTCTCTGTCTGTTTCGCTGTCTCCCCTCCGGCAGCAGCCGGCCGCCAGAGCCTCCCGCCGGCGCCGTCTGTCCAGCACCACCTTCATCTCCTTGTTCCTCCTCTCTTCTTCCCTCTTTTTCAAGGTAAACCCTAACTCCCCCAAATCAGATTTTTGAATTTTAATTCCAAAATTTGTTTTTTTCTTTGATAATTTCAGTTTACAAGTATAATCTAGTGTTAGGATATCAATTGGGGTTGTATTGGTTGTTTTTAAACATGAATTGGTGATAAAAATTTGTGAACTTTGGAGCTAAGTGTTGAGTTGGGTTTGATTGTGATAGATGAAGGTTTGCATGTTAATTTTTGTGGCTTAAGATACTCTTAGAATTGAAGGTAGATTGCTGGATCTTGATGCATGCGGTATTGTTGTTATTTTATTGACTATAAATGTTGAAAATGAGGTACAAAGGATGAACCAAGAATTGAAGGTAGGAAAGAAAGTTGGACGCATTTGTTTATAGCTAATTGGTGTGTTCATGTTATTTCTAGCACTCAAATGCTTTCAAATTAGTGGTTTTGCTGCTGGAGTGATGTGATATGAAATATGATTGTTGTTTAGGACCCCTAGAATGATGGAAATTATAGGTGAAAGTAGTGAACTATAGGAAATATTACTTGGGGTTGTTGAATTAAGGTGTTTTCAATTTGCAATGGGTATATTAGGGTAGTATGTTACCGAGTTGAGAATAATTATCAAAGGTAAGCAAGTTATGAAATAGCCTAAAGTGTAAAAATAAGCCTCGTTTACAAAGTAGAGTCCCGATATTGTCAAAGTTAGACTCAAGTCTTGTGTTTAAACCTTACCGGGACAAGAGGGATGTCTCGGGACCAAAATAATTATGTGGGTTGATAGTCTTAGGTAATGGCTTCCACAAGGATTTCGAATTTCGGGATTTCGATGTGTGTAACTCAAGTTATGGCAAATTTAATATGGGTGTCTCGTTATATACGTTTTTACGGGGCAGTAGGTTCGTGAGCATCATAAGGTATCAAGGAGGTCTTAATAGCTTAAGTGGTCAACATGAAAGTTGTAGTACGCTCTGCAAGCTTTCCGGAATGGGGTCTTACGTGTTCATAGGATGTTGGGGTATTGGGTAATGAGTTATGGCCTGGCAGAATCAGACTCATGACCATGTTTAAACAAGAATCATAAGGTTGTTGTGTCATGTTCAAGTCGCTCTTTGAGGTTTTTCCAAGGCTTTTATGAGGTTAGGGTCAACATAAGACTTGTATATGATTCGAGCTTTCCATAGACTGCTCGCACACGTTCATATGATGTCTAATTTTAAAGTTATGAATTTTTAAAATTTCACTCCCGGACTTAATTTACTGCAGGCAAACTCTCTGATATGCTCATTTTCAAGTCTCTACTCTTGCTTTTAGCCTTAACTCTCAACTAGAGAGTTGTAGTAATTATTGTTAACTCTGCAGAAAGTTATTTTATATAGTATTTCGGTCATCGTAAAAAGAGTTATGATTTTTACAAATTACCGCAAAAATCTGAAATTTTCAAAACCTTTTTGCTAAAGTTTTTGTCCTTTTAATTTAGAGTTAGATAATTCTTTCACTCCCGAAACTCCAAAACTAATTTCTTTTTGTTATTTTTGCATCTCAAGTGTGGTTCATAAGGTCGTTGCAACTCCAACGCTCGAGTCCTCCTAAGTCTTCGGTGTACTTTACCAGCAAGTTTACAACTCTAGGGTACGCATATTACCTGTACCCTTTCTCAACACAACTATTTAAGTTCAACAAAGCATAAGTGTTTATTACCATGAATATTACCATGAATAAATGTTGTCTTGCATGTTTTCTCATTTAATATTGATCCTGACCCATTACCTTGATGCCAAACTGCATTACCAATCAAACCTCGTCAACCGGTTAACTCTGACTGGACCTCCCGATCGGTCCGGGTATGCGCATATGAAGGCTTAGTCCGATGATCGCAAATGGGAATTAATCAAAGTAATTTTAGTCTTGAATCATGTATTTAATTATTTCTCTTCTCTCTGTTTGCAAAATGAATTGAAATACGCGAAATAAAATGAATTGCTTATCTATATGACTATATAGGAATATGTGTATTGAGTTTCGACTCATTTGCGAAAATATATTTTGTGTTTTGTTGTAAGTAATGCTACTAAGGTCGCTAAGTCTGGTTCCAATGAGAAATCAGGTTAGACCAGGGAAAGTGAAGTCCTTTGGTTTTATCTGAAGCAAGTTGTCACTTTGATGTAATTCTTCTTTATATCTACTATGGTTTGATGTATCTTGAAATCTTGGGAGTTGGTTGTATTTTCAGATTTTGGTTATGTAAACTATTAATCCAATGGTCTAGTTTGGTATATTTGTGGTCATGTCTGGTGTTGAAGTTTTCTTTGGAAGTTTTATATTGTATTTGGTGTTTATGTTGAGCTGGTCGTTACCTGGTCCATCCTTGTGGACAGTGGTAATGCCTTCGGGTTCTTTTTCTCCGCTGCGCTAACTCTAATATGGTGACTGTGAATTTGGGGCCGTTACACTACCCCTTGCCGTTTTTGTTGAATTGATTGATTTCCTTTGCTCCAGATGGGAGTAAAAATGTTTCCCGCCAATCAATTCTGTAATTCCACAATTTCATATTCAATTCTGTTTCTAGGGTTTTTTTTTTTTTTTATAAATTTTTTTTACATATGATAGAGAAAGAGAGTAGATTGAGCTTTTATTTTATTTTTAAGTTCACTTTATCTCATGAGATTTATGGACAATTTGCAAGAAAAGAAAAATTGATTTACCTCTTGTGGTAGTACTTCAACCTAGCTTTTATTTGTTGGTTCGTACTTCTGCTATTGCATTTACTTTCTTGCTCAAAGTTTGGGCTTTTGGTTTGATGGTTTGTGGAGAACATTTGTTTCATAGGCTTTGGAAAGTTAATTTTTTTTCGTTTGGTTAGTAATCATCTACCCATTGGTTCTAATACCAAGTGAGGCGGTGATTCTATTGGATTGTCCAATTTTATCCATTAATGATACGATGAACTAAATTCAAATTTCAATTTGTATGTTCAGTGCTAGTGTTACAGCTATAAGCTGGTTACTATGGGAGTCATTGAAGAGGGGACTGTAACAGGGCATTTGCCAGACACAAAGGTGTTTGCAGTCCATTATCCTGCATATCCTTCATCTATGTCTCGTGCAGTAGACACCCTTGGAGGACCTGACACAATTGCAAAGGTAATTTTTCTAGAGCCTGGATCCTACCCTCCCCCCCCCCCCCTTTTGAAGACAGTGGCAAAGACAGGAATGTTTGAATCTTTTAGTCTGAGTGTGCTAATGTCCATACTCACCGGTAAAATGAACTGTAGAATTCTAGATTTGCTACCTTGGAATTTGGTGTTTTGTAGGATTAGACTGAAGGCTTAGCCTATTAAAAGGGAATCGTGTATTTGAGTCTATCTATAGCAATTTTTAGTTTTTACTACCTCCAGAAAGAAAGCAATAACCGAATTTTCAAGCCTAAGAGTCTAGTTTCTTCGTTTCTACTTGAATATGCTCAAGGGTATAGATGTAGGAGATGTTTTGTGATGAAATCAAAGCAACTAACATACCAAACAAAGAACAAGTAGCGTTATTTTCATGTCTGAATTATTGTTTTTTGGGCGATATATATTTGATTTGTATTCATTTTCGAACTAACAGTTTTCTGTAGTTTAAAACTGAAGTTTATGTTATTAGTAGGGATAGAAAATTGTTTTGGGGTGATTATGTTTAGTTCAGTTCGGGTTTGAATTGGAACAATCCATACTACCCTTTTGAATTCTTGATCGAATCCTAATATTTACGGCATTGCTCTGGCATTGTGAAGCATGAACGAGGGTACAAGATAAAATTTTGTCAATAGAGAACATCTTTATTTTTCTCCTCTATGTGATGAGTGGTATAATGGGGAAGCGATTCTAGTTGTATGTATTGTGAATGTGATAAATTAATTGGGATCCTTGAAAGTTCATTGGCTTCATTCATTTTGTATCAGAAGTTCCCTTATAAATTTTCAAAAATCCCCAAATTGAGGTTAGAGATAGGTACGACGTCTGGCTTTCACAGAATAGGAGCATTCGTGGTATTAAGAATTGCACCTTTTGGATTACTATTTCCTTGGCTTATGCTAATCTATCTTGACTCTTAAATAAATAGGAAAAGTTTAGCAAATTCTTCGAACTTGACACTTTTTAAATTGTTTTCATAGTACAATTAGACACTTTTTCCCCTTTTTCTGACATAGCTCGAGATTCTATGAGTTGAAATTGCCGAGTAGTTCAAGAGAAAACTGAAATTGCATCTAATTGTGAAATTCTGGTTGAAAGGTTTTACTGGAACACTGTTATACTGTGGCTGAAAATATTATGAACTTGAAATTTGATGTTATAAGTTTGATCATTCCTTTGATCAAGCTTGAAAGGTCCTTGTTCTGCTTTTGGGGTTGAGAAAGTTGGTGTCAATGTCAGACAATGTTTTGTTAGTTCTCTGCCTTATCTTTTATGGTTCATTATTTTGTTGTATGTCAAGTGAACACAGGATTATAAATAGCTGGCATATCTAGTCATTTTTGGGGATTACAAAATCCTTTGGATAGGATATCATTTATGGGATGCTGTTGACTTAATAGAAATGGCAGCTTTTCTGAATTTTCTCTGGCACATGAGTTATCAACTGATTATTGGTTTGCTATCATTTAAAGTTGTGCATATTTGAGCAGCTCAGTACAATCACTATTAACTGCAGGTGCGCAGCTCATATTCAAACAAGTTGGAGCTGCGTTTCCGTCCAGAAGATCCATTTTGCCATCCTGCATTTGGCCAACTTCATCCCTGTAGCAATTTGCTACTGAAAATATCCAGAAAGAATAATCCTGCCTCTCTGAATTGTGATGTATCTAATGGCCAATCCAATGAATCTAGTTCCACAGATGATGTAACTCAGGCTGAAAAAAGATCCCTTTCTTTCAAAAGTATGTCTTCCAAACAGGCAACTGAAAATTCTGGTGTCCTCTCTGCTGATATTGTTGCTCGAGTGCAGGAAGCTTATCATTTTACAGGTCAGTGAGCAACTTGCATCTTCTGCACTTCAAAGTGGAAATTTTAAGAGATACTGAAAATGTTAATAACCCAACTATGTAGTCTGGCATTTGCATTCCCCTTTTCTTATACAGTGGTATTAAATCCTATAATTATTACAAAAGATCTCTGCGTTGTATGTTAATGTTTCTAAACCTCTCGCTGCCCTAGGGAAAAATAGCAAAAGAAGGTGACTGAAATTGAGGCTCTGTTTGATTCGTGGAAAATAAAATGAAAAAAAGTTCTCCCTCACTAATTTAGTCTAAAAATTTCTTCATCCTGACCCATCTCTGGTTGTATATTTTCCTACCCAATCCTCCCTTCTAGTTTAGCTTATCAAACTTTCCATGCACTTTCCTCTTAATAAGCCTTATTCTTCCAATTTACAACAACAACACCTGTTGTCGGTCTTGCATATACAGGGTCTGGGATCTAGATGTAGGCAGTCTTTCCCCAACAGTCATTTCCATTTGTTGAGAAACCGATTCCAAGAGACCCATGAAAAATTTAAAAACATTTTGCGAGTGAAAATCTTTCATAAAATTTTTTACATGTTAATCTTTGATGAATAAATAAAGTAATAGTGAAAATAAAATTTAATTAAACACAAAATTACAATATATTGTGAAACTAAAAATAAAATAAAATAAAACGCTAATACATAAATAAATATGTAAAAGAAAGAATAATGCATATAGCATATTCTTTCCAATATCTTTGTGCTAAGTGAAAGAAAGGCAATTTTCAAAAATTTTCTTTCCATTTCATTTTTCAAGAATCAAATATTCTAAAGGTTGATGAGTTCTTGATGCTGATTTGAGAAGAATTTGTGCTTGCTCAAGAGAAGCCCAGCTGGACACATGATGTTTAGGTGTCTGGTCTACAGTTGAATGATGCAGTGTTTCTTTGCTAAAACTCTCCATTTTCCCTTCAGGGATGGTAGATTATCAACATGTCACTGGAGTTCATGCTGATGTTGCACGGAGGAAAAGGGGAAAGTGGGCTGAATCAAAGGAACCTTTTGGTAATGTTGCTTCCTTGAAATAAACAGGTTTGTACTTATCCCTTGCCTTCCAAGTTGAGTCTGCTGACCTTGTTTCCCTGTTCCTTGATTCATTTGTTTGTAGACAATAGAGTTCTTGGCAATGAAGATGATGAAAATTTAATGATGCTGGCCCCTCCACTATTTTCGCTGAAAGATGTTCCGGAAAATCTAGTGTGAGATAATTTTCTTCCTACTTTGATCTTTCATTTTGGCAGATAATTCGTAGAAGTTTCTAATGAAATGCTGTTCTTCTTAGTTGCATTTTTGGTGTCATTTAGCTTGTTATAACTGGGCAACTGGCTAGTCATTAGTTACTGAAAAGGATTATTGTATATGATAATACACTGAACTTTAAAGGTATTGGACAATAATGCACTGAACTTTTTTTTTGGACTCTTATACACTAAACTTTGAGGGTATTGGACAATAATGCACTCTGACCAATTCAACTGGTGGTTGACGCGGTGGCTGTCCTACTTTGAGGTGTCGTTTTTCTATTTTTTTCCCAAAAAAATATATTAGTCATCCTGCTTATGTGTACTTTCTTACACAGCAAAATTTTTTTCTGAAAAAAATTGAAAAATGACACCTCAAAGTAGGATAGCCACCGCGTCAACCACAAGCTGAATTGGTCTGAATGCATTATTGTCCAATACCCTCAAAGTTCAGTGTATTAGAGTCCAACAAAAAAGTTCAGTGCATTATTGTCCGATACCCCTAAAGTTCAGTGTATTATCATCCAATAATCCTACTGAAAACCTGACAGCTAATGATTGCCTATTTGCTTGATTGTGTGTGTTCTCTAAATTGGTGTTGTTTTCCTAGTGGGGCGAGTCCACAGTGTTCAGCAGCTTGCAAGAGCGTTAGACTGCAATGCTGAGGTTTTCCTTCTCCCTGCCTTGGTCTGTGGTCTACCACTTGGGCGAAAGTGCAGGGAAAAGAGCATCTAGGATCCAATAGTGGACAAAATTTGAAGGAGATTTTCTGGTTGGAGAGTGAGATACCGTTTGGGTTGGGGGGAGGGGGGGGGGGGCACTTTAGAATATGTGATCCTGAAAACCAGCCCCAAAATCAGGTACCTGAACCGAAATGAGGAAAAGTTTTTGGTTATGGAAGTACCACAACAATATATATGAGGAAAAGTGATTTGAAGTACAACTAGATGAGGTGGATTATTGTTAAGTCAAATTCCTTGCAACTAAGTCAAGGTAGATTTCTCTGCTGTGCTATCATCAATGGAGGATCAATTTGGCAGCGCTGCAGTGGTGGAAGCACAGTAAAAAACAGTGACACGAGGCTGCTTTTTCATGGGGATACGGGAGGCAGTGGGAGACAAGATAAAGAGGGAGCTTGTTGGAGGCAATTAAGTTGTCCTTTCTTTAGGTCGAAATATATTCTAATAATAAGAAAAGCTAATTGTTTAGTGTAAAGAAAAGGGAAAGTGAATTATTTGACATTGGGAAGTAGAAAGCCATCAGCATGTGTTAGCATTGGGAATTGCCAAATTAGAGGTGGGAATGGTGATCTTTGTTCCTAATTATTTAAAGATTCATTTTTAGCTATAGGGTTAAAATGGAATAAAGTTTAAAAGCCAATTAGTTTACTAAAATTACTATCTTCAAAATGATTTTTAGCTTTCCCCCCCATGACTATCCATGTCCAAGTACCCGTATCCAAATGTGAGACATAATCCCCGTGTCCTTGATTTTAACAATATAGGTGTCTAACATGTGGATAATGTGCCCGACATGTGGATAATGTGTCCATGTCCAACACCCGTACCCTAGTTCGAGTAACTTAGGTTGAATTTCATGATGTGACTCAGCAAGAAAATGAGAATGAAGCCCTTGAGGTTGATGTTGGCCTCTAACCCAAGTTAGATGAGTTTGATGGTGATGTAGACAAGATAAGATCTTTGTCCTTTCATGAGTTTGATCATGTAGAGGATCTTCATGGCATTGGAATGGATTTGAGGATACCTTCATAGTTTGAGAAAGAATTGTTAAATAATTTGAAGGAGACTTGATTGAGTTCAGGAATTAGAGAAACACACAATTGAGATGATGGAGTATCCACAATGTTTAAAGTGATCGACCTTAGCCTGTCTTTGGATGATGACGTCCCTGCTAATGTGAAGACAAATGCTCTCCTGCCCAGGGATGGTAACATATATGAGATCACCAAGGGACCTACTCTTTTAGTTCAAAGATTATCAACATCTCTCACTTGGTTAAGCCACATTAAAGGTGGTCAAACTTGTGACCTTGATGTTTCAAGCATAGAAGACTCACCAAGAAGGATTTGACCAATAGTGAATGACCAAGTCAAAGTCAAAGGTCATATTATTAATGTATATCTGTTTCCCTTAAAAAAAAATTATTAAAAAGTATGTGATGACCAAATTTCTAATTGAATTTGGTGACTTGCAATTAGGGCCTTCTTTTCTTATGTGTCTCTCTTTGCTAAGTTAGGGTTCTAGTCTCGCTATTAGGGCCTTCTTTTCACTCTTATTCTAACTTGTTGCATTCATTGAATGGCTATGGTTGAACTTCATGCATCTTTTTCTTATGTGTTTCATTATCATCTTTGGGTTTTCTCCATCATCTTCACATTTTTTAGATTCTTGGGTTCCTCTTGTTAGTCCTGTCCCTTTATTTTTGTTTTGAAACTTTCCAAGTGCAAGAAGTATCCCTTGTATGGCAAATCAACAGGAGGTGGAGTAGTGTACTCTGTTAGTTGCAACATTTCTCAGTGTTTATGTTCCTTTATTCTTGAAAAATTGCGAGGGCATGTTATAATCTTATTCTTGTGTTATCCAGGTTGAGACCATCTGCCACAATGAGTTCGAAGAAGAAACAAGAGGGAGTTGTTGAACACCGATGGGAGGTACTCTATTATTCTTGTCTTGGTTGTATTCTGCAAAGGAATGTAAGTAACCTTTCAATGGGTAAAGACAACAACAAATTACCAAGATTTCTTCAATATATGAGTAATCTAGCTGTTTGATATAGAAGTTTGAAATCTTGATTATAGTACCCCTACAATGGAGAGACAAAAACAAAACAATGGGAATAGGATTAGAAACATATGCATTTTCTGGCTAATTTGCAGTGATATATATCACAGTTTTAAGTTATGGATCAGAGAAGCTAATCTGAGATTTGAATAGCTAATCAATATTGATAATGTAACTTCTATAAAGATTGGAGAAACAACTTTGAAGGGCCTATGCCATTCAAAGGCCTAAAAAGTTTCACTACATTAAAGTGGAATTTTCATGAACAATCTAATTTGTCCTGATTGCTCTGGCAGTTTGGGTAATGCAGAGGTATGTTGTTAAAGGCCCTATTTGGCAACCAGTTGGTAACTGGTAGCTGTTAGCTGATAGCTGTTTGGATTAGCTGTTTGACTTTAGCTGTTTGGGTTAGCTGATTGTAGGAAAAGTGTTTGGTAAAGTAGCTTTTTGTGAAAAGCTAACTCAAAAAGTTTCATCAAGTAGCTTTTTGGAAACTAGCTTATTGGGTCCAAAAAGCTAAAATAAAAAGTTACTTACCAAACACCTCAAGTAGCTTTTTAACCTTGGTCAAAAAAGCTAAAAGTTATCCAAAAGGCTAAAAGCTAGCCTAAAAGCTGGGTAGCCAAACACCCCCATAGTGTCACATAACAGATTACTGGTGTGGCATTATTATTTGTTTGGGGAAGTTCCGTTTGACACCCTTATACTTGTGGTTGTTACAATTTGGTACTGATCTCAATTTATAATCCTGAGGACTCCTGTCCTGTTTGAAAAGCTCCAAACCATGATCTATATGGGTAACTTTGGCCTTTAAGTGATAACTTTTTGTTGTAGTATTTTGCGAAAATTACCCTGTCCTGTAATTAGCAAAAACACTTAACCATACATCATCGGCTCACTTGGCTCTACCTTGATTCCAGCCTCCACCATCACCTCACTCGAGCAGAGCTAGCACAGTGCCTGTGATTATCCCAAACCCAAAGACACTTCCTCCTTGTCTCCTGTCGCATAGCCCAACTGCTTTTTGTAACATATCCCTTTCCCAAACACCCAATTAGCTTGCCAAAAACCTTGAGGATCAGTGCCCGTAGGAGGAGATGTTAGTGGCTAAGGAAAGGTTAAAATGACCTATGCAGTGGGGCTATTGATGGATGAAAATACTGTGCTTATTTTGATTTTTTTTTTTTTTTTTTTTTTTATTGAGAGGGAAAGGAATGGGAAAGGTGTTGGTTGATTGAGGCAATGGCTGGTCAACCAAAGGAGTGTTGTAAGTTGGAAAAGGCCTAGCTTATCATGGGGATTTCAACCACTTTACCCTTCTCTAGCATGCCATCGAACAAGTGTAATTGTAAATAGGTAAGAGAGGGGAAGGAGATTGGATAGGGCAAGGATGCAAGAAATCTCCAAATCTGCCATTAACCAAGCAACTTTCAGCAATGGTGGCCAGTGATTCCTTCACTATTGCTGGTATTGGCTGTGTTTAAGGGGACGGGAGTGGACTAGGTGAACTAGTGAAAAGGATTGAGAAAGGAGGTATGGAGCAGAGATGATATATGGTGGAAACATCTAGATACTTGATTTATGATTTTGTATAAACGCTTTAGTTCTAAAGATTGAACTTAAGGAAGTAGAGGTGAGCACATGATGGAATATGATGACTGTTGAGGGTAAATTTGTCACTGTAGCTATGATGCCATGAAGCTAACTTCTACTTTCTAGTTTGTGTCTTTTTAACTGTGACCTTCTGCACACCCCCCCCCCTCTCTCTCTTTCCAATGGCCCAATATTGCCTTTTCCAATTTTTCAAGGGAAGTGGTTGTCACCTAATTTGTTTTCTTTTGTTGCAGATGGAGATTGAACCATGTCTAGCTATTGAGTTTACCATCAAAGATATCCTTTTGTATTTGTGGTGATGTGTTATGTTTTAAATCTTAAATCTATACTCATTGCTGCTAGGCCTTACAAGATGCAATTTTTTTGCACTTCATTTGATGGTTGGTGAAGGTCAAAACTCTCTCCTCCTTTGTGGAAGTGTACGCAACGGATGTTTGACTTTCCTTTCTCCCACCTCTCTCTTCCTTGTGCCGGAGATGGAAGGGAGGGTATTGATACCCTTAGGGTCTTTAACTCCATTTGGAGTTGCTTCCACATGCTTCTGCCTTAAAAGGCATCCTTTAATTATTTCAAATATACTTCAGGATGCATTGCTAATACAAGTAAATAAAGTGACATGTACTTTTGCTATTTATGAAAGTTAGATGTGACACACCTGGACTGATAGCATATGGCATGTGAATGCAGTAACAAAAAACATTTTTGCTGCTCCCATCTCTTATGATGCTATCTGAAAGGATGGCAATGAGAGGCTTTTGAGGTTGAGTGTAAGTTTTTATTTTTAATATTATTTTTTTTTAAAAAAAAATTTGGTGGCTTGAGTTTTTAGCTAGTATTTTGCATTTCCTCCAATAAGTGTGAGTTCCTTTACGCCAAGAGCAACTTTTTTAATGTCATAGCTCATGTGTCCAACATGGGTGCCTCTATATGATGGTTAATGTGCCATTACCCATGTTGCTAGTACTCTAGTCCCCGGCCCAGTCCTTTAGATGGCTGAAGAGTTTAAGTACCTAAATGTCGACCTGAGCTTTTAGGCAGTTGATAGAATGCTCAGTTGGCCTCATATTTCACCTATGAACTGGCGCTTAATTCCAGTATTGTCTTACTTTCTATTGATTATGGTTTTTTACAATTTTTCCTTGATCTTGGATTTCCTTCTGCTGTACGATTCATAAAGTGTGATCCCCAATTTTTGTGGCAAGGAAAGTTAATATAAGTGAATATCTCCCTACTTTGCAACCCTTAACAATCACACAGGTTCCTAAAAAAGTTAATTGGGAAGAACACATACCTCAAGAAGCTGATCAATGGAAATGGCAAATGGCTCTGTGTCGCTTGTTTGACGAACGTCCCATATGGCCAAAAGCCTCAATATCTGAGCGCTTGGCCAATATGGGTCTCAAGTTTGGAGACCATATGCTGAAGAGGTATCTTCCCCTTACTTTTATAACCAAGATGTGCTTCTCCATTATCCAATTGAAATATATGGACTATAATTTATCTGGCACCTCTTCTGATATGTATCTGTTTGATTGCAGACTCCTTTTTCGAGCAGCATACTACTTTGGAAGTGGACCATTTCATAGATTCTGGATCAGAAGAGGATATGATCCTCGTAAAGATCCTGAATCTCGAATGTAAGAGCTTATATTGCTTGTCATTATGCATTACTTCTTCAGTCTGTGCCTAATTTGTTTCAAATAAAAACGTCCAATTTTGATAGTGTTTGGTTGGAGACAATATTTTTAGGTGAATGTAGATTTTCATAACAAATATTCCCTTTGGTACGGGTACATCTGTTATGTAAGATGTCCAGATTATTTTTACTTTTGAAAGGCTTTCTTTTGTGGGAACTCTTCTGTGTATTAGAGATAAAAACACCAACAAAGTAGCATACTGGCTGGTGAAGTTAGAGGAGAGAGAAGGGGCAAGAGATATGTGAGGGAGTGGTTAATTGAGCTGTTCAGTGAGAGGGAGAAAATAGTCAATTGAATTGGAATAGGAGTACTCAGCCACAAAATAAAAAGAAAAAGAAGGAAAAGATACTCAGGAAGAGAGATAGAATTACTAATTTCCCAAGTGAATGAGTGTAAATGATCATAGTGATGTGGAAAGAGACAGAAGGTATGTATTTCTAATTGAACAGCCTTTCCCTCTAATTGAACAGCTTAAGAAAAAGGAAAAAGATAGTAAATGAACCTTACAAGAAAGGAGAAAGTGGTCAATTGACAACTGGATGAGATAAAGAAAGCGACTAACTGGCCACTGAAGGGGAGGGGAAGTTATGGTTAATTCAGATGTGGGAGGAGATAAAAATTCTACTTTGACAATTGGGGGAGATATTGTAGGCTTGTAGCAACTTAGCTTTGGGAGGAGAGATAAAATAGCTTACTTGACGACTAGAATAGAGAGGGGTTTGATTGAAATTTGATAGGAGAGTTGAAGTACTCACATTTCAGCCATTTGAGGAAATAGAGAAGACGAAGAGTTGAAGCCTAATGCAAGAAGGACAAATAAACCTCCTTCCTCTTCAAATGGAAATTATTTTCTCCAAAAGGGGTGGAAAATTGGAAAACTATTCTTTTGGTAAAAAGCATTTTCGGTCAACCCAAACACTATCGTTGTTAGTGCTTAATTTGTTTATGAATATGCAAGCTGCTTGGGTGTGAGTTTCTTGATGGAAACAAGTTATGAATTGTAGAGAAACAGTAGTCAAAAGTATGATTGATGTGATGTTGCATTGTTGTTTCATAGGGGATGAGAACTGCCATTCACGTCCCCACTGTTGAGGTTACAGCTCCCTCCACCTCCACTCTTGGTGTCGTCCTTGTTCTCATCACTGACTTGGGGCCAGAAACTCTCCTTGTTCCCAGTGGCTGTTGAATCTCAAATTGTTTCCCAATCCCCATGCGCGGAGCATTACACTGTTGCCACACTGTTGAGATCCCACTTTCACCTCCACCTTCACTCTGGTGTTGTTCTCATGACTTCCCTTCGTTCCTGGAGGGGATACAATCTCAAATTGTCCCCAATCCTGATGCGGAAAAAAATTGACAAAGTCTAAGTACTTATCTGTCTGAGTATCCACATGCACATGCACATGCAAATATTTGGGATATGAAATGGAAACTGCAATTTAAAATAAGAACTATAAATCCACATCATTAACTTTTAATCCAAGGATCCATATTATGCGTGTCATTCCTTCCAAGTCCGACCCCAGCTTCTTGTCTGGTTGCTTCCGTGTCTGACTATAGTAACCGTGGACCACCATTATCGTTTCCTACTGCACATTACTGGTAGCCGTGGAGACCTAGAGTTTGTTTGCATCCCTATTGCAATTCTCCAGTGCCCATAATTCACTCTTCCCATTCATTGCAAGCTTCCTTGGTTATGGGTTGAGCTGCCCTTTCTTGGGTTTGCGTAAGTTTACTCCCTGGAAACTGAATTCTATCAACAAACTTTGCAGCAGTGATGTAAAATTTTCCCTGTTCCTTGAGCATGCTACCTCTCAACAGATCGAGAGGAAGTCTGGATTGTGGATGGGCAGCAATAAGTTTACTCCCATTCATCGCAAGCTTCCTTGGTTATCGTTGCCGTAGCATCTTATGGTTTTCCCGGCTTTTGTTTACCCTTGATCCGTATCCATGTCCCCTATATTTTTATTCCTGCTCTCTTCCACTTGGTGCTTTGTATGCCTGAAGCGTTGTTTTTTTGGTTTTCTGTTGGACACGGATATTGACCGTTATCCTTCAACCTCAACAGGTATCAAATAATTGATATTCGGCTGCCCCATGATCTGAGAAGCTATTGGGATGCAGTTAGTGGGTAAGTTCTACATGCATGTGTTGATTTCATACTTCCACTTTCTGTCAATTATTGAGTCAGAATGTAAATTTGATTTTGTATAGTATGTCGTATCAATATGTGATAACTGATAAGTAAAGAGAAACATGCATTGTTAACTATAGTTATCTGTCTTGTTTAGCCGTTTTGTTTTGTTGGTCTTGTGGAAGAGCAATTCTTTGTTGAAAGTATTTTTCCACTCTTGATAAGCTGTCTCTGATGACTTTCTTTATGCGTGAATAAACAAATCTGACTTATATCATTAGAATTTTAGATGCAGTCGGCCTGGCTCTTTGGTGATTGTTACTTGGATTCTGTCAACATCAAACTTAGGTTTGATCAACATCATATAATTGTTAACACAATCATGGTCAAATTGGCACATCAATTTCATGCTATAATACAACTTTCATGTGAACTGAAGGTTTAGCAATAGTGTACAGTGTGTTGACTGTCCTTATTGCATGTATATTGTCCTTTTAATATATTCAATTCAGTTGAATTGTCCAGATCTCATTGGATATGCTTGTAATTACTGTTACTAGTCTGTGCTACAAACAGTTCAGACTCTAAAATTTGAAACGCTAGTCCTAGCCTTAAGCGCTGAGATTGTTTGGTGTTGATAATTGCAATACTGATCTTTGGTTATGTCTTGAGTTATAGGGTATTCTCCCATAATTCTTTTACCTTGCTGTATGGAGTATTTGATTGGAGCTTATCTTGGTACTGTGCATGTTTGACGTTTGATGGTTCTCTGCCTCCTCATCCTACCAATTTTCAACTGTTCATACTCATGCTGTGATGATGGTTTGATTTTATAATTGTTTATCTGACAGAAAGAAGCGCAAGTGGGAAGATCTGTGCAACTTTCGGGTTTTCCCTTGCAAACGCCAGGTATATCTTCAGCTTTTTGAACTGGTTGATGATTACATACAGCAAGAGATCCGGAAACCTCCCCAGGAGAAAGAATGCAATGTGAGTTTCTTAGCTATAGAGTATTTTATTCCCAGTAGCTATCTGCTTTGGTTTTCCTACTGGCTTGTTTGTATCTCAGATTTTCAGCAACTTATCATCATTAACTACATAATTTTCTGTTACATCACATTGTATAATGGCATGAATGATGCCCTTCACCCGGTTCCATGTGATTATTCTGGTCCGACAATTCTTATCCGCTACTTGTCATCACGTACTGTACTATTCAGGCTTCATAATATCATGAACAAACTGGCTTATTGAAAATTTCCTAATTTGCTTGTGTCTTTGTGTTCATTTTGCGATTCATCTTTTTGAACTTGTGATGAATTTCTTATGCTCTGTACTTTGTAGATTTCTTGGCATTTGTTATTAGTATGGCTTGAGTATCTTGTTCAAGAATTTCTGTACGTGTAAGTCGTGCCTGATGAGGCTGAGCATAAGAAATGTAAAGCAATTAGTGGGGTAAACATGTTCCTGAAATCGGTCATATATGAGAAGGTGCAGCTCCTCCCTTCCTCTTGTGGAGAGAAGGGGGGGGGGGGGGGGGGATAGGAGTAGGGGTAGGGGTAGGGGAATGGCAATTGCAATGCCCTATACCTAGGCCCAACCGTCCATACCAACACTCCTTTAGGAAAGTAAAGCTCCACCCAAGTATCAAACCCGGGTGGGATAAGGTGGAAGGTGGAGTACTTACCAACCAGGCAAGTGCATTTTGGCAGTTAGGGCGTTCTTCTTATGGGTGATAGTAATTTGAATGTTTTGGATTTGTTGATACTGTCATGGCTGAGAGTTTGAGGTCATAGTGATTTTAAATTGCACCTTTTGTACATGTCTGGCTTCCCCTTTGTATCCTATCAATACTTCTTTTGATTACTTATCAACAAAAATAAAGTTTCTTAACAACGCTTAAACCAATTAAATGGCCAAAGAGAGTGATAAAAATGGCTAGAGTTCCAATGATTGTGTAAAAGCACAGGCGGCAGATTGCAGTGTTAAATTTCTGTCAGGTGCGGTCTATGTGATCACAGTACAACTTAGGTTTCCAGTTTGGGATCTTTGTTTATTGTTGCAGATAATGTGAAATGTAAACAAAAGTGACCGTTTTGATCATTCATGGTAACCCTGATGAGAGCTCTATCCAGTCTTGGTCTAGCAGTACGATAGAATCTCGAGTTGATTCAGTTTTAGTGAGGGTACCACTCTTCTCTTTTGTTGTCATAACAAGAAACTATTTTTTTGTCGCTAAGCACTACTGAGCTCATAAATTTTTGGTACGGGTTTTTTTCGGTAAAAAAATCCAAATAGAATGGATTCAAGTGGAGTTTTCTGAAACGTATCAATAAGCTAGACCCATACTGCGGGTTGTTTCAGGACCTAAATAAACTCGAACACTTAAAAATCAATCCTTCCTGCATTACAGATGATGTGCATTGTTCTATTATTTATCTTTTTATTCTCTTGTTCCAATCTTATCAAGCATTATCGCTTAGTTTATCCTGACTTTATAATTATTTTGTAGCATTCAACTGGATGGTTCAAAAAAGAAGTGCTTGATAGTCTAAGAGCACGTGTTGCACTGAGGTTCCTGTCAGTGTTTCCTGGTGATGGAGTTGAAAATTCAGTGCGGAACTTTTCTAAAAAGTTTGAGAAGGCCAAAAAGGCGCAGCTTCAGGTCAACCTCAAGTCTGGTGAAGAGAATGAATCACAAGTCAATCAAGGTTTAAATTGCTGAATCATTTTTTGCCCGAGCTTTTTCTACATTCAAGAAAGATTCAATAGCTTTCCTATATGAAGCAACATTATGAGAAATGAAACTGAACAGCAAGAGGGCGAGCTCAATGCTGATTAGTTTGTTTGACTATTCTCTTTTATGGATGCTTGCATGCTGCCAATTTCTAGTCTGCCTCCACATGTTAACTGGTCTTGACAAATTTTCATTCCAGAGCTGCGTGTTGAAGAAGATAAAGCAGAAGAAGAAGAGGATGATGAAGAATATGAAAGCGAAGATGAAGAAAATGAAAGCGAGGATGAAGAAGTCGAAGAGGAACTGAACACGGATGATGCTCCTTACTTGGTAAGAACTACGGGCCTTTGAGCCGTTTTTTTAGTTCTATTTTCCCCAAATTGTACCAATCATGATCGGCTGCGTCTTTCAATTTATTTGTCATTCCCCTTTCCTATTTGTTTGTATTTACTTATGCTGTAATGTATGTGTGCTTCTAGGGTGGAGAGGATGGTGATTTCGCCCTGCAGTCCCATTCTTGTATCCTTATGCACACTTTAGACTTGGTGTTTTGGTTGAAAAGTTGGACTCTTTTATGTCTGTCTTTAGTCAATGACGATGCGCTGCTATTACAATTGTGCGATCCCAATGTTTATCCAGTTCATTTGCCACCTTTGTTGGCAAGGTGAACATTTTTTTGTTTGTTTGGAGGAGGGCTGTTGTCAGACGGCAACATATGATATATGGAACTTGCTTCCCTTCATATTGCCACCTTCAATGCTGCATGTTTCCTATACATAACCTTAGACTTAGGTGGAGAGAAATTCACGAAAGACTACCTGCAAGATCTGTTTCAAAGTTTTCCACCGGCGGATGGAAGTCGCAGTCAGATGCATGATGCAGATAGTGATGGAGAATATCAGATCTATGAACAAGATAGTGATGGAAACAATTCAGAAGATTACTTTTGAGTCTTGGTGTTTAATTTATCTATAAAGGTATGATTTCCAATGCTTTTTTTTTTTTAATTCCCTTGCGTTTCTGTCAATTCTTCACCCTGAAGTTGGAGTGTTGTGCTTATGGGCCATAGTATCTTGATCTTTTTGGATTTTCAGGACATAGTGTTTTATATTTGACTCGTTTTGTACATGCGACATCCCCTTGTATCTTATCAGTATATCTTTTGATCGCTTATCCAAAAAAGAAATTCTTCCACCATGGCTGTACCTTTATGCTATTTTGAGTATTCCACCTGTTAAAAGTTGTCTGTGGGAGCAGTTGTAATATAAGCTTCACTTAGTATTGTGCTTGTGAATTGTTACTTTCTAAACTCTTCTGGTTGTGCTTACTTGTTTACACAACCTCCTTCCCAACCTAGAACACCCGCAAGCAAATACATCAAATAGTTTGAGCTTGCTTTCCTAGCCACACTCACCAATTGGCACAGGAGAATAACCCTTTCCCAAGCCTAGCACTCACTCTTTTCTATCCCGGGAACTACTCAAAATAATCCTAATCCTTTGATCTAAGCCCCACCCCCCCTAAAAAGGCGATGGAGCCATAAATTTTGTACTATGGTTTCCTACTATCGAGCTTCTTGAATGGGAACAAATGTCAATTACTTTTATGGCTGGCTATTTCAAAACTATTGAGTTCATGACGAAATTCGATCAGTTTTTCTTTTTGTTGCTGTGCATGCTAGATTCGTCTACCAACTTCCCCCCCCCCCCCCCCCCACAGAAAAAAAGAAAGTAAAGCATAGAGTTTGTACTTTGACCAGAGACTGTTATACTGCTCAAGCTTTGCTATCTGTTCATTCTAATATGCCTTGTTCTGAATTTGCAGGTAGGATTAGTCTGACTAGCTGGAAATTCTTGTACGAACGCAGGAACAGCACAAATCTTAGAAGCAAATGGCTAACATAGTTTTTTTTTTTTTTTTTTAATAATTATCAAAGCCTTGAAAAGGCAGTAGAAGAGCTCGCGTCATAACATGATGCGAAAGCCTGCAGAGTGCAAGGGCTAACGTAGTGTGTTTAACCAGTTTTTAGTTGATAATGCTCCAATGCTGTAATTCATTCTCTGTTTTCTGTGTTGGCAAGCTCTACAGTCACATTCACATCAAGCTTTATTTTAGTTTCTTTTAGTTGTAGCTGATGTTCCGTGTTCGTATTCTACCTCATCTATAGTGTTCTTTGTCATTTGTGACTGAGGAGAACTTGTAATGTTGTAATTTGGAAATTTTTTGCCAGCAAGCAATGGGTAAGTTTAATTGTATCGTTAGATACTCATGTATGCTGTGTGCTAGATTTGATAGGTTTCTCTCTTTATTTCTGGAGTCGGGTGTTTTAACAAATGTGGCCTGTTTCGATCTTGGGCGATACTGGACAGTTTCGGCAATGCTTGCATTTGATGGGGCAGGGATGTTCACTTTAAAGAGAATAAATACAAATGACACCATTCACGTCAAAGAGTAACTAACATTTTACCCTGTTTTCAAAAGATCAAAGTAAAAAGAACATCACTGACCATGTCTTTGTCCTTTTAACAAAAAAAAAAAAAAAAGATTTTTCGTTTCAGATTCTAGAACTATACTCCATTTGTATGAGTTGGAAGTTGATTATTTTACGTAAATTGATTGTTTAGCAAAAGAGAATCATTCTTGTATTCGTTATGACAGTGTGTCAAAATCACAGAAAAATTTGCATATATATTCGTCGTTTTGAAAGAAAACTCATTTTTGTATGTTGTGCCAAAAGTTTCATAATCACATGGTCTATCACTCTATCTTCCCATAACACTTACCAACGAGCAGGATGGTTTCACCTTAAAATTTGTGTTAGCTCAAATAGTAGGGTGTTTGTTTTTCCCGTACATAAAAGTAACAGGCCAAAGATGCCATTCAAGAAATAAAGAGAAACAAAGGAGCTTCTGGGTCCGCATCTTGTAATTTGACAAAGTTGTACGTACTGATCCAAAAAAAGGCAACTTCCTGATCAAGCTGACATATTTACCAAAATGTCGCAGATTATATCCATCTATCTAATTTACAACAGCAGATTACAGGGTTACTGTTACATTTGCAGAGAAAAGTGCCTGTAAACAGCAGCTTCTGTGTGTACAATTGAGCAGCATACACAGGCCAAAAGCCAAACCCCATTCCATCAAGGTTAATTAGGTCATATATCCCACCTCTTCTTTACTCGGAACATCAAAGCTGAAGAGTTTACATCATCTTGTGGTACTTCAACCATAAACTGCATTTTCAATTTCATAGGAGCCATCTTTAATTTTCCTCACTCATTTCCGATCTGGAATCAGGAAGCAACATTGTTAGATGAACGTTTCTCAGTAATCACATGTTGAGTCTTATACTCATATTTTCTAAGTTTCCTAATCAGGGATGGAACAGGGCCATGGTAAGCTGATACAAACAGAAGGATCTACTCTACAAATTAAGGATAGAGATATCACTAGATTTACATAAATTGCTGTGGGATATTACTTTATCATGTTGCAGAAGCCTTCATGTACAGATTAAGGGTTTACTGTCCCAACAATAATGAGCAATCAACAATGTTGTGACATTGTATATATCCCATTGAGATACTCTAGCATGTTAGTGATCATTGACAGCATGAGTCCCCCGGTAAAACAAGGATAAAGAAACAAACAAAAAAAGGAGCCCAAAAATCAAGTAATCCTTGCTATCTAAATGGAGCCACGGAAAAGGCGAATCCAAGAACATAAGCTGATGCCAATTACATCAATAATCAAAGAATGGAATAGAAGATAATCCACCACTTACCCAAAATGAAGCCCAGCCAAGTCTAGCCTTGGAGTCATACCCCGCTTTGAACTTGCAATCCTTGCTAACTCGGTGCTTATATACTGTACTCCAGTAGTTGTTGTCAAAGTTGTACCAGTAGCTGGAAAAAAATGAAACATGATGACTACACAATATGAGCAAACAGCACAAAAAGCTGCAAAACCATAAGAAGAGATGAACCTTAATTTGTCTACAGGGCCAAAGTAGCGCTTAAAAGCAAATGAAACTGCATTAGAAGGCAAAGAAATGCACGGGATAAATGACATTTCCTCATCCTACACACACATCAACCAAACTCCACAAAATTAGCAGCAAAGTGGACGATACAAGTTAATAGCAGAGAAGAGAACAATGAGCTGATGCGAAAAAGCTAGTCACATTTGTCTGCTTCAACAACAGGAAGTTTTCTAGTCGAGCTAATCCTATGTTCAAATCAACAAGTCAAATGCTTATAGAAGAAAACACACCTTGTAAGAATATCTTATATTCAAGTTTCCATCCTTGTACAAAGCAGTGCAGCCCCTATGAAGGATTGGACCTATCGTGATTCCACTAACTGACAGAATTTTGTTCTCTTTATCGTCTCGTTTCTCTTGCAGTGAAACTTCACCGCAAGGGAATTTTAGAGTCGCCTTAGGCTGTAGCACCATAAAATTCAGATGTAATCAGACGAAATGGAAAAGGAAACTGTGTGGTATCAAAATAGCAACAGTACCAGAACAAACTGATGACAAAAGGGCTTATTTGGCTAAAAAATGAATGCTTGGGAGTAAGAAAAAGGACATCAGAAGTAATTTTGGGGAATGGTAGTTAATTTCGTCGTTTATGCTTCCTTGTTTGATACCTAGGCTTCCGAAATAAGAATGGCTTCTCCTAAGTATGCTTCATGGCCTTGTGGGTTCAGGATTGGGAATCTAGTAGCTATCATCAACATCCTCTATAAATAAATACGAATTTTCTAAGTGTATAACGTACAAAACAATTTAAGCACGCTGAGGGAGGGAAAAAGCCAAATAATCTATCTCCTCATTGTATTGTTTGTTTAGGTCTGACATTGACCAAAAACAAAATACATGCACAAGAATGCTGCCTGAGAAATATCATCAAAATAATTGAACCTGTGACAAGAGACATAAAAAAGGAGGAAGCACACTAGATAGATGGTGAGACACGAGGTTAAAAGGCGATTTGGTAATTGTGATGGTTATCGCTACAAAAGCCACAATCGAATCATTATTCCCATAACATAAAATGTGACCTAGAGCTTTCACTCATTCTCACCCCAACCCCGACCCCCAGCCAAAGGTTGGGTGGAGGACGACGAAGAAAAAAACATTGCTCGTCATGGATTTTGTACTACCAAAGTTATGGATTCCATAGAAAAACAATTAAATTGAGGAAAAAAAAAGATGTTTAACATTCCAATCCTTTGCATTTCACAGAGAAAAACGGAGTACAAGCCTTCCAGAAATGAGCAAGGGAAGCATGAAGGTAAACTAACTACCAAATCATTCAACACAATTTGTAATGCTACTTCAAAAGCTGTAACACTAGAGACCAGTGGCTTCCTAAAGCTAGCTAATGATTTGGATAAAGAAAAATACTAATAACAAAATTAGCTAGCCGGGTCAACTGGTGGAACAGAAGATGCCAGCACCAATTTGTACCCTGGTTCAGAAAGATTTGCCATCATTGTAAGCTCCCCTTGCCGCGCCTGAAATTTGAGCAAGAAAAGTTAGTTTAAGCACATAGCAAATTGCAATGTCATTCCAAGATATTCTTCTGGTAGATTATAACATCTATATATGCTACAAAAAAACACATCAAGCACCCCCTCTTTTTAAAAAGAGAATTGATGGAACATTGTACATGAAGTATGCAATGTTTGGCTTCAATTTAGCATCAGTATGCTTTCATGTGCTCTAATTTGTTTTCCACAATCTCAAGTTAGTAACACTGTTAGTATAACACAGTTCCAGGTTCACAAAGAAAGCCAAATGATAAAAAGATAAATTCTTGGAAGAATCCTAGCTCAACATGCTACTCCTAACTTTTATAACTACAAACTGTAGAATTTTCGTTTTTGAAAACCCAAAATGTAGAACTAAATCAAAGATAAATTCTCTGTCAAGTCTTTCCTCATTATCGTTTCAGGAAGATCTTTCTAAGTTCGTCCTGGCTTTCTGACTATTTCCCACAAAATTCATCCAAATGATAAAAAGAGGGGGAACCTTAACGTTGTGAGCAGCCGTGAGGAACAAATTGCCGACGCCAAACATGCCCTGAAGAATCGCATTGTGAGTCCCGATGTCGTAATTGATGGTGAGAAAATTGGACAAGAATGCGAGTTGAGGATTGGTAATTTGACCTCTGCCATTGTTCTGGAAAGAGAATTTGAGTCTGGCAACACCATCAAAAACTTTGGAGGACACCTTGTGGAAGAAACAGGAGCTGTTGCTGTTGAACTCTGATGTTACGCGTATCGGTGGCCGCTGTTTGACCGGGAAGAGCGGCGGAGATTGCGACGGTGTCTGCGGCGGAGGACGTGGTGGAGATTGAGGGTGGAAAGAAGAGGTGAGAGGGTGAATTAAAGAGAGTATTTGGGATTGAGATGATGATGGCGACGGTGGTGGCAGCCGCGGCGGAGTTTGTGGCGGTGGGTCGGCCATTGGAGGTGGCACCGATTGAAACAGGAACGAACGAAAATGCGAGGAGTGCCAACTGAAAATGATATTTAATACTGCAGCAGGATCGGCAAATTTGAATTTATTCATGCAGAGCGGTGGCGGGTATGAAGAGAGAAAAATGAAAAATTGGCCCATGCAGGTCTCTAACCTGCGACCTTCGCGTTATTAGCACGACGCTCTAACCAACTGAGCTAATAGGCCAATTGATAGTTTTTCTTACGTTAATTATATAAAGCTCAACTATACGGTGTCTTGCTTTGTTTCCCACAATTAGGGATGGTTATGCGTTGCATTTAGTTAGAAAACTAGACCTGTGCAACTTTTGACCCAGCCCGAACTCGGAAAGTTTTGGATTCATAACACGAATTTTTTCGACCCGAATGTAGTTCAAACCCAACCCCCCGTTTTACCCGCGAATATTAATATCTGTTTTTAAGTTCAATCATATTGGAATTTGTGGCTTCCCTTTGGAATTACAGTTCAAACCAACCACCCGTTTGACCCGAAAAATACTAATATCCTTTTTTCTTTTTAGCTAGCTTTCTACACAAAAACTGAAAACCTTGTCTTTGCAAAAAAAAGAACTTGCAGATCAAATGTATGTTGTGGCTAATAGGAGGTCATTATTTACAGAGATGATGGAAAAATTTGATTGTTATTTCACCGTGATATTGAAGACGAGTAGCTTTGACGATAAAGACATATTGAAGAATCAAGCCATTATTTTTTCATCTAGTAGACCATCCTATAGGTAGTAGAATCAGCACCAAATTTGAGACATATTAAAGCCCTTGGCACTTGGCAGCAGAAATTAGGTGGATAATGAAATTGCATGTCTCAAAAAGTTAAGCATGCAGTTTATGTTAGCATTTTTAGTTTACAAGGTTTCAGAAGATAGGGATAACCATTCTCATAGTTTAACAATAGGAAGGACAATATTACAGTAGAATATCAATACAAATTGAATTGAAAGGTATACCCTCCGCACTAAAGCTTTCATATGATCAACCATGCAAATACATGGACAGTTATATAATGGATTAATTAATCAGAACAATGTAAGTCAAAAAATATACCATTTTACAAGTTGTAATATGATGATGAACGGTAGGTTATCTATATAAAGGATAAGGTGGCTGAGTACATTCAGAAATAATGGCAAAATAGAGTAATTATGACCTCTGATACTCCGACTCTTCTAAATAGTAGTCGTATCCGTGTCCGACACGACACGACGTGGATATGGACAAAGGATAGGTGCCCAACGCTCACTGTGGCAATCGGACACTTCTAAGTTGTCCTTGGATGATCCAGAACTTCAAGTGGTTATTTTGGAGGGTGATGTAGAGCGAATACACTCATGCTAACTAGGGAAATTTTGATTGTTTTATGGATGAACTCTCCATGAGTTTACGGTTTATCTGAGTTGTTATTATTGTTTTATGAACAATGATTATGAACTGTATTTAGATTACTATAAAAATTGCGTGTGTACCCATATCCGTGTCCAAACACAAGACCTTGTCCCTGAGTCCTACAAAAAGCAAAAAAATTGTATCCGATCCACGGATATGCGTCCGGTCCAACACCCGTACCCGAGGTAGAGTAATTTAATCAAAATTTTCAACAAGGCAAATAAGTACTTCGATTTGCTTAATTACTTGTGGGTGCTGCAACAATGGCCCAGAAGTAGTTTTAATTCAGGTACATTTTCTATTTCTATCAATATCATTGACAATCATAATCAAATGCTTAAGAAAAAAAATGACATTCATTGATACACATGTTGCGAATTGTACTCAATAAAATAATGATGGGCACAAGTATTTTGAGCATGACTTGGTCAATCTTGCAAACTTCTTTGTTATTGGTTTGAGCAATTAAAAAGTAATATTGATGGAGCTATCATCAATCAAACTATAAGGCAAGTGACATGGATAATATGTAGTTACGGTCCAGTTAAGAGTTTACCAAAGAATAAACAAGTTCTGTAGTATGGGTACCTAAAAGGACACGTAAATATGAGAAATATTAAGAGACAGACAGGTGACATCTGCAACAATGTATAAATAGGAGAATAATCCAACGGTTACATGGACTACCTAAAACTTCTTTGCCTAAAAACAAAAAATACAAAACAGAAACACTCAGTACACAAATCAGTGCGGAAAACACAAAACTTTCTCAATCAACAGTAAAAAAAAAGGAAATGTGGAGAATTCATCTTGATAAAATGAGGGGAGATGATTGGATTGATGTGACTTGCCGTGGAAAAAATTTGGGAACAACGTCACTAAACCTAAAAGTGGGAGATGATTGGGATTTGAAATCTCTGTAATAGAATTAATAAGGAAGAAATCAACAGTAAAAAAAGGAAATGTGGAGAATTCACCTTGATAGAAAGAGGGAAGATGATTGGATTGATGTGATTTGCTGCTAGAAAAAAAAAAAAGGAACAACGTCACTAAACTTATAAGTGGGAGATGATTGGGATTCTGCTCTGGTACTCCTGTCTTAATGGGGTTCGTAAAACATGTTTTTAAAAAACTAGTAAAAATGTTTGTGCCTTGCAGATAGGGCGAAAATTGTAATTCTGCAATATAAATTTGATGTAATAATAATGTAAATTAAATTTATTAAATTTAGTAGATATTGTCTTATATGATAATAAATATGACAATTACAAACAATATTATAATATTATATAATTTATGTATAGTATTATATATATATATATATATATATATATATATATATATATATATATATATTTCAAATATAATGTACAACAATTTAACTTTTATACCAACATAAAATCCTTTAAAGATTGTCGTATGTTAACAATTTTAATGTTTTCGTCAGATACAAATCCAAGAACTAAAATTAGAGGAGTCAATATTTAAAAATGAGTAATTGAAAATTTTACATCTAATTAGCAAAATTTTAAAAATAAATATTAAAAAGTAAATACAAACAAATCATTAAGTACCATATGATATATAATATATTATATATACACAATGTACACAATTTTTTTCTTCGCTTTTTACATTTTAGCTTAAATAATAAATAAAAGTTGTTATCAACTTATTTAGGATGATTCGATAGTTACGCCTAACTAACCCAAATTCAAGTAATTAGCATCACATTTACATATGATCAAATATTCCAAATATGTGAACTATATAAGCATGGGCAAGCACCTTCTATACATTCCATCACTACATAAACGGAACAAGAATGGATCATCCCAGAAGAAATGCGTCACATCATGAAAGAACTTTTTCCTTTGGTGAGGGGTTAGATTTTGAGGGACCACTTCACTAGCCAAGTAGTTGATGGTATCGGCGTACCATGGGTGAGAATGCTTGATGGACATAAGATGTTCATCCGGGAAAGAGTCCTCGATGGGTTGAGTATCCTCTAAATCAACAAGGATTCTTGACAAGTGGTCGGCCACCACATTCTTGGTTCCGGCCTTGTCACGAATCTCTAAGTCAAACTCTTGCATAAGTAAAACCCAACGAATAAGTCTTGGTTTTGTTTCTTTCTTCCCCATTAAGAACTTGATCGCTGCGTGGTCCGTATATACAATAACCTTGGAAAACATGAGGTCTTGACGAAATTTGTTTAGGGCAAAGATGATGGCTAAGAGCTCCTTCTCCGTAGTTGTATAATTTTTCTGCGCAATATCGAGTGCATGGCTTGCATAGTAAATGACCCGCGACTTCTTATCTTTGGTTTGAGCCAAACATGCTCCAATTGCGAAGTCGCTCGCATCAGCCATGATCTCGAAAGGCAAGGTTCAATCCGGAGGTTGGACAACCGGCGCAGATATCAATGCTTGCTTTAACCTGTAGAAGGACTCAAGACATTCGTCAGTAAAGGAGAATGGGGCATCTTTGTACAAGAGATCGGTCAAAAGACGAGCGATTTTTGAGAAATCCTTGACGAACCGGCAGTAAAGACCGGCATGGCCAAGGAAACTACGCACCCCTTTAACAGAAACCGGGGGTGGTAGGCGCTCTATCACTTCAACTTTTGCCTTGTCAACCTCGATGCCCCTCGACGAAATTAAATGCCCTAAGACAATACCTTCCTCTACCATAAAATGGCATTTTTCCCAGTTCAAAACCAAATCAACTTCCTCACAACGAATAAGAACTTTCTCCAAAGTATCCAAGCAATCATCAAACGAATGACCATAGGCGGAAAAATCATCCATGAAAACTTCCATGCAATGCTCAATATAATCACTAAACATGGCCATCATGCATCGTTGAAATGTACCGGGTGCGTTACATAAACCAAAAGGCATTCTTCTATATGCAAATGTACCATATGGGCAAGTAAAAGTAGTCTTTTCTTGATGTGCAGGATGAATTGGAATTTGTAAAAATCCTGAGTACCCATCTAAAAAACAAAAGTATGAATGACCCTCTAACCTCTCTAACATTTGGTCTATGAAGGAGAGGGGAAAGTGGTCTTTCTTGGTCACTTGTTCAATTGGCGATAGTATATGCACATCCGCCATCCTGTGACGGTTCGGGTACTAACAAGCTCATTCTTTTCGTTCTCAACAACTGTCCTCCCGCCTTTCTTAGGTACACATTGAACCGGGCTTACCCATTCGCTATTTGCGATGGGGAAGATGATCCCAGCGGGTAAAAGCTTGACTACTTCTTTCTTTACCACTTCTTGCATATTAGGGTTCAATCTACGTTGTGATTGCATGCATATGGATGGAGAAATACCCTTCAAATCCTCAATTTTATACCCTAATGCACCCCTTTGCTTTCTCAACAAATCAAGCAACTTAGACAAATCAGATTCATGCAATTTAGCATTCACAATCACAGGGCAAGACTTTTCTTCATCTAAGAAAGCATATTGTAAAGAAGGGGGTAAGGGTTTAAGCTCTAATTGAGGGGGAGAGGGTTTAGCTTGGGAAGAAGACATACCTTTGCAAAGAACTTCTTGGATTTCCATACACTCAATATGAGGCTCATCAATAGTAATCTCCTCATGTGTTGGTGACGAATCAAGAAGGTTGGTGAGAAACGCGATGTCGGTGCCGTCGGTCTCAAATTGAAAGGATTCTAGGAGACATGCTCCCAAAGGATCATCACATGTAGACTCAAGCAAATGAGATTCTTCTATATATTCGTCGACTAGCACCTCCATGACATCGATGGCATAACATGAATCCTCATACGAAGGAATTTTCAAAGACCCCTCAAGGTTAAAAATAATGCTCTCATCACCGACATTTAATGACATGTGTAACACCCCAACACCCTTAACCACAAGATTAACACAACAACTCATACTAAACCTGTGATTAGCACAGCGGAACACCTTAGGGTGGAGGTATTACCGCCGTCCCCACTCGGGACAAGGCAAAAACCCAAAAGAACATCATTAAAACATATAAACATTACATACTAAACTTCCAAAACATAACTTCATACTTAAAGATGAATCTCCAAAGCATAACCACCAAACTTTAACAACCATTAAAGGGATCAAAAGAGAAAAAAAAAACTCTTCTTCCTTAAACATGGGTACTTTAAAACATGCGACACCCGAGTCGACCAGAATACTTCAACCATGACTACCTTGCTTGCAACATGTGATTACCCTTGCTTGCCTTTGCCTTTACCTTGGGTGCTCGGACCCCCTAAAACAAAACATTAAAACAACATAAAAAGTGAGTGGGGAAACACTCAGTACGTGAACCTCCAACACGTCAAACCGTTCGAAAACGGTTTTAGTGCCGGCGTTTAAATTCATTTTGAAAACGGGAAAGGGGATAACATAAGTGTAAGAACTTGAGTCCACAAAGAAAGAACATATCACATAAATCATGAGTAAACACGTAAATTAAAGAGTTTTGGTCCCTTACGATCGATGCAATGCATCTCACACATGCGCATGCCCAAACCGATCGAAGTTTGGATTGGGTGACTGCCGAGCAGTCAACACTGGCCAGGTCTGGACACTCTGATCAGGAGTATCATACATAAAAAGAGGCTAGCACTTAAACATAGAATACATAAAACGGGACCACTTAAAACCATAAAATAATCATAAAAGCATAAACTTAGCATAAACTGTAAACATAAAGGAGCGAAAAGTTGGACAATTCGCGTACCTTAGTTCGATGGAAGCCTTAGCAACGAGCCTCGAGCTTGAGATGGCGTGAGTGACTTGGAAACTAAAAGGAATTTGTAAAAGAGCGTAGAGAAATTGGTAAGGTTCGTGTAATTACATAAAATAGAACTTAAATACCTAAACTTGTCTCATAAGAGATAAGAAAGGAAATAAAATTTCAGATTCTAAATCATTGTTTAGCGATAACTTGGGCTAGAAAACTCGGATTTCCGCAAAGGAGTACTTTTCGGAAAGGGAAAATCATGCCCGACAATTTTGTTAACTGGCCCAAAGGCTAGAAATGAAAGGAAGGGCCCGAAAAATGGCCCAGACAGAAGCAGTGCAAGAAGAATTTATAAACGGCTTAAAAACTTAGAGTGGAACTCATGGTGAAAATTGAATAGGATTAGAGAAGGTTCATGGCTTATGAGGCATTCTCACCGTTGGCTTGAAGGAACATAGAATTAGAGTACTTGAAGGTTCAATAAAGGAACTATTCGCTTAATGAAAACGTGAAAAAACGTCGTAACGACGGAAATTTAGGTAGGGTCGTGTTTATGGATTTGGAAACGATTTATGAATCGATGAACGGTGAATCAGATATAATGAAAGAATGAGCTTATGGCTACTTAGACATAGAGGGACTCATAATCTTGCTAAGAACACATATGTACCCTTTAGCCATCAACAATACTTAAACAAATCCCAAAACTCACTCATTAAATCCATGGTTTGCTAAGGTATCTATAATCCTTTAGGCGGTATTCCTCAACATCAATCTAGCTTAAATTAGCTTAGAAACACATCCAAACTATCTTAACAATACTACAAAGGTTACAAACTCATAAGAACTCCTTATAAGACCCAATTTGCACACTTTAGGCTAAAATAGCAATAAAAATTCTGGGCAGAAACACGTTGGTCGGCCTCTGAACACAGCTTCATATCTCACTCTCCTGATATCGTATGGCCGCAAACTTTATGTTTCCGGAAAGCTTGAAGAACGACCTAAAACTTTTATGTTCACCCTCAGAGCCAATAAGGTCTCTAAACTGACGTAAAATGCCCAACAACTTACTGACTCAGAAAAACGTATAACAATGTACACCTTTACGGTTTTGGTCGTAACTCGGGCTATACATGTCGGATTGTCGAAATTTCAAAGCCTATAGTTAGCTAATGACTTGGACTATCATATCCAGTAAAAATCTGGGCAAAACTCCCATTTTATAACCTCTGTAAAAATCAGACATCAAAACAGAGACTTCTTTGGCCTTTTAAATTAACATGCATGCTCTTCTTTGACCTCAATTTGCATCAATTCTTACCCAAACTTCAAATTAGCCATTACCCATAGTTTTTCCAGAATTAAAAGCTCAAAGAATACTCAACCAAGCTCACAAAACTCACATGCAACCATAGATTACACAAGCAAAAACATCCAACACTTAAATTAGCTCATAAATCAACAATTCCACCCCAAATTCATATCATCCAAGAGTAGGAACTTAAACAACATATAACTCACTTTCAATCAGCCCCTAAATCATCAATTTAGCCATTAAAATCCACATGCAAGATAGAACTTTCTTTACTCATCAAGAACTAGCAAGAATTACTTCCACCCTTCACCAAATTAACATATATCTCTTCACAAATTCAAACCCTAACTTAACCACAACTTAAATTCATGCTTAATAAACATAAAGAAGATGAAAAATATCAAGAGAACATAAATTGGAAGTAGAATTTCAGATTATAAACAAAAGAATTGGGTTAGGGTTTGAGATTATACCACTTGAATTTGAGGTGAGAGATTGAACAAGTAAAGGGGGAAGAAGGTGGTGGCCATGTGGGGCGCGTACAGCGGCGTGGTCGCCGGAAAACACCAGGCAGGGGCAGCAGGGGGTGGCGCACGGCTGGCAGGGGGAGAGGGAAGAGAGAGAGAGTTTGAGAGTTGGTTCAAAAATTTGATTTTGAAAATGAACTAAAACCCCTTTTTACCCCCCTTAATATAAACCCTTCCCTAATTAAAATACCATCTAATTAACACTTAACTTAAACTATTGGTAATAGAAATTAGCTAGGTAAAATAATTGGTAATCAACCCAAATAAATAAATAACATAAACCTTGAAAATATAATTTAGTATATAACTAAATAAAATTTCCTTGGAATAAAAATTGGGTGGAAGACTAAAAATTTAAATCACATAAACTAAACTAATAAAACATACTAATAAAATAATTTGGGCCATAAAATGTACTTAGGTGGATCGAGTAGTATAAATCGTAAAAGAAACGGAATTGAGAATAATATAACCTTCCTCGGTTACAAGCGTAAAATTGAGAATGATAAAATAAATTATAAACTTATCGTAAAAGTATTCATAAACTCGTAGTAATAATCATAACTTTAAATTCGAGATAACATAAAATCAACCCGTTTAACCATCGCCTTACTCGAGACCTGTCGCGCATAAAAATAAATAATAATCATAATAACAGTAATAACCATATTAACGTAAAAGAAAGAAAATTTCTAACGGCGTAATTTAGTTAAACACCGTGATTACGACTTTAATTAATACGGGTTTAGGGCGGGTCGTTACAACATGCGACCATGCTTCACATCTATCATCGCCCCGGCCGTAGCAAGGAATGGGCGTCCCAAAATAATAGGGATATTGATGTCTTTATCCATTTCCAAGATGACGAAACCACATAGTATCAAAAATCTGCTCACTTGGACTGGAATATCTTCTAATATACCCATTGGTCTACGCACGGAATGATCGGTCAATTGAAGATTGATTGTTGTGGGAGTCAAATCATCAAGATTCAACTTCCGGCATATAGAATAGGGCATAACACTCACACTAGCCCCCAAATCACATAGAGCACGACCAATTCTGATATCACCAATAGTGCAAGGAATGGAAAAACTCCCGGGGTCAGCGAGTTTCCCCGGGGTCTTGTTCTCAATAATAGCACTATAATCGGTCGTCAAGTGAATAACATACTTCTCTTGGATTCTCCGCGTGCTAGTAAGAAGCTCCTTCAAATGCTTCTTAAAGGAGGGAACTTCGGAAATAACATCTAAGAATGGGATATTCACTTGAAGTTTCTTGAGCATCTCTATGAACTTCGAAAATTTAGCATCCGACTTCGGTTTGGCCAACCGCTCGGGAAAAGGCACCGATGGTAGTTTTGGCTTCTCATTAACTTAAATTGGTTCTTCTTCTATCATAACTCCCTTCCCTTTTCTTACTCTCTCCATCTCTTCTCTTTCTTTCTCAATCAACTCTTTTTCAAAACTGGATTCCCCTTGCTTCTCCGCACATACCTACTCACTTCCCTCCACGAAAACAAATTCACTCTCCTCTTTCTCTTTCAAGTTCTCCTCCTCCGTAATATCCACCACATCACCTTCTTTTTCTCCCAAGACACTTCCATCCACCATTTTAGGACCCTCAATCTCTCTACCACTCCTCAATGTGATTGCATTAAGTTGCGCCTTGGGGTTGGGTTGAGGTTGGCTAGGAAGAGATTGGATATGTTTGGCTTGTTGTGCCATTTGAGCTAGTTGCAATTCAAGGTTCTTAATACGGGCTTGGTCTCTATTTTGGGTCAATGAAATCTTTTGCAATAACTGCTCAATGGAAAACTCTTGGGGTGGTTTGGATTTTGGGATGATTGGCCATGGTGAGTGTTTTGTTGGTATGGACGATGGTTTTGGTTTTGAAATCCATTTTGATTTTGTGGGGGTTGTTGGTTATAAGCATAGTATCCACGAGGACGAACTGGATGTTGAGTGGAGTAGGAAAGGTTATTTTTAGGATAAACTGCTTGCACTTGGAAAGGTTATTGTTAGGATAAACTGCTTGCACTTGCTCGGATTGACATTCACCACATTGTTGTAGAGGATGTTGTCCTCCACAATAATCACACACAACAACTCTAGCATCCGGGGTAGGAATAAGCATCGTTATCTCTTGAGCGGCTTTAACTTGCCTTGTGGTCTCCTCTAAGGCCTTCTTTTATTGCATCTCCAATACGACATTCATAAGAAATTTGATTGTGGGGTTGTTCTCCAAAGAAGTACCTCCTTCTCTTGAACCACGGCCTCCTCCCCAATGTGCTGAGTTTTGGGATAACTCATGAAGAAATACATTTGCCTCTTCCGCCGTCTTCTTGAGAAACATGCCACCGGAGGCATGATCGATAGATTCTCGTAAAGAACTACATAATCCCAAGTAGAAATGATGTAAAAGGAGCCAATCTTCCAGATTGTGGTGAGGACATCTGAACCGTATCGGGTTCAGTATCGGGATCGGTGCCAAGCTTTCATAGCCGGGATTGCGGTTAAAGATAAGATTGATGAAATCCCGACCCATCATCAGCGGACTAAAACCGCTCACCCACTCGTTTTCAGGAATCGTTACACCTTTACAAAAGGCGGGGTGGTGAGCATCACACTATCGTGGCCTCGGCGAGCCATCCTTGTTGGAGTAAGGAGAGGCTCGGGACTTGTCAATGACCTCGGAGGCCTCGGGACTGGATTGGGTCATCCCGGAAATGAAGGGCGTGGTGGTATCAAGTCTCGGAAGTAACCAAGTTAATAACTTGCAGGGGAGAAGGCGATCAAAGGTTGGAAATGCGCGCGCCTTCACGCTTTGGACCATAACTCCTTCAATATAACTTCGATAGGTCTCAAATTTTGGGAGCTTATAGTACACACTTAGAGCTTTTCAACGATATCTTACTGGCCTAAAACGGAGTTTGGATGAAGAAGTTATGCGTGTTGGAAGTCGGCAGGGAAAAACTGCCCAGAAGCATGGCTCGCCCGAGCCACCCTGTGGCTCACCCCAGCCACCATTCTGCCAGACTTTTCCGCGCACATGGTCAACCTCTCAGTGGGACTGCTCGCCCGAGCCGCTCCCTGGCTCGCCCGAGCCAAGCTCCTGCCGGATTTGTCCTAGCGCCTGCCAGATGTGTCGCGTACGTGGTCAACCCCTCAGTGGGCTACCGCCGAGCAACCCCGCTCGCCGAGCCAAAGCTACGCAGTTAAGTCGCGCACACAAGCGACGATTTGTTGCGGACAGAAGGCCTGCTCGCCCGAGCCACTACTCCGCTCGCCGAGCCAACCTTCTGGAAGAACGCGAAGTTTCGTTATTTTTGCTCTGTTTTTACTTAATTTCTGGTTTAGTATAAATAGCTTGTTAGGACCTTTTTTCCAGCAACTTTTGATGAATTATGAACATGCTTATGCATTGGTTAGGGTTTCCCTAAGTTTTCTCAAAATCTTGCTTTACTTTATCCATTGATTAATGGTGGTGTTTGCAAGTCATCTCTTTATTGATCATTTGGTGGATTCTTCCTTTATGATGGTCATGGTGGGGTGCTAGGCCTTTGGTGGTGGAATCTCCTTTATCCAAGGTCATATCCAAATCCCTTGGGTGATCAAGCTCTTATTCGATTGTGAATCAAGTCTCTCAAGCTAGTCCATCAATCTTTCCCATCACGCCACGCTCCATTTGGTATCAGAGCACAAGGTTATTCATCTAGCTTGAGTTTTCCATTGTTCTTGCTAGTTTGTTCTCTATTGTTGGAATTTTGGTATTTTGATTGAAATATTGGTGTTCCCCAACCCTTGTGACTCCAAGTGTGTTGGAGAAATTGTTATTGCTATTGTGTTTGTTGATTTTGATGCATATTGGAGCTTTGAGGAAGAGTTGGAAAGTTGTGCACACAAGGTGTTCGATAAAATGCCCAAGTGAGAAAAACACAAAGAACCCTTATCCAAACACAAGCCAACTACAAGAAAACCCCCAAACTCCACAAAATATCCCAAACACAATCCGTCCCATACCTTTCCCTCGATATGGATGGTCACGATGATTCCGATCGAGAGGAATCAAGCCACCGGGGTAGCCCTCGACATCGGGCTCTCGAGAACCGACTTGCCACCCATGGCGAACGGTTCACCTCCATCGATCGCACTCTTAATGCCATCATGGTACGGTTGGACAACCTCGTCCAAGAGCGTCCGGTTCCACCTCGAGTTGAACGTTCGAGGCGCGCACAAAGCCCTAACCGTCCTCCTCCCTCTTACGAGTCGAGTGACGATGATAGAGGCTCACTACGACGCCATCATCGACGGGAAGCGGTTGAGAAACCCCCATGGGATGAATTCTATGATACCAAGATCAAAATTCCGGAATTCAATGGCAACACCGACCCCGAAGATTATCTTGAATGGGTCCAAATCTTGGATAGGTATTTTGAAGCTGGGGATTATAGTGATGAACAAGCCTTCAAGATTGCGAGGTTGAAACTCACCAAGGGTGCATCCTTTTGGTTTAAGAATGTCAAGGCACAAAGAGTTAAGGAGGGTCGAGCAAAAGTCACCTCATGGACAAAGCTAAAGCGATTAATGAATCGACGATTCTTGCCTAGTACTTACAAGCGAGACCATGAACTCATTTCATCACGTGATGGGCAAAGAAGAAGGGAGGATTCCTCCCGAGAAAAGCCATTCCACTGTTCCCCACTAACGGCCTTTACGTCCCAAAAATGTGTCAAATGTAGACGTGTGGGACATGATGCTTTGCAATGCCCGACAATGGCTATGGTTGAAACTTGGATTGAAGAATCCTTTGGTGAAGGAGAGCATACAAGTGACATGGTAGAAGAGGCTAAGCAAGCAAAGGTCGATTCCTTGCCCGACGAGGGAGCTTCCGTTGAACCTTGTGAGGCTTCCGAAACTATTGTTGAAGTTCCAAGCCAAGAGGTGGTTGAGAACATCGATCTTGCCCTTCCTCTTATCCGTGTTGAAGAGGCCCAAGAAGAAGCTCCTTTGGGGTTATCATTACCACAAGCCAAGGGATTAAACAACAATGGTGGTGACTCCTATTTCCTTCCACCCACGGGCACCCAAATTCTTCTCCATGGGAAGAACAAGGTAACCGAAGACTCTCCTTTGAAATTTATTGAATCATACTTGAAAGATGTACGATGTGGTGTAGAGTCTTTGGGTGAGTCGTGCGTGATCATTGGGAGACATTGGTTGTTTGATGAAGTTTGTTGGCGAGAAAAGTTGCATGATGAGCATGTGAAGTCCCCGGTTGAAAATTCCCAATGTTTTGAGTGGCATACTAAGAATCTTGGTGTCCGTTTGGTGTTTAGTGGCGAATTTGGAATTGAAGATGCCTTGATTCTAGTTCAACCTAAGTTTTTGAGCTCTTCAATTGTGTCGTCCTTCGATGAATATTGCTCGTATATTGGTCGTTGCGTCATGAACTTTTTGAACGAGTCATATATGTTGTTTGGTCGACATTGGTTATTTGAGGATTTGTCATTGAATGAGTGTTATTGGAAATTTGGTGTGCAATGTTCGTGGCATTGTGTGTTGAGAAAAGATCAATTACTTGGACTTGAGTGCATGAATCCCTTAACCCTACATAAAAATAAAACCTGGGTGGGAAGTGAGTTGGGGAACCTTCTCATGATGAGCGAAACACGGGAAGAGCGTGCTCTTGGTGAGGACGAGCTCCTTCTTGCTTTGTCTTTGCCTTATAGCGAGCCTAGTGAGAATGAGAGTTCCCAAACACCACAAAAATTCCCCTTTCTGTCCCTTAACCCCTCACCTCCACAAAACAAGCCTCCAACCTGCTTCTTTTATTTGGATGACGGGTATATAGTGGGTTCCGAAGCTTGTTGGGTGCCTCGGGTGATTGTTCATGGAGGTCGGGATGTTTGGAGCTCTAGGGTGCCAAGTGGTGGAGAGGGCCTCGATTTTTACTCTCAAGAGTTGAGGGCAACTCTTTTTCAAGAAGGGGAGAATGAACCGTATCGGGTTCAGTATCGGGATTGGTGTCAAGCTTTCATAGCCGGGATTGCGGTTAAAGATAAGATCGATGAAATCCTGACCCATCATCACCGGACTAAAACCGCTCACCCACTCGTTTTCAGGAATCGTTACACCTTTACAAAAGGCGGGGTGGTGAGCATCACACTATCGTGGCCTCGGTGAGCCATCCTTGTTGGAGTAAGGAGAGGCTCGGGACTTGTCAATGACCTCGGAGGCCTCGAGACTGGATTGGGTCATCCCGGAAATGAAGGGCGTGGTGGTATCAAGTCTCGGAAGTAACCAAGTTAATAACTTGCAGGGGAGAAGGCGATCAAAGGTTGGAAATGCGCGCGCCTTCACGCTTTAGGCCATAACTCCTTCAATATAACTCCGATAGATCTCAAATTTTGGGAGCTTATAGTACACACTGAGAGCTTTCCAACGATATATTACGGGCCTAAAATGGAGTTCGGATGAAGAAGTTATGCGCGTTGGAAGTCGGCAGGGAAAAACTGCCCAGAAGCATGGCTCGCCCGAGCCACCATTCTGCCAGACTTTTCCGCGCACATGGTCAACCTCTCAGTGGGACTGCTCGCCCGAGCCGCTCCCTGGCTCGCCCGAGCCAAGCTCCTGCCGGATTTGTCCTAGCGCCGCGGATGTGTCGCAGACGTGGTCAACCCTCGGTTGGCTCGCTACCGCAACCCCAGCTCGCCCGAGCCAAAGCACGCCATGTTAAGTCGCGCACACGAGCGACGATTTGTTGCGGACAGAAGGCCTGCTCGCCCGAGCCACTACCTGGCTCGCCCGAGCCAACCTTCTGGAAGAACGCGAAGTTTCGTTATTTTTGCTCTGTTTTTACTTAATTTCTGGTCTAGTATAAATAGCTTGTTAGGACCTTTTTTCCAGCAGCTTTTGATGAATTATGAACATGCTTATGTATTGGTTAGGGTTTCCCTAAGTTTTCTCAAAATCTTGCTTTACTTTATCCATTGATTAATGGTGGTGTTTGCAAGTCATCTCTTTATTGATCATTTGGTGGATTCTTCCTTTATGATGGTCATGGTGGGGTGCTAGGCCTTTGGTGGTGGAATCTCCTTTATCCAAGGTCATATCCAAATCCCTTGGGTGATCAAGCTCTTATTCGATTGTGAATCAAGTCTCTCAAGCTAGTCTATCAATCTTTCCCATCACGCCACGCTCCAACATCTCCGTTGGAGGCCTTTGAACCTCCCCCATGCTTCAAATAAGGCTTCACCGGCTTCTTGTTTGAAACTCAGAATAGTTTGCCTCAATCAACATGTCTCATCATTGGGAAAGAACCTTTGAAGAAAATCACGACTGAGGGCGTCCCATGAAGAATAAGTACCCGGTGGACAAGTGTTGAGCCACAACAATGTCTTCCCCTTCAAGGTAAGAGGGAATAACTTCAACTTCATATATTCAGCGGAAACTCCGTTCATTTGTACAACGAAAATAAGAACAAGGGTTTTGCAATTAGGGAGTAACAAAATAGAGCAATCAAGTGGCAATGCCGTTAGAGAAAACCCACCAGATTTCCTCTTTCGAGGATAATCCGGATTAACTTCCTCAAAGTCCACCACGGACCCAGAGGGTTAATGAAATAGGACTCCCTAGTTAACCTCCTTCCACTATCGTGGGTGAGCATTAACTATCCCATTTCCTATCTTCCAACACAAGTGTTGGATGTATTCAAGAGCTTTCGATCCCGAATACATCCCACTTGAGGGAAGAATAGGAGTGGGAAATTTAATGCTCACCCACGTTAGTGGAAGGAGGTTAACTAGGGAGTCCCGTTTCATTAACTCTCCGAGTCCGTTGTGGACTTTGAGGAAGTTAATCCGGATTATCCTCGAAAGAGGAAATCTGGTGGGTTTTCTCCAACGGGATTGCCACTTGATTCCTCTATTTTGTTACTCCCTAATTGCAAAACCCTTGTTCTTATTTTCGTTTACATCCCGAAATCTCCCGACACCCATTTTCCTACATTGATCGAACCTTAGTTTGTGTTTGTGTTTTGTTTTCGCTGTTTATCACCCAAAGCCTTTTTTAATATCTAGTGAGTAGTGACCTTAAACCCTACCTAGATTCAGTCGCTTTTGTTCTAGGCCCTTTGCTCCCTGAGAGAGAACGACAAATACCGGATCACGAAAACCACATTACACCCATGTTTACCCAAACCAGATATACAATCGACATATTATCTAGTCTTGAGGGTAAAATAGTAAATTAGTGTGTGAACACAAGTTAAAACTAGGGGTGTTCACGGGGCGGGTACCCGAACCGATTGGATAATTTTTCTGGGTACCTGAAAATTCGGGGCGGCCAAACCCTCGAATCGTAACCGTAACCGAAACTTCCGGGTACCCGAAAGTTTCGGGGCGGATACCGGTTAACCAAAAAACCCGATTAATTATAATCATATGAGTTTCCAATTTTTATTTTTAATTTGTAATTATTAATTAACACTCCAGTAGCAAAAAATGTTTCAAAAATATTCTGAAACTGGGCCAGTAGGACCAATGACACTGAGTTTCCATACGTTTTGAGTTTTTGGAGGATTTGGAGTTGGAGCACTGAGCGCCAACATTAACATAAATTAGGGTTTTTTCCAGATTAAAATTTGGGCATGGACAGTGGACTGGAGATTTGGAAAAGATAGGTAAAAATTAAATATGGACCTAAATGTTAAATTTAATTTCGGGTAATTCGGGTACCCGAAAACGTCTAAGGGCCGTCCCGTAACCAAACCGATTAACCGAAAATATTTCGGGGCGGGTACCCGACCCGATTAAAATTGATTTTTCCGGGGCGGGTACCCCAAATTAATGACCGGATAACGGGTTTTCGGGTCGGGTTTTTAGGGGCGGTTATTTATGAACACCCCTAGTTAAAACCAAGCTGCTGATTAATTATTATATCTAAGGGCGAAATAATAAATTCGTGGTGAACACAAGCAAGCAAGCAGGCAGCAAAACAACAAAAATGATCTTACCATTTTTATTATAGAGTATATGATAGTAATGCAAAAATCTAAGATAATAATGTTGATGTTAAAGCTACGGAGATAATTTCTTTATTTTCTTCCATCACTTCGTTACAAGGCAAGAAATAATTATTGGGCGTATGCATTGAAGTGTGCAGTAAATAGACCTGTCAATTCGGTCGGGCGGGCGGTTTCGGGTCGGTCGTATATCGGGTTCGGGAAAATACGGGTCGGGTGTATTTCGGGTTCGGGAAAATACGGGCGGTGTGTTTCGGTTTCGGGTCAACCCAACGGGTTATGATTGCGACTTTTTTTCGCTTTTTCTTTTTAAAAAATGGTCTCTAAATACTACTTTTTGTACAATATACATAATAAAATATGATTATCTTCTAGCAACGATAGATTATTGTAACTATTTTAACTTAAATAAGAGAAATAACAAATAAATAAGGTGCGTTTATAGTTTAATAGTTAAAAATTTGAATGCAAAGTCATAAATTTTAATAAAGTTTAACTCAAAAAGTTAAATTTTCGGGTCAAACGGGCGGGTCGGGTTTGACCCGCTAATTTTCGGGTTCGGTATACTTCGGGTTTAGTTGAAAAAATCGTGTTCAAAACCCAGAAATTTCGGGCGGGTTCGGGTCGGTCAGAATTTGCCAGATCTAGCAGTAAACAAGCTTGTATAGGGAGTGTTTCCACCACTATCTTTTATCTAATCGTTTCCTTGTAACATTCTCCATTTCTATATCTTTTTTTTTTTTCATGTTTCCCAAAATCATTCTGTACTACTATTGTAACATTTATCTCCACATTTAAAGCTAAGTGTATTGATCAATTACTTGTCCATTCTAACAAACATGTCTAAGATACCAACAAAAAAATTGTTCCATGGCTGAAAAGCATGAACACCCGATCTAGGGGTTTTGAATTGCATGAGTAGCTCATAGATATAATATATGAGGTGTCATTTTAGCGGGTTGCTTGAGAATATGACACTTAGGTCATTTACCAGAATAGTTATTAAAATCTCGATCCTAATTTATGATCCTACGATTTTATGATCCAAAATCCTCGATGTGATTCTACTGTCTACATTGTGATCCACGATCTTAAGTGTGTTAATTCCGATCCTAACTACCCCATGGATCCGAGTTAGGATCCCGATTCTAACAACTTTAATCACCAGTGGAGGGGCGATTATATCTCCAGTGAAGAATTTTCGGCACTTGGGATCTATTTTGCAAAGTGATGGAGTTAATAGCGAGGATATATCACATTGGGTTAAATTTGGTTGGCAAAAATGGAAGACAACTTCAGGAGTATTACTTAATAAGAGGATACCACTTAAACTTAAAAGTAAAATGTGACATATGAAATCAGACCAACAATGTTATATGGTTTGGAGTGTTGTGCTACGAAGAAATTGCATTGTCAAAAGTTGAATGTAGGAGAAATGAGGATGGTTTGGTGGATTTGTGGGTTCATGAAGTTGGATAGGATTAAGATGTGTGTAACAATAAGTTAGGGGTTGGCTAGTATTGAAGATAAGCTATGAGAGAATAAACTAAATACTAAGGTGGTTTGGTCATTTATATATAGGAGTGTGGAGGCTTCCATTCATAGATGTAAAAAGATTACGTTGGTGCTATTTCAACATGGGCTTGGGAGGACGAAGGAGTATATGAGACAAATGATTCCTGGTGATTTGAAGCGTGTAGGATTAGTGAGAGACATGATACTTGATAAGGGTGTTTGGCGGGTTAGGATTAAGATATCCGGGTGAGGAGGTGAGAGGGTATTGGCAGAATGCCTTGTTTTACCTTTTTTGCATTTTTCTCGTGTTTTGTATGTTATACTTTTCATGTGCGTCTAGTGCACACGTTTAACTATTCATTGCTTGAAGTAAACATGTACGAAATTATTTTTCTATTTAATTCTTTTATCCTCTTGGTTTCTCATACGATTCTCCAGACAGTTTTCAAATTAGGTTTGTGTTTGGCTTTTAAAAGAATTTTTTTTGGGTCTGTAGAAAACAGTTAAGTTTGTTTGTGATTTCTAAATCTAGAACCCCTTCAAACCTCGTAGACCACACCAAAGTTTGTTTGTGATAGTAATTATTGTTGTTCCATATGGTTCTTGAAGGATAAGACGGAAACAAAATTCTCTCTCAGACTCTCTGTATTAATCTATAACATAAAATATCCCTTTTCCTCCATCAATTGCTTGCTTTAGTTTACTCCCTCCCTAGTCCCTCATCTATTCGACTATTTCCCCCCCCCCCTCCCAATTTTGGGAAAGAAAAAGCATTCCTTACAAAGTCAATTAAAATTTTCATGATTCTTTTAACTCTCCTTAATTCATTTGTCTCCAATAAAGCCGATTAACTTTAAATCAATTCATTTATTTATTTATTTTTTCTTTTCTTTCTCATTTTCTAGGAACCAAACAGAGGGCAAACAAAGTAGATCCTCAAACAGTCAAACATATGCCCACTCCAGAAGGAATGTCCTAATGGGCTGTTAGTTTATAGCCCATTTTCCAGCAACATTTGGAAGCCAGTCCAATGGTTGATTCCGAAATTAAGCCGGAATTTCAGGGGCAAACAAAGAGAATTCCAACTCCTAAACTTAAAATTCAAATCAAATCAAATCAAACCAAATTATGGCAAAAAAAAATTCCTTTCTTAAACCCCCCCTTTCAAAGCTGGGATCAACCTTCAAACCTTAAATGTTCACACATTTCTATTTCTAGCAGCAGACATTCCCATCAAATCACTATAATCCCCACAAACAAACTCCACTCAAATGTGATTTTCTACCAAATCTGAAACTGATAAAAATGATGATGATGATGAAGAAGAAGAACACCAAATCATCAGCATCAGTATCAGCATCAAAGCTTAGTAATGGTAGGAGAGACAGACAGCAGCAGCAAAAGGGGAGCCCTAGGAGTCCATTGAAGGTGAAGGATCTCAACATTTCAACTTCTTATTCATCTTCTTCAACTGCAACTTCCATTTCAAGTGAAGCTCCAAAGGGTTGTTCCAGGTTTTTTCTCTCTAATCATCATCACTCAACTTCTGCTAATACTTCTAAAAATGCTTGTGTTAGGGAGAAATATGTGGTGGGTAAGACCCCTAAATCAGCCCCCAGTGTTAAGAATTTCAGGGGTAAATTGAGTGATGCGAACTTGGGGGTTAAAAAGGGCAGTAATTTACAAAACCCACAAAAACCCACTTCGAGGGTTGTTCATAGGTTAAGGAGAAAACCTCCTACAAGTTCAAGATCTGGCCTTTCTAACGACTTGGCATCTGGGTTTTCTTCTAAATCTGGCATTTCAAACCATTTGTCATCTGGGTTTGGAATTGATGTATATGATAATGGTAGAAATGTTACTCCAGTGACTAAATTATCAACTGGGTCTGATTTGAATGGTTCTGTTAGGCAAGAAAAGGTGGTTAAATTAGAAGAAAAGGGCTCAAATGGTTCAGATAACAATAGCCAAAATACTCCTCCTGTTGAGGTTTCAGTGTCCCCAGAGATACAAGGTGGGTCAGCCTCAGTGGTGGTGGCAACACCCACCACTTGTTATGCAGCTGGTCATGTTCTATCTGGGGTTACTGACAGAAGGAAATGTAGGCCTAAAGGGTTGCTCACTGTTGGGAATAAGCTCTTGTTTGGGTCTAGTCAAGCTAAAGTGTGTGACAATGTGGATGAGAATGTCACTGGGTATGTTAACCGGCGTAGGGATTCTCTAGTTGCATCTCCAATTAAGGCTTCCATACATTGGATTTCATCCCCTGTCCATGAAAATAGCGGCGAGGGAAAACCAGATAAGGATGGAATTGGAAGTGGGCTGAGATTGAACTCAGGTGGGATGTTGATGCCTTTGGATTCGATTGGTTGTTCGTCTTCGCCTTCATCTAGCTTTGGATTTTCCTCTGAGGTGTTCAACAAGAGTGATAGTACAATCACAGCTAGTGATGGTACTACAGATAGTCATAGTGGTAGAAAAGGTGGTTCTTTCATGGAGTTCGACTCGAATCCTGAATTTCGCGGCCTCTTTGGGCCTTCGCTTGAGTACTTGATTTGTAGTCCCTCGCCGGCCTCTCCAACTTATATGCCAAGTTGTGGGAATGAGCACAGGTATGCTAATGCCGGGGAAACTACCCCATGGATGGAGGATTCGGTGGGAAGTGAGAATGTAATTCGAACACCACAGTCAAATTCAAGGTCACCTCGCTTTGGCTCACCCCGGTTAAGCAGGGACGAGATCTCTAGGCTTTGGTTTGAGTATGAGCCTGATTCAGTCGCTGAACTTATTCAAAGAGTTAGTTTGTCTCCAGAACGACAACAACCCATCATTGGTTCTCCAAAGACGAGTTTTGAGTTCAGCCCTCTGATTCAACCCGCGAGTTCAACTGAGTTCAGCCTTTTTCAGAAAGCTGTGGACGATCAAGCTTTTCCTGGAAACCCTGAAAGAGTGATGCACAATGTTGCTGAGTCCGAGATCAGCATATCATGGAAGGAAGAGCTGTTAAGCCATATGTATGAAACAGACGAGTTGGATTGTTGTAGATGTTTATCAGACGATGGAGGAGATTCCGGTGGTCATTTTGACCTTTCGGAATCCCATTCATGTTCAAAATCTAGTCCCTGTGGCTGTGATAAAAAATAGTGCCAACCGAGAAGCTGAGCAAAGCTTCCATTCAGATTGGCATTATGATTTATGAGCTTCTAAAGTCAGGAGGCCACAATTGAGGAAGTTTGAGTGAGGCAGATGAATCTGGTAGGATTGTATGATGTAAATTATAAAGCCATCTGCTTCAAGCATGAAAGTTGCATTCTTGATGCCACAAAGCTGTCATTTCTGTCCATTTTCGTCTTGAAATTGCAGGATATTGTCACACTGGGAATGTCTTTTTTTTTTCCCCGAGTTGTCGTGCCGTTGTATTGGGTATATCTCCCTTTCTTTATTCCATCTCCTTTATAAGTTATACATCCCAGTTTTCTTATACTTTGGAGGGTTGATTGAGGCTTCATGGCCTCACCTTTCTGTATCAACTTCATTAATATATATTCTGAGATTTGTCTTGTGGTTATGGTCTGATTCCCAAGTTGTAGTCTTGTCTAACCATCACTTTTGCTGGAGAGAATGCTGAAATCAGATGGGAGTTGATTTTTTCCCCTGACCCTGCATGGATGGAGCAAGTAAAAGATGATGTGAAATTACTCAAATCAAAATTTGCAGGTAAGATTCTTTCTTAAGTAAGTTGTCTGCTTTCTGATAGTTTGTCCAAAACCAGACCAGAGTAAAATGCATGTCCATCTACAGCACGCCTGGCTCACAAATGCCTATAGTCCAAAGTATTGCGGTCTTGTTAGTCGGTTAGGAAAATCCCTCGCTTTTTGGTGCTTGAAACAGATGATGAAAATTTTTTGTTTTACCAAGACATTGATCTCTGTTGTAATAACGTCTCTGTGTCCCTCTTCCAAAAGAATGCAAAATGTTTGGTGTTTTTGTAGTTATGATAAAGTTGAAACATTTCTTTCATGTTATATGATTTTGTCAAAAAACTTATAGCATGGGATTGATTTTAAGCATTAATGTTTTGTGTTGGCATCTGAAAAGTGTGCGCCTTCTAGGTCTAAAACCCTTTGGGCTTTTGGTATGACTTGAGGTTTTTAAAACTAGGTTTGTGTCCAAAGGCCCTGGACAGACAATACTTTCCAGCAATTCAGATACAAGATTGGCTATTCATCCCTCAACCATAGCACGGCCATGTTCTTTTATACGGCTGACTGCGGTATGGCGTGGTGCGGTGTAGTGGAATTGTGGCCGGTGTGGTAGAATTGTGGTGGATTGTGATGGGTTATTGGTAAGTTGTGGTGGGTTTTGTTTTTTTTATAAATCTAAATTGTATTGGTAAATGTGAAAAAGTTGATTGTGGTACGTTGTGGTAAATTATGATGGATTCTGGTAAAGTACGGTGTGTTGTGACACCGCATCCAGCAAGCCGTATAAAAAAACAAGACCTTAGTCATATGTTGACTGTTGACTATTGTAGTCCGTAATGTTGATTATTTCAGATTAAGGCCTAACTCAAGTATAGATGAAGATGGGGGGTTTCCTTTATTCTGTTAACAGGAAATTCACACTTCCTCAATAACAATATTTTAAAACAATAAGTATTATATTATGCATATCAAGTTTTTCTACAAAGAAGATAAATTCAGTAGGTTAAGAGGTAGATGAGGGGTAGCATAAGAATCAAATTCGGCCCACAGAGATTGAAAGCAGAATTTTAAGGAATCCGGAAAATACCATGGATTCACAGTATAATTGTGACCATAATAATTTAAACTTGAGTTATTGGATTCTAATAATACAAACTTTGGGCCATATAAGACTTAATAATACAAACTTTCGATTTGATTCTTAATAATGCGAACTTTGACCCCCTATTGGCTATAGTAACACGCCACCGAGTTAGGGTTTTTTTACTCGCCGGTAAAATGACTTGGCAGGCCAGGCCTCTTGTTTGATCTTGCCACCTCAGCCATTGACCAAAAAAAACGTCATGTCAGCCTTTTATTTGCCACGTCAGCCACCCTCTTCTTCTTCCTCCCTCTTTCAATGGCTGAGGTGGCAAGGTCAAACAAGAGGCCTGACCTGTCAAGTCATTTTACCGGCGAGTCAAAAAAACCCTAACTCGGTGGCGTGTTACTGTAGCCAATAGGGGGTCAAACTTCGTATTATTAAGAATCAAATCGAAAGTTCGTATTATTAAGTCTTATATGACCCAAAGTTCGTATTATTAGAATCCAATAACCCTTTAAACTTTAATAAAAAAGATAAATCTCAAATTCTTGTATCACAAGAACCACGCAGGCTATATATATATGTATTCTCTCCATTTCATATTAATTGTTCTATTATTATTTAATTTATAATGAAAAATACTATTAAATAAAATATAATGTTGTAATTTTTGATAAAATATGCTACGAGACATGGAAAACAATTAAGATTAGTATGTAGATCGTGAAGTCAACCAAGACTTCGTCTAGCTCAAGTAATCAAATTCTCATAAACGATCGATGTCATGTCATTGATTAAAACCTTTAATTAAATTAGTAACCAGAAATTATTGGTGTAGCTTTCTAACTGCAACTTCTGACATATACCTAGAACCTAGAGGTCAATGCTCAACAATTCTCCTTTGTGACCTAATTTGAAAGCTTCTACTAACATCATATCATGCTGTTGATGGCATTACTATTATTTACTATGAACATAAGAGTGTCACATTATTGTGACCTTAAATTGCTATTATCTTTATACTGCTATTTGTATTGATTACTAATGATGTTGTAAGTTTATACTTGAACGTAACATAAGAATGCTATTTGTTTGGGATATGAATAATAACAAGCAAAAAATTTATACTTGAATAGATTACTAATAAAGTTATAAGTTCTTCATTTCTAGTAGTGGTACGAGAACTATGCTTCTACAATGAACAACCTTCTTTACATTTATCCATGGGACAACAACCCTATATTCAATTTTATTAGCAGTAAAGTATGTGGTCGGAGCAAAAAGAGAGGTACCCAAGTTTGAAAGCAGCTTAATTATGTAACCAAATTGTCTCGTCAATAGTGTAGACAACAACCCTATATTCAATTTTAGGAGAAGATTTAGATGTTGTAGGTTGCTTCTTGGATCGTCAAGCAATAAGGTTGGGCCAAAGAACACCACATAGTCAGTGATAGAACGACATGAATCCTTGCAGCCTGCCCAATCACCATTAGTGTACGCCGCGATCAATGATAGAGGGACCAATGACAGAGCGGAGAAGGATCCTATGAACAGTACACCGCAAATATCTGAAAATACGCTTAACAACAAATAAATTAGAAGTATGGTGGGGGGTGTATAAATTGGGAAACCACATGAACTACATAAGCGATATTAGGTTGAGCCAGAGGTCTCGGGTTCAAATCCCAACATCTCCCAAGTTTATTTGCGCAAGGTAAGGGAAACCTTTGCAACATCCACACTTCAAACCTAAAATGTATTCGCGGGAAGGATATGCTATAATATATGCCATCATTGAATGTTCAACTATTAATTTAAAATTTTGATTGAGATGACTCTACAAAAGAAAAAGACTATATATTTCTTAACTAAACATTAGAATTCTACTACAATTCAATAGTGTATGCTCATTTATAATTGGATTATTGGATGATAATACACTGAACTTTAGGGGTATCGGACAATAATGCACTGAACTTTTTTCTTGAACTCTAATACACTGAACTTTGAGGGTATTGGACAATAATGCACTCAGACCAATTCAGCTGGTGGTTGACGCAGTGACTGTCTTACATTGAGGTGTCGTTTTTTCTATTTTTTTTCCAAAAAAATGTATTAGTCATCCTGTTTATGTATACTTTCTTACACGGCAAAAATTTTTTCTGAAAAAAATAGAAAAATGACACCTCAAGGTGGGATAGCCACCGCGTCAACCACCAGCTGAATTGGTCTGAATGCATTATTGTTCAATACCCTCAAAGTTCAGTGTATTAGATTCCAAGAAAAAAATTCAGTGCATTATTGTCCAATACCCCTAAAATTCAATATATTATCATCCAATAATTCTTTATAATTTAAGCCCCCTCCCCCTCTCTTTTATTTTTATGGATAAAAACGACAGCTCTTATTTTAGACATACAAGAAAAATTTAAAAAGAACAAGTAGATTAAAAACAAGGTTATGTAAGTTGAAAATGGAAGAGGAAATAGGCAATTTAACAACTCCAATTTAGAAGAAAAGACAAAAAAGGCTAGGTATGCATCCCCTTCAGAGTCAGAAGCTTCCAAATGGATTAGGTGAAACTGTGAAAGGGCCCCAGCCCTAAGAGAGGATAAAAAAAAATGCATCATTTTTAAACACATTCCTCTACAAGTTAAATAATTTAAGGCGCCAACGGTCTTTGTCTCCTGCAATTTCATCAGATTCAGCGTTCCATATCTTTTTTTTTTTTTTGAAAACAGCGTTCCATATCTTGCCTAAACTAGATTTGCATAATTGCAGTATTCTACCACATACTAATTAAAGTTTTGGAGCTTAGATTGGTTAACATATTTGATTATTTGATACTTATCTATATTTATAACAAAGTTGAAAACAATCTTTTGTTTTGTATTCTGACGTGGTGACCAAAAATCTTAAAGGTTGGGCCTTATACGATTAAAATGTGGTCTAACATTTATCTTTAATTATCTGTAGTCATGAGATACCGTAACCAATCTTCCAACTATTGTCCCCATTCTAAGTCATTGTTTGTGTCCTATAATCCCAATGGCCATGCTGTCCATAGATGTCTGGCCACTTCATAGTCTCTAAACAAATGTGTATTGGTATCATCCCAGCATTCATTATTTTCCAACAATCCCTATCTTGTCTATTCCAGTTTCTACAGTGGAAGGCTGTTGTTTGCACACTTCCAAATGAAGAAGATATTCTACTTGATGACAAATTACTCTGCCACAATTTTATTTTTTCTCCAGGCATACAATCTTGAAAAAGAGGAGTAATTTGAATTGTTTATTGCAAAATAATTGGAAAGGACAGCTGGCTCTACAACATTTGCAACCCACCGTCAACCCAAAGCCAAAGGCCAAAGCCAAGATATTCTCAGTATCTTTTTTAATTTGATCATAACTGCTCTAATTGCCACGTAAAGTCTTTAGACTCATAAGAAACACATTTTCCTTTGTCTTTCTGGGGTTATACTTTTAACAATTTAGTTGGCGCATCATTTTCGTTATCTCTATGGACTGTAGTCTTCCATGGTTATCTTCGCAAATTCATGCTTCATCATTTTAATATGTCAGAAATGATGCAATCTTTAAGTGATTAATTAATAAACAACACCTCAAGTTGCTTCTATATTAATGTATCATTGCATTATTCAGCTTTTCTTTTTAAAAAAATCTATAAAATTTTGATCCAATCATATGTATGGGAACGGGCAAGGAGGAGTAACATGACATATATAAACGTAACTATTTCACTATATCTCTATTCTTTTATGTTTGTCAATCTAACTAATTTGAAAAGATTGATGCACATTGAAATTTGGATGAAAAGTTTGTGACATATCCAAATTGTCCCTACATTAATTAAGAGTGATAGTTGTCAAAATTGTAAAAAGTAATAAACAAATTTTCAATTAGCAATGAAAAGGAAATGACAGTTATTACAATTGTAGGAGTGATAAACAAATTGAGAAAAAAAATTAATTACAATAATAAATATTTTGAAACATGGATAATATTTTTCTTGAAAATTAAAATGACAGTGAAAGAGTAAATAACAATATGAAATTCCTTTTCCATAAAAAGAAAAAAAGAAATCCATTTTTAAAAAGAGAGAGAGAAAAAAAAATAGGACTACGGAGGAGTAATCCTTGCCCATCTTCACCACTTCAATTTTTTTTAAAGAAATTCATCGCTTGAATTTACTCTTATAAACAAAACTTTGGCCCATGATAGACTTAATAATTCGAACTTTAGATTTGTTTCTCAATAATCTGATTTCTAACCCTCTAGTAGCACGTCACAGAGTTAAATGAATAATAATTCAGTGGCGTGCTGACGTAGCGGCCGATGAAATGTGTTGACTCGTTTAATTTGTCTAGTCAGCTAAGATTTATCCACCCCATCTTTCCCTTTTTTTTCTCTCTTTCATCCCTCTCCTCTTCTTTCGGTCTCCTTTATAGGCCATGGCTGGCTTCTCCCTCTCTCCTTTTCTCTCTCTGTTCTTCTTCATATCCTTCTCTCAGTTCTTCTTTCTCTCTCCCCCCCCCCTTCAAAATTCTCCCCTCTCTCTCTCCATCTTAAGATAACCCATCTCAAATTCTCTCTCTCTCTCTCTCTCTCTCTCCACTCCATTTTAAATTGATAATAATTGTGGATAATGTGAATAAAGGTAGATAAGTTTGATAAAGTGTAGATCACCAGATCAGATCACATTGATAAGATTAATTTTGTACATGTTTCACGATGTATGTCACTTATTTAATCAAATCAAAATACAAAGTTTGCAAATTAAAATAATTTGATATTATGTCACACGCATGAATAAAGAATTGTAGAGAATCGATGTGCTAAGTTTGATAAAGTTTTCAACAATTTTGTATGACATATTCCACTCAACTTGTACATACATATTTGTTGGATGGCTAAGTTATTCATCCACAATTTTTTAAGCATCATTTGCATTATTGCTGAAGTCAATAGTGATTGTCCTTATAATAAAAGACTTACCAAACCCACAGACGAAGAAATAAGCCTAAGAAACCTCCACTCTTCCATCCATCCTCCTCCTTAACCCCCAAGCACAGCTTCTTCTTCCCCATTTATACCCTTTATTTCTCCTTTCTCTCTCCTCAAAACCCTAATCAAAACAAACCTAGAGAGAGAAACACACCATTAACAACCATTAAGCTTTAGATCAATGGAGGGTTTAATCCCTTTGGTATTCAGAGCCATCAAGAAAAACAAGACCAGGAGCCAATACAGGTGCCTGTCCAAAGGAAATGCTCAGACTTACAACATAGCTGACTTCTACGGCTACGATGTAGCGAATCAACATCATGATGGTGATGATGATCAAGGAGACGAAGAACGCGATCGAGTGGGGAAGTTTTACAGCCCTCAGATTGAGAGGCATGGCGAGCCGCATCGACGGTCCATGTCAACTGGGTACAAACTGAGTAACTTCAAGTATGAGCATGATCAGGGAAATAATATTAATGGTATGGATCATGGGTTCTCTACATCTCCTCCTAATATGCAACTTAAACGTTATTCAAGTCATAGGATGTTCTCATGTGTCACGGGTGCTAATTAATTCACTATAAACTTCGGATTATTATAATTCCACCATAAACTGTGAATTTGTCTGCACACACAGTTCCATATTGCAATTGAAATTGTGGATTATTTTTTTTACCAGTTTGTTTATGTCCGAATTCGAAGATTGCTCGAAATCGAGCTCCTGTAGGGATCTAAATATTCCTCATAGGTGTGCTTGTGTTAGTATTATGCATGTCATTTGATCCACAAATGTACAGCTCTTTTTTTTTTTTTTTTTTTCTTAAATCTTGGTTTTGGAGAACTGTATCAAGCATAGGATTCATGGGGTGAAGGGTGTCGCAAATAAAAGGTGGGGGGTATGGCTGATTTATCAGACCATAAAAGTGAATGTGATATACATGTATTTCTTCAAGCTTGATAATAAAACAAGTATTCCTCCCTTGGAAAGTAGTTATTACTTGTTATGTACAAGTGGAATGTTTCTAGTATTTCGATTTAGATTATAATAGATTAAAATAAAATATTTTATTAAGCCCAGTTTCTCTGAGTTACAAAATTTAAATTTAAATTATTAAATCTGAACCCGGCCTTCAATATTTTATTTTAGGGTATTGCTTTTGGTACTTACTACTTATTCTTTCCAGTTGAGTAGTTGACCAACTCAAAAGAAGACGGATTATTTTCGACCCCTAATTCGATCAATAATGGACAAAGAATGGGCGGTAATTTAGTACGTAGAAGCAGTGGATATTTAGGTTGCGTGCAAATACATGCTGGTTACATATTCAACTGATGGGTTAATTAAAGTCAACTTGTTACCAAATCCATTCGAAATTAGTTAAAAAAAAATCTGATAATATTCTTAATCTTATCGGATTCGTATATCAATTTGTCTGATAAGTTAAACATGCATGACTCGACAATAAGCTGTTGGGTTTGGATTATTCTAATTGACTGTAACTTTGAATTTATGTACCGTCAAACAATTCAGGTTCACTAATTCCAGGTCAATGTTCCAAATATTTGTTTCTGCACCAGCAAAAACCTGATGTCCGGATATTATGCATGTAATTTCACATCTAAAATTTTGAAAAGAAGGATCAGATATAATTAAGTTTTGCTATAAATTTATTTAGGGCTTGTTTTCATTCTTATCTTTGGCGTTTTGTTTAATAGCAGTATCTTTGGCGTTGAAAAAACCTGATCTGACAAAGTAACTTAAAAAAAAAAAAAAAAGAAACACAAACTCAACATGGATCAAACCAATTGGTTTTTGATTTAAAGTTGGCATGATTTTACAAAAGAAAGCATTGCTTTATCTAACCTGTGCATGTATTTATGCATGTATATTCCATTCTTGGCACAGGTATGATCAATCATTTTTGAAAAAGATATGGGTCTTCGTAGAAAACATCTTATAAGTGTCTATCCTTAGTATAAAATTTATATATTTGCTCATTAAATTGAAAAGAATGATATAATTGACTTTAATAACTGTAATATCACATATAAATTATATAAGATTATACTTTTATCCATCATTTTTAAAATTTACATAAAGTTTCTAATGTATGTCTAACAATGGAGTTAATTCAATTAGGGTGTCGCCAGAACTGTAGGTGTAGTCAACCATTTCAAACTACTTATAATTGATAATTAACAACATTATTTGTTAGGAATCGGATTCAAATTTGATGCCAGTTGTTAGTCAGCCGTTAGGGTGTAAAATAGAGTAATATATGCAGCGGAAGGAAATATAGAATGATTATGGAATCGAGGATAATAATAGAGAGAGACAAGGATAAATAGGGTGAGACAATATTTTTACGTGGGAAACCGAAGAACTCGGAGAAAAACCCACGGGCAACAACCGATATCCACTAGTTGAAAAAGGAGATATTACAAGAGGTAAAATATATATGTGAACTCTCGTAGACTCTCATAACCTAGGGATGAGTAGGGTGAAGATGTGGAAATAACACCATACCTCCCTCATGGGGAGTTTGAAGGCTCTCACATCAACTACATTGGTTTCTATCGCTTAATTACAAGGAGAATAAAGACCTCTATTCATAGTAGAATAAAGGAAAGGGAAACTAGGTTAAATATTATAAAACCTAGAAATAAAAGACGAACATCCGTCGCCGCTAGAAAAAACATCCAGACGCTGGTAGCGCCCGATGGACGCTGGCAGCGTCTTGTATCGGGGAGCCACTAGGTGTGGTGCTGGCAGCGCTCGGTAGTGCTGCTGGTAGCGTTTGGTTCGTTGTTGTGAGGCGTTGGCAGCGCTGATAGTGGCGCTGGTAGCGCCTGCTCCTTCCTTTCTTCAATCAAAGAGATTTTGGGCCATAAAACCAACATTATTTATAAAAAAAAAAAGTTGGTGTCAAAAAGCATATAAATGTCCTTTCTCTTTAAGTCAAGTGGGTTATTCCTCAACAATATTGGGATTCACCCATGAGCAAAAATAATGTTGAAGTGGGCTCGATTGAGAATTTTTTTTTTTTTACACCAATCGAGCCCACCCTAATTGAATTAACCCCATTGTTAGACATACATTAGATACAATATTGAGACATTTTTTTTATAAATGTTGAAGTGGGCTCAATTGTTAATTATAAATAATGCGAGACATTTTTACTCGTGGGTGAATCCCAATATTGTTGAGGGATCCAAGGTGGGAGCTCACTTCAATCGAGGCTCATGCATTAGACACCAAATTTTTGACACCAATTGGATCCCTCAATAATATTGGAATTCACCCATGAGTAAAAATGTCTCACATTGGAAAACTAAAGAGAAAGGATATAGTATATAAGTCAAGTGGGTTATTCCTCTTAAGACCAACTGGTTTTAAGATGAAACCTCACTTAATTTGTGTACCATGAGCCTTGGTTAAAGTGTGCCTCGCCTTACATCTCTCCAACATTGATCAATCTTCAAATCTTCAATATCTGTCTCTCAATATTTGATTATGATGGAATGATGGAGCGTTTGGCTGATGATAAATGATGATAATTTGGAATGGTAGTGGTCGACGATTACAGAAACGTAGCAAGACCCCAACTCATAGCAAAGTAAGGGAGAAAACATATGAATTTCAAAAGTCTCATCTGACATAGGCTGTGTAGGCTAAACACTAACCGTGTATACAGTGACATAGCCCGTGTCAGCATAAGCACGAGCTGCGTAGCTTGATTTCTTCAATTCCGGGGTTTCTGAAGGGGTGCACGACCCATGTAGACACGATCCTTGCTAGTTGCAAGCAGGCTAAAAAAAAGCTCTTGGGCCTCAGTTTTGGGCATGGAGGTGATCCAATCTTTTTTCCTTTGTTCTCTAAGCTCATAACTTGGATTTTTGCTCAATTTTCTGCTTGTTTTTCCACATATTTTCTAGAAAACTTATCAAACTCCAAACCAAGCATACATGAGAATTGTATACATAAAATAATATATTTACACTAAGTAAATCACAAAATCACATAAAATCATCCATGTTAATATATACACATTAAGCACTGAACATGTGCCTGATGTAGATCGGCATACAGAAGTAATATCCATGCGTTGATGTTGACAAGTGCCTCAGGGGTACGTGACATCCTTTGGCTAATGTCGGTCAGACACTTTGAAATGGAGTCTTGTGCCTATAGTTGGATACTGAATAGTATCATCGGAAATACATTTTCCTTTAGCTAGTGTTGGTGTGCCTCAGGAAATGTCATCCTTCGATTGTTGTTTGGTGCTTTGGCGTAGGGGAGTACTCTCTCGATTTAATAACATCACCAATAAGAGTTCTAATTTCACCATCGCAAACGTGGAAAGATAACTTCATACATGCATGCTCCAAGCCTCCAACTAATGAGTACGTGGTTTAGTGGGTAAACTAGACATTCTTGAAAAAACAAAAACAGAAGAAGAGCACATACCGAAAAAGGCAAAACAATGGATCTTGTTACAACCTCTCACCCTCTCACCAGACTACTTCAATCCTATCAAGTGTCATGACCTCCACTAAGCTTATGTGTTTCCCATCGCCTCTGATTACGTCTATCATGGACTTCCTAGGACTCCCAATCTCGCGACGAAGTAGGCGAAGTGTAATCTTTTCGCAACTCAGAATGGGAGCATCCACACTCCTCCTAGCTATACTCATGACAAAAACATTTAAATCCATTCTCTCGTATCTTATCCTTAGCGAAGGCTACCCCTAACTTATCACAGCATACATCATTTCAAATCCTATTCAACTTTACCTATAATGACAAAAAGGTAAAATAAATTTATTGAGCAAACTCTAGGTTTGAGTAGACACTTCCTTGGCAATTGGCTTTGAATTACTCTTTTGACTATATGCCAAACCTCACAACTGAGTAACAGAAACAACAGAAACCTACAATTACAACTACAATTACAACATTTACAACTACAATTACAACATGCACACATCTTCCATAAGGGGGAACAAAATTTAAATGGAACCAAAGATGTAATGCTCGCCAGGGTTTGAGCTTCCTCTTCTATTTAATGATCTTTTCCAAGTCATAGCGCTTCTCCAAACCTGTCATTCAAACAAGCCTAGTTACTATCATTTGTTTCTGTTGGTTGGATATCCTAAAGAGCCTTGGAAAAACTATCATCAAAGCCTCATCAAAGGTTCTCTTTAACAAACTAAACAAGAATCTACTAGCTTATTATCCTATATCCTCCGTCGCAAGAAAAAACTTATGCATAAATTGGAAAATTAACCACTACTCCATTTAAAAACATGGACAAAAAAAAGAGTTGAATGCAAGATGTAAAGACTAAACCCGATCAATTTGTACATTATTATACATTTCGAGCTTCCAAAATTAGATTCAACAAATGTCGGCAGGTTATGAACTCAAATTAAGTCAACTGAAACGAACACCAAGTAAAATTTGACTCATCAACATACAGCGTAATTTCTCGATAAATTTTATTGGACAAATGATGAATCTAGTTAATTGTGGATATTATAATGATAAACGGCTCCACTCCACTAATCTCCTTTGCAGGGTGTAAATCTAGTAAGTTAATGGGCAAGAGAAGAGGCAATATGGCACCATATCATATAAGACCTTAGGGAGATCAGCCTATATTAGGCCACATAGAGTCCTAAAAGTATCACTATATCCAACCAAACAAAAAAATGTAATTACCACGACTCATATATGAAAAGTATACACTTTTAATCTAACTAGGAATGTGATCAATCTATAACAACCTAGTATAAACAGTTTGACAAATCTAGCCATGAATATACTAAAGAGATGTTGCACCTATAGGGGGCAGAGGCAAAAGGCCAAAGTTGTGCACAGAGACAAACACAGGAGAATAAAGCAACACAAAACATACAATATACAACTAGCAAGTGGAAGTTACCTATCAAAGCATAAAGTGAAAAAGTGAATGACTACCCAACAGGAAAAGATATGGAGAGAATCCTTGTACAGAGGCAATGGTGCAATTTGCAAACCATGGGCTAATTTCCCTTTCCAATCAAGTCACATCCGTGAAGTTATCGAGAGAGATTTAAATGCAGGCAGTCGTATTTATATGAACGTGTTTGTTGATGGTCATCTAACCATTTTAATTTCAGCATATTCTGTATATTCCGAAGCAAATGGTCAGAGGACCATCAACAAAACATATTCAACCCTGCAAACCAATCCAAAGTGAGATTCAAACAAAAATGAGAGCAAAGATTAGGGTCCTTTTTTGTCCCTCTTGTGGGGATTGAATATATAGAATGAGTTGGTGAAATAATGAATAAAGCATATTCTTGGGGATTATTCTTTGCTTCCCAGACTCAATTTCTAGGTCTTCAAGTTCTTTTGATGGTGACAGCATATGCGAAGTTGTTAGAAGGAGAAGCATGTGGACTCTTGGAGCATGTTATTCTTCATAGTGTTGATCAAAATAATACAATACTGCAAGGTCACCTAAAGCTAAGGCATCAAAGTCATATATAGGTTCAACTAAAACAACACCAAACCATCTAACACAGGCTCATTAAGAGTTAACAGTTGCTCTCAATAAAAATCAACTTGTCTCCTATGTATACTTATTCACAACATATAATAATATTTCTCCTATGTCTCGTGATTCATGTGGGTAAAACTAGCATGTAGATGGTGGTCCCCATTATGAATCATGGTCCCAAACTCCCAATTGCTTTGAAATGGACTACTTGCATAATAAATAGATTTTTCATGATAAGTTGGAACTTGAGTCATAAGAGTGACTAGTGTGAGACTATTATACTTCATGGTCTCAGGCTCCTAATCCAATTTCTAGGGTAAAATGGTCTCATCAAAGATAAAGTTATCCCAATTACACATTTTGTCCTACATTAGGCTATGTTTATTGGCATACTTAGGAACAAAAGTATGGATGAGAGAGAAAAAGAAATAAAGGAAAAATTAGGAAAAAAATGGGTTGAAGAACGCATATGCATACTTGGGAAAAAAAGGCCTCTAAATCGGCCAAATGGACATGCCCAGGCGCGAAGGAGGGGAGGTGTTATGCACCCCAAATTTTTGTGTCTGGCGTGTGGCATGCACTTGCAGAAGGGAGTGTTTGGGCCAACAACCACAGGGCCCGCCTCTACCTCATCTTTTTATTTTATTTCTTTTTTTTCCTTTTCTTTCCATTTGTTTTTGCTTCTTTCCTGATTTCTTTTTTCTTTTTTTTATTTAATTTTATAATTTAAAATTTTGTAATTTAAATATTTTTTTTGAAAAAAAATATTTAACAAAAATAATTTGTTTCAAAATCATTTTGTGTTTGTAATATTTTTCAAAATTTTGTTTCCATACTAAATTAAATTTTTTGTTTCCATTGTAAATTTAATTTTCAAAATTTTGAAATTGTAATAAATTTCAAAAAATATTATAAATAAATCAATAAAAAATATTTTATTAATATAAAAATAATTATTGTAAAAAAATTTCAAATTCCTAATTACATCTTAATATTTTATTTATTAAAAAAACAATTCAATTAAATCAATTATTGAAAATAATTATACTTTACAAGTGGGTCTCATAATACAATAAAATATTACTTCATACCCCACTCATCCTTCACCTCATCCTCCAATTTCAAAAATACCATTACCAATAGCATACTCCAAAACCCATTAAAATAATACTATTTCCACTATTCTTATCCCCCTCATCCCTCAAACTCAAGTATGCCAATAAACATAGTCTTAGTAACTCGATACTTAAAATATTACAAGATGTCATCACATGTTCATCCAAAATTGTCCTGGCACACCAACATAAAGCGTAGTTAATTACTACTTCCGTCACATTTTGTTTGTCACTTTACCCAAATTTGGAAAACCAATGCATATTGAAAATGAGGTGAAATGTATGTAACTTACCCAGATTATCCCTACATTAATTGAGAATAATAGTTGTTGAATTGTAAAAAATAATAGATAAATTTATTAATTATGAGTAAAAATGGAATGACAATCATTAAAATTGTAAATGTGACAAATAAATTGGGACAAAAGAGTTGGTTAAATTGACAGACATTTTGGGACAGAAGTAGTATTGTTAAATCATTAGTAACCAATGACATGGACAAATATTGACAAGGTCCGACGCTAACAAAACTTTTTTCAAAACAATGAAACATTTATCTTAATAAGCAGCAACAGGCGTGCATTTGTGGTTTTCCCCCACCCCCATGGGCTGGTGGACCCATTGAGCTCTCCTTGAGACAGGAGGCCCAATAGGTGGCCCAACTTATCATTATAAAAATAAAAAAAGAAAGAAAGAAACGGGGGCTTGTCTCCGGAGACCAAGATCACCATTAAATAAGCACAAGAAAATCAACACATGCTTTTTATTGATAAGACCAATTGACACATTGGTTTAGAATTTAATTAGTTGATGAAGTTTACGGCAGATAACTAGTGAGCTTCCAAAGCCATGCTTCACCCCAGCTGTCCCAAGGTCAGCATTCAATAGATGTCAAATACATCCACCACCTACTGCATCATTTTCATATTCATTGCGAATTTGCGACATAAGAAACATGCAGTTAATTTTGTAACTTAGGTGTCAGTGAGGTCCAATTTTAGCTGCTCCAACAACCACCACCGCAAGCTGCCACCATGTATGGTGAGACGTACATTTGAAGCAGTCCGCCCTTACCTTAGCCAGGGTGCACTATAATAGCCAATGCTTAAGCCGGACAATTTCTAGGATTTGCCACTTCATCAGGATTCATGACTGTAGGCTTAAATCAATGTGCACGGAAAACTACAGGAGAGTCGTTTCCAAGCCCTAAAGCCCCAACCTCAAATGCATTTTTCCCACAGTAACCCTGCGTGGCAAGGGATGGGACACGTAACCATTAGAAACAATTATCAGCTCTCTAGGGTCAACATTTGTACAGAACCCATGCTCAGCATTATGTCTTTGGACCTCGTTTTCTTGTACCTATGTATCGAGCAATGAGATGAATTCAATGAAATTTTGGGGAAGGGGTATGCATTTGATGTTAGGTGCATCTGCATTTGGATCAATGTCCTGTCTTCATTCTGTGCTTCACCTTCTTTGGTGTGGGCATCTGACTGATGAAACAGTTTTGTCAGGTCTTCTGCTAAGTGTTAAGCAGGTTACTTGGCTTGCTCCAGGGACACCAACAAAGATGGAAACAAAACTAGGTTCATAAGATGCTACATTCCTTCAAACCATAGTTGTCATTTCAGCTCAATGGAGAAAACTACACCAGCCTACTTATACACAATGCAGTTGCACAGTTCCACCAGAAGTCACAGCACTTCATATTGCTCAAAACTAAATATCCTACATAATTACCTTCAATTTTCTGCAAGGATTTCTCATGACGACTCGGTCCCAACAGGGTTTGATGGTATCAATTCTTCACTGTTTTCAATCATACTGAAGAAAGGTGGCTTTGCTGCTCCATAATAAAAGAAAGCCATAATCTTTGACAATTCATTGGCTGGTCTGATTGCTGTAAAATGCACCAAAACAATGGGTTTGTCCACCAAGTATGTATAGAAGTGACAAATGAGGCAAGAGAAGAGGGGAGAGCAAATGGATAAGAATAGACATGTCACCTTTCTCACGATACAATATTTTCCCAGCTTTTGTGAAAATGAGTTCAGGGAAGACAGACACCTTTAAAGCAGAGGCTAGATCAGAGTCAACAACTGCGTCTATTGCTACACACTGCAATCATTCCAGAAGGGTCCATCAGTGCAGCATTAATGGACTATCGTAACAAAAGCACAAGAAACAATGTCACTAACCCTGGGAGAAGGTAGCCTGCAGTTCCATATTATATTCACAGCTTTCTCCAGTTCATCTCGACATCTCTCGTTTTCTTTTGGTCTAGAAAAATAGACATACAGTGGAAGCCCAAAAATAAAAATGGAGATCATTCTCAAGCACACATTCATATGAAAGAAATACTAATATACCTACTACATATTTGTATAACAAAAGAGTAACAATGCTGCGCACCTTTTGCTGGTAATAGACATATATGTATGCAGATACAATAAGTCTTGCACATGAATTTGTGTGTTTGTGTGTGTGTGACAACTACCTACCAATTTTGAAACCTATCATTCTTAATCAATGACTACTAATATAATTAGGATGCTATTGAAAAAACATTCACAGCAGCAACCATTTTGAGCCTTCCAATTGTCATTGGCCTTGGTTCTGGCTAACAACAATCAATGTAAAGTTCACTTGGCTGCATTAACAAACAGCACAACAAAGTACATAGAATGAGGAAACAATCAAACACTATAAGGACCCAGTATTTTCAAACCTAATATCACATAACTCAATGCGAAGAGGAGTGTCTGATAGGAGAAAATTTCAATGAATGTACTGACATTTAGCAAAGGAACTCACCATACATGCAATGACAGTAAATGAACCAGGAACCATTCAAATGCTTGGAAGTGGACTCATGATGCAACATGAATTTCTTTAAAATTTTCAATTGCAGATCCACTTAGAGCCTTTTGTTTTTTTAAACTTATCATGCGCCTGAAATTGAATTTTAGGAGCAGCATCAACCACAAATACAGAAAAATGTTTGATTTAGCACCATCCAAATAATTATGGACTAATTTCAAAGCAGTGCAGCTGCAGACACTCTTACACAGTTCAGAAATATCTAAGTAAAAGACTAGTAATTAAAACAAATTGGGCACCCTTTCCTATTGATAGGCTTCAGCTATAACTACGCAATAAGTTAGCAGAGTGCACAACTGACAGACAAGGTGATATTGGGCTACTTTTTACGTTTATCTTTATAACAAGGTAGGGCGAGATGGAGAAAGACATGAAACACTAACCTTTTATAGCGGTTGTGTACCAAAACAATTAGAGGACTGATATCCTTGAACACCGTCTCTTCCCATTCGGCAGAGGTGATATCTTTGATTGGACGAATATAATCGTCATCCTGCCACACGATCTCCTTGTCACTGTCATAATCCTCATCCTCATTATCCTTCTTCACATTCTTGATAGAAATCTTATTGAAGAATTGATCCAAATTGAACCCCCATCCATCAGCATCCTCAGGCCAATCGGGATCATCCTCTTCCACAACAAGTGGATAGTTTGCTAAAAGCTCCTGCATTTTCTTCCTCTTTTCCTCTGCATCCATCTCTTCTTGAACATCTGGGTATCTATCAATCACTTCCCGGATCTTTTTCCTCCATTCTCGCCTCTCTTCCTCATCCATGAGACCCTCCTCATAATTAGATTTTCCTTCTGCGGCACTTCTCGTAACTCCATGTCTCCGTCTTCTTACACTACATCTCTGCTTTCACAAAAAGTATGACAAAGTCAATAAAAGTAGCCATTTTGATGCCATTATAAAATCAAAGAATGCTACATGCTCATACCCGTAAAGGAAATGCTACCTGTGCTGCTGACGAGGAATGGCAAAAACGTGCCTTCCTCACCACAGAAGGGAAGAATGTGCCTTTATTTCTTCCTCTAGACAAATTGACAGTAGAAATTCGGAAGTTCTTTTCCAGCAGCAAAGGGGAGAATATATACTGGAATCTTGTAGTGCACTGGCAGCATTGCACAGCCATTCTGCAGCCATTTCATGACATGTTTTACAGAGCTAATTAAAATAAGCTAAAATTCAGTACCCCTACTCAAGTTTGCATTTTCTGTAGTTTCTAGTTGAAATTCTCTAAAGTATCTCAACATTTATTGGGGGGACAAAATAAGCTTCTAAACATTGTTCTTAAAAACATACAACAATGGTTACCTGAAGTGGCGGATTTGGACTTTAGAATTAGGGGTGGCCACTTAATAATAGCATTACATACATTTGAAAAAGAAAATCATACAAACCGCCAAATATTTCAACACTAAACTGTTACATTTGGGCATTTGGCCACTGATTCATATCATTTTTCTATATCGACCCACGACAGACTCGTTAGTAATTGAGTCAAATACATCCTTCTCTATATAACAGACTAAATAATCATTCAAAAAACCATTACACATTCTATTGCAAAGTCTAAACCATTCAAAGTACACAATCTAAGCAACCAAACCATAAATTCGGTATCAACCAACACCCAAAAGAACACAAGTATCAGAATTTACACTAATTACAAGAAATAAGAAATAAACACCAAATTGAATAAGTTGTGCCCAATCAAGAAACAAAATCATTCAGTTTCTGATTGAAACCACAATTTTCAGCATACGAATGATTCGAACAACATATGGTCATATCCGATGACAAGGTATCAACAACCAAGCATTAAAAGATTGACCAAGATAGTTAAACACTCTCACTGAAACATTTCTTCAATATTAATGATTTGCAATACAGCTTAGATCCCCTGAATCTAAAGCCACTATGGTCATATCTGATAGCAAGGTACCAGCCAAAAGGTTCAGTCAAATATAAACACCTTTAAAAACAGAAAGTTTCAGTTCAGAGAAGGACATTTTGGCCCAAGAAACACCTAACGATTTTGATGCGTTTGGTAGTTTCCTAGGAAAGACTTTCCTAGAAAAAACTTTCCCAAGAGAGACTTTCCCAAGGGCCCCCTTAGGAAAATGTTTACGGAGCTTAAGAGTGAAATAATGGGTCTTACACTTAAACTTTCCCATCTATTTGTCACAACTAAACATGGGAAAGTTTGTCCCTAAAGGAAAATTCATTAACTTTCTCGGAAAAGTTCGGGAAACAAACACACCATTATATAAATTGCTCCTTTTGCTCTTTCATGTCCATAATCTAGATAGTTAGAAAAGATTATTTCTTTTTAATTTACATTATAATGGACTAAAGTAAAATGTCTCATAAAACCTCCTTTGTTTCTTTTCCATGGAGTAGTAGCCTAGTAGGTAGTAAACAAGGTCAATTGGAACCAGTCTCTTTAAATTGCAAAATTTAGGGTAACATTGCATCCGAGCCCTCCATAACTAGGCGGGATTTCGGAGTATTGGTTTTGGTTTTGGCTCCTTTTGCTTTTTCACATCAATTTAAACACACGGGCATAAGATAGTCTACCTTCAAGCAGCACAAGATCATTTCAAGAATAAAACTCAGCACACCTTAGCTATGGAAACAAATACTTCAAGCATTGTGAAATCATATAGATTAGCATTTGGAACCAATATATATTACATGCACCTGGAGCATGTGCTCCAGGTATATATGAGTGAACAATTATGCTATTGTGAGTGAACAACGGATAGTTATGAGTGAACAATTATACTATTGAGAGTGAAAAATGATCATATTTGGAGCACGTGCTCCAGGAGCATCTATATATTAAATTGTAGAATGGGTGTCCGTAATTCTTTCCCTCCCCCAACTATGCACTCTGATGCAATGGGTGTTAATAGCCATTGATTCTATCCAAATAAAATCCCAGCCATTAGATTAAAAAAAATTAACCACCAATATGTGTAACTGACACTCTCCCTTATCTCTTTTGGGTGCAAGTGTAACTGCTTTCTAAACATCCAGTGGTGGATCTCGACTTCCAAAATAGGGGTGTCCACTTACACTAATATCCATCATATATTTGAAAAAGAAAATTACACAAACTGTCAAATACTTCAATAGTCAACTATCACTGACAGAAATTTTTTTTTGAGGCGTAGTATCGTAAAATTGAATTAGAACAATCCATATTATACCCAACACTTTGCTACTCACTGACAAAACAACATACAAACACAAACAACAATCACAAATCACAGCAAAATAATCAACATTCCAAAATCTATTTGCTAAACAATCACTAACAGTAATTTACTAAATCACAAAATGTTCAATAATTCACAAACAAATCACAAATTATAAATTTCAATAATTTACCAATTACCAAATTGGAATGAAAAATTTATAATTGAAAACCAATGACAGTCACAGTAAACCCTAAGATTGGAATGAAAAACCTCAAGACTTTGTGACTCACTCATAGTAATTTACTATATCAAAATTCACAAATCACAAAAATATTCAATTATTCACAAACAAATCACAAATTATAAATTTCAATAATTTACCAAATTGGAATGAAAACCCTAAAATTGAAATAGTTAATTGTAAACCATAAAATTGAAAATCAGAGAACTCACAAGTTGGATTTCCGTTCACCGGTCGCCGGACGTTGGCCGCTTGGTTGACGGCGGTGCCGCGGTGGTCGAAGGTCGGTGAGGCAGCAGCCGCGGTGGTCGAACCGTCGAAGAACACAGAATAGTTGAAGGCTTGAAGCTGCTGGGTACTTGGTCCCGGTGCGTAAAAGTTAGAACGGCAGAAGTGTAATTGAAAGTTTTTTTTATCAAATTTTTCAATTAAGTTTATAATTGAAACAATAATTTATTTTATAAAAAAAAATTGTCTGAGATTTATGGGTTGGACGAGTGGGCTCTATTGTATTAATATTTTGGGTCTTTTCTTGGGACGTCCATTTAATCTAGGGTTATTGACTTCCAAGGACGGCCCAGCAGGTATATTCCCCTAAAAGTCCATTTAGGACGGCTGAGTCCTAATTTTTAAGTTAAATGATGGGGCTTGCAACTTGTGATGTGGCTGCACAAATGGAAAAGGTAAGTTATTGAAGAAGAAGAAGAAGAAGGAAAAAGACGAAGATCGAACAATGACCAACTCTTTTCAACTATTTTTCAAACTACTCAGTTTCTTTTCAGTTTCCAAGTCAAAAAAAAAAAAACAAACACTGATTAGACATGAAAAAAATATAACTTACAACAAATAATGAGCTTTTAAAACCTTAGACGCAAGATTAGCACACATCAACACTTGCCCACAAAAATAGTTTTTCTCTAACTAAGTTCTTAATTTAATAGTATGCATTATCCTTTCTACTCTTGGACCTTTCTGTAAACAACTAATCAAGCAGTATATCAGAATATAAGAGCAATGTTGGCTAAATTTTAGTCACATCATGTAGGTAAATGTAGAGTCATCAATGATTTTGCTACTGTAGGTTTTCAGAAGCTTCTCTATTCGAATAGACAACATTCGCACATAGTATATATCTAACAGGCCTATTGATAGGGGTTGGATACCTTAACTTAATTCATTCATCGTGATCCTTGTATTTTTTTAAATAATACAAAAAGGAAAAAATAACAAGGTAAAAAGACCATCAAATTCAACTACCCAAACCTTCATTAGAGGCCACAATTCTCAATCATTAGTCTTCTGCTAAAACTAAGTATGAAGATTCATTTCTTTAATCACATACATCAATTTGGAAACAAAAGTTAAGGATTGACAATAAAACAAGAGTGCAAGCTAGAAGAACATCCAAGATATGTCATGCCAAACTCATTTTAAGGGAAAGTTTGAAATTTTAATAGTGAAATATTGGAATAAATTCTAATAGCGAAAATGTAATTGTCCTTTATCAGAAACTCAAGATTAACGGCTCTGTATTGGTAATCTTGAGTGTTAGGAATCTGGATTAGGAGGATGATTGACAAAAACCCCAACGAGTGTTAGTAATCTGGGTTAGAAGGATGAAGAGAATGTTGGATCCATGTGTTTATCTTGTAGTCTTGTAGATACCTAGCATTAACATTTTAGTACTAAAAATTGACCTAAATGTTTGACAATACAATAAAATTAAAAAACAAAATCTAAAATAATATCAAACATTCAGCAAATTTGAAACTCAGCTAAGGGAATCATAAAATACAAATAAAAATGAACTTGGAATTTGAAATGATACCTTGCTCATTGTAATGGTGAAAAGCAAGTAAGGAAGCAAGGGGGTCTTTAAGGATACAAGCTGCTCTGATAAGCCCATTGACTTCTTCTTCTTCTGCAACTTCTATCACTGACATTATTGCCCGTAAGTCATAACAAAAATACAGAAAATTCAATCTTTTCGTCCAATCTGTTAAGGAGTGAGAAAGTTAGAAATCGACTCACACATTCTCAGAACCAAATGAAACGAAAGATGAAAGAAAGAAAAAACTCAGAATTTATCAATCAAAAACTAAGGAAAGCCTGTAACGTGTGATCAAAAGAATAAAACCAACCTTAAAGTGTCAGGAATCAACGAATAAACTCTATAAGTCCAAAAAGAAATCAATTAATAAAGGAAATGAAACATCAAACTATTAAAAAAAAATAGAACATATTAAACAATTGAAGGAGTTGCCTAATGATGAAAGGAATTAAAAAGGAAGAGTGTAGAGGGGTTAAAATCCAAAACTGCCTCTTGGAATCCGCATCTCCAACTTCATAGTGATATTTCGTGTCAAATTGCAATTGGAACCATTCAATTAGGACAAACAGGTATATCACAGAAGTAGTAAAAATGAAAGAGAGATTCGAGGTTTGTTATACCTCTAGCCCTATAATGCCCTCTGCAGTTTTCTTTTCATCGCTATTTTCAGCCCAGTAAGTTGCAATGTTCGAGCCAGGCTCTTCAGGGGTCGTCCATGAGACAATCACTCCTTTCCCAACAGAAAATTCATGCCTTGGAAGAGATACCAGGAAAATGAAGCGAAGAGAAGAAAAAAATGATGAGAGCAACGCCTCAGCAAGTGCAGCAACAATGAGAGGATGGCAAACGCATAGTTGCATACGTTTAGGGTTTGTATTTGGGTAATCAGAATAAGGGTTGAAGTTGTCTTAATTTATGAAAATGTCATTTGAACAGTACTGAATACCAATTTGAACAGTAAAGTGTTATCTAGGATTTTTAATGTTTAAGGATATTGTAACGCCCCGGAAACCCCCTCCCCTCCTCAGTTTTGGTTCTGCCCGACCATTTCGTACAGCCGACGACACCAACGCCCAACCCCGACCACAGCGCCACCTCGCCACCACTGCAGCTCCAGCACTTCCCTGACCACCGACGACGCCCCCAGTTGCCGGAAACCCATTGTCGTCGACCACCCCAACTTCGACGAGGACGAAGCCCGACCCCGGTTTTCTTTCGAGAGTTGCCGACTGCCGCTGCTGCCACCGCCATTGCTGCCCTTTTTCCGACCACTCCGTGCTATTGTCGCCGTCTGCCGTCGACTATCACCACCACCCAACGCCACCAACCCCTGACTTTCGTCCTTTGCTAGTATAAACCCTAACTCTTGCTCTCTGTTTTGTATAGTTTTGTTGTCTTTAATTGTTGTTCTGTGAATATACATGATTATTTTGGGTGATATGTTGAGGTATTAAGTGCTTGTTTAAATGATTAGATAATCTGAAAATGGGATTAGTAGCCTAAAGCCTTGTTTAGGGTTGAGTTAGAAATGTGCATGTATTAAGTATTGTTGATTCAAAAACTCATATATTAGTTTATGGTTAGAGTGATGTTTTTACTATGGCAATTAGTTAGTATTGTGGTTAGTATGTTTGTTTGATTCAAATCTTCTTGAGACAAGCATGTTAGAAGTTATTAGGGTGTTCTTGTGATTATTGGTGAAATGAAAAGGTAGTGACATGTTATTTGGAATGTGGTTTGATTTTAGAATGTTTAGAAGCATGTTAGGAACAAGAATTTATGTTAATCCTTGATATTTTATTTTATTATTAAGTTTTCTTATTATTATAAAGTTTCATATTATTATTATTAAGTTTTCATATTATTGTTATTAAGTTTTCATATTATTGTTAGTAAGTTTCATGTTATTAGTAAGTATTAGTTGTTATTAAGTTTTCTTATTATTATTAAGTACATATTATTATTACTAAGTTTCATGTTATTACGAAGTTTTCATGTTAAGTATATGGTCTTGATATTTCATGTTATTATTAGGTTTCCATGTCATTAGTTAGAATGAGTAGGTTTCGATTATGTTATCAAATGTCTCATTAGATTAGTTATGTATTCTTAAATATGTGAGTTGGTTTAAATATCATGTTAGGGATTAAGTGTTTAAGGGTTAGTTTATGATGGCCTTGGAACCTTAGGAATATGCTAGGAACCCTAAAGTGTAGTTTTAGATAAGAATGGATGATTATGTGACCTAGCATGCTTTTATATGTAATAATGGCATGCTTGTAATTTTTGTAAATAGTACCATGCAAAGCTTATATATTTAGAGTTACTCTTGTCCTTAAAGTTTAGTTATTATTTGAATAATGTTGATTTATTGTTGACATGATTTTATGTGAGTACATTTTATGTGATTATCCTTGTTTTAAAGACCATACATGGTTACTTGGGTTTAAGTTAGTATGTGTGTCATTTGTTCCCAAAAATGTCATGTTAGTATAGTGTTATATTAAGTTATTGTTTCAAATGTGTGTTCGACTTTAATTATTATTTTTCCTTATTATAGGTGAGTTATGATGTTTCCGTTATCTTGTTGGTGATGCACGTTACATGGCTAATTTAGTAGTAAGAGAAGGATAAGTTGGGGCAGGGTAGGATTTGTGCGAACTAACTATCGTAGAGATCGAGTATTAATTTTAAAAGTTTATATTTGATGTAGGTCTGAGCGAGACAATGAGGTAGTTAGCTCCTGTGTGTGATTTCTGGAGTGAAGTGAAGATTTTCAAGTAATGTCTATGACCTATCCCCTTTGGATGCTCTTTACTGGTTTTATTGATTTCTATATTGATTTCGGAACTTGCATCCCGAAAGAGACTTTATCTGAAACTTGACTGTCTTTTTTGTTAAGAAGGGTGTGTTCTTTGATTCATAAAGTATTGGACAGTCCTTTGGTTTTTGTGTTGAAAGTGTGTTTGATTTGGAATCTTGGTTTAAAAGCATTGGTTTTGGGAAATGTTGTTTGTTACTGGAACGAACTGGACATGTAGACTTGACTAAAATAAAGGATATGAGTATAATGCGGGTTCGGGCAGTCTCCCCAAGACTAGGTGGTTACTTGTGAGGGAGACTGTCAAGAGACCATGTTACGCCTGGTAGATCGATTTGTGAAGTGCGATGACCATACGGATTGAGTTTTGATTGTGAATTATTGAGAATGAGAATGATGTGGAAAGTTGTTGGAAAGAAATATGTATGATTGGCGCGTCAATTGACTCTGAGGGGCAATACGGAAGCCCCGACCGCTCTAAAAATATTGAAACGGTAAGGTTATCTGGTGAAAGTGTTTTGAAAATGTTTGAACTGTTTCCCCTTCCCTTAAAATGTGTTGAAATGATTTTTTATAATGTTTATTAATTATTAGGGGTAGACATTATTGAGGTTTCCCCCTCATATTTGTAAATGTTTTGTTTTCAAGTGAAGGCTTCTGTGATGGGAACCGGGACTAGAAGTGAGGACGTCTAGAGTCTTGTTTGAATAAACTGTTTTGTGGTTTAATGTTAGGCTTGAAACCTTTAAAAGTTCTTTATGTTGTTGAATCAAGTTCAACATTTAGTTATTAATTTTGAAGTTGTAGTTGTTTGTTAATCTCTGTTCTGACATTGTATCTCTTCGGAGGTACGACAGTAACGCCTAGTTAAAAAATTTTGGATGCTAATATACTGAACTTTTGGGGTATTGGACAATAATGCACTAAACTTTGACCTTGGACAATAATACACTGTACTTTGGGGGGTGTTGAACAATAATGCACTCCATATGATTTTGACAATGGCTAACTTGGTAGCAGTCCTATGTAGCGGGTGGAGGAGATGAATTGGTCCAAAAATATTTGTCTTCTCGGTCTGTCACGTAAGATTGTCAGCAAGTTCACCACCGTCGAAATTGTCTCGAGTGCATTATTGTCCAACACCCCTTAAAGTTCAGTGCATTATTGTCCAAGGTCAAAGTTCGGTGCATTATTGTCCAATACCCCAAAAGTTCAGTATATTAGCGTCCAAAATAAAAGAAAAAGTTTCCGCTGTTACCGTTAGTTTGACGTTGTAAACACCAATTTTGAGTATAAAATAAATAAAGACAGAAAATTGAAAAATAAATTAATTTGTATTAATATTTGTATGTATGCGGGTACAATCTTTGTATTAAATACAATAAAGTAACCATTCGATCTCCTGAAATTTGGATGAGCCGAGGGCGCGGACGCTTGATGTTGATCTTGGTTATAGGTTGAGCTAAAGAACTCTTATAGTAGATCTTGAGCTGAAGGCCTTGAGCGTTGATCCCCTTAGTGCTTGGTAGGTAGAGGCTGCTCGAAGGTTGATTGTTTGCAGGTTGATTGTTGGTTGCAGTTCTTCAAGTTCTTGGATGCGAGGGCTTGAGTGTTTGGTCTCGATCGATGAACTAGACGAAGAATATGACTACAGTCTTTGATAAGAAGAACAGAAGTTGTTGAACTAGCCAACGTTGGTCCTTAAATTAAAGCTTGTAGCTGGAGAGTGTCTGTAGTTCGGTCTTCTGAAGCCTTTGTAGGTCTAGCCAAAGAACTCTATTGTTGTTCTCGATCAAGACGTGCTGTAGACTTGGAGACTCGATCTTGAGCTTCTGCAGACTTCAATCCTTGGCGCTTGGTAGCTGGAGGTTGTTGGCAGTTTGATCTCCTGGAGCCTCTGGATGCTAACTGCTGAATCTCCCGCGGTGGTTTGAAAATGAAGGAGGAGGACCCCTATTTACAGGCTCTGGAGGCCTAGGGTTTCCGTTGGGCTTTGGGCTTAGACCCAATTTAATTAATTATTCCTTTAATTTTAAATAAAGGAAAAATTATCATTTTCTGCATCATAATTGACACGTGTCACGATGTTATTAGCCATGATATATTTCCATTTAAAATTTGACAAATCAACCGCCATAATTACATTTACACATGGCCGATAATAATTGGCAAAATAAATTTAATTTATTTTTCACGTGTCATTTTCTTATTTGCCGAGAAATTTTTGCTTCTTACAAATGCCCCCTTCGAGAGTCAGTTGCGTACACAAATATTAGGTGTTTGAAGCGGCTGAATCTCAAATATAATTGGCCAATCAACCATGAATTCAACTCTTCTTGGGACTCTCCCTTTTAATTAATACCAATCCTTTTGGAACAATAACTCTATGCGATAGAGTTTAATTCTATACGAGAGACAAAGTTTGAATTAGACTTAAAGTTGGAGTTTGATCCCAACTTAGAGTTGCAGTTGGAGTTAAATTTGAAATTGGAGCTTGAGTTAGACTTCTTTTCTTTATATATCTCAGTTCTTGCAAGATAACAATTCCATATGTGATAGAATTCTATCCACTGAGAGTTTGGATGGGGTAGAATTTGAACGCCAGTAGTATTGGAGTATGATCCAGAGACTTGCCCGATCAATAGCTATATAAAGGGGTTCTGCGTGATTGCTTCATTCATCGATACCCTTTCTTCTTCTCTGATAAATTTCTCCTGACCATTGCTTGAATTTTTTTTTTTGGTTTATTATGTTCAATTCTCCATCTGATTTTTTTTAAATTCTCTCTTTTTTTTACTAACACTTTTTTCCCTTTTGTCTCCTTTTTGGTGTAGGGACGTGAGATGCATTCTTCCTGGCTGCTACTGTTTTCTTGAGGTCAATTTTTGCTATTGTTAGTGTATTGTCAACTCCTCAGGGTACAGACGAAGAGTAGCCCTAGACTACTCTCTTCAGGACTGCCTGGGTCGACAAAGTCATCGTTTCGCCCCAAGTTGAATACTCCTTAGCGACGTTCTGATGTACAAGACATCTTGAGGTGTCTCTTTTCAGAATTGACCTGGGTCGACGGAGTTAGCGCCTCGCCGCAAGTGGAATACTCCTCAACTTACTAATGTAGAGTTGTCATAGACAACTCTCTCAAAAACGTTAGTACATTCTAGGTCTACGGAGTCATCGCCTTAGCTTTCGTGGGCTACTCCTCAGCTTACTGACGTAGAGTTGTCATAGACAACTCTTTCAGAAACGTTGGTACAATTTGGGTCGACAGAGTCATCACCTCACCTTAGCTCTTGTGGATTACTCCCCTAGGTACTGACGTAGAGCTGACCTAGACAACTCTCTAAAAAACGGCAGTATAATATGGGTCAACAGAGTCATGCCCTCGCCGGAACACTCCTCAGCGCACTGACGTAGAGTAGTCACAGACTTACTCCCTTCAGGACTGTCTGGGTTGACTGAATCATGGCCTCACCGCAAGTGGAACACTTCTCAACGTACTGACATAGAGTTATCCTAGACAACTCTCTAAAAAACGGCAGTACAGTCTGGGTCGACTGAGTCATTGTCTTAGCTTTCGTAGGTTATTCCCTAGTTTACTAACGTAGAGTGGTCACAGACTTACTCTCTTCAGGACTGTCTGGGTCGACTGAGTCATCGCTTAGTGGCAAGTGGAATACTCCTCAGCTTATGGCATAGAGTTGTCCTAGACAACTCTCTCAAAAACGACAGTAGAGTTTGGGTCGACAGAGTCACCACTCCACCTTAGCTTTCGTGGATTACTCCTCCTGGACTTTCTGTAGCCTACGTGCTATGAAGAGTGAACTTGAATTCTCTGTCGAGCCATGATGAGTCACTTGGACTTTCTTCTGAAGATCCACGATAAGCCACTTGATCTATTCTCGGCTACAAGGGTCATCGATTGATAAAAAGGACATCGCCAGCTGGCTTGTCCCCACTATTGACCTGAATGAGACATCGATGTCACTTGCTTGAAAGAGTCTACCACTTAGCCAAAGGAGTGTGCCACTGATTTGAAGGATGATGACGTCGCCTTGGAGCAAAATTCAGCAGACACAATTAGGATGCCCCCACGTTGCATGCTTGAAGGAAGTTGCCATCCTGAGTATTCCATTGATGATGCTGACTTGAAGCATACCACCAACATGAAGAACTTGGCAAGTCAGAGTGCGACTTGAAAGCCCACAATTCGATGACCTAGAAGTTGGTCAATTTCTTTCATTTTTTACTTGAGAGTTTTCATTATAATGACGTAGAAGTCTTTAACATTGTTGATTTTGAGCGAGTTATTGACTTTGTGGACTTAAGAATCTCTTTGTCTAACTTGTGAGTCTTTGCATGTCTTGACTTGGGAATCTTGCATCTTGTTGACTTGGGAGTCTTGCATCTTGTTGACTTGTGAGTCATTGAATTTTGTTGACGTATGAGTCATTCATTTTGACTTGAGAGTCATGAACTTGTGAATCTTCTGTCAGGGATGACTTGAGAGTCTTTTTCTTAAGTAACTTGGGAGTACTTGATTTTCTTCATCTGTAAGTCTTGATTTTAATGACATGGTAGTCTTAAATTTTATCAACTTGAAAGTCTTGAATTTTGATGTCTTGAAGATTATTGACATAGGAGTCTTTAGATCTTGTTGGCATGAGATCCTTATGCATCGTTGACTTGGGAATCTCGAAGTTTACTGACTTGAGAGTTGTGATTTTTTTCCTTGATTTGTGAGTCCTCGTATTGTCGACTTAGGAGTCATGAAGCTCGTTGATGCGAGAGTTTAACTGGCTTGGAAGTCAAGGGACTTTGTGACTTAATAGTCTTGAGTTTGTTGATTTGAAGGTCTTGAATTTTTGCTGACTTTGAAGTGTTTAATTTTTGTTGATTTGGAAGTCGGTGAATTTGGTGACTTGAGAGTCTTGAAGTTTGTTAATTTGAAAGTCTTGACTTTTTACTGACTCGAAATTCTTTAATTTTTGTTGACTTGGAAGTCGGTGAATTTGGTGAGTTAAGAGTCTTGAAATTTGTTGACTTGAGAGTCTCAATTTTTTGTCAATTCATGACCATTATGTTTTTTGCTATGTTATAGCTATATTTGGATCTGGACCCCAAATTGCCTACATACCTTAAGGATGAAACATTCATAAGGATCAAGCCAAATGTAGCTCAAATTTAAAGATGGAGAACTGAAAATTCATTTATTAATTTAGTCGTGCACAGTTTATACTCATGCGGGACAGGAGTATTACAATCATAAAATTGAAATGAACTGAAAATGAAATCCTTTTTTTTTTGGTGAACAGTTTAGGCTCTTACTTGGGAGCTACATCTTGACTTTCCTAGATTTTAACTGGGAAGAAGAAAGCGTCTCCTCTCGTTCAAGCTCTTCGTCGACGTTGTTTTTGCTTTGATGACTGGTGAATATCACAGTGCGTCTCTAGCTCTTCACTCTAAGGGATCCTTCAGTCTTGACCTCTAATATTGAACAACGTTCCATGCGAGATGGGATGGAGCTTTGAACTTCATTGATGACCCCAAGCCGACTAAATGCAGAGCTCTTTTTCTAGTTAGGTTGTGAGCTTGTGGAGAGAATCGCGGACTAGGGTCCAAACAAGCATGTGGATGATGGAAATCCACTCATAGAACTCATAAGAACACCAAACTAATTTTTAGGGGTTTTTGGATTAATGAAGAAAAAACATGAAATTAAAAGATATGAACAATTCTAGAGAGAGAAATCTCACCAAACTGAACTAAAATGTTCAATCTCTAGCACAAGGATCACCCACAAGCAAGAGTCTTGAATCACCAAAGAAATCTCACTAAGAGTGGAGGTAGAACACCCACTCACAAGGAAGAGAAATCACCAAGCAATTTCCACCCAAAGGATTAGCTTCATTGATTAGGGTTTGAAAACCCACAATTACAACACTCTCCAATTGAGAGGATTTTTCTTGAGTCTAGCTCCTAATCATTCATCAACATAATCTGCCTAGAAAAGGGTGCTAAACGAGCTATTTATACTAAAGCAGGAAATTAGGTTAAAAATAGAATAAAAATACGAATCAGCGCGTTCGTTGCAGAAGCATGGCTCGGGCGAGCCATCGGGTGGCGCGGGCGAGTCAGCTCCCTGTCTGCCATGGCCTGTCGCTGGCCAAGAGGGGTCGCGGGCGTGACCTAGGACATCGCGCTGCGCGACCTAGGGCGTTGCGGGCGCGGCTCTTGGCGACTCGGTCGCGACCACCATCTGTCGCAGGTGTCGCGGGCGCGACCTCTCTGACAGAGGCGAGGCGCGGGCGTGGCTCCTGGCGACTCGGTCGCGGCCACCATCTGTCGCAGGTGTCGCGGGCGCGACGTGGAGGCTCACGGGCACGACCTCTCTGACAGAGGCGAGGCGCGGGCGAGACGTCTGGCGGCACGGGCGCAGCCGACGACTGTTTGTTCTGTCGCTTCTGCCTTGGACTTCAATGTTCACGGGGCTACACCCGAACCCTGATTCTTCGCTGCTTCTCGTCTCGGGACGACTCGCCATGATCCCCAGGGCCACGGGGTTGGAGGGGCAAAACCCGAACCTTCCCAATCTCCAACGTCGGACGATTCGCCTCAACCATTTCAACCCGGTACTCATCAATCCACCCCTAGAAAAGGTGTAACGATTCTTGAACTTGCCCGGAGGAGCGGGTTTAGTGTAGAAATGTTGGGTCGGGACTTCTTCCTTCTTGCCATCTTCCTTAAGCCCGGTTTTGGTAGCTCGGCCCCGACCCCGGTATGGTTCAACTTGACTCCTCTTCAATCTGTTTGATCCTTCAAATATAGACAACTTTGATTTTGAACCATCCTGGATCCTACTATAGACCGAGGCTTTGCGACTTCCTTGACGCTCGACCCGCTCAAAGACAAATGCTTGCTTTCGAGAAGTTGATGGTTCTAACCTATCAAACACGGAGGGATTTGACGTAGGCTGAGACTCCCTTCCTTCGATATCATCTTCTTGGATCTCAAAACAGGTGACCATGTTCACAACTTCAACTTTGTCGACTATTCCAAGAAAGTCCTTCGAAAAGTACTCCTCCAGAGTGACAGGAACACGAGGGCCTCGCTTAAGCAACTTAGTTGAGCACACTTCTTGTTTCTTGATGACTTTAAGCTTCTTCCTCTCCATCGAAGGTTAAGGATTGTTCCTTCTCCTTTGTTGCTTACTTTGACGAGACAATTTTGTTTGGACTTCACTTTGCCCCCTACCCTTCCTTCGAGTGGATATGATCCATTCTTCATCTCCGTCGGGAACTTCTAATACATGCTCAGGCTTAGGCTCATCTTGAGAGGCATGAACTAGCATAGGAAGGGGAACTGGTTTTTTATGTCCAAACTGAACCATTAAGAATTCCTTCCTTTCGGGCGAAATCAGATGTGTTGAAACACAATTAGCCTCGACATTGTCATCCAAGTCCAGCATAATTTGACCATCTTCAGCTAGCCTCATGATCCGCTCCTTGAGTGCGATACACTTCTCTAGAGGATGACCAACTACCCTGTGATAATGACAGTATCTTGGATCGGTAGTTCTTCCCACTTCTTTCGGTCTATTTGGCTGTGGAAGTTCGATAACTCCTGTCTCTAACAAGTTGTCGAGCATTCCTGACAAATCCGAGTCTAAAAATGGGTATTTATTTTCTTGAAGCTCCTTCAGTGTAGGGTGCTTCCTTTCAGCATCTTTCGAGGAAGTGAATTTCTCCCTTTTGGGTTTAGGTTTAGTAGAGATTTGCACCAGCTCACACATTGAAATAACCATGGACTCCGTTGTTGAAGCCTTTGACAACTTGTCATTCTTCTTATATCCGCAGTCACTATTCCTTGATTCAGATGAAGATGAATTCCTTCCCCGTCGACTTGCTATGGTGATCTCCATATCATGTGCCTTGGTCGCCAACTCCTGAAAGGTTTTAGGCTTGGTCATCTTGAGGATGTAGAGTAAATCCTAGTGCATACCTTGAGTGCCATATCGACAGCTGAAGCTTCAGTGAGGCGATCCTTGCACTCAAGACTAAGAGCCCTCCAACAATGGATATAGTCAAGTACTAGCTCGCCCTCCCATTGTTTTGTGTTTGTCAGCTTTGTCATACTGACAACCCGTTGAATGCAGTAGAACCTGTTGAGAAACTCTTGCTCCATTTGCTCCCAACTGTAGATAGATTCAGGCTCTAAATCCGTATACCACTCGAATGCAATCCCCTTCAAGGAGCGAACGAACTGTTTCACCAATCAATCTCCTTCTCTGCCAGCATTACTACAAGTTTCGATGAAGTGAGCGATGTGCTGCTTAGGATTACCCTTCCCATCAAATTGATTAAACTTTGGGGGTTGATATCCTTGTCGCATTCAAAGGGTGCCGATCCTCTTCGTGTATGGCTTCATGTATAAGTGAGTCCTGTTTGATCCTTCTATGAGTTGAGCCTACATTGCTTTTGCCACTAAGTTTTTAATTTGCTCCAAAGTCAGTGATTCTGAAGATGAGTTACTCTTCTTGTCTTCCCCATCGCCATCACCCTTGGAAGACTCTTTGTCAGATTCCTCTTTGTTTGAATATTCGTTAGAGTCTTGATAGGGACACTTATCAATTTTCTTCATCAGTTTTGCGATCTGTTCACTTTATTCACTGATCTTCTTGTCTTTCTCTTCACTTTCCTTGGCGAGCCTGTTTAGCATAGCCTCAAGTTCAACTATCTTTTCTTCCATGTTGACAGCCATCACCATGCTTGAATCAAAGGTCGAATTTGACTTCTTGGAAATAGAGATGAGAGGCAAAGATGTTCCACCGAACATGCCAAATTTGTAAACACTAATTTCGAGTCTAAAATAAATAAAGACAGAAAATTGAAAAACAAATTAATTTGTATTAATATTGAATGTATGCGGGTACAATATCTATATTAAATACAATAAAGTAACCATCTGATTCGATCTCCTGAAATTTGGATGAGCTGAGGGCGCGGGCACTTGATCTTGATCTCGGCTGCAGGTTTAGCTGAAGAACTCTTATAGTAGATCTTGAGCTGAAGGTCTTGAGCGTTGATCCCCTTAGTGCTTGGTAGCTAGAGGCTGCTCGAAGGTTGACTGTTTGCTGGTTGACTGTTGGTTGTAGTTCTTCAAGTTCTTGGATGCGAGGGCTTGAGTGCTTGGTCTAGATCGATGAACCAGACAAAGAAGATGACTACAGTCTTTGATAAGAAGAACATAAGTTGTTGAACTAGCCGACGTTGGTCCTTAAAGCTTCTAGCTGGAGAGTGTCTGTAGTTCGATCTTCTGAAGCCTTTGCAGGTCTAGCCGAAGAACTCTATTGTTGTTCTTGATCAAGACGTGTTGGAGACTTGGAGACTCGATTTTGAGCTTCTGCAGACTTCGATCCTTGGCGCTTGGTAGCTGGAGGCTGTTGGCAGTTTGATCTCCTGGAGCCTCTGGATGCTGACTGCTGAATCTCCCGGGGCAGTTTGAAAATGAAGGGGGCGAACCCCTATTTACAGGCTCTGGAGGCCGAGGGTTTCCGCTGGGCTTTGGGCTTGGGCCTAATTTAATTAATTATTCCTTTAATTTTAAATAAAGGAATAATTATAATTTTTTGCATCGTAATTGACATGTGCCATGATGTTATTAGCCAATATATATTTCCATTTAAAATTTAACAAAACGACCGCTATAATTACATTTACACATGGCGGATAATAATTAGCCAAATAAATTTAATTTATTTTCCACGTGTCATTTTCTGATTTGTCGACAAATTTTTGTTTCCTACAGACGTTTTCATAATTGAATTTCCGGGGCGTTACAGAATGGTATCAGAGCTCTGGGTTATGATCTGGTAGCTCTTAAATGTCTATTAGATTCTTAGTTAGACCTTAGGAAGCTACTTTCGGAATGTGAGTGTAGGTGGGATGGGGTGATATTTTCTGTCTTTACTTGTGTTTTTCTTATACTAATGAAAAGTTTGTTTTGATAAACATGGACCCGATCTTACAGCACAACTTTCAGATAGAGGACGATTTGGTCCACCTCGTGTTCTGGATGGAACCTGAGGAGTCGCTTCCTGACTACATTGATCGGATTTTGCCGGACTTTGAGCTACACTTGGACGTGCCAATCCAAGCCACATGTTTGGCGCACGAGGGTTGCATGGTCAACCTGCTGTTATTGACATTGACGAGCGACAGGGTCTGGGGGTACCGAGCCACCCAGATGATATCCCCACTCACTCCAGCCGACCTAGAGGCGCCTTGGTTACGTGACTGTCAGTGGTGCAGGCGAGCCCCAGCAGTACCCTCTATCCCTGATCTGGTCCAGACTATGATGGAGGCCACTCCGGTTGACATCATAGTTGTGGATGCGAGCGAGGCTCCACCTCCGGCCCTGAGTGATGATGAGGACTCTGAGGACAAGTCAATGCCGGAGGAGGATCTGGAGGAGGCGCACGATGAGGGTCCAGAGGAGGACTCGGAGGAGGATCTCGAGGAGGATCCTGAGGATGATCTGAGCGGGGATTCTGACTTGGGGGATGAGTCGGATGACCCAAGTTGGGGCCCAGGATCCGAGATGGGGAACAAGAGGCGGCATAGAGTTTAATATTTATGCAGTGACTATGATGATATCCCCCTCCCTGGTTTGTACATAACTATGGATTATTTCGTATTATGTTTTTCTTTCTCACATGTTAGTATTTATGATGCTAGTATGAGCCTGAAATCTGCAATGAGAATTTTTGTATATAGTTGGTAGGTTTTTATGTTATGTTTTGGAAAAAAAGTAAAGAAGTTATGTCCTCTTTGTTTTTGATTGAAAGTCCTTTATGTGAATTATAGTATATTGATGGATGGAATATTGCTAAAGGAAAATGTTTATGTATTGGATGAGAAATGGAAAAGAGTTGAGCTATTGATAAATGTTGAAATGCAAACTGGAATAACATGTGATAATAGTTTGTTGAATGAAAATTGTTTGGTTGTGTGATAAAGAGATGGAAACTTAGTGAATTTTACTTTCAAATGTTTATTTTCTTTGGATGTTTTTGTATCTGATGCAGTTATAGTAGAAAGTCTGAATTATATTATGGTAACGTAAATTATTGGAATATGTGAGGCTAATTGATAGTTATGTTTATGCTGATTGATTAGAATCCCTGCTAAAGAATGGCCCAAGATAATGGGAAGAGGCCTCAGGAAACTCCTTTCCTGCTAGTTCCCTTCATGGCGGAGTTGAGGCAAAGGTATGCACCGTTATATGAAGCCGCAACACACTCCGTACATGGGGCAACTTCATCAGCCCAAGGAGGGGATACTCCAACCTCGGGGGCCTGACTTGACCCAACTCATGATGATGGAGCTGATGGCTCGGCAGTCAGAGCAATTCCAGTGGATGACAGGCTAAAGAAAAGAAGGTCGATCCTCCCTATTTCAGGAATTCAACAACATGAACCCTCTGTCCTACACCGGGGTAGCTGAAAGCAATATACGTACCTGAAGGCTTAAAAACACGCCTGGACGGGCAGGGACTTGAACAGTAGTGCAACGATCTTATTGAAGGGACTTAAAAGGAAAGAAATCATGAATTAGGACTCAACTTAGGTTGTATCATGGAGGAATAACTTAGTGAATTTTCTAAGAATAAAAATAATAACTTTGATTTCTAAGGCGTACTCATAAGGTCATAGCTTATCCCACAAATATCAGATCATGGCATAAAAGGACTTTTCAGAAAGCTTAGAACATACACTCCAACTTTGTAGTTGACCATGAGGGCCAGAAACATGACTAAGGAGGGTAAAAACTAACATCTTTACAAGCTTCCCAGATTAATAACCATTGAACTTCAATTATTCGGAAAATCGTAACTCGAGCTCTACTTATCGGTTCAGAACGGGTAAGCTGTCTACGGAAAGTTTGTAATACATACTACAACTTTTCTTTTAACTACAAGTTGATTTGAGCATGGGAAAGGGTCGGATTTCAACCCAGAACAGAGGCAGTCACAAAAATACACTTTCTGGAAAACTCATATTTTTGCCTTCCATATAAAAGCTCATAACTCTCTCTCCCGATATCCTATGGAGGTATACTATATCATTCCTGAAAGCTCATAATGTCCCCTACAATTTTAATGTTCAGCCTTTAGACCATAGAAGCCTCCAACCATTCGAGAAATTCCCATCTTTGAGCTGACGTCAGAAATTCTCAGTTTTTCGCGACTTTACGAGTTTGGTCATAACTCCTATCATACTTATCGAAACGATGAACCGTAAAAATTGGGTTAACACTCTACACTACCTAATCATGCCATAAAATGAGTTAAAATCATATTTCAATTCCTCTGGAAATTTCAGAAACCGACCAGACTACTACATTACTTACAAAACTCTTGCATGCATGATTAAAACTTCATGATTTACTCTAATCACCTCCTAAATTATATCTTTCAACCATAGATGAAATTTCTAGAATTGCAATCATCAAGAAAACCCCTCCTTTGAGTCCAAATTAGGTGCATGCAAGGCAAAACCTCATGTATTTTAACTCTTCCTCCCAAAATCCAACATGCATCCATGTAAAAATTCACTAACTCCATCAATTTACCAATTTAAACCTAATCTACTCACATGCAACTACCTTTAACTAAAAATTCATCCATTCATAGTAACTTTAATCTCCTAAACTCCATGCATGACATATTCTAGCAAGATAATAGTCATACAAGTTATAAAACATCAATTTCTTCCACATACTTACCAAATATCTTCTTGATTGAATTAATCCACACTAATCTCTACTTGAAGACCTTAAAACTCTTGATTTGATTCTGGAAAAACATGAGAATAACAAAAAGAAACTTAGAATATAATCTTGACAATTCTTAAAAGAGAAGAGAGGAAGATGGAGTGTGATACCATTTGACATGGAAGGAAAGAGAGAGAAGTGAGATGATGAGGGTGGAACGGTGGTGGCGTTGAGGTGGTGCGGCAACCAGAACGACGCCGCCGGCGGCTGGGCAGGGCGGCCGACAGTGGAGAGGTGGAGGGACAAGGGAGCAAGAGAGAATTGAGAGGGAGAGCTTGAGAGTCTTTGAGTAATTATCTTCCAATTGCTAACCACACTCCTATTATCATGTATATATAAACATAACACCATAATCAAGCCTAAAAGAAGGCATCCCCCCCCCCCCCCCACTTGCTTCTTGGTGGCCGGTACCTGTAAGGCCCAAAAGGAGATTTTTGATCCATTTTAATCTTCCCTCTTATACTTTTATCTCCCTAATCTTAAATTACTTAAATTATTAAACCGTGAAAATATTATTGGTAACCCAAATAAAAATATACTCATGCACCTCCATGAAATTTCTCATAATTATAATCCTAAATTGTCTTAAATAAAATAGAGGACCCGATATATCAGTCTCGGTAGAAAAATTCGTAAACGATCATTATCACCATAAAAATTATCGGAAGAGATTTCTCAAGAAAGGAAAATTAAACTGATTCGTTGACGATCGTTGCACTGTTCAAGTCCTGCAAAATATACACTGGGTTAGAAAAATGGAACACGCGCTTTAATTAATTGTGATTTATTCTTAACCTTGATTATTTAAACTAATTAATACGTATTAGGGGGTGATTTTCTTCTGGTAATTACATGGAAAGTTGTTGAAAAAAATATGTATGATTGGCAAGTCAATTGACTCCGAGGGGCAATACGGAAGCCCCGCCCGCTCTAAAATATGGAAACGGTAATGAATTTTTATGATTGGCAAGTCAAGTTGTTGAAAATGTTTTGAAAATGTTTGAACTGTTTCCTCTTCCCTTAAAATGTGTTGAAATAAATTTTTATAATGTTTATTAACTGTTAGGGGTAAACATTATTGAGGGTTCCCCCTCATGTTTGCAAATGTTTTGTTTTCAGGTGAAGGCTTCTGTGATGGGAACGGGGACTAGAAGTGAGGATGTCTAGAGTCCCGTTTGAATAAAGTGTTTAGTGGTTTAATGTTAGGCTTGAAACCTTTTAGAAGTTAATCTCTGTTCTGACCTTGTATCTCTTCGGAGGTACGACAGTAACTCTTAGTTAAAAAGTAAAAGAAAAAGCATTCTGTTGTTACCATTAGTTTGACTTTGACGTTTTCATAATTGAATTTCCAGGGCGTTACAGATATGTATACTAAAACCATTTGTTGTTATGTTTAATTTAAACAAATATTTCATTAAATTATACTTTTATTTCTCTTTTTATTAGTCAAACTATCACTACTTTAACATTGTTTTCAATTTGCAACTGATCATTACCTTTAGATAATATAATTTAATTATTTTCCATAACAAATTATGAAATCGATTTTGTTAATATTTGGTTCATGCTTCATTTATTTTCTTTTACTTCTTTCATTTTATACCTCAATATTATTTACAGTTACATTTATTTATCTAAATTGATATCTGTTCAGAAAAATGGGAAAAAAAACTATTGCACCTTAGATATTGCATAGTATTTAACATATTGTTGTGCATATTTTGTTTTTGCTTCATCATGTTTTGGATATTATTGTCAATTACTTTTTCATATTGTTTACATTTGCATTTGTCCCTAAATCAATATCCGTTCGAAAGAACAGGCAAAAAATTAGTGTAATAAATTACAATTTGGAACCGAGTCTCTTTTCAGCAAATTTTCAATTTCACTTTACAAAAGTTGTCGATGCTCAACTGCTATTACTCAATAATCCAAATTATTTTAAACTTGCATGTATAAACTAGCACTCATCAAGGTAATAACAAAGTTCTTCGAATAAGAATCTTATAACAACACAAAGTTCTTCGAACCACAAGATAGAATCCTAATCTTGGGTAATCACCTAGGCATTAGAGAATTATGTAAACTCTAGAATCGAACAAAACAAAAAGTAAGAAAAAAATAAGAGAATTAGAGTATTAGATATTTAGAGAAAGGACACTGACATTGAGTGAGTGTGTTCTACTGTCTGTTGTGCTAACGTACTGTTGAAGAGACTGACTAAGAGCCTAGATTTCGGTGAACGTAGGTGTGTATCGGCGAAGTGGCGGTGGTGGTGAAGGCGGCGTGGTGGCCACCGGCGCCGTCGTGGGATGGTGGCGTGCACTGTCGACCAAGTAGAGAGACTGAGAGACAGAGGATGAGACTGACCTATCCAATTTTTTTTCCCTTTTTCTTGGGAGGTGTTTTACAGCGCGAGTCTAGGTGCAATTCACAGATATTTTGGGCCGCCCCATCAAACCAGTCACCATTATTATTATGGTTTTTTTTTTAAAAAAAAATTGGGATTGTTCATCTAACCTAAAGATAAATTGTTCTCATAAAAATGCCAACCCTCCATTTTAGTTAAAAATGTCACTAATTTTTAAAATTGTCATTAACATCAATCAATGTTTTTAAAAAAATGAAAAAAACCTATTATTAAGTGGTATTTGGGGAAAAAAGAAAGTCACGTTTACCTTCTATAGTAGGTTTATAGGTAACATTTGAAACTTGTCGCTGGTATTTGGGCAAAATCGTCACTCAACTTTTCGAAAAAGTAAAAAAATACTACAACCTTTAATCGAATTAGCCGAGGACTTGTCGGCAAACATCGCTTCCCTCCGTACAAAATACTTATATTCCTCTATCCCCAGAGACGGAGCTACATTGGGGCAAAAGGGGGCAATTGCCCCCCTGCGTTCATTACATTAAATACAGATTCTGCGCCTCTTGTTAGCATATATTGTTTATAGTGTAGATGGTAGAGTCCTTACCTTCTAATGGGTGAGTTTTGGGTTCGAACCTCAGTAAGGTCATGTCCATTTTACATTGTCATCCATAAATTTTACCCATAAATTTTGCAATTACCCAAGATTTAAAAATCGTTCCCCACCTACTACTCCATGAAAAAAAAGCAGATGAGGTTTAATTAGACATTTAACTTTACTCTATTACAATCTAAGTTGAAAAATTAAGCTTTTTCAGCTATCCATAGTATGGACATTTTGACATAATAGAAGTATTATGATAATTGCCCCCCTTAACGTTTATGTCTGGCTTCGTCCCTGTCTATCTCGTCACGTGTCAACCAAACCCTGAGCCACCAACTTTAGACCACAACCACTATCTCATCGCCACCTTTTCCAGCCGAAAACCAACAGTCATGGCTCTGTTTTGCCTCTGTTCCAACGTCATGTCCTATCTCTCCCTCTGGTTTTGTTTTTCCCACTTAAAGAGCAGAAAGGGGAGGGGAGGGGAGAGAAAGGCCAAATAACACCCCTAACTACTTATTCCCTTTTATTCTAATCTCGATTATATTTAGCCTATACCTCATTTTATTTGGGTAATTTCCTACTTAATTACTCCAAATTATTTTACTAATATATTTATTTATTAATTATATCTTCATATAATTTTTGTACAAGCATTTATGTGTAAAGTTGGACTATTTTTCAATCAATTTGACTAGTCATGTGTAAATCTCCATAGATGCGTACGTGAACCTATCCCGAGTTGGGTTCTCAATGGCATTCAATTGCGTTTGCATTAGTTTATTTGATTTATTTCTTATGTAAAAGAAAAAATAAATTCCACAAAAAAATATTTGACATGACCACTTACAATACCTACTCGAAGGGCTATATTGAACTTATTTTTTTTGATCAAAATGTACCTTGATTGATGGCAACCATCTTATTGAAAGAAAAATACCTCAAGGATAAGTGATTTCTATAGAGTAATTTTTTTATATATATATTTTTGGTACTGAATCCAACTTCATATTTTCTCTTTGGTGTTTTTTAATATTTCATATTTTTCTAATTCTTTTTCATTTTTGACGCTAGAAAGGTTATGAACTGTAGTTATTAAAAGAATTTTTGGATACTTCTGAAATTTGAACAATTAGTATAACTTTTTTAAGGAATAAAAATGAAAAAAATCATAAAATTAGAAAAAATAGAAAAAATTTGAGACAAAGTTTGTAAATTCACTAAAAATTATGAGGAGATGTAGTGCTAGTTTTGAAAGCAAACACAAGTTAAAATTCTTTATATTTAGCATACATATTCGATGGTGCTCTAAAAAAATACAACTTTTCAAAATTTGATATCGCTCACGTACATTTTTAAGTTCGAGTTATTATTATCCAATCACTCTAAAGTCTTGTTCTTTTGTGTGGTTGGTAAGATGTAGAAATGGTGAGATGTTGTGAAATTGTGGAAATATAGTATGGTAAAGTACTAAAATGTTGAAAATGTGAAAGGTAGAGTATGAAAGTGAGGAGATATATTTGTAATAATTGTAATAAAGTATGGTAAAATATTAAAAAATATTGAATAGTATCGTGAGTTGCGGTACCAACGTACTGCCTAGTACAAGACCTAAATACTCCCTCCGTTCCATATTAATTGTCCTGACGTGCCATCAATTTCTCAACATATACGATGTTCTAATATACGAAAGTACCATCATTAGATTCATAACGAAAAGTACTATCATAAGAATATAATTTTGTAATTTTTTGATAAAATATACTATAAAAAATTCTTAGTCAAAGACGACATTTTGGACGATTAATATGGAACGGAGGGAGTAGTGATTATTGGAATATCATTTTTCCAATAAAAAATCAAGAAATAAATGAAAGAAAAGGAAAAGGAGAACCAGAGAAATTAGACACATGTGTAATACTGCTAGTGATAGATCTTCCTACCTATCAGTCTATCATACGGGGAAGCAATAAGCCAGCAGGGCTGGGGAGTTGTGATTTAAGTACAACCACCACTATATTAATTCTCCCTTTGTCTTCCCCCCCATTCAGATTTCAAGCTCCAACCTCAGAATTAGTTCTGCTTACTGGTAATTCTCCTATGCTCTTCTAATACCAAGTAATTTCATCCCATGGCTTCTTTCTTTCTTTCTTTCTTTCTTTCCCCTCTCCTTTTGATATGTGTTTCTGTACGTGTTCTTCCTTGCTCTATTTGTTTTGTGTACCATCAATTTTGCTGTGATCTTATCAATGCATAAATTGTACAGATGGATGTTTACTGATTTACACACTTTCATGCTCAAGTATACACTTGATCAGGCTACATTTGCTGAATAATTTTGAGAACCCAGACAAGGGTTGGGTTTTAGTTTCCTGGATTTTGAGCTACATATCTACTCTAGGTTTACTTTAGAATCTGGTGTATCCTTATACCCCCAAGAATATTGCCCAAAAACCCTAGAGGGTCTGTTAATTCTTCATGATTCAAGTAGATCCATCTGAACCAATCTGAATTTCATGTCATCTTTCAGCTTCAGTTGTGTTGCTGTCACAAAATGGCATCAGAAGACAACCCCAAAGAAACCCCCACAGAGGAGCGGGACACATCCAAACCCAAACCTGGTGGATTTCTGTTCACAGTCAAGGGTTTCGTCCAAGACATCGGCGAAAAGCTCGAGGGAGCATTCGGGTTCAGCAAGCCAACCGCGCAAGTATCCGGTGTTCACATCCCCCACATCAACCACGAAAAGGCGGACATAATCGTCGACGTCCTCGTCAACAACCCCAACCCGGTCCCAATCCCTCTCACAGACATGAACTATTCAGTTGACAGTGCGGGTCGGATGCTGTTCTCGGGTCTGATCCCCAATCCGGGTTCGATCCATGCTCACGGGTCACAGACAATCAACATCCCTGTCACTCTGATCTACGAGGACATTAAGAGCACATACAAGGACATCAGGCCAGGCAGCATAATCCCCTACTGTGTCAAGGTCGACCTCATCCTGACCGTCCCTGTCATTGGGAAGCTCACCATCCCGATTGAAAAAACCGGGGAGATCCCCGTGCCATATAAGCCTGAGGTAGATGTCGAGAAGATACACTTGGAGAAGTTCTCCTTTGAGGAAACGACTGCGTCCCTGCACGTCAAGGTGGAGAACAAGAATGACTTTGCGCTCGCACTCAAGGCGTTGGACTACCAGGTGTGGCTCGGGGAGCACAGCGTCGGGGGTTCCCAGCTGGAGAAGACTGCAAACATTGGGAAGCAGGACGTGAGCCGGGTTGATCTTCCGGTCACGTTTTGTCCCAAGGAGATTGGACATGCGATGTGGGATATGATCCGCGGGAAGGGAACGAGTTACACGCTCAAGGGGAATGTCGATGTCGACACACCCTATGGAGCCATGAAATTGCCCATCAGCAAAGAGGGTGGCTTCTGCCACTTTAAGAAGAAGAAAGCGGATGGCAGCTATGAGGATACCGATGAGGTATGTTCAACCAGAATCAGTCATTATATATGGGCTACTCATTGGTTTTCACCATATTGCTTTGGTTTGCTTGCCTTTGATCCCATTGACTTTGAAGGATATGATCATAAATTCTTTGTCCGAATTTTGATATCGATTGATTTGGTTGAAAACTTGGACGCAATATTTCTTTTGTTCTGTTGGCCAAATCTGATTGTGGCCCAAGTTTAAGTCCGACTTGAAAAGGGCGACAACAATCATCATTTTCTCGTCTGAATTTTGACATTGATCAATTTAACGGCACTAGAAATAGGCGGACAGGCCAGTATGACAATTATGATAGAGGTTGCCTCTTGCCCTCTTCTAATTTTAAGCAAATACATCTAATTAGTGGCATATGTGCTTAAATGATCTGCAACTTATTATGTGAATTCAGTCACATGTTTTAACTCTTCTACCTTGATCTTTGTTTTGCAGGAATAGGGTAAACCATGCATGAGGAGATGCGGGCTCTTTTTCAAGCCCGTGAGTCCATCTGTTTGGTATGTATGTAGTAATGTATGGTTGAGGATTTCTGGAAATAAACCTTCGGAGTGATATTGGTATAATTGTATTGGTATTTATCTATTATACGTGTAGTTTGTGCATATTAATATGGTGTGATGAATTTTCTCTTTGGAGTTCATGTGTATAGCCTACCATGGCTTTATGGACCTGCTTGCTCATAAATTATTTGTGTTATGGGAATGATATGAGCTCTGTTTTCTGGTTTTGGTGTGACTCATAATTGGTAGTGATTCAATTTTCTTATTGAGAGATCCTCGCCCTTAAATATAAGCTATCTATCCATTTCTCTTATCTATAAGGAAACTTATTTTGAAACAACGCAACTAGTTAGTGTCGCTAATGTGAGGTCGGAATGTAACGCCCCCAGCTGCGGCATTTCCCATAATTGTTTCAATGATCGTTGATTGGGAAAATTTCCCAAAAGGTCACCCATCCTGAGATTACTCCCAATCAAATACGAGTTACCATAAAAAAGATGCACCTTAGTGATATAAGTAGTCATTTCAATATCTTTAAACCATACTTAACCATATATCCGGGGTACTATAATTACGAATTAATTAAAATTTCAAAGTATCCCTTGATATTTTATGGTCTGACGTGGTATTGAATCATCCTTTAAGTTAATGTTAGGGTAAAGTATCCCTTGATATTTTATGGTCTGACGTGATATTGAATCATCCTTTAAGTTAATGTCAGAAACCCTATGTTGTAAAGCATGGCCCGCCTCGCCACGGCCCACACAGCCCAGTATAAAGTTTGGGCCCCGGCACATCCAACCCACTATCTAAGTTGGGCCTAGCTTTAAGCCTTCAACTAGGCTATTCAAGATTCCCCATTAAGCACTACAGGAATTGGGTCAATTGCTGGCCCTTACATACATTCTGTATAGTGGGCCCTTTTTGCTCCGTCTGGTCAGGACGGAATTTCTGTATAATTGGCGAGAGTCTCAGTATCAGTCTCGTGAATTTAGTCTCATTCTCAACACTGAAATATCCTTCACAATCTCATTTCTATCTTATTTTATATCATGTTAGTATTAAATTAAATTTAGATTCACCGTTGAAGATGGTCGAATAGACATAACCGACCCCTATTTCCAAAGTGGATGTAATGTCATATATCAGAAAATACAATCAAATTCATCCCTTTAAAAACAAAGTTAAAGTAATAAATCAGTTAGAATAATAAATAGAAATGCAAGGAGATTGATGAAAGAGTAAATTAAGAATAGCTTATATATTAAGATGATAAAAGGGCGGGGATTAACGGCTGATTATTGTTGTGGTTATGCATCATTGATTATGACTTATATATACAAACTTAGATTTTTATTTTTATTTTTATGTAACACTTGGAATTGAAACATTGAATGAGAGAGAATATAATTCTGGAAGGTGGAGGCACAGAGGATGATGGAAATACGCAAATGGTGGAGGAAGAAAAATAATTGGTGGTGTGGAGGTGTGAGGCCTTGAGCAGACTAAGCAAAACCGTGTGCGGTCCGCCGGTCCCATTCACTCTTCTCACTTTCCAGTGGGCGGAGGGTTTGATAATGCCATAATTAGCAAATGTTTTCAAACGCAAGACGCTTTGCATACAGTATAAATTAGGAAGCATTAATTTAATGCCATAATTAGGGAGGGTTTGATGGTAACATTTTAGGCACCTAGTCTTTATGTCTTGCATGATGTACCAAAAGTTTTCCAGTTATTATACGTAATTAATTTTTTAGAATAATTTTGTAATGATTATCAATGCAATGGTTTTTTAAAAATATAAATTCAAATGATATTAGAAATTGATACAAAATTGCACTACAATTGTGTTTTTTTAATGATATATGATGGTGGAAGCTCATATTAAAGTCCGTATTACTTGTAAATATCCAAATTTTATATATAAAATGACTTATTATATAGATGTACTATGATTAGATTAGTAACGAAAAATACTATAGTAAAAATGTAATATTTCAATTGTTGATAAAATATTATATTAGAAATTATCAAAAAAAGCCAATATGTATGTATGTATGTATATATATATATATATATATATATATATATATATATATATATATATATATATATATATATATATATATATATATATATTGTTGAGTTACTTTTTAGTATATAATTGATATTTTTTGATGTAAGACAAAAATGATAAATTAATTATGACATATGAGTTATCTCAATGAAAATAAACACCAAGGCAATCATTAAGTTAATTGTGTTTAGAGAGACAAAATATTAATTGATTTGATTGTTATGATATTTCAAGATTATCATTAATTTGAAAAAGGAGAGTGCATGAATTTGGGTGATATGCTATATATTTATGATTTACTATCTTGTTAATAATAGCTTGTCAATATTCCTTCTAATATGATATGAATTGATATGGTAATAAGATTTTTTGAATATATGATTTGATTTGTTTTGACTATATTTGCATAGTAATTAGTAAAGGCACATGTTCTATCAAAGTGTACCATACACGATCAAAAGTCATCCCTTATTGTGATTGCCTCCATGATCCTTGCTCGGCCAAAGTTAATTATATTATAAATCGATGGAGCTTCTATATGATCGACGCGGAGAAATATTGAGACTCACACAAAGAAAAGAGCTTTCATTTGCTTCAATATTATTAAGTGTGAGATTACAAAAAGTTGTATTGAGCTTTTGTTGATTGAGTTGAGTTGTTGAGATTATTATTACAAGTTTTGATTCGCACGCATTGCGTGCATTGATTTTAAAATTTATTTATTTTTTGTGTGTATATATACACACACAAAAAAATATAACAATCGATGCACGTAATCTGTGTGAATCAAAACTTTTATATATAACATGGCCAATCAGATTCTCTAAGCCATTTAACCTTGTTTTGAGTAAAGGTATGAGTAAGGTACTTATTTAACGATGTATAAGGTTGAAAAATGTAGGGATAAAAAAAAGGTTGAAAAATATATATGTATGAAAGTTAACATGGAAGTAAGCAGATATATTGTTATATTAACTTGGATGGCGTGTGATCATTATAATTCTCATATAACTTAGTAAATATTCCGGTTGAAAGATATAACCCTATAAAAAAAAATCAATAATTAGGAAGGATATATATATATATATATATATATATATATATATATATATATATATATTAACATCAACATCACATGTAAGACAGGAGTATCATTGATAAATCATCCTTGTTAAATACTATTAGAAAAGTATAAAATTAAATTTTTTTGATAAATTATCATGGGAGAATTTACTATATAATGATAGATTTTGAAAACGTGAAAGGCACTTATTCGTGAGAAAATGACTAATTAATCAAAACTGGACAAAAAAAAGATGTGAGTATGATGACTGGAGACTTGTGTTAGATTTACATGAAAAGAAAAAGTATGATGGAGATAGGAGTTCGTCTAGGCTTTGTTCTTTAGAGCAGTAAGTTAGGTTTATCCTTACCTAAACTTACCTTAGGTTAATTTATATGATTCTCTAAAGAATACTCAAACCAAAATCACAATTTTATTAATAAAATACCTTTACCTCACCACTAACTAACTATCACAAATTTTATCCTTACATTTCCTTTCTTTTTCTTTCCTTACCTTACCAAATCTAATTTGATTCTACTACTCCATAGAACAGGGCTTTAGGTCCCATTCTTTTATGCAGTGCGGTTGCGGTGTAGTTGGTTGATGTGTGATGGAATGTAGAGAGTTGCGGTGAATTGTAGAAAGTTGTAGTGGAAATAATGGAAAGTGGGTGGAAATAAAGTGAAAGTTTTTCAATGGAATTTTGGACACTAATATACTAAACTTTGGGGGTATTGGACAATAATGCACTGAACTTTAACCTTGGACAATAATGCACTGAACTTTGGGGGGTGTTGGACAATAACGCACTCGAGACCATTTCGACTGTGGCGAACTTGGTGACAATCTTACGTGACAAACCGAGTAGACAAATATTTTTGGACAAATTCATCTCCGTCACCCGCTACATAGGATTGTCACCAAGTTAGTCATTGCCAAAATTATATTGAGTGTCTTATTGTTAAACACCCCTAAAGTACAATGTATTATTGTCCAAGGTCAAAGTTCAGTGCATTATTGTCCAATACACCAAAAGTTCAGTATATTAGCATCCAAAAAGCCTTTTTCAATTTATTGGAAAATTTTAAAATTTAATAAAAAGGGAAATGGAAAATTGTAGTGAGTTGTGATGGAATATGGAAACTTACGATGTGGTGTAGAACCAGTCCGCAACCAACCGCATAAAAGATCGGGGCTTTAAAAGCTCATGGAATGACGTAAAGTGAGGTGTTATAATTTTTTTTAATATATATTATAGTAATTCTTTTTGATATAAGAAGAATAACATGGTCATAATAACCATTATACTACCTCTGTTTTTATTTATCTTTCGCCTAAGAAATTGTGCCGAAAACTTTGACGGTTTCATATCTTAATTTGTATAATGACCATCATATAAAACTGATGTCATTAAATTCGTAATGAAAAATACTATTAAAAAGTATAATATTATATTATTTATAAAAAAATATTAGAAGTTAGTGATTAAAGATTGACACTGAAAACTGTAAATGACAGATAAAAAAGAACAAAGGGAGTATTACTTTGTGGCTACTACTGACCAAAAATAATAATGATAACTATATTATCCTATTTTTTTTCTATAAAAATCTCCCACACGTACACTTAATTATAAGTAATTCATTGCATTCACTTTAATAGTAAGAAACTATTTTGATGTTTTTGTTTATTACATCCAGAAAGGTAAGGGGTAAATGTGTAAATAGTGAAAAAAGGAAGATAATTGTATTTTTTAATATATGAAACTGTCATTTTGTGTGATAGTAACCGCATAATTTGATAGGGGTAAAAGAGTAATTGAAATATAAGATGACAAATTTGCCTTTTAAATTAAAGCAACAGCAAGGGTAAATTTGGTAAATTGAAATTTACGCACCATAAAGCCTTCTCTCTTTATATAACATAGATTAGGGAGAATATTTAAGAGTTGAGACTTGAGAGGTCAACTACTCACACTTGATTGAGAGGCGATATCAAATGGTGAGATTTTTAGAGTAGAAAAGATTCTAAGACTATGAGAACTTCATCCTAATAATAATTTCGAGGTTAAATCCTAGAGTTGGAAAACTCTAGGCGATAACGTACTACAAAATTTGAGTTCGGAAATCGTAAACAACTAATGTGTTTTGTCTATCTTTTTATTTTCGCAATTTATTTAAATAGCCTAATTGAACTACCGTGTTAGAAACTATGAGTCGTTTTTATTTGGGATTTGCATGAAAAATTGGATTGTGGGGCTGGTTTTCGCATGAGGAGGGTGGTTGTCAGGGAGATAATTGTGGCAAATAAATAAAATAAATAAGAATATGTCATTATGTTCTAAAATGATAAATATTACATTAAAGATCAGGGTGTTAGCACAAAATTAACAAGGGAATAGAGTTTTAACACAATGAATTTTCATGTGGAAAAACTCAAATCGAAAAAACCACGAATAATGCACTATAAAGGACTACAATGTGTTTTGGGGCCTCTCCTTTTAATCTCTATTGTGTGATACAAGATAAGAATCTCAAATTCTTGACACCAACATTCTTTAAAAGATAAAAAAACTATAAATTATAATTAGAGAACATCACAGGAAAGATATGCAAAAGACACGACATTAGATAAACTAAGGCATAAACGTGAGCTTCTAGTGCCAAAATTACCGGCTACCAGTACCATACATATACCACAGTTCATAGGTCCCACTTCAACCTGCCTGTGTCGGATAGTGGCCAAGTGCAACTCAAATCTTCTTCACACAACTTAATTTCCCATGCCTTTATAAGTTGATTCCCACCCAAATCTTCCTTTGGCCTGTTAGGATCGAAGAACACTCAAGCAATCACAAAGAGAAATAATAGCAGAAAAATAATCAGAAATTGGCACCAGAGGTTTAACGTGGAAAAAAAAAAACCCAACACGGGAAAAAAAACAACGGAATCGATGCACTAGTAATATGAGGATTACAATTACACAGGTTGTGTTTCTCTCCATCTCACTTGTTTATTTAGGGGAGAGATCTGACCCCATTATATACTAGGAGATACAAGACGGAACTAGGTTATTCTAATAACCTAAATAATGACGGTCGTCGCACAAAGAAGAGAAAAAAACATGGGCCTTCATCAACGCAACTTGTTGGAGGAAAGGGAGTGCACGGTATATAAAATAATGGAACCTCGCTTGGATAACGCTAAGAGTTGTGGCCTTGAACTCACTTTCCTTAAGAACTATTTACGATACCGTAAATGTTCAAAGGGATAAAACTTAGCACTTGTAAACACTCAAGAATAATAGTTTCTCTCTTGAATCACTCAAGTATAGCTGCAGTCTAGACAAGAGTGAAGATGTGATAGCTTAGATTGGTGTGTCTCAAATAGCCTAGGGAGCCTCCTATTTATAGGAGAATGCCAACACACTTAGGATGGGCTAGTCAAAGAGCAATCAAGTGTCTTTAATGGAGGATCACACACTTAATATGACCTTGACCAAGTCAAGTCATATAGCTGTTGGAATCTTATAATTATCGTGCTTAATTATCATATCAAAAACTAATTACACGAAATCATATAGCCGTTAGCATTAAAAACCATTCCTGGCATCAACACGACCCGTGTTGATCCAACACGACCCGTGTTGAGCCCAAGAACTGTTTTCTTGCTCTCTGGAAGTCAACACGACCCGTGTTGCTTCCTGTTTCACCCGTGTTGATCATATTCTTATTGTTTCACTTATATATGATCCTTATACTTGATATACTTTATTCTTTAGGCTATATAATTGTCTTATACTCTTGAAATATTTCCAACAATCCCCCGCTATTTCAAGAGTATGTAAAACCCTTGAAATAACTTTACTTAAGGAGCTTAAACCCCCGCTATTTGAGATATACCTTAACTTGTAATCACCAGAGAAACTCACAAACATATGCCTAATGAAAAGTAGATTACTCTTTGAACTTTTCAATTAGTGTATATGAGCCAAAATTGTGTCCAAATCGCAAAGTAGACATAGCTTTGAACTTTGGATTTATATTGACCAACTATACTCATAACACACATATATTTTAAAACTTGAGTGTAAATACCTTGACACTATTATCCGGCCTTGTGTCCTTATCCTTCGTAAGTGTTTCGGAACTTTAGCTCATAGTTCCTTTATGCGGCCACACATTACACTTACATAGGTAGACTTTGTAATTATACCACCCCTGTAATTAGGCTTTCCACAAAGTCTATTAAGAGTACTAATACTCATCCTCTTGTCATTACAAATTTTAAGCATCACTTGTCCTTGGGATAATAAAATTGATGCTTCCTACTAATTTAAACAACTCCGTACTCATTTGAACTTTAGAAATTGGTGGTATTCCAATTCGTAAAGTTGAGTCTTTATTGCGATTAGTAGTACTTTGAGCTACAACCCATCCCCTTTGAAGTTCTTATTATCAAATCTTTAGTCAATCCTTTGGTTAAAGAATCGGCTATATTTTCTTTTGATTTGACATAACTTAGTGTCACTACTCCATCCCTTATAAGTTGATGTATGTAAGCATGTCTTAAACCAATATGCCTTGACTTGCCATTGTAGACATGACTATATACTACATCAAGAGTAGACTTGTTATCACAATGAATTGTAATAGGAGCCATTGGCTTATACCAAACCGGTATTTCCAATAATAAGTTCCTTAACCATTCCGCTTCCTTACAAGCAGCATATAATGCTACTAATTCTGAAGACATAGTGGAGTCCGCTATGTTAGCTTGTTTCTTAGAACCCCAAGAAACCGCTCCACCTCCTAAAAGGAACACCCATCCACTGGTAGAGGAGAAATCTCCTTTATTAATCCAACTCACGTCCGAGTAACCTTCTAATACCGAAGGTTCTCCTTTATATGTGAGTTGATAACTTTTAGTACCAGCTAAATATCTTAATACTCTCCGAATTGCAAACCAATGCATATTGCTCGGATTACTTGTAAACCTACTTAACATGCCAATTGCATAAGCAATATCTGGCCTTGTACTTGTCATAGCATACATGAGACTTCCAATCAACTTAGCATACTCAAGTTGATTAACCGGAGAACCTACATTTTTCTCTAGTTTCTTACTTGAATCATATGGAGTTACAGCTGGATATAACTTATCACCTCCAAAATTATTCAATATTTTCTCAATGTAATGCTCTTGAGATAAACTTATCTTATCATTATTTCTAATGATCTTAATACCAAGAATTACATCCGCTTCACCCATGTCCTTCATAGAGAACTTAGAGGATAGAAATTCTTTGGTCTTATTAACTTGTTCCATATCGGTCCCGAAGATCAACATGTCATCAACGTATAGGCATATAATCACCCCTTTTCCATTCTCAAACTTAGAGTATATGCACTTATCCGATTCATTGATCTTATAACCACTTGAAAGCACTACTTCATCAAACTTTTGATGCCATTGCTTAGGTGCTTGCTTAAGTCCATATAAGGACCTTATAAGTTTACAAACTTTCTTTTCTTGACCTTCAACAACAAACCCTTCGGGTTGTTCCATATACACCTCCTCTTCTAGTTCTCCATTTAAGAATGCCGTTTCGACATCCATTTGATGGATAACTAGCTTATGGATAGTAGCTAAAGCTAACAATACACGTATTGAAGCTATCCTAGCCACCGGTGCATATGTATCAAAGTAGTCGATACCATACTTTTGAGTAAAGCCCCTTACAACCAACCGAGCTTTATACCTCTCAACGGTACCATCTACTTTCCTTTTCCTTTTAAAAAATCCACTTAGAGGTAATTGGTTTACTTCCCGGAGGAAGGTCAACCAATATCCAAACATTGTTTTCCATTATCGAATCAATCTCATCTTGTACCGCTTCTTTCCACAAAGAAGCATCATGAGATTGCATAGCTTCTTTAAAAGTTTTAGGATCCTTATCTATGTTGTACATACATAGGGTCTCACTTTCAACTGAGTCCCTTGAACCTTCTACTAAATAAACATAGAAGTCCGAACCAAAGTCTTTTGGTTTCCTTGATCTTTTACTCCTTCTTAACTCAATACTTTCATTTTCTTCATCATGAATAACCTCATGAGTTGGAAGATCATCTTGTATGGATATACCTTCATGATTTTCATCTTGAGGCTCAATTATAGGGACAATATCTTGAATTACATCTTTAGGTCTAGGAATTGAAGAGAACCTAGTCTCATCAAAAATTGCATCTATTGATTCCATTACGGTATTCACCGAAATGTACTCATTTGGCTCAACCACCAAAAACCTATAAGCTTTGTTATCTTGAGCATAGCATATAAAGATGCACTCAATTCCTCTTTCACCGAATTTCCTTTTCTTAGGTTCCAAGACTCTTACAATAGCCCTACAACCCCAAATCTTAAAATACTTAAGACTTGGCTTTCTTTTGTTCCATAACTCATGTGGGGTATTAGAATTCCCTTTGAATGGAACTCTATTCAAAATATAACAAGCTGTTAACATGGCTTCACCCCAAAATCCATTACTTAAACCAGAGTTTGACAACATAGAATTCACCATTTCTTTTAAAGTTCTATTTTTCCTTTCCGCAACCCCATTTTGTTGTGGTGTATACGGGGCGGTTGTCTCATGAACAATGCCCGTTTCTTGGAAAAACTTTGGATCATAATATTCCCCTCCCCTATCGGATCTTAAAGTTTTAATCAAGGTCTCACATTGAAGTTCACTTCTAGTTTTGTAAACTCTAAACTTTTCAAGTGTTTCATCTTTAGAACTCAAAAGATAAACTTGGCAATATCTAGAATAATCATCAATGAATGTCACATAATACTTCTTACCACCTATTGAAGGTGTACTATGAAAATCTCCTAAATCACTATGAATTAAATCAAGCAATTTAGAAGTTCTTTTTATACTTGAGAATGAACTTTTGGTGATTTTATTAAGCATGCATGTCTTACACTTTTCTATGTCATCATTCAACTTAGGAATCAAATCAAGATTAGACATTTCTTTCAACTTTGAAAAGTTCACATGTCCTAATCTAGCATGCCATAGAAAAGACTTATTCAAAGTAGACACATGCATATGAGCGGAAATCATGCCATCTTTATTACTTTTCGCATTCAACTTAAACATCTCCCCATAAGTATATCCCTTCCCTACAAAAGTCCCACCCTTGGAAAGTACATAATTATCTCCATCATAAACTTGCATAAAACCAAACTTGCTAAGGAGATAACCGGATACAAGATTCTTACATACTTCCGGAGCTAAATACACATCATTTAAAAGCAAAGTTTTACCGGAAGTGAAAACAAGTTCCACTTGCCCAATGCCTTCAACTTTAACCGGATGGTTGTTGCCCATGTAGAGTTTCACACCATCATCCGCCGGTTTGAGAGTCTTGAATAAACTCTTGTCAATGCAAACATGCCTTGACGCACCCGAGTCTATGTACCAATCATTACAACCAATGGATACCATGTTAATATGATCTTTAATCATGGCCACGAAGGAATTGGGTTCCTTCTCCTTATTCTTGCCCTTAGATGTATCTTTGTTCAAAAGACCATGCTTCTTTTTCCATTGGTAACACTCTCTCTTTGTGTGCCCCGGTTTGCCACATTCCCAACAAACTTGCTTAGGCTTTTGAATTCCCTTGCTAGTTTTGTTGTGGCTCTTGTTCTTATTCTTGTTTCCCTTATTCTCTTGCACCATATGGACCTTAGATTGCTCTTTGGTACCATCTTGTAGGCGTAACTCCTCTTCAATCCGAAGATGGTTAGCCAAACCTTCAAGAGACATAGCCTCTTTCCGGTGCATGAGAGCCCTTTTAGTTTCATTCCAAGAAGAAGGTAACTTGTCAATAATTGAGGATACGATTATGGTTTCATCCATGTTCAAATTGTGTTGCTTGAAGTTACTTAAAATACGTTGAATCTCATGGAATTGGTCTAGAATTTTCCTATTATCATCCATCTTAAATTTCATGAATTGACTAACAAGAAAGTTCTTACTTGACGCATCTTCCGACATGTACTTAGCTTCAAGCATCTCCCAAAGCTTCTTTGTCCTCCACATGTTGATACACATCGAAGAGCGTGTCGCTCATCCCGTTGAGAATGCATCCTCTACAAATGTAGTCATCATTCTCCATCTTGAGCCTTTGCCGAGTAGCCTCCGCATCTTCCACGGACGTCTTTATTTGATCGTCACTTCCATCTCCCGTGGAACTCTTGACAATTGCATCCTCCTTTGGAGACTCCTCGATTGTCACCTTCTTGGCCGACGGTTCTTGATTCAGCTTGGGAGAAATCTCAATGTTAAGCACATATGCCACATTGAGAGTCGTTAGCAAGAAATGCATCTTGCTTTGCCAACGTCGGAAATCCACTCCTTCAAAGCGCTCTAGCTTTTGGAAGTTGCTAGACATATCACGTAGCGAGGCCATTCCTAAATAGTTCTTAAGATTGTTGGAGGAAAGGGAGTGAACGGTATATAAAATAATGGAACCTCGCTTGGATAACGCTAAGAGTTGTGGCCTTGAACTCACTTTCCTTAAGAACTATTTACGATACCGTAAATGTTCAAAGGGATAAAACTTAGCACTTGTAAACACTCAAGAATAATAGTTTCTCTCTTGAATCACTCAAGTATAGCTGCAGTCTAGACAAGAGTGAAGATGTGATAGCTTAGATTGGTGTGTCTCAAATAGCCTCGGGAGCCTCCTATTTATAGGAGAATGCCAACACACTTAGGATGCCCTAGTCAAAGAGCAATCAAGTGTCTTTAATGGAGGATCACACACTTAATATGACCTTGACCAAGTCAAGTCATATAGCTGTTGGAATCTTATAATTATCGTGCTTAATTATCATATCAAAAACTAATTACACGAAATCATATAGCCGTTAGCATTAAAAACCGTTCCTGGCATCAACACGACCCGTGTTGGATTCAACACGGTCCGTGTTGGCTCAACACGACCCGTGTTGATCCAACACGACCCGTGTTGAGCCCAGGAACTGTTTTCTTGCTCTCTGGAAGTCAACACGACCCGTGTTGCTTCCTGTTTCACCCGTGTTGATCATATTCTTATTGTTTCACTTATATATGATCCTTATACTTGATATACTTTATTCTTTAGGCTATATAATTGTCTTATACTCTTGAAATATTTCCAACACAACCTCAGCCCAAGGAGACGGTAGTAGCGTCCATGAGGCGCTGATAGCGCCTTCAATACCGAAGTTTCTGTAAGGGACGCTCCCAGCGTCCAAAGTCCCGCGGGTAGCACCTTGCGGCGGACGAAGAACCTTGCGACAGGCTTAGGTGCTGCCGGCGCCGAGCTAGACGCTACTATCGTCTCTTGATCTCGAGCCTTCTCTGCCTCTTGATGAGGAGCTGGCGGTGTCGGGTTTTGGCGCTGGTGACGTCTCACTCCTTTGTCTCGCCTTCCTCCTCGTCTTCCCGTTTTGCTTCCTCCTTCTCCTAATTTGGTACCCACACACAACAATCTCCCCACTTAGAGACCAAAACCTCCAACATCCTTAACTTTCTCCATAAGTTCCCCTAGTGCATCGACCGACCTCTTTATTAGTCATAGAGGCCTCAATTTCTCAGCATCCAGTGGCTTATCCTTAATCCTGTAGACCCATTCCTTCAACAAGGCTTTCCTTTGTGCAGGCAACTTGACCGACTTCCAGGTTCTGTTTTTCTCAAGTGACGCAATTTCATCAACCATTGCGTGCTCCTACTTAAACCGAGCCTCAGCCTGCACAGCCTTAGTATAGAAATCTCTGGTAGCCCTTATGGATCTCCTCAAGGAGGGTGGTGAAGTGTTCTCATCATCACTAGAGATTGCACCTAGCTCCTGTGGTTCAGGCTCTTCAGCAGCCTGATCTGCAGTCTGTGGAGCTTCATGTGACACTTTTGTCTCTCCTATTTTCTTCTTAGGCACACCAAGCCTGACAGAAAACTTGATCGTCTCATCTCCCACTAGCTTCTTGTCACCTAAGTCACTTGATGTCTGCCAGTCACTCCATGCTTCCTTAGGTTTTGGTTCCCTGCCAATTTTGGTGAAACTGACCATCTTCTCTTTACCGAGGACACAACTCTCGTAGAGCTCCATGTCTACAGTTTCCAGATCCTCCAAAACGCCCTTTGAATCTAGAACCTTCATATGATCAAGCCTGCAACGCAATAAGCTAGAACTTAGAAGCATTATTGACATTAGAAATCATATAATTAGTGCTAACCCTGGTGGAGTACAAAGTACTGAATCTCAATCCCTTCGCCACTACCATAGAACCCTTCATGATTTTCCATTTACCATTCCCGAACTCTACAGTGTAGTCCATCTCATCGAGTTGATTCACTGAAATCAAATTCCTCTTAATGCTAGAAATATACCTTACATCCTCCAACTTCCAAAGACCACCATTAGTAGTTTTAATTATCACGTAGCTTTTACCTGTTATTTCATAACACTTTTTATTGGCAAGATGCACCTTGCCAAAATTCTCACTCCTGAAATTACGAAATAACTCCCTATCGGAGGAAACATGAAAGGATCCATCAGAGTCAACTATCCATGACTCTTCAGGACTAGACACTCAAAATTAGGGTTTCACAAAGGTCTCCCGCAAAGTAGATAGAGTCCCGATCATCATTATACCCTTCCCCTTCCTAGGTTTAGGGCAATCCCTCTTAAAATGACCTGTATCACCACAACCACATCACACAACATTGCTCATGTCCTTAGGTTTGTCTCTATCCTTGGACTTCGACCGTCCCCTGAAATTATTCAAATTCCTATTGTCCTTCCTACCCTGACACTTAAGGCACTTCCCGAAGATTCACTGCTAGAATTCTTCCTACGAAGGCCCTCATTGAGCAGCACGGATTTGACCTCATCAAATTTCATCTCGTCATTACTCTTGGCACTACTGACAACAATTACAATTGTTTCCCAATACTCAGGCATAGAAGATAACAATATGCAAGCTTTAACATTCTCAACAAAAGTGATCTTTACTTAAGCAAGTTGTGATAATATCTTAGTAATCTAATTTATATGATTAGCCACATCACCATCCTTAGCCATCTTACAGCTGGTTAATTTGCAGAACAAATATACCTGATTTGTTTCGCTTGGCTTCTCATACATCTCCTCCAATGTCTTCAGCAATTCCTTCGTTGTCTTTTTCTCCATGACGTTCCAAGCCAATGACATCCTGATAAGGGACACCACCTGTCGATTGAGTAGATCGTACTTGGTCTGATCCACATCATCTGGCTTCTTCTGCTGCAGCGGAGCATGCAGCGACTTCGAGTACAAAAGATCCTCAATCTGCAACTTCTGGTAGGTGAAGTCGGATCCGTCACATTTCTCGATTTCATAATTATCTCCCGGCATTGTTTGAATGCGAGCTCTCTTTCAGCAACTTGCATGTTCTGATACAAACTTGTTAGGATCGAAGAACACTCAAGCAACCATAAAAAATAGAAATTAATAGCGAAAAAGAAATCAGAAATAGACATTAGAGGCTTAACGTGGAAAAAAACCCAAAGCGGGAAAAAAACCACGGAATCGATGCACTAGTAATATGAGGATTACAATTACACATGTTGTGTTTCTCTCTATCTCACTTGATACAAGAGATTTATGGGATACATCATAAGGAGAAACTAGAGTCAAATATATACTAAAGGTACCAGGAAAAACCTAGGTTACCTAACTTAAAAAATTGCCCCACAGGAACGTGGGCCTTCAACATGAGCAGGCCTAAGGAGACGCTGGTAGCGCCTTCAACTCCTCTCTTCTGTGAAGGAAGTGCCTAGCGTCCGAAAGCCCGAGGGTAGCATTTGAGGCGAACGAAGAAAGCTTGCGGCAGGTTTAGGCGTTGTCAGCGCTGAGCTAGATCGACGCTGCTAGTGTCTCTTGGTGCCGAGCCTTTTCTGCCTCTTGATGAGGCGCTGGTGGTGTCCGGTTTCTAAACAAGTTCATAAATTTCATAAATTGAGAAATGAAAGGGAGTAGCTCCCAACTTTTAAGGGAAAAAATACGTTTGCAAAGTTTTGAGGGACACTAATAATTAAACATGTCGATTGTCGAATCCTAATTAAAACTATTCGACCTACTGTTTAGAAAAGTCGTCTTTTGAATTCGTTAAGCAGTTGTTAATTTAGGATGTTAAGCATAAGTGAGTGAATGATTTGAGCTAAGAAAGCACCAGAAGAAATAAAGTAGCAGTAGGTCTAACATTTGGCCAACCTAATTACTACTCCCTCTGTCCCAAATTAATTGTGATTGGGCTAAATACTGCGGTTAGTTATGGCAAACTGCGGTGAGTTGTGGCAAACTGCGGTGAGTTGTGATCTGCGGTTCCGCTAAAAGAAACGAGGGTTTAATTACTAATAAATTCTGATAGATGCATATGAAATTGCAAATGCATTAGAAAGATGCTTTATTAAAAATTACAATGGAGGTAGTTTTATATTGTAACTCATTGTAATTGATGAATAATTAACGATCAAAATTTAATCAAAATGACAATTAATTCGGGACGGAGGGAGTAATTAGTAATTCCCACGTATTCTTCAAGCCACTATTTTCCCGTCCCACTATCTTTATCATAATAACTAAAAGTTAAAAAAAGCAAATATTATATTTAGTAGCTAGCATAACTAGTTAATATATGTACATAATATTACTTGCAAATTGTTTATAATATTTTAAATAGAAATTACATCTGCTTCTTGACAATAAAATATTTTCTTGAAAATTAAATATAATAAAAGGTCAAAATTAAACAGTCAGATATGACAATTTTAGGACCACCCAAAATAAAATATTATCACAATAATAATGGGACAAAGAGAGTTTTACACAATATTGGTCCCTCATTCTACCTCTTATCGGTCTCTTTGGATCTTTAGCCATCATTTTCAAAATGTTAATGATTAAAGTTTCTGAAAATTAACTGTATGAAATTATAGAAACAAATACTCAGCATAGAGGCGCAATAAGATGCTCTCTCCTTTTGATATTATTTGATACTTTAAGGCGTCATTCTTTTATATAGTTAATTGCGGTTTAGTGGTCGAAATTTAAAAATTATGGTTGGTTGGGGAAAATTAGGGTGGATTGTGGAATGTTGTGGCGTAAATAATTGTAAGTGGATTGGTAGATTACGGTGGATTGTGGTAGATTATGGTGGACTGTGGTGGAATATGGAAAATTGTAGTGCAGTGTGGAACCGCAACCAATCAGCTGCATAAAAGAACGGGGCCTAACTAATTTTCTTTTTTCATAATATCTGTCATCTTATATTTTCTATAACACATTAATCTATAATAATATAAAAGTAATATATTCAAAATTTGAAATACTTAACCTAGAGTAATTGTAGGGGTTATCGACCAATCGGATTAAAGAAAAAAAATCGATTTAAAAATACAGTAAAAAATTCCCGCCAATGAAATCATAATAAAATCGTTTAAAAAAAATAATAAACAAGAAGTCTAACCAGATTAAAAGTCTATCTTATCTAATTAAAAATCTAATTCTCAACCCAATGAGGAGTCTAACTCTCACCCAAATCTAATTAGGACTCTACCTCTCACCCAAATCTAATTAGGAGTCTACCTCCCGACCTAATATATAAACATCGAAACATCTTTCATTCTCTTCCAATTTGTCAACTATTAACATTTGCAGGAACAATTGAATTATTGACAAACCTGCAAATACAAACAGGTTAGTTTTCGAGAAATACTATCAATTTGAAGCAACCATTAAATTCTCCATTTTCCCAAAAGGAAAATCCTCTCTCCATAATAATGTTTACGCAATAGTGTTACCCCTTGCTTTTCATCCAGCTCTGATGTGATTACTACTTCCTCTCCATAATTTTTTTTTTTTTTTGCAATTGCACAAGAGATTTGCAGTGAATGAGGATATGGTGTGAATTTTGGATGAATTTAGGGCTTGGAGTTAAAATTTGTGTAGAATTCGTACACGGAATTAGTGGCAAATTTTATGGTTTTAAAGTCCAATGAGCGTGTCACATCTGTGCTGAAGGAGTCGATATTGATCGGACATGATAGTCAAGAGGCAATGGTCAGGTGTCCAACGATAGCGAGTGGTGGTTTCATGAAAGAGAATATATCAATGGTTAGAGTTTTTCCTCCTTTTTTCAATTACGAGTTTCATTGTATTTTCAATTTGATTTCTCAGTTAAGATTTTTGTGTTTACTTAACTTTGTAATTCGGATGTTGAATCGTCATTATATCATGTCTTTTGATATATCAAACAACGGAAGAAGATGTAAGCTTGAGAGACCACAACGTACATCTCAAGTTATTGTATTGTTTATGTATAAACACCTTAAGTTGTTATTAATGTATCCCAACGGTGAATGTTGAGTTTGTGTTAATATAGTTATCCTTAAGTTTGTACTTTATACTTTAATTTTTCACATGACATGTACCTTACTCATCAATTACGATAGAATTGATATACTTCAGTTAACAAATTCATTTATAGTATATGGTTCTTTTATTTTCATTATTATGGATAGCTACCTACGAGTTTTTGAGTTGGATTGTATTTTTTCTACTTGCAACTTATATGTTATGATATTGATTCGAAAATATCATTTATTTATATTTATTGTCACACTTTTTACAAGTAAGATATGTGCTATACAATCCTTGAAACAATCTATTTATATCTATAGTAATATAAAAATAATATATTCGAAATTTGAAATACTCAACCCAGAGTGATTGTAGGGGTTATTGGCTAATCGTATTAAAGAAAAAAATCGATTTAAAAATACAGTGAAAAATTCCCGCCCATAAAATAATAATAAAAAAAATTGATTTTAAAAAAATAATAAACAAGAAGTATAATCAGATTAAGAGTCTACTTATCTAATTAGAAATCTACTTTCCAACCCAATTTGGAGTCTAACTCTCACTCAAATCTAATTAGGACTCTACCTCTCACTCAAATCTAATTAGCAGTCTACCTCTCAATCTAATATATAAATATCGAAATATCTTTCATTCTCTTTCAATCTGTCAAGTATTAACATTTGAAACAACCATTGAACTCTCGGCAAACGTGCAAATATAAGCAGGTTAGTTTTCGAAAAGTACTATCAGTATGTAATATGTACCACACCATAATTATTTATTTTTTAAAAAACAAAAATAATATATTTATTTTGTTTATTAAACTATTTAAATACCCCGTGCATCGCACGGGTTAAAGACTAGTTACTAGTAATTTATAAATTAACCTTATTAAATACATCTTTGTCATCAATTTTTTCTTTTTTATTCATCATTTTTCTCATTTCCAAGAATGTAAATTAAAGTAAAATATATTTTTTTTTATTTTGTGAATTGTGTTTAAAGTGACAAATAATTTGATAAAGGTGAGTATTTCACTCTCAATTATTCATTATTAAAGCGAGTCTTCTGGAATTATTATTTCATTTACTTTTAAATTAATTAATTACTCCCTGTTAAAGTAGGTACTATGTATGTGTACGGCTGAAGTGAAGTCGGCTCAGTTCACAGGAAACGTTGAAATTCCAAAATTAGTGCTTAAGTGATGTCACTGTCTTCAAGATTGTTGGGTCAAACTTCTTCTTCTGCGAAGGTGTTAGGCAGATAAATGAATCCCATGTTTTTCTCCTCATTTTTTCTTTAAACTACAGTAACACGATTTAAATCTTCTTTTACTAGTTTTTTTTCTGTTTTTTCGGACGGATGTCAACTCAGTTGGATAATAGAAATAAAACTAATTTAGAAGAATAAATGACAAAAGTGTCAAAGGACATGATAGAAAAAAAATCAAATATGCATCCAAACAATGTAGCAATATTTAAACTTTAATAAACTTTGACTCTTTCATTATACATGTCATTTTGCATTAACAATTCCCTCAAAAATTATTGTTTTCCACCCTTTTTTTTAATTCTAAGAGGTTTTTTTTATTAGAATACTAACAAACCCGTCTCCACTATACCTCACACTTTGACAAGATTTAGGAGTATTTGCTTTGGTTTTAAATATTAAAATAGTGAAGTTTTGTTAGTCTCCCCCATACATCTAAAATCACAAAGTAAATGATATTAAAAAAAAACTATATATTATTACGAAATGATTTCTATGTTTTATTGCTGGTTTGTGTTATTAGAAAAAAAACACCGAATGATAAATGATTCTATATTTTTTTTTGTCTTTATAATATATAAACATAGATATATAGATTTAAATAGTCTATCTGGAGATGAACTGACAACATTTTTAATTGAAACAGGAGTCTGCATAGAAAATAAATTCTATTATTCATTTACTTAATTATTTATTTACTTTTTGTTTTATTCTTTTTGCTGTTTGCTTTTTATTTGGATTATAAAAAAATAAAAAATAATTATTGGGTAGTTATTTATTTGAATGAGTGGTGTAGATTTTATATTAGATAAAATCAACGGCCGATATTGTCTGATTAATGAGATTTAAGAGATGTGGGAGGGAAGAGATTTCAGGGGGTCTCATTGTTATTTATAATATATAGATATATAGATTCGTCTACCTAACTTAACACCCGTTCGGAAGAATAGGAAAAAACTTTATTTGGAAGACAAAACTAATATAGAATTCTTAGTACATATTTTTATAATAAACGGTTACACGGAATACATGTTCCTAAATCATATGTTAAGTATGTATTTATAAACATATCATATGTGATTCGTAGAAATTCATAGAAATATTTTATTCTATTTTATGAAGTACTAAGAAATAAAGATAACTTAGGTGACACCCATTAGAAGTACATTCTATAATTTATCTATTTACAAATTAAAATAATAAGCATGTTTATTAAAGTAAATATTTTTCTATATTATTTATATTTGTATTTAAGAAATAAAAATAAATACATAATAGTGTATAGGTATAGGAAAGGGAACTATGGTTATTTAAACAGTTTATCTGTAGATAAACTGGCAGCAATTTTAATTGAAATAGAAGTGTATATAACTGATATCAATTTTAATTGAAATAGGAGTCTACATAGAAGATAAATTCTATTGTTCATTTATTTAATTATTTATTTTTTCGTTTTATTATTTTTGTTGTTTACTTTTTATTTGGATTATTAAAAAGATAAAAAATAATAATTGGGTAGTTAATTATTTTTTTTTTTGAATGAATGGTGTAGATTTTATATTAGATAAAATGAATGACTGATATTGTCTGATTAATAAGATTTAAGAGATGGAGGAGGAAGAGATTTGAGGGGGTCCCATTGCAATTTATAATATATAGATTCCCCTTAATTTTGCTTAATTATTTTTTTATTATTAATAGCCACAAGGCTAAAAGTTCAAAAAGTACAGCAACCGGTATACAATACAACAAACAATCACCACCAAAAAAAGTAGGTTACAACCAAACAGCTAAATAAGATAACATAGCAAGGACTTTAGCATGCATCACGCCAAACAAACCATTACATCGCAAAAGCAAGATCAGTGAATTTAGCTTTTTGGGTCATCAAGGACTCGCACACCAATAGCGTCGCCAATAATCGCCTTCCTTCGTTCAATTTCAGCTTCAATGTCATCAAGACTATCATTTTCCGACGAATTCGCACGTCCATTCATCCTAATTTTCTGTCCAACCTTTAGTCCACAAGTACCCCTATAAGTTGCGTTTCTGACAAGCTGCCACTTAGATTTCATCAACATGTTCAATTTTATCTTATTTCTGCCTTTACCCTTCGAAGTTTCAAGGATGGATTTTTCAAAATCAATAATTATGTCATGTCCAGCCACACCATCAAAGAAAAACTATGAGTCCAATTACTGTTAGAGTCGGCTCCCGCTTAATTATTTCATTCAACAAAGTGGGCTGGCAATTAATGTAGAATAATTAATTTTGATCATCTTTTTCACATTCTTCTCCTCAGAATATTCACCTCCTTTTGATGAAATCTTCACACATAACGTGTGTACAACTTACCTAACTAGTTGATCTATTGGTACGAACTGACTTAGGCCTACATAAATTATGTAGGCATTTGATATGTGATTTTCTTGAACATACTTTTTAATTTAATCTTTATTAATGTACGGACTTACATGAGAAATGTGGTCCTGCCTGTCCTAAGAGGAGGATGTACATCGCAATAAGCTCTCCTTAAATTAAAAAGGAAAAAAAAATGGTACAACTAATTAATTTGTGGATTTTTATATTTAGGCGTGTTTATTATGTTAAGCGATTTATTTGTATATGTTAGAGTTAAGTATAGATTTCAATTTAAAACACGCCTAAACATAAAATCCACTACTTTGCACCATTTTTTATCGGAAATTGGCCGGAATGTCATCCCTAAATATTTACATCAAAAATAATGCCACCCAACAATTATTTATCATAAAATAGGGCCCTTAAAATTACAAAAAATTGCTGGGAGGCGTCACACATTTCTAACAACTCACTAGAAGGAGACCACATTTTTTTAATGCATTAGAAGGGGACCACATCTTCACAGAAATGGCTGCCAGGTGATTTTTCGACCATTTTGATTGAATTTTGACGATGTATATATAAAAGGACAAAAATACCCCTATGTTTTATCAAACAATTGCTGGTAGGAGTCATACATTTCTAAAAACTCACTGGATGGGACAACTTTTTTCACATATCTTCTCTGCACTTTCTCTCTCATCCTCCAAATATTAATACAACTCAACCCATCAAAACCATAAACAAACTCTTCTTCTTCTTCTTCTTCTTCTTCTTCTTCTTCTTCTTCTTCGTTCGTCCACCACCCGGCCACCACCACTACTACCAGTCTAACCACCATCAACACCACGACCACTTCAGCGCTCAGCCACCACCGAGAACAACAATGGTCATTTTAAATCAAATCTCAATCTAAGTTTGACACAACCAAGCACTAATCCCTCTTCTCATTCCCTATTTCAAACTGAATTCAATACCCACATCATAACCACCAATCACGCTCCAATTTTGCATCTCAAATATCACCAGAAAAAGCCATTCTAGCCACCAAAAACACCCATAACCACTCAAACTCAATCCCGAACCATCACCGTTTCTCCTCTATTTCGCGCGGCCAGACCCATAGTTGCCGTCGAGGCTGCTGCCAGCGACCTATGTTGACCGATGCCCAAACCCACGACAACCAAACGCCGCACTTAACGCCCTTCCTCCTTCTCTCTCCTTGCTTGCTTGATATTAGATCTTGATGGGTTGAATTAAGACCCAAAAACAAAAAACAGATTGAGAAATGACATGCTGATTGAATGAAGAGAGGAATTTGTGCTTGGTTGTGTCAAACTTAGATTGTGGTTTGATTTAAAATAGTCGTGGTGGTTCTTGGTGGTGGTTGAGTGCCAAATTGAGTGATGGTGGTGTTGTTGGTGGTTGGACTAGTGGTTGTGATGGTGGTTGGGTGGTGGACGAATGAAGAAGAAGAAGGAGAAGAAATGGGTTTGTTTATGGTTTTGATGGGTTGAGTTGTATTGATATTTGGGGGAGGAGAGAGTGCAGAGAATAGGTGTGAAAAAAGTGATCCCCGTCCAGTCAGTTTTTAGAAATGTATGACACCTCCCAGCAATTGTTTGATAAAACATAGGGACATTTCTGTCTTTTCATATATACATTGCCAGGATTTAGTCAAAATTGTCGGAAAATCACCCAACAGCCAGTTTTTTGAAGATGTGGTCCCCTTCGAGTGCATTAAGAAAATGTTGTCACCTTCTAGTTAGTCATTTTTTTATTTTATTTAATCTTTTACTTTAACTAAGTTTTTTCATAATATCTGATAAACTGAGAAGAGAAAAGAAGAGAAACAATAGAGAAAAAGATTTTATATATTTGATAATCAAATAGTCAGTACAACTTACTAATGCATAAATATCTTTTAATAACCTCATAACAGAATCAGTACAATAAATTGTACAAAACCTAACAACCTCAGGGCTAAGGCTATGCTCTCACAAGTCACAATCTACAAACACCCCCCTCCTCTTTCAAGGTAGGAATTGGAGGAGAATGAAGCAATCATTGCCTTGAAGACAAGTATTAACGTTGAACTTCACGAAGAGGTTTAGTCATCAATTAAGCTAGTTGATCATGAGAAGATATATGGTATGTTTGAATAAATCCTTCAAGAATTTTATCCTTTGCATAATGAAAATTAATGTTGAGGAGTTTAGTGCACTCATGGAACGCATGATTGGCAGTCATATGAAACGCAACTTGATTGTCACAATAGAGGTGAATAGACAAAGAGTAAGGTATACGAAAATGATTTTGTACCAAACATACTGCTATACTCAACCCAAGGTTGTTAGAATCGGGATCCTAGTTAAGATCGATGGACGTACTGAGGATTGGAATCCTAGAATCGGATCGAGGATCGTAAGATTCTAATACAATAAGAAAAATATCAAATAAAGTTCTGTGATAGTTGAAATCTTAACATTTTATTCACAAGTTATGAAGCAATACGTTAAATTGTATATCAGTTGATAAACTTCAATATAAAATTCAAATTGTTATGACAAAACTTTAAAGATTATATTGTGCGCAAACATTATCAAATTCAAATAGGATCGTTGATAGAATCACAAGATCTACGAATATTGCGATTCTAACATATAACATTCAGGCAAACCTAGGATCGTACAATCCTAACTACTTTAAGATCCTAGTAAAAGTTGGATCGATAGAGGATTTTTGGATCGTAAATTCGTAGAAACGTTGATCCGGATCAGGATTTTAATAACTATGGCTCAACCTCAATAAATGATTTTGCTACTGTCTTCAACTTGTTTGTTTTCCATGAAGTGAGAGATTGGCCCCAAAAAAATGCAAAAACCAGTTAAAAATTGAGCTGAGAATTTACACGCCCCTAGTCAGTACCACAATAGGCTTTAACAGACAAACCACAATTAGTTGGATAAAATAGATCATTATTAGTTGAACCCTTGAGGTGTTTAAGAACATTCACAACTGCATCTTGGTGAGGCTTGTGAGGATCTTGAAGGAACTGATTTAAATGTTGAAGTAAGAGATATCAGGTCGATTAAGAGTTAGGTATAAAATTCTCCCAATTAACCTTCAATATTGGTTGGGATCTTCTAAAGACTCACCATGATCAATAGACAACTTTAGACCTTTAGGGAAATGGAAGGTGATGGGTTTACGTACATTTGGCATACCATCATCAGTTGACAACGTTAGATATTTAGGGAAATGGAAGGTGATGGGTTTGCATTTACCATACCATCATCAAGACTTTATTTTAGTCAAGATGAATATTTAATCACCTATGAATCGATGACATAAGCCTTGATATGTTCAATGCCTTTTCTAGGAGAGTCGGTCTTTGAAATGTCACCCCTCCAAATGAATGAGGGAGTTCTCTTTTTATAGAGAAATTCGAGCTAAGGTTTAAGCCCATTTATCCTTTTAAAAAAAAGAGTAACTAATTATTTTGTGTGTCATCTTAACACATGTCACGACCTTATTAGCAACATGTATTTTTATTTAAATTTAATTAAATGAACCGTCATAATTAATTTGACATATAGTTAGATATAATTAGCTAAATAAATTAGCTTCAATTTACCCTTGATATTATTTGATTGGTGGAGAAAATTTTGTCTCATACAAGGAGAAAGAAAGGACGAATGGAAGCAAGCAATGTCGCCACGTCGATCGACCTATTCATGGGCTGGTTCTTCTTCTTCCTCTATCTTCTGTCAATGGTGACGTTGGTGCTTGAAGGGGCGATGTTGGTCGATGGTTTGAGGTTTGTTCGCAAGGTGTGATGAGTGCATGGAAGCTAGAAAATACTGGTGGACAAAGGGGTTGTTTGTTGGCTTGAAGAGAATGAAGGAGGCTTGACTTAGGAGGAACCCATATATTTGGATTATTAGAAATGGATATGTTACAACAGTTGTTGACTAACAACCACTATAATATGCTTTAATGACTTGCTACTACTATTGTTACCAAAAATTATATAGGGTTCCTTTGCTATTTCTTTTAAAAAACAAGATAACTGATAATTATTGTATTTTCATAAGAAGTGTAGCATTACATATTTCCCTTATTTGCTATTTTTTAACAAGTAAGCGGTCTAATTCATTGGATGTCTATCTCAAAGGACTAACCTAACAAACCTGTAGCGGACAGAAACAGGGGTATCAATAGCCCAAAGTTGGGTGCCACTCCAACCCCACAACATTCTCTAAAATGATAAAGGAGAAACGCCTCCATCAAGACTCCAAAATAATAAGGGAGGCTTGACTTAAGAGGGAACCCATACATTTTGATTATTAGAAATAGGTGTGTTACAATTGTTGACTAACAACCATTATAATATGCTTTAAAGTCTTGCTACTACTATTGTTACCAAAAATCATATTAAAAGGTCCTTCGCCTTTTTTTAAAATACTAGTGGGGTGCCCGTGCCTTGCACGGGCTTCCAACGGTAGAAGTTATCAATCAGTGACGATACACATATTGTATTGGACCGTCTATATGTACAAATATGTACAAGAAAATTGTACGGATGATTACATGTAATGTACTGATATCTATGTTATTTTTGCTGAGAGCATGTCAATCTGATCATGTGCACTGAAAATTGAGTTGAACAAATGGATAGTTGTCCGTTCTTGCAAAAACAGAACGAGGGGAAGATCATTGATCCTTGTACTGAAACATGTGTGGAAGGGGCATTTAGGTAATAAGGTTTGGCAAGGGAGTTCGGTTGTACTTGGAAGATATCGACAATCACCCATCTGGAAATTGAGTACGACTATATTGTCACCTGGACCCTAAAATTCAGACACGATTTTTAGTTTGCTACAATGAGCGTAGGAGAGCCAGAGCTAAGCATATAAGGGCTAGGAAATGATCATTTGGTCCCTCAGACATCCCCCCAGATAATAATTGCTACATCTAGAATACTGTATGAGGTTTTCTTGTTTCTCCACAACAAGATATCTGCAGCTGCTCTGGTGAAGAAGCAGTAAAAGGTTATATACAGTCAAGTAGAAGATGGTACGACGAACATTGAGCACTAAAAGGTAATTAAATGGAAAAAAGAGAGAGAAGAATCTCACGTTTTTCACCTCTGAAGAGATTTATACATGTCTTCCTCCTTCTGTGAAGTAGTTTTGCACTGATAAGCACCTTCAGCTAATGTTTCCATTATGTTGTTGAGAAGATTGTCAGTTGTAATATTCTTAAGTATTTTTCCTGCAGATAAGAACCCAGGGTCATTTCATGGAGCTATCAAGTTTTTGCCTCTTTCTTACATTTTCTCGAGTTCATTCTAGAGTACTATGCAAACCAGTGGTTAGTTAATATCTAACATCTAAACAGTCTCCTATTAATTCATAATGATTGGACCCTGATTCTGTATGTAGATCTTAAATGCTTGTGCTGCCTTCTTAGACCAATCCTGCCTCTCGTGGTTCTGTATCAAGCCCCATCAAATCGCAACCTTTAGTAGAAAACTAAAATGAATCGCGTTCTAGTCAATTAACCCCCGTGCTTCACATGAGGCCCATCAATGTATCCAACTATTTCACATAAAGGATTCCAACTCTCAAATATATCCATGATGTCCAACAAGCGCTGATAAGACAATCTAATTTATCACGCAGGAGAAAAGAAACTCACCAGAATATCAAGTGGATTACGTATCAATATGATGTGCTTTCCCTTCTTCATTAAATCATCCGACAAGCTAGGTAGCTTTTGTTTAGCCATGTGCTGAGATATCAAAATTAGGTTAATACTACAAGTGCAGTAGCTTCCCTCAAATTAACCTACTATGGCAGTGACTACGATGGGACCAAACCTGCAATTTCAAACTGAACGGGCTGCAATTTTCAGCTCAATCAAATCGAAGATTTACTTTTATAGAGTTTCATAAGAAGACAGATGAGATATCTTAGAATAGCGGTATTTCTTACTTCCAGGACCATATATAACGTCTTTCACGACCTTTTCTCCATCAATTCCTTGATTGAAAATACAAATAACATTGTAATGAAGCAAAGAAAGACATGACTATGATCCCTACTTTAAACATGAAGCTAGCAATCACATACCATTTTGGATAGAACGTGTTGACGGTAGGATCGATCAAGCCCACTTTCTTTAAGAAAAACTCCATAAAGGGGTTCATCAAGCACTTCAGTATCATCCCCCTGCTACACATAAATTGATCAATTATAAACAAGTCATTACTCTAGTAGTATATATACTTGAGCAATCATAAGACTTATCCAATACAAGATTACGAGATATAAACAAGTTTGACCTCATATAATCACAAACTGGCCAATTTACTCATGATTGGTCAACCATCCATCATCCACTATCCACAATTACCTTTACCCTCACATTTTACTCCTACTTCACAAATCAATCATTTTTGCACTCAAACACCTAAACGAAAATGTGACATGATGTTGCAAACTTTCAATCAGTGGTACCAACGATATAAACAATGGAATTGGACCAATTCAAGCAATTAATACAGGGTTACTAAGATTCCACCATGAGAAGTGTTCTAGTATCCTAAACTTCGTTCAAGTCAAAGAAGCAATTCAACTGAAAAGTTAAAAGGGTTCATAATTGAAGAGCCGTGAGTAAGAATTGCCCATTTACAATGTGGGACTGATCATTGATCATGAAAAGTGCAGAAGTAAAAATTGAGGCAGTGAATAAATGGGAGGAGAGAGATGGAAATACTTGAGCAAAGGAGTACAAATTGGTGTGAAAGAGCACCAAACAGAGTAGCAGCTCAAATGTCACACATGACAAGATCAAGGAGCTCAACCTAAACAAACATTGGAGACAATATTGCAGCCCAATCGGGGGAATAAAATCATACACACATCCACTCAGAACAAGAGACCAATGTAATTGAGAAAATCAACTGCAATAATAAGATACCAATAGGCAGCCAGAGACCTTCCACATTCAGCATCTGACAGAAACCCAAACCAGTGATGATTCTCAAACATCACTGCCCCAAATTAGACCAAATCGACAACACTAATGCTTGATCTCAGTGTAAGAATGCAACTACCAAGCAAAGGACCCAAGCTTTGCAAAAATTCCCAGCATCACAACTCTACTTCGTTTTGATTGTTACTTTATATAAATTTGTCATTAAATAGTTTCACAATATAATAGGATCTTTATGTTCTGCCTTTCTATGAAATCTTCGTGGGTCATTGATTTCACCAAAGTGGCTTGGTGTGTTAATTGGGGTTTTATGTTTTCTATTTCACTTGCAAATCAATGACCCAAATCCCCAAGTTTCAAGCATATGAGGAATTTGCGATAATGTTTTTGATGAATTTGGTGAAAAATGTTGACTTTTGGGTGTTTGATAACAAGGGGTTTAATTGTAGGTAATGTGAATTGATGATGATTGACGAAGAACTCCAACAAAATATATCATTTGAAATATTGAACTCAACAAATCAAACTGAGAAAACGACAAATTGAAGAACAAGTTACGACAAACCCTAAACACAAACAAAAGAAAATGATATAGTTAAGAATAAAAAAAACCTGAGTTTCACTGGAAACTAATTGATTGTTCCTGAAGCCGGTCTGCTTGGTGAAATCAATGACCCACAGTATCTCGGAAAGAACCCATCGAAGCTTGTCACACGCAATAGGCCGACCCACCTGAGAAGGGTGTAGCGACCTCAGCATCTTCTTCTCCAATTGTTGCTTTTTCTGGGCATCTTCAATCAGTGATGAAGAGAGTTAGAGAAGAGAAATTGGAGATGGAGATGGAGATGGAGATAAGAGAGCGAGAGTCGGAGAGGAATTTGAAAGGATTTGAGAGAACGAGCCTTTCCAGTTTCAATCAGTAACTGACCCGCCAGAGCCAGAGCCCGAGTCCTCCCATAGAAAGCGACCCAGGAGAGCCCGAAATAGCCCATCGAAGCCCAAAAAGACAGAAGCGTGCTTGTCACGTGTTGTCAAACAAATTTTTCGTCCCCTCTTGAAATAAGGCTCTTTTTAGTATGTATAGATATAGATTTGAGAGAACGAGCCTTTCCAGTTTCATTCAGTAACTGACCCGCCAGAGCCCAGTCCTCCCATAGAAAGCGACCCAGGAGAGCCCGAAATAGCCCATCGAAGCCCAAAAAGACAGAAGCGTGCTTGTCATGTGTTGTCAAACAAATTTTTCGTCCCCTCTTGAAATAAGGCTCTTTTTAGTATGTATAGATTTGAGAGAACGAGCCTTTCCAGTTTCAATCAGTAACTGGCCCGCCAGAGCCCGAATCCTCCCATAGAAAGCGACCCAGGAGAGCCCGAAATAGCCCATCGAAGCCCAAAAAGACAGAAGCGTGCTTGTCACGTGTTGTCAAACAAATTTTTCGTCCCCTCTTGAAATAAGGCTCTTTTTAGTATGTATAGAAAAGATAACTGATAATTATTGTACTTTCATAAGAAGTGTAGAATTACATATTTCTTTAAGGGAAATTGGATTCTAATAATCCCTACTTTGCAAATTGAATGACAATAATCCCTACTTTAAATTTGTATTATGGTGGTCCAAAAAAAGAAATAAAATTGTATTGTAGTGGGATATAATCTAGAATATACCCTAAATACCATAGATTTTCTGTTGCATTTGATTCAAAACTTTGTATAGCACTTTACCACGATTTTTAATGAATTTACAGCACTTCTCCCAAATTTTTAAAAATTTTCTTCTATTTTTTATGATTTTTTCAATTTTATTCTTTTTAAAAAATTATATTAATTGCTCGGAATCTCAAAAAAATAATTTAAAAAATATTTTAGCAACTACACTTCATTACTTATCTGGAGGTAGGAACGAAAAAAACAAAAACAATATTTGGTAAGCATGAAAAAAAATAAAAAGAATGTGGTGATGGATTTGGTACCACTACAATACAATTTTTTTTTGGACCACCAGAATATAAATTGAAAGCAGGAATTATTGTCATCCAATTTGCAAAAGTAGGGATTATTAGAATCCAATTTCCCTTTCTTTTATTTGCTATTTTTTAATAGGTAAGCGGTCCAATTCTATACCCTATCTCAAGGAGTAACCCAAAGATATACAGAATAATGGGGAACGGAGCCAATTTCAAAGTGAGTGTAACTTTCACCCAGCAGCATTCTCCAAAATGATAAAGGAGAAATGTCTCCATCAAAACTCGAACTCTAAAAGACAAAGATAAAAAGTGGACCTCTTACCACTTAAACAAGAGGTAATTGGCCACCTTATTTGTTATTGTAACGATGACAGTAAAAGGATTTCTAAATATTTAAAAACTATCATTTTTTCATATTTTATAACCGTTTTTATATTAACCGTTGCGATATAGACAATGTCGCATCAATATATGTAGATTTTTTTGTGAGGCTTTGATACCGTTAGAAAAATAAGTACAAGGTTATAATGGAAGTGAAATAAACGAGATGACGGAAATTACAAAAAAAATCGAGAACAAAAAATAAACGATAAAATGAACACCAAGTATATCTGGGAAACCGAAGAACTTAGAGGAAAACCCACGGACGACGACAACTAGAAAATAATCCACTATGAGAAGAGAGGAGTACAACTCGATCACTATCACAGGGTGTGATGCGATCAACAAAAGGAGATTAAAATAAAAATCTCTCAAACTCTGATCAACTCACAATCTCTCGGGGTAACACTGGGAAAATATTGGTGAAACTATATTTCTTTCAATATTTTCTCTCTGATCTAATTGATCGTTGTGAAATAAAGTGGAGAATAATGAACCCTATTTACAGGGCAACTAGGAGCAATTAGAGTTACATTAAGGGTGTGTTTGGTAGAAAGAAAAACTGTTTTCTAGAAAAATGATTTTCCTTGGAAAATAATTTTCTTCATAAATGAATTTTCATTTGATATTTTCCTGTGTTTGGCACGTAGGAAAATGATTTTTCTAGAAAACGATTTTCACTTTGATAATATTAAGGAGACAAATATAAAAATGCGTGGTGAGAGAGAGTGGTGGAGAGGGTGTATATATATACATATACATATATATATATATATATGTATATAATATATAATATATAATATATATATATATAATATATATATATGTATATAATATATATATATATATATAATATATATATATATGTATATAATATATATATATATATATATAGGATAATTGGATTCTAATAATCCCTACTTTCACCAATTGGACAATAGTGGACCGTACTTTCACTTTGTATTCTGGTGGTCCAAAAAAAAAAATTGGATTGTAGTGGTACCAAATCCACCTCCAAATTCTTCTTATTTTTTTCATTCCTACACTACATTGTTTTTGTTTTTTTCGTTCCTGACCCTAGAAAGTTAATGAATTATAGTTTCTAAAACATTTTTTAAATTATTTTTTTGAGACTCCGAATAATTATTATGATTTTATAAAAATAATAAAAGTGAAAAAATCGTAAAACATAGTAAAAAAATGAAAACATTTTGGGAGAAACGCTGTAAATTCATTAAAAGTCATTGTAAAGTGTTATACTAAGTTTTGAATCAAATGCAACACAAAATCTATGATTCCCTTGAAAATATCCCACTACAATACAATTTTATTTATTTTTTGGACCACCAGAATACAAAATGAAAGTACGGTCCACCATTGTCCAATTGGTGAAAGTAGGGATTATTAGAATCCAATTATCCTATATATATATATAATAAAACTGGTGAAGGAGGGAGAGTGGTGGAAGAGAGAAAAACGAGAGAGAGAAGATATTAAAATGGGTGTATGAGAGAGACAAAGATCAGAGAGAGAGATCAGAGAGAGAGAGAGAGGGATATTCAAATTGGTGTGAGAGAGATAAAGAAGACAGAGAGAACGAAAGAAGAGAGAGAGAGCAGGGGGAGAGGGAGAAAATGGTTTTCATTATATTGGAGTCAAAAAAACAATTTACAAAGAAGTGGTGGAAAATCATTTTCTTCCCGTCACTAAACACCGGAAAATGAGAAAACTATTTTCCAAAAAAATGATTTTAATTTATCCCAACTAAACACACCCTAAAACTCAAATAACAACAAGCAGTATATGACTTGAAGAGAGAAACTAGGTTAAATAAAATTAACCACTTGAGGAATTCCACACACGTACCCAGGATTCCTCGTAGCACCCATGATGGCACCTCTTGGGGTGTTGCGGCCTGTGCTTCCTTTCTTCTCTCTCTACCTGAGGCGCGTCTAGCGCCTCTTTTGACGGGGGTCGCGCCTCACTCCTTTGCTGTTTTGGACCGTAACGGATCCAATGGGCCACAAAAAACCAACATTTTCAAAGAAATATAGGTATACACAGGTATATTGTTACTTTCAATTTTAAACAGTAACTATATGATTAATTTCCTTATTCTTTCTAATTCCTATGGCCCTTTTTTTTTATCATCATTTGATAGGGTGATCCAAACTTGCATCACGGTTTTGTAATCGAAAGTGAAATAGACATATTATTGTCATACATGAGGGTCATGCATACTCATGCATGCACATACTCAGCTCGTATAATAGATGGAGACAATATTTATGTTGATGGGGTTGCAATGTTTGCATCATGTCATGTGGAATATTTTTGCTTTCCTCATTCCTTGCATCTTTCATGCTTCTACGTACAGCTCCAGCTTCTGCTTGGGTTCATCTAATAATTAATTATAAATAAACATTATTGTTGGGGAGATCCAAAGGGGGCAGCCCACTTCAACCAAAGCCCATGGTACACAAATTAAGTGAGGTTCCATTTTAAAACCAATTGGTGTTAACAAAAGTAGCCCACTTGACTTATATATCATGTGCTTTCTCTTTACTTTTTTTATGTGGGACATTTACTCATGAGTGAATCCCAACAATTATGTCCACACGTCCTCGTAAATCTTTAGTTCATAACTACCTTAGTTTGCTTGAGTTTATTTCATCGGATTGCACGACATTTGCCTTTTTGAAGGTTCCTTTGGCCATTCGATTCAATATTATAATCCTGCTAGAAGACTGTCTAGAGTATTACATGTCCTTTGCCACAACAAAAGTCTCACTTGTTTAGCATGTACTGATGTACACCTAGAATTATACTTGAGGAGTACTAAACTTTTGTACTATTCCCGGTGTATATTTTTACAAATTATTATATAATTTTATGAGTATATATGTATAAATTTATAATCGTATTCATAAAATTAACAAGTGTATGCACGCAAATGTTCTTAAAATTAAAATTGTCAATTCATAAAGTTATGAAGGTATGATTATATACAAATTATGAACACAAATTACAAATATAGGTGATAAAAGAATGAAAATTGTATGCTAGTAAATTTATATATGTGTGCCTATAAAATATATGGATATGCTCATAAATCCTATTTCGAGAGTATGAGAGCATGGTGTTCCTTGGTGTATAATCCAATTTGCGTTATAAAGGAGCTTACCTCCAACTCCATGGGTTCATGTGACTAGAATTTGTTCGTACCTCAAACAAAACATTACTAGAATTTTGCAGGATTTCAAGTAAAATATTTTGTGGGGAATTTTCTCATAATTCCCTCACCAGCTAATATGCTTTTTTTGAGGAAATTTTACACTTTCTTCCTCAAAAAATTCTGATTATAGTGTCAACTCTTCAAGTGGTTTATTTTGTATGCGGTTATTGTTGATTACGAGCCTGTAAATTTTAGTTGTTGTCAATGGGATGAGATAAATATTTGGCTAGAAGTTATAAAAACTTTTTAAAAAAAAATTCTAAAATCGACGCACTTACCATTGTATGATAGTTTGGTATGTGGATGACTTGTAGAAGTCAAGTTTTGTAAATTTCAGGTGAATAACTATAAGTTAGATAATTACAAGGAAAACTGTTACTTTAGTTAAATACAATAGTAGTAAAGGATGCATTGAGCCAAGGTCCAAGGGCCAAGAAGAATCCTCTAGAGAGAGGTCGTCCGAGTCAGACTCAAGCTTCCCCTTCTGTTCCTCTTCCTCTTTCCTCATGCCGCTCCGATGGCCTCTCCCTCTCAATTCTCTTCTTTGGATCTCTGGTTTGCCTTCCTTAATTGCTTTCCTTTGATCTTCTCTGCGTTTTTTCTCCTTTTCCCCTTCCCCTTTAACACAACCCGTGGTTGTCTATCATTGATTGCTCGCCTGCGGAAGGCATTAATTTGGGGAATTTCTGTCCCTGTGAATGAAGCCTTTATTGGCTTGCCCTTATGGTCTGATGAAGGAAATTCTATTCGAATTCTTGTTGAGAAACTGCTGCTTCGACTAGGGTTGGATCTGACGGTTCAATCGCTTGGATTTGAGGTAATCAATTTGTGTATGGTTGTCTTTTCTTTATTCATGGCACAAAGTATTCATTGCTCACTCATTCAATGTTTAATTCTTGTTGATGAATGGTGCTCGAGCTGCGTTGGTTCGGCTACCAATTTTCACTGGATCCTCAATCTGCCTTCGCCTAATCCAATGATTCCGTCTCCAGTGTTGTACAGATGGCCTCTGCGAGGGTTACCTCGTTCTGGATACGATTGTTCTTGTTTTTTCTGGATTGGTATTGTGGCCTGCATCTCTTGTGAGGGCTGGTCTTGGCCCTGCTGGGTTCCCTGGTACTGTTTTTTGGGCGCCAGACTATTGGGCCCTTTGTGTGCAGGATGGTATTTTATCTTGGCCTTCTTGTCGGGGTCTTGGAGTTCCTTGTTGGCCTGCTTATTTTATGTACCCTTTATTTGGCTTTTTTGGGGTGGGCATTGCCTTCCATTGATCGGTGAGCACACTAGGGTCCATGGGTGGTTGTGTTATGGCCATGGATTTAGATTGGGCTCTCGGTTGATGTGTGGCTGCCCACTTATAAACCAGTTGGTTCTTTTGGTTCTTTTGGTCGAGGATGAGCCTTTGATTCTTTGGTCCCATTCCAGATACTACCTTGATCAGGCCCTGAGCCCTCGCTTTCCTTTTTGGAGGGCGTTCTCTTATTTTTGTTTATGTTTCTTAGTCCTTTACTATTTTGTGTTTCATGCCTGTTTTGGTGTAGTAGCTGTGTCTTGTGGACTTGTTATTTTTTGTGCAGGTTCTAGTCTTGGTGTGCGAATGGCTAAGGTTCCTTGGTCTGCACAGTCACCCTGGTCTTGCTGGAGATAGGAGCGCCTTATCTTTTGTTTCTTCTGATTTTGCCGCATGGTTGTTTCGGTGGCCGTTGCTTTATGTTGCGATCGTTGTCTGTTTTTCTAGTTCGTTTCCCCTATATGGAAGAGTGGTCAGTGTCTAGGTTTTTATTTTTCTGTCCTTTTGACCGTGGAGGTCGAGGTTTTTGTAGCTCTTATGACCGCGAAGGTCTTTTTCTCTTTGACTTGATTTAATGGTGTCTGCTTGGTGATTTTAATGAACTATTATCTGCGTCAGAAAAAATTGGTGGAGCAATGTTCAGCTCCAGTAAATTTTTTCGCTTAAGTAGTTTCCTTCTAAACTCAGGTTGCATTGATGCTTCTGTTGTCGGCCGACCGTTCACTTGGAAAAAGCGTTGTAAGGGTCATTTAGTCTATGAAAAATTGGATAGAGTCCTCTTTAATTCTGAATGGGAAGAGGTTTATTCCCATTATCGAATCTCGCATGGTCCTTTTACTTACTCGGATCATAGCTACATTCTGCTTGACACGAAACCGTGGATAGGGGCTAAAAAGCGTGCACCTTTTCGATTCCAGGATGCTTGGTCGTCCTATGATCAAGTGCGATCGATAGTTCGTTCTAACTGGAATGGCTATGTTCATGGTTCTCCTTTTTTCCGGGTTGTTCAAAAATTAGGAAGGATTAAAAAAGACCTTAATATCTGGCATCGTAATACTTTTCGGAACTTTACTAATAAGATGAGGTTAAACGAGGAGAAGATCCAAGAATTAGAGAATCGTTTGGTGACGAGTCCGAATAATAATCGGCTTAATGACTGCCATTATCGCCTATTGAAACAAAGAGAACGAATGCTTCTTTTTAATCAAAAATATTGGTGACGTTTTGCCCGAAAAGACTGGTTGACGAAGGGTGATCGTAATTCGAAATTCTTTCATCAGTCAATGAAGGCTCGGAAAAATAGGAATTTCATTTCTAAGCTTTAAATAGAGGACAATCTCTGGATTGATGATATCGAACTGATTAAGAATCAATTCCTTCAAGACTTTCAGGCCAGGTTTAAAAGCATTGATTTGCACCCCAGGCAATTTGATATAACTATTGATCATACACTCTCCATTGCAGATCGGGAGGTGCTTGGTCAACCAATTTCTGATGAAGAAATTAAGCAGACTGTTTTCCAGTAAGATAAATCTAAGGCGCCAGGGCCGGATGGCTTTGGAATCGCGTTTTTTCAAAATCATTGGGCTGTAGTTGGTAGGGAAGTGATTGCTACGGTTCAGTACTTTTTTCAGCATGGAAAGTTGTTAAGACAAGTCAACCATACGTTGATTGCTTTCATTCTGAAAATTGCCAGTCCGACAACTACTAGTAATTTTAGGCCTATAAGCCTCTGTAATAGTTTGTATAAGATCATCTCCAAAGTCTTAGTTAATCGCTTACGAACCGTTTTGGATAAATTGATTAGCCCGGTTCAGAGTGCATTTATTCCGGGTCGCTCTATACATGATAATATTCTAATCGCTCATGAAGTTTTACATAAATTCCAGAACTTGAAAGGAAAAAAGAGTTGGGTTGCTTTGAAGCTGGATATGGAGAAGGCATATGATAGGATTGAATGGGATTTTTTGAAACAAATTCTGATCAAATTTGGGTTTCCAGATCAATGGGTAACTTGGATCATGAAATGTGTTTCCACCGTGTCGTACTCGTTAGTAATTAATGGAGAGTCAACTGGTTTTTTCTTCCCTACGAGGGGTATTCGGCAAGGGGATCCTTTATCTCCCTATTTGTTTCTTCTTTGCATGCAAGGTTTTATCACTGAATTGAACAGGGCTGCTTCGCTTCGTAATAGTGGTATTGGTGTTAAAATCTCCCCGTCTGGTCAAAAAATACCTTCTCTATTTTTTGCAGATGATAGCTTGCTTTTTTATAGAACCACTCAGGAAGACTGCCAGAGGCTTCAAGCTGTTTTACATAACTTTTGTTCTAACTCTGGTCAGCTTGTAAACTTTCATAAATCGTCAATGATTTTTTCTAAAAACGCTACATCCCGGGAAAAACAGTTGGTGGCTGGTGTGTTTGGGATAAATCAGCAAAATGCAATTGGCAAGTATCTTGGGAGCCCTATTTTCAAAGGACGTCCGTCAAAGGATACTTTTTCTTATTTAATTTCTAATGCACAAGCTAAATTGCAGCCTTGGAAGGAAAAATTCGTGTCTAAAGCAGGTCGGATTGTTTTAATTCAGTCTCAACTTGAATCCATTCCTTCTCATATTTTGCAATGCTTTAAGATACCTTCTAGTACTGCAAATCACCTTGATGCAATTAATAGAGCGTTTTTTTGGAAGGATTTGAGTTCTAATAAAGGTCTACCAATGGTTGCTTGGGACAAAATTTGTAGGCTAAAAGCTTTAGGTGGCTTGGGGTTACGAAAAGCGGAGGCAATAAATACAGCCTTTTTGTGTAAACTTCTTTGGAAGGTAATGTTCGGGGAGGGTCTCTGGGTAGACCTTGTCCGGGCTAAATATGTTAAGAATAGAGATATTTTTTCTATTAAACAGCATGCTACTGACTCTTGGGCTTGGAAATCAATATTGAAAGTCAGACCTATTATGGCAAAGGGCCTTCGGTGGCAGGTTGGTGATGGTCAGAAAATCAATTTCTGGTTGGATAACTGGTGCGGTCAATCGAGTCTTGTGGCTAAACTTCACGATTCTGACCTCTCCGGAGTAGATACTTCGCTAAGGGTGGCACAATTTATTAAATAAGATAAATCTTGGAATGAGGATCTGCTTAAGTCGTTGGTTACTCCTGCTACATTGGAATCTATTAAGAAAATCCCTATCCCTGTTAATCAAATGGATGACTCCATTTGTTGGGGTCTTACTAGCTCTGGCTCTTTTACAACCACGTCTGCGACCTGGTTGGCTCATAACTGTGTTAACTCTCACAATTCGTGGGAGTTTAAATGGCTCTGGAAGCTAAAAAATTCAGCCTAAATTGAAAGTCTTTCTCTGGCAAATGTTTCAAGACGCGCTTCCAGTTACTACTCATCTTGTGTATCGAGGTATGAATGTCTCTTCTTTATGCCCTATGTGTCATTCTTGTCCTGAGAGTGAGGACCATTTATTTTGCATTGTGAGTATGCTCAGGAGGTTTGGCTGGCAGCCAAGCAGCATGGTTGGATTTCAATTACTCCAACCATTAATGACTCGATTGATTCCTTTTTTAATAGATGTTTACGTCATCCTACTCAATCTGTTATTGAGAAAGTAGTCGCGTTATTCTGGAGTGTATGGAAGTCTCGAAATTTGGTGGTTTTCAGTCAACAAACCACTCTTCCTGGTGGTTCTCTGTTGCGAGCTAAGCGCGCTTCCGCTGAGTGGCGGATTAGAGAAAGGTTGACTGAGTTTTTAGGTGGGGTTGGTTCGCAGGGAAGGCCCGCTTTACCGGCTTCAAGATGGGTATCCTGGTCAAAACCGGTGGAGGGTCTTATCAAAATCAATTCTGATGGCGCCAAGAATGCTAATTGTGCTGGAGGTGGTTACATTATGCGGGATGATCAAGGGTTCTTCGTGTGGCAGCTTTTAATTTGTGCAGTTCTTCGGTGTTAGTGGCTGAAGCTGTTGCTATGCGTAATGGAATTCGGGATGCTGTCTCTCTTGGCTACCGAAGATTAGTGTTGGAAGGAGATAATCTTACTCTTATTAATGCGATAAAAGGTACCTTTCAGACTCCTTGGGAGATCGCGCAGAAAGTTCAAGATATTAGAGCTTTTATGAGAGAGTGTGTTGCTGTTGAAATACATCATTTTTTCGTGAAGGGAATCGTGATGCAGATTGGTTAGCTAAGTTTGGTTTGTTGGTCACATCACCTTGTTGTTTAATTTTAGTTTTCATAGAGAGTTGTCTGTTATGGTAAGAGATGATGCGCTTGGTAGATCCCTTGAGAGAAGGGCTTCTGTAGACACAAAATACAGTTGGTCGGATCAGCAGCATCAGCAGCTCGGCTCAAACGCCCGAATATATTTTCAGCAAATTCTAGCGGATTTCCCGGGCCAACCCAGGAAAATCCACGCGGATTTTCCAGGCCAGACAAGCACAAATCCACGCGGATTTCCCATATCAACCCAGAAGAAACTCCCGCGGATCCTCGCGGATTTTGCCATTCGCCAGAAGGCCACGCGATCCAGATTCGGTCGCCCAGAATCCGCGGATCCCAAACTTCCGGTCAAGTCGAATTTCGCGATCCGGTCCGGTCCAACCAGAATCCGCGATCCCAAAATCGGTCAAGTCGATCCTCGCGATCCGGTCAAGTGGAACCTCGCGATCCGGATTTTGGGTCGCCGAATTATGGCGATCCACGGATCCGAATTTTCGACCAGCGGGAAGTGCTCGCGATCCAAGCCAAACCTTCAAATTCATTGCTCACGCGGATCCAAGCCAAAATCACCAGGCGATCGGATCCGCCGCCAGATGAAAGATCCACGCGGATCCAATTTTCGGCCCAGATGAAAAGTCCACGCGGATTTGTCAGCCCAAATTGCTGGCCTCTCACGGATTCAACAGATTTAGCCCGGGAACTCACGCGGATCCGGATTCCGGGTCAGACCGGAAGCTCTCGAGGATCCACGCGGATTCAGCAACTACAGGACAGTTTTTGTCAACCGTCAGAAACCATCGTGCAACTGCCAGTAAACAAATTAGGAGAAGCTCTCGCGGATCCACGCGGATTCAGCAACTCACACGGATCCACGCGGATTTTGCGGGGTCAAGAAGAAGGTGGCGCAATCGCTGTAACTGCCAAATCAGGAGCTTATAAATTAAGCTCTTGCGGATTTCTTTGGGGGGGACGGAAAAACCGAAAGGAGAGAAAACACTGAGAGGTGAGAGTCACGCGGATTTCTTTGGGGGTTGGCAACTCTTTTGATCGGAAACCAGAAACCTGAGAGAAAAGAAAGATATCGGAGTTCGAAGGAGAATCACGCGGATTTTGGTGGTGAACGCATTTTCAAGTGACTGTCAAGTAATCGGGAGATCCGCGCGGATTTGGGTACAGCCCTCGTTCTCGTTTACAAATCTGTAACAATGTAGTTCTAGTCCCCGTCCGCTGTAATTTTTTCTTATTTTGAATGATCACCTTTTCCTTTGTTGTTTTTTTCCGCATGTTCAAGTTTTAGAATAATGTGACAACTTTGTTTTTTTTTAGTTTTTCTTAAGTAAAAACCCGATCTAGTAGAGGCCGCCATGGCGGGCGATGCAAGGGCACCCCCCTACATCGACACCTTTACCCCGATCCCGATCTCGGTTCGGAGACCGTGGAGTTCATTTATTTTATTTTTTGTTAGTTTTTTATAAAAATTAACTGGCGACTCCGTTTTTTTTTGCCTTCCTTCATGCACGTTAAATGCCCTTATACGGTCAATTAATCCTTGAGGTTCAGTAATCACGACCTAGATGAAAACCGACCAGGAGCACTGTCCAGAGATCCACGCTGATTTCTGGCCTGTGGTCCCGATCCAGTGATCATCTGGGCCCAAAATGGTTGTCGCAAGCGAAACAACGGGTCAACTGTGTATACAGGCTGGAAATTTGCGCGGATTTTTGGCCTGTATACCAGTCTAGCTTGCTGTTTGGCTGCCGGGACCATTATCCCATTCGGATGGGTTGGGGCCTCCAGTGATCTGTGAAATCCGCGTGGATTTCTGGATGACGCGGGACTCCGACACATTTCCGAATAGATGTTGATTACCGTAAGGTTTGTCATGTTCTTGGTATTAGCCACATGAAGGAAAGTTCATACGAAAACATTAAAATTGCACCTTAGGACCAATAAGCAACCCTACGTCGATTCGACACTCCGTGGGGGACCGTGCCCTCGGGGCCGCGGGCCCTACAGTGGCAACTCCACTGGGGACTTATTAGTGGGTAAGACTTGAAAAGTCGGGTTTTGTTTTTTTCTTTTAAAAAAAAACAAAAACAAAGGTTGTCACATTTTTTATTTTAGGCATATTGCATTTACGGGCCTTCCCCTTTTGTTGGGCACACAAGGCACCGTTTAAGTAAAAACCCTTTTATTTGCCATTTTGGGAAAACATTAACCATTCAACTCAGGTGGGTCCACTTAGACCTTCACCGAGCCGGTGGTTGTTTTTCTCACTCGTGCACCACTCCCTAATCCACATGATAAAAGGGAGCAACCTGGGTACATTAACCTTGCCATGCACCCCATGGAGGCCAAATACTCGGGACACGAGCTAGAGGCTAGGGAACCGACCCTCGAATCCTTGAACATAGACACTTGGTTAGGATGGAACTCATTTGAGTGCTATATGTTTCTTTCTCTTTTCGAACCTGAAACCATGCCATAATGCTTAGACAAAAAAAAAAACATAAAAACATGTGTCTGCATATCCGGACTGGATGATTAATTTGGCCTATACAGGATTTGAGTCTTCGGGATCCACGCGGATCCCACGTTGGACCGGGACCTGCATAGTCCAAATTAATGATCTGGGTCCTCCCTTTAGTTGTCAGACCACGGTTTAGGCCCAATAGGGGACTTGAGCCCAGGAAATCCGCCCGGATCTTGGCACGCTCAGACCCTACGGGGCCTAACCCGAGGCGTGTGTGGTTCCTGCATTTGGGTTGCAGTATTTGATTTGGCCCATACAAAGGTCAAGCCCACAGAAATCCGCGCGGATTTTGAATCGGGCCGGACTTTGTATGGTCCAAATCATTTTCTCTCCCCACCTCTTTTAAGCGTCAAACCTGAAGTTAGGCCCGGAAGTAGGCCTGAGCCCATGAAATCCGCGCGGATTTCTTGTAAGCTCGATCTCTCCCAAGCCTAAATTAAGGTGTTATAGGGTCGGTGGTCAGCATGCATGCGTTTTGTTTGGTACCGACAGACTATCTGGATCACATAAGCCAGCTTGGGCCGCATGGATCCTCGCGGATTTGTTGTGGAGCCCGGCCTTGTGTTGTTCATATGGGCTGTTTGGTGGCCATAGTCAGCTAAAAAGGGTATGTTTAGCCCTTATGTGAGGCCTGAGCCTGTTTTGGGTTCGACCCAACAAGGTCTAAATATGTCATTTTGGGCTAGAGTCTGCATTTTGCATAAGGGTTTTATTCGGGTCCCGCATATGATTTAGAGCTCTAGTTCAGTCATTCGGGATTCAAATAAATTTCTTCATCCATAACATGCATCGTGTCTTGTCAGTCGGTGTTGAGCTGAGTCCTGAATTCCTTCATCTTCCCGAACTGAATAGGTTGGTTTCGGGTTTATCAAAGGGACGAGACTGGTCGGTTGGAGACTTTTGACATCCATTACAACAGCAACGAGGATCGTGATTCGCAATCAACTAAATTTACTGACGAAGAAGTTGAATCCTTGGTAATTGATCCATCTAAGACAATGTCAGACCTTAACAGCAACCATCCTCATGGTGATCCTGAGGAAGAGCAGGTTCCTCCTCCACCACCTCCTCCAAATACTGAAATGGAGCAGCTGACCAACATAATTCTGAATATGCAAGTCACTATGAATGCTCAGTTAGAGGCACAGAATCAGAGAATTGATGATATCATTCATGCCATGGAGGAGGCGAAGAATTCAAATGTGAAGAACCGCACTACGGGTGAGAATGAACCACGATCAAGGAAGGAGAAAGATGGGTCAGTCCACGTGATTTCAAACTCGAGGCTAGACCGTATTGAACAGATGTTGAAGGAATCTACTCTTTTCAACAATCAGTTTATGGACGACGTTGGTTTCACGCCTGTCCCGAGGGGTAGACTTCCCCCTAAATTCAACATGCCTGATATTAAATTTCACGGTGATGAGAATCCACATCAACATGTGAGGAATTTTATGGGGGCTATGAAGCTAAAAGGAGTGGAAGAAGATATCTACCACATTATTTTTCCTTGGACTCTTGGCCCGGATGTTATGAAATGGTACAACACACTTAGTCCTACCAAGTCCTCACGATGGAGCTCACTTTGCAAGGAGTTCTTACATCAATACTCCTACAATGTTGACATGCCCGTCACCTTAAGGGACATGGAGCTCATGAAGCAAGGAGAGGAAGAGAGATTCTCTGACTACTTCGCTCGATGGAGGGCGAAAGCAGCACAAATGGTAGATCGGCCTTCTGAGGAACATCAAGTAGATATGCTTGTGCAGAGCTTATAACCCTCGTACAACACCCATCTAAGGTTTCAACCTCTCAAGGACTTCATCTCATTGAGGTTAGCTGGAACCAAAATTGAAAGTGAACTAGCTAACTGGGGGCTAGAAGAACACTTATACTGATAAGCAAACTTCTTGCCTAACAAGGGAAACGAGGTGAAAGAACACTCCATGTGCTGAAGCACTAGAACAATTTCCAAGGAAAGGATGAGCCAATAAGGAAATACTCCAAAGTGGGGATGCGGATGAACTTTGCAAATACCACAGAGCCTGAGGACACTATGTTGATCAAAATGAAGGAAATGTCTAGGTCGAAGCAATTATCCAGTCGAAATACTTTGAGTTGTATTGCCTTGTACAAACCTTTTATTCTTGAGTACTTCTTGCATGATTGTTGAGTCTTAGCAATTGATCATCTTTTTGAGCTAGTTGAAGAGTTAGTAGAATAACCCGTGAGATTTCAAGCCTTCATAGACCAAAAAATTACAATTTGGTACCCCATGTTTTCTGGCAATAATTTTTTGGTACCAAACTTTTCTGTAATAATTTTAAGGTACCCTATGTTTTTATGTAATAATTTATAGGACCCTACTCCGTCGGACACTTGCCGGAATCATTGAACTGACCGATTTGCCCTTAGCTTTTAGCGCGCATATTACTTGCAATTGCTGTATCCAAACTCTGCAATTTTTCTCTCTCCATCTAATCTATTGAACTCACTCACTAATTTACGTGATCCAAACTCTGCAATTTTTCTCTCTCCATCCAAACTCTCTGCATCCAAAATCGTATTCCCTAACACTCACTCTCTAAATCCCTAAATTCCAAAATCTGAAAGCGTTCGTGAATAGTGGAAGCATTTGTTCGAGTAGAACCACAAAATCTGAAGCCAAGGAGATGACTAATAAGTCAGACGGATTATCAGTGTTGGTAAGTGTTTCGAATTTGAATCACCAAATTGTAAACCGTAATTGTGTTATATTAGTTAGAAAATTTTGTTGATTTTTGAACTTAAAAAATGAGTTTGGTTTCGTATTTGTAGGGTTTATTTAGCACAATCGATGTTGAATTGAGTTCGAGGTTAATCTGATGTAAATTTGAAATCCATTCAGGGTAAGTTGAATGTCGTGGCGAATTTGGTGGTACACTACAAGGACCGCATGTACATGTTGCAGGATGTGTATTTGCATAAGTACGACCCAGATACGCTGGTTAGGGATGTCAGGGAAGAAGCAAGGAAATCTGGGGGCCCATTTCCAGAAAATGTGAGTTTTATATGGCATCCCCCAGGTAAAGAAAACCAGAGGTGGCCTTTGGGAGGGATTGTTGATTGGGTTACTTTGGTGTTGCTCTGGAAGGATGTTAGGCAGAGATGCATTCCATTGTACATTTGTGATTCAACTGACACGGATGTACAAAGGGATGCATCTAGAGATAATCGTGCTATGTCAGTTAAGGTTGAAAAGGGAGTGAAGATACATGAAGCAGGGGGTCAACTGAAGGGGGTAAAAAAGAGGGTAAAGAAGGAGGTGAAGAAGGTAAAGAAGGAGGTTAGGAGACCATTCACTAGGTCACAAGGGAGGAGCTTGGCAGATGCCATTTGTTTTATTGATGAAGATGAAACAGATGTCAGGGAAGAAGGAAGGAGTCAAGAAGTCAATTTGAGTGCAGCTGAAGAATGGGTTGACACTTTGATTGTTACCCCTCCACAACCCCAGACAAGGCCACCAAAAATGATTCCTAGAAGACCTGTCACAAGGTCTCATGTTGTCAGCACACTGGCCAAGCCCACTGGAAGTGTTGAGGTGGGAGTCCAATCTGCTTCTAGCCCAAGGAAGTCCCCACGTTTGAAGGCCCATTCAAGCCCAAAGTCAAAGGATATTGGTTGTGGTCCCCCATCACCAACAGCATGCCAACAAATGCTACCTACCCAATGTTCCCAAACCCACAAAGATTCTCCAGTCATTAATCCAGCTGAAGAGAATGCATCACCTAAACCCACCAGTGAATCCAATCCACATATAATTTCCAATAGAAGAAAAACCTTGTTCTACACCTTGCCTCCAAGCTCTTCCAAACCACCCAAGGTTCCACATTCAACTACAAAACCATCCCCATCCAAATCTAAGCCTTCAACCAGCAAGAGATCCACTGCTACTGGAGCTAAGAAACCAAGCTCATCACAACCTGATTGGGAAGATATTGATGTGTGCCTTTCTGACATAGGCATTTCTGATTGGGGAGATTTGGATGTAAGCTCACTGTTGAAACCTAGAGCTGAGTGTGAGGATAAGCGTGACTGGGAATTAGAACCTGATGAAGTAGCTAATGAAGGGGCCCTGTTTGTTCTACCTGAAGAGAATGCTGTCAGTGAGGAGGATAGCAGTGAGGATGATGACTTTGAGGCAGGTGACCAAGTAAGTGAAGATGATGATGAAACATCTTTGGAGGAGGAAACTTTCAGCACTGATGAAGATGATGATGAGGTAGATCTAGAAGCTCAGAGGCAAAGAAGGCAAAGGCTAAGTGCAGAGATCATTGATGAAGAACAGGATAGCAACCTTCTGGTCAACAAGTTTGCTAGGGCATACAGCAAGGGAACTGTATGGATTAGAGATAGGGATAAGAAGGTGAGTTTGAAGCCTGGGCACATTTTCAGTTCCAAAGAGGAGTTGCTAGATGTGTTTAGGGAGTACTGTTTGCAGGAGGGTTTTGCAGTAAAGAAGGTTAAGCATGAGAAGACTAGATACACAGTGGAATGCAAGGATGACTCTTGCTTTTGGAGGTTTCATGCAAGCCAGTATGCTTGTAGAAACACATGGATTGTAAGGTCAATCAAAAGAGGGCATTGTTGTGAAAGGCTAGAGCACAATCCAATGGCTACATCTACTTGGATTGCTAAATATTTGTTGCCATACTTTGTTGCAGCTCCTAAAATGGATGTTGATGGTATGCAAGTCATATTAATGAAGAAGTTTGGCGTCCATGTGGAAAAGTATACTTTATGGAGGGCACGAAAGCTTATGAGGGCTGAGGTAGAAGGGAGACATGATGAGGGATACAAGTATTTGCCTGCCTACAGTGAGGAGTTCAAGGAGAAGAACCCAGGGTCTGTGACATTCATTACTTGGACTGAACCTGAGCTGCAAGACATTCCAAGGAACCCCATCTTCAAAAGGATGTTAATCTGTGTTGGTCCAGCAATAGAGGGGTTTCTACAGTTCTGTAGGCCCCTTATTGGGATAGATGCATGTCACTTGAAAGGGGTTTATAAGGGAGTGTTGTTAACTGCAATGGCCTTAGACCCTAACAATGGCCAATTTCCCTTAGGTTATGCTGTGGTTGAGAAGGAAAACTATGAAGAATGGAAATTCTTTTTAAATGGAATTGTCAGGGCTTTGGGTGCAGTGGAGAATCAATCCAAATTCACATTTATTTCTGACAGACACAAAGTAAGTTCATTGAACGCCTTAACAGTTTGCCTTCCTGTTTAACTAACATTGCACTAATGCTGAATTTGTTATGTGTAGGGGATACACAAAGCATTGGATGAGGTGACACCGACAGCCAACAGAAGAGTTTGTATCGTCCATTATTACAAGAATTTCGCATGCAATTTTCCAGGTACAAATTCGCACCCGAACCTGACTTGGCTTGATCCTCCACGTCACCAAGTCAAGAAAGGAAGACCTCAGGAACACAAGAGGAGGGAGTCCCAATTCGCACCCGAACCTGACTTGGCTCAGTCTCAACAGGTTTCAACAACCATTTTTGGTTCAGGAACTACAATGTATGTCCACTATCTTCTGAATTTAATTAGTCATGCACACTTGTGGTTATCTAACTTGCTTACATTGCTGTGCACAGATGCAAAAAATGCAAGGAAGTAGGACATAACAAAGCTACTTGTGGTAGACCCCGTGACCAATATGGCAGGCTCTTAGAGAAGAAAAACAGTAAGATTATGGCGGGACAAAAACGACCAGTTGGAAGGCCAAAAAGCGATTCGCTCCATCCTCTGCACCTTCAATCGCTTCCACCAGATCTTCTGCTCTCCTATCATGCACCACGACTAGTGGCAACAACATCCCAACAACCTAGCCATGCTCCACCAAAGATCTTCCGCACTCCTATCATGCACGGGACTAGGGCAACAACATCCCAACAACCTAGCCATGGCCCACCACGAAGAAAAGAAAGGTCTCAAGTGATAGGCTTCTAATTTGAGCTGCAGATTTTGGGTTAAGAACTAGCGATTGTGTATGACTTATGTTGAACTTAAGTATGACTTATGGCTTTTGTATGAACATAATTATTACAAGATTATGGTTGTGTATCTATTTCAATATGTTCAACTTAAGTATGACTTATGGCTGTTGAATCCAAATAGTTATTAGTAGATTATGGTTGTGTATCAACTTAAGTTAGAAATGGCTTATATTGGTCATCAATTGATATTTACAATTGCATCAAAGAATAAACTAAGTTACTAGCAAAATGAATGTCCAAGCATTTGATACTTGCACACAAATGGATACTTAAGTTGATACTTGGCACACAAATGGATACTTGGCACACAAATAGATTATGGAGAATGCTTATACATACCAAACTGCAACGTACATTAGCACCATAATAACGATTCACACTACAAAAACTAAGTTCCCCATACTAAGCCACTAGATCTATTACAACAATTTACTATCATACTAGATAATTACTTTTTCCCAAACGCAACAAACATAACAAGTGCAACAATGGTAGACATAACAAACAAGTAAAACATGCTTTGACCTTTCTCAAGCATCTTCACAAAGAACTCTACTTTCATTCATCTCACCTTCATCTCGGTCCAAGATCTTCAACACCAACCTATCATGCTCACTCGACTAGATTCCTTGATGTCCTCCAATAACTTCACCACCACCTGTTGGTCTTCTTTGTCGCTCAACCATCTTATGAACTTGTTGCACCTCGAACACTTCAAGTAAGGCTTTCTGGGTTTGCACTGACCGACACTTTCCTAGTCCCTACTACTCGCAATTTTTGCACAAATTGTCGCCCACAACAGCTAATGCATCAGTTGTTGAACTCGAACTTCCATCCATTCCCCATAATGGGTTTGGTTCGTCTATTTTTTGGGAACTACAACAGCGAACCACAATGGGTTCCCCACAATCGATTTCAAATTCGAACAAACCCTAACTTTTTGGGAACTACAACAGCGAACCAAAGAAGAATGTAAATTAGGGTTGAACTACAACAGCGAACAAATTCGAAGAAAGGATAAAAAGTGAAGGAGATGAGCAACAAAGAGAGGTATTCAGACTTGAATTAGGGTTTCAATTCTGGATATTGGAAATGGAATATATGAAAGAGATCGAACAAGGGAGAGGAGATGGAACAAAGGAGAGGAGAAGAGACAGAGCTGTGCACAGATCGAACAAGGGAGAGGAGTTCCTTGAGAGGTATTCACACTTATATAAAATCAAAAGGGTATAATGGTCACAAAATTATAAGGAAAACCAAAAAAAAAAATCCCAAGCCGCATTTTTGGCGCCAAATGTCGCCACGCCATTTTCCTAAGGTATAGGGTCCTATAAATTATTACACAAAAACATAGGGTACCTTAAAATTATTACAGAAAAGTTTGGTACCAAAAAATTATTGCCAGAAAACATGAGGTACCAAAGTGTAATTTTTTCCTTCATAGACTATTCATTATATATATAGTCTCAATTTTCTTTTGTGTGTGACTCTTCCATGTGTGCATCTCTAGAACTTGGCCTGACATTCCTTAAAATCACATTTGGCATATGCATTGTGTTAATATGATTGGGGCATCCTTTTATTAGCTACATAGCCAAAAAGCCACCTGACATTTTGACATCTTTTTGCAAGCCCTTGCTAACCCTTTTTTCCTGTTTTGTTGTTTACCCTATAAGTGCGCACCCTTGGCCTTTACATAATTTCCTACCTTTAGCCAAGTTAGAATGAGCAACAGTTCAGTTGTTTGGGGCTGTTTCGTGGCCGTTTGTTGAGAGTGAGTAGTTGGTTTGTTGCTACAAGGGAAGTACATTGTTGAATATCCTTTCTACCCTCTTTATCCTTAAAGGTTATAACTTGTGACTACTGGGATTTGAATTGCTCTTTATATATTCATTGAAAAAAAAGAAAAGAAAAAGTTCAAAAACTAGGAATTCATAACAAAAAAAAAGCAGCAAAACAGCAAAAAAAAAAAGAAAAAGAAAAAAGAAAAAGAAAAAGAGAAAAAAGAGAAGTTTTTTTATTTTTGGGTTTTGATTTATATTTGGTACTCTATCCCAAGTGTCATTTGTTGGGGATGTTTTGTGCTCGTTTAAGGTTCAGTTCGGAGGTGTTGCATTGCGTATAATGAAAATGTTGTTGCTCTTAGGTACTTGGCTACTTAGCTCCACATTTTCCAAATGATTTCCCTTCTTACCCTAGCCTAAACCCCATTACAACCTTTTGAAAGTCCTCATGATTAGCATTTTTGCGTGTTGTCCTCAGTGATGGAGGGTTGAGAGTCTTGCCAAGCTTATGGCAGTTGTATGCATTGGAACGAGTTTGAGTGAACCCTTACATATTTCTAAACACATTGAGAGGAGTGTTCCATTTTACCTAAAGTGAGGATCTACTAGCTTCACTAGCTCACCAATTGCTAAGGTAATACATGATTGTTTAGAGGTACAACATAGTGTAACTGGTTTGTGTCTTGGTCTTACGCTCATAGTATTGAAATAGAGTTTGTTTTGACATGATTTTGGCCTTATGCATCATTGTTGCTCTCATTGGTCTTATTGTTATGTGATATAAGGTCTTTTCCACTATTGATTAATCTTGATCGTGAAGTCTCACACCTTCTTTTCTTCATGGCTTATCCTTGTAGACATTGGGGCTTTCTCTTGCCCTTTGTCTTCCTTTCGATCTGGGGGCTTTCTCTTTCCCTATGTCATCTTTTTCAACTGGGGGCTATCAGAATACAACTTATTCTGACTTAGATTTCCTAATCACTACAGGTTGCATCCAGGGACAAATTTTTTCCCTTTTCTCACCTTTTGGCAGTCAATCTAGGGTGCCTAAGAGTAGGCATTTCGTCCTCATCTCTTCTCGTGGAAATGACACGTTGGTCTTGTCACTTTCCTTCATGTTCATCGGACAGCAAGGTCAAGCTCTACTATCCAGTAACAATAAGCTAGATAAGGAAAAGTCCTAACAGATTTTTGTGGAAAAGCCCTCGCGGATTTTCAAGAGCAAATGTTCATCATCAATTCTTCTAGCAACATTTTACATGAGAACAACTTTTTTAAGCATGTTCATCACAAATCAAGTCCCTATAATCCCTCACGAATTTTTGGGCAATGAGATCATTTGGATATTTTCATGGCAGTTTGCATGGTCCACAATTTCAAAGAGAATTTCCCAAGTGATTGTATAATTGGACTACTTTTTTTAAGCATGTTCAACATCGGGTCTAATACTAGAAGCCAAGCTCTTGAATAACTTTTACAAAAGCATGTTCACATATATCAATTTCGGCTTGGAAATGTGGGTTTTGTTGGCACAACATCCTAGGAGATTTCTCATTCATGAAGTTCTTACGGACTTTTGGTGGCTTATCACCCCGAGCATATCGCTCCTAGTGTATTCACATATGAGTCAAGAAGCTTCAATAAACCTACAGCGACTAAGGAGGTTCTATGCTTAAAAACAATATAAATTATAGCAACTGGTGATCAGAATCAGAAACTACCCCTAAGTTATTAGCCACTGACCTATTAAGTCAGCAACTAAATGCTTACACTACCATTTGAACTACGACGGCCTGATTCCATTGATGAAGTGGATATGTAGGGAGCTTTTGAAGTCCGGCCCAAATAATCAAACAAAAATAACTTCTTCGAGTGATCTCCCAAAAGGAACTTATCCAGTTCCCAGGTCATGCTCAGGCAGGTTAAAGCAGAATCCTTGCAAAATTTTTGTAAGAGCTCTCGCGGATTTTATAACCCGTAGAGACTTGAACCTCTTGTCTGGCCAATTACCTAAGTCTGGCCCGAAGTCTTAGCAGATTCCATGGTGACACAAGCTCTCGCAGATTCTTTGAGGTCCACAACTAAAGTGCTTCAGGATATCGATTCTCATGGATTGGACTAAGGTTCATCGCAGATTAGCAGAATCCTTGCAAAAAGTGCTTCAGCATTATACATGCACTCGGTGCTCATCAATTGAGATCCAATTTATTACTGCCAAACTCAAGAACCTGTAGCTGACTGATCAACGTGATCGCCAAAGTTCCCGCTTTCATGATCAATGAAATGATAAACGATAGCGAGAGCCTGAAATCTTGCAAGGCATATCCCAAAACTCTCTCCCATTTTGGACTAAGCCCAACAAGATAGTGGAGCTTACACCGAACATCTCGCTGACTTTAGCGATCAAAGCAAGACTTCAAACATGAACATATCTTCAGCTGGCTTCAATTGGGTGCAAAGCTCTCGCAGAACTTCGTGAACTCACCAAGTGAAGCATAATGCGGGGCTCCAAGTCCTTGTTGATCCTAAAGCAGAAATCTTCGACGATTTTACTAAATGTCAACATAAGCAAATGACTTATCCTAAATTTGACTCAGGATCGTCATGAAAAATTAGAGAGTGAATCAGCTAAAAAGTGATTCTCCTGATTCATCGGGGTACTTCGCCAATTCGCGAGTCCTTCGTCGATTCTCATGTTCTTCGCAGATTGTGTTATCAAGCCGGACTCCCGAATTCCTTGAGGATTCTGTCATCGAATATGACAGACTCAACTGAGCTCAAGCAAGATCTTGTAGATTCCAGCACAAACATGGCAAAACTCATCTCGTCTTAAAGCTTTGCCGACTCCATCCAGGCGCTGATCCTCCATCATCAAGTTGGAACCCTGAGTTCCTCGTCAACCCCCATCGGCTGACAGGGAGTTTTTTCATCGGCTAGCAGGATTTTTTTCCCTATCCTCATTTATCCTTAAAAAAAAAAAATCATTTTCTAGGGGAAGCGACCCCGTGTTTTGACTTTTCTTCGACACTCATAAGTTTCATGGTCTTTTGTAGGTACCAATCCTTAAGTATTTTTTCGGGCTACTCCCGAGAAATTCATCAAAGCCTGGACGACCTCCAAAGAATCCTGTGGATCGCTCCGCAGATCATCAAAGTGTACTGCTACCCGAAAAATTCATCAAAGCTCGACGACATCCAAAGAATCAAACCAAAGATCGGACTACCTCCGGTCGATTTTAAATCCAAGCTACCCTTGATAACTCACCTGGACAATATCCGGAATCAAAGTTAACAATTGACTACCTCCGCTAACTACAACGCTTTTCAAGATGTATACTTTGACTTTCGCCTTATTCGCACTACCAAAGTGGGGGCTAATCAGAGACACAAAATACGATTGGTGATCAAGAAAGATCGCTGAAATTTCTACCAAACGCCGAATATATTTTCAGAAATTCGGCGGATTTCCCGTTAACCCAGAAAATCCACGCGGATTTTCCAGGCCAGACAAGCACAAATCCACGCGGATTTCCCATATCAACCCAGAAGAAACTCCCGCGGATCCTCGCGGATTTTGCCAGTCCGCTCAGCAGAAGGCCACGCGGATCCAGATTCCGGGTCGGCCCAGAAATCCGCGCGGATCCCAAACTTCCGGGTCAAGTCGGAATTTCGCGGATCTGGGTCCGGGTCAACCCAGAAATCCGCGCGGATCCCAAAATCCTGGGTCAAGTCAGATCCTCGCGGATCCGGGTCAAGTTGGAACCTCGCGGATCCGGATTTTGGGTCAAGCCGGAAATTCTGGCAGATCCACGCGGATCCGAATTTTCGACCAGGCGGGGAAGTGCTCGCGGATCCAAGCCAAACCTTCAGCCCAATTGCTCACGCGGATCTAAGCCAAAAATCAGCTTGGGCTCTCGCGGATCCAGTTTTCGCGCCAGATGAAAGATCCACGCGGATCCAATTTTCGGCCCAGATGAAAAGTCCACGCGGATTTGTCAGCCCAAATTGCTGGCCTCTTACGGGTTCAACAGATTTAGCCCGGGAACTCACGCAGATCCGGATTTCGGGTCAGACCGGAAGCTCTCGCGGATCCACGCGGATTCAGCAACTGCAGGACAGTTTTTGTCAACCGTCAGAAACCGTCGTGCAACTGCCAGTCAACAAATCAGGAGAAGCTCTCGCGGATCCACGCGGATTCAGCAACTCACGCGGATCCACGCGGATTTTGCGGGGTCAAGAAGAAGGTGGCGCAATCGCTGTAACTGCCAAATCAGGAGCTTATAAATTAAGCTCTCGCGGATTTCTTTGGGGGGGACGGAAAAACCGAAAGGAGAGAAAACACTGAGAGGTGAGAGTCACGCGGATTTCTTTGGGGGTTGGCAACTCTTTTGATCAGAAACCAGAAACCTGAGAGAAAAGAAAGATATCGGAGTTCGAAGGAGAATCACGCGGATTTTGGTGGTGAACGCATTTTCAAGTGACTGTCAAGTAATCGGGAGATCCGCGCGGATTTGGGTACAGCCCTCGTTCTCGTTTACAAATCTGTAACAATGTAGTTCTAGTCCCCGTCCGCTGTAATTTTTTCTTATTTTGAATGATCACCTTTTTCTTTGTTGTTTTTTTCCGCATGTTCAAGTTTTAGAATAATGTGACAACTTTGTTTTTTTTAGTTTTTCTTAAGTAAAAACCCGATCTAGTAGAGGCCGCCATGGCGGGCGATGCAAGGGAACCCCCCTACATCGACACCTTTACCCCCGATCCCAATCTCGGTTCGGAGTCCGTGGAGTTCATTTATTTTATTTTTTGTTAGTTTTTTATAAAAATTAACTGGCGACTCTGTTTTTTTTCCTTCCTTCATGCACGTTAAATGCCCTTATACGGTCAATTAATCCTTGAGGTTCAGTAATCACGACCCAGATGAAAACCGGCCAGGAGCACTGTCCAGAGATCCACGCGGATTTCTGGCCTGTGGTCCCGATCCAGTGATCATCTGGGCCCAAAATGGTCGTCGCAAGCGAAACAACGGATCAACTGTGTATACAGGCTGGAAATCCGCATGGATTTTTGGCCTGTATACCACCGCTTCTTTGTTTGGCCGGGACCATTATCCCATTCGGATGGGTTGGGGCCTCCAGTGATCTGTGAAATCCGCGTGGATTTCTGGATGACGCGGGACTCCGACACATTTCCGAATAGATGTTGATTACCATAAGGTTTGATCATGTTCTTGGTATTAGCCACATGAAGGAAAGTTCATACGAAAACATTAAAATTGCACCTTAGGACCAATAAGCAACCCTACGTCGATTCGACACTCCGTGGGAGACCGTGCCCTCGGGGCCGCGGGCCCTACAGCTTCCTAGCGCCTTTTGTTGTACCCTTTTCTAAAAAAAAAAAAAAATAGTAGTAGCATTTTTGGGGGTAAATATTGATAAATGTGTAACTTTGGGCGTCTTTTAGCAAATATTTTCCTCCACCCACTTACAGTTTACATGCCTTTATTCAAAAGTAATACTTCCCAATATTTACCAAAACTCACAGGTATTTACCAAAAGTTACAAAAAACTTAACTTTTACCATATCATTCATTTACCAACGAATTTTACAGGCTCTACAAAAGTAATTACATCATACGTAATAAAAAATAAAAAATATTCAAATATGCCATCGTAAAAGCTTTGTTACAAGACAATGTTTCAGGAGAATTTGATGCAAACAGTTTTATCAATTAATTAAAAATAAAAGAGAGGCCAGTTTATCAACAGTTTTATCAACATTTTACCTATGAATATATTAGTAGTCCAATTGTTTAGATAAAATTGAGTTTTGGGTTCAATTCAACACATTATAAGTGTGAGGTTAGAGTTAGATAGACATCATTTTCATGATAACTATCCAAATTTAGGTTAATTGAATAGAAGCCTATAACGTATACTTCTTCACCAACATCCTGGATAGGCCTGTATGACTGGGTACTTGAAGAGTTACTTACGATCAAATGAATCACATACTGCAATAAATTTCAATCTTATATGACAATCTATTCTGGACCACTAGTGCACTTGTTTAAAATTTAAAAATTACGTAAATAAATAATCCATCGTTTATATTATTCAAATTAGGCATGATTATAATCTATCAATATTGTACTGATAGTTACGTTTATATTTCCTTACTTAAGGTTCTAACTTCTGTTATGTAACTTATTTTCCAACAGTATGAAAAAATATATATAGTCAAAATTATATGCTTGGATAGTTGTTCAAAACAAATTCATTCATGTACTCATAGTGACGGTTCTAGCCATTTAAAATAGGGGTGTCTACTATACTACATATGGACTGGGTCAACCTGTACTTGGGCTGTAAGGCAACAGATATTTTTGGTCCTTATTATACACAACACTTGGCACTTAACTTGGAGCAACGGAACAACATTTATAACCAAACCTCTTTTTTATTTTAATTATCTTGTTATTACAATCAACAATTGATTGTGGTTATTGACAGTTTTTGCATTGTCATTAGTAGTTTTATAATTACTTCATCCATCTTTGTTCAATTGGATAACAATGGACGAGAACCTTAGGTGATTGATGATTATATATAATTGTCTATCCAGGAATCTTCGTTTCATGGAAACCCTATCTGAACGTCTATATGAGTTATACGTTTCATGGAAGTCGTCAAGGGAAATCTGGAAAGCCCTTGAAGAAAACTACCACACAGAAAGACAAGGTACTAACAAATTTCTTATAATGAAGTACTTTGATTTTCAAATGTCATATGACATAACCATTCTGGACCAAGTGCATGAGTTGTAGGTCCTTATCAATAGACTTCATGATCTTCAAGTCACGATATTCGAGTCACTTCAAGTGGGTGCAATTATTAAGAAATTGCCACCCACTTGGAATAACTATAAAAAGAAACTTTTGCACATGTCAGAAGATTTTACTGTTGAGAAAATACTCAGACATCTCAGGATTGAGGAGGAAAATCCCTAGAGAGATGCTATGTAATACTTCAAAGGTTAATGTCGTGATAAAAGATAAGTCCAATTTCAAAGGCAAGGGTACTAAGGGTACCAGGAAATGGAATAGTCATTGTTACTATTATAAGGACAAGGGACACTACATTAAGGATTGTAGGAAACGAAAGCTGATTTGTCAAGGGTATTATAATGTAGGCAATTCTTCTTGTTGGTGATATGATACAGGTGCATCTATTCATGTTCGCTATGACATGTCACAATTTAAAACTTATAAAGTTGTGGCAGATCGTGAGGCAACACTTCGGCCAAGGTCCTTGGACTATGAATAGTATAGTTGAACTTCACATGAGGTAGGAAACTCACTTTTTGGTGAATATCTTTAATGTTCCAGACATGAGGAATAATATAATTTCTTGCATATTTTATCTAAAAGGGGGTTTGCAGTTGTTGTTGTTCAAGTTAGATTGTTATTTCTAAGAACACTATGTTAGTTGACAAGGGCTATGATTGTGAAGGAATGTTTAAACTAGGTTTGGATGAAATAAATGAAGTTCCTAATTATGCTTATCTTATTGATTCCTATTCTATTTGGCATACTAGGTTAGGTCATTTAAATTTCAGTTCTTTGAAGTTTATGATTAAGATTGGATATTTCTCTTGTAAATTAGATATAAATGATTCTAAGTGTAAAATTTGCATTCAGGCTAAAATCACTAAGAAACCTTTCCCTAAAGTAGAGAGAAATACATAAGTTTCAAACTTAGTTCATTTTGATATTTGCGAAATAAATGGAATGTTATCCAGTGGTGGCAAAAGATATTTTATCACATTCATTGATGATAGTTTGGGATATACCTATGTATATCTATTACGAACTAAGGATGAAGAGTTTGATATGTTCAAACGCTACAAGGCTGAAGTTGAGAATCAAAAGAAAAAGAGAATTTAAATTCTAAGGAGCAATAAGGGAGGTTAGTATTTCCCAATTGAATTTGATGAATTCTGTGAAAACCATGGTATCATTCATCAAAGATCAACCCTTAGAACACCTCAACAAAATGACCTTATAGAAAGGAAAATCAGACACTATGTAATTAAAATGGTTAATGTCATGTTATCAAATACTGATTTACCAACAAATCTATGGGGAGAGGCACTCTTAACTGCATATCATGTCCATAATCGAATTCCTTCTAAGAAAACAAAGGTATCTCCCTATGTAATATGAAAAAGAAGGAAACCTAACATTAAATACTTCAAAGTGTTGGGGTGTATTGCCTATTATAGAGTCCCTGATCAAAAGAGGACCAAGTTAGTAAGGGCAAACAAGAAAATCTTTGTAGGTTATGTTGAAAATTCCAAAGCATATAAAATGTTGAATTTACAATCTAATGTGATTGTAGAGACTAGAGACACAAAGTTATTTGAAAATATCTTTTATGAAACCTAATGCATCTCAGCCAACACCTACGATTGGAAACACTATTGATATACTATTAGGAAGTATTTTGCTTGTGGTTCAGAAGATATTATAAAAATAATATTGTTGTATTGTGTTATAAGGATTAATTTAGTTAATTGGAAAAGCCATAATTAAGACTAAAACATATCACTTAAATAAATTATGATCAAAATTAGGCTTATTATATCTCGAATAAAAATAGAGGGGATGTTAATCTCAATTTGAATATTAATTTGACAAAATTGTGTTTAATTTTGAGCCTCATATACTTATTATTTATGTGATTATTATATATTATTATCATTATTAATTTCATTTAATTCAGAGAGTGACTTGCGTGCTTGTCTACTTGTGCTTTGCAGCTTGTTGTTTGTCTGTCTTGTAGTTTGAGTTTACACTCGAATTTATTTTTTTGTCCCTGAATACAATATAATAATAAGCAGTTTGTCTGTCTAACTACCTTGTAGATCTTATTCGCACGCGATTATGATTTCATTTAAATCTACCTAAACTTACCTACGGCTACAAGAACTCCTTACATACTTTTAGAAAAATTCATCACATACTTCTACATGAAGCTACTTAATCTAACTAACGTTTGCTTTATCTAACATCCACATGCGTTGAAAAATAAATGTCTTCGTCTATGTGAGAGTGCAAAAATAATTGTTGCTAACAGTAGTTATTAAAGTAATAGGGGTTAATTACTCCAGTAAGGTAGTATCAATATTAAATTATGAAAGATACGAGTAAAAATTTTAATGTCTCAAACCTCAACCTCATGTTCTTTTGTGTGGATAATAGAATGTAGATAATGTCATAATGGTAGAATATAGAAGGATTGTAGAAAGTGCGGTATCGTATAGTATGGTAAAATTTATGAAAAATGTGATTGATGTAGTAGGTGAGAAGAAAAAAAGTGAAAAGTAGAAGAAAAAAATGAGGTGAGATAAAGTTATACTTATTGTAGACTTCTAACAAAGTGTGATATGGTCTCATGGTATGGTAATTGGTATGAAATGATATGGTATGCTACTTTTTTAATTAGGGTGGTAAACTATGATAAGCTAGGTATAAAAATATGGAAAAGAACACTAATAGGGCCTCAAACTTCCTCTTGTCGTACATATTCAAAAAACAGAGTAATACACATTCAAAAAAGACCCTATGATATTTTCTGTCTAATTACTTTATGTTATGCTACCATAAAATTTTAATTTATAAAATGTGGGTATTTGGTCGTCGAGCTGAAATAATTACTATCAATCTCTTTTTTTTTTTTCTTCCTTCTAATTTTTTCCTTTGCACAAGTAGCATGACCTCAAACAGCAAAACTACTCTTTTTTTTGTGGTAAAAAGGCTCAGATTTTATATCAAGAAAATACTAGTTGTTCTTGTGCAAATTGCTCTGTAAACTGACAATTTTACCAGAACATTCTGAAAAGAAAGTTCGGTGATATTTATCCAAAATCAAGAAAAATCTACGTAAGAAAATATAAGAAATAATGTTCAGATTCAATTAACTGACAGGAAACAAGTATCAGAGAAAAAGTAAAAGGAAGGAATTGCACAACACCTACTCCATGCATGCATCTCCTAAAAATTATGCTTTGACAAATACCCTTTTATTTTTTTAGTTGAGTTTTTTATCAACTTGACAAATGCTGTACCTTTCTTTGACCATAATGCATAAATTTAACTAAAAAAACTTTTCTTTGCTTTTTAATTTCCTTCACTTTAGTTATGTAAAGACGTACGTACATGGATACAGATTCCGTAGCTAGAGTAAGCAATGCATCAGAGAGATTTTTATGATATGTGGATTGTGCTTGTATGATGTGAGACTGAGAGTGAGTAGGAAAGGTAGAAAAGATGAAATAAGGTGGAAAATGTTAGTATTTGAGAAGATAAGTTGTATTATTTAAATATATAAATTTTTAAATATATATTTTATAATTTTAATATGGTACTGTAATTAATTAACACTATGTTTGGATTATTAGAAGGGGAGGAAAGGGGGAGATGGAGGAGAGGAGAGGAGAGGAGATGGGAAGAGAGGGGAGGGGGAATAGGTGTAAACCTAGCAATTGGGTGAATCGATTTGGGTTCAAGTCGATTGTAGACCAGTTCGGGTTGACATCGGGCCAACTTTGGGTTCGGTTAAGGTTGGCTTCAGTTGAATCTTATTCTAGTTGATTTAGGTAAAGTTCATTCTGATTGGCTTCTACTTTGATTTGGTTGTGGATCTTATAATAATGGGGTCAGGTCATTTTTGGGTTTGGGTTCGGATTGATTTCTGTTTGGGTTGCTTTGGGCTCGGATCATTCATTCGGGTGTCACTCCACATTCGGGCTCAGTTTTTGTTTCGGGTCTCAAGTTAGTTTTGCCATGTCTAAATGGGAGGAGAGGGAAAGGTATGTAAGGAACGTAATTTTATCTTGTTTGGATTATAAGTGGAGGGGAATGAACATTAGCAACGGTTATTATATTTAGATTAGACAAAGAATGAGGGGAGGAAAGGTAATGAAGTTACTTTTATTATTAATGAGCCTTTTTATTTTTTAAATATATAATCCCTTTCTTTAACCCTAATATTAGTGCAAGCAAAAGGAGGGTAATTAATGGAGGTGAAAGCGGGTGAATAGTTCTCTTCCTCTCCCCTCCTATTTTGATTTCCGAGCAAGAATAAATATGTATTATTTATATATCTCCCTCCCCCTCCCCCCCCCCCTCCCCCTTCTCCTTCTCCTCCCATCCCATCCCATCCCATACCATAATCCCACTCCAAACCGTAGGCAAGTCATATCATTTACTCAATATATAAAGTTTTAACTATATATTATGTAAGGTAGATAAAGAAGTACCGGATAAAATACAAAATAAAAGATAGAATGGAAAAGGTAGAATAACTTTACTGCAAACTATAAAAGAACAAGGCCTAAGTCTAAGAAAGAGTATTAATATTATTTTTCCTTGTCTAAAAATATTACTTTTTTCCTATCAAAAAGAATTTTTTTTTTTTTTTTTTTTTTTTTGCTTCCGTAGGCCTAAAATAGCAACATATTTTAGACACCGAATCTAACTCTCCTCCTACCAGCTCCTACACAAGCAAATTGACCTACATGACTATGTCTATATCAACCGTAGAGTATTTAAGACCATTAACAATATTGTGGGAAGATAGTAGGAGTAATATGAAAAAAATAGAGGGAAAATTATAAAGATTTTTTTTTTTGCCAGAAAAGACAGTACAGAAACAGAAACAATATACATTATTATAAAGATTCTACTGCAAAATGTAAAAATGATAGGAGTAATTGAGGATTAACCCCCCTCCTCCCACCCCCCCTTCTCTTCCTATCTCTCTCTATATCCTTATCTTTCATCCCTTTTTTTTTTGTATCAAGCAGCTTTATTTTAAAATTGAGAAATTTTATTTGGTAGGCTTCAACTTTTGTTTATTCTAAATTGTCAATCGATCTCTTTTGAAATTATTCTAAATTATAGGCCTATTTTGAAAATTATTCCAAATGATAGGCTTATTTTGAAAATTATTCCAATTGATAGGCTTATTTTGAATATTATTCTTCTAAGTTTTCAAGTATTTTAAAAACTATTCCTAATTGTCCAACACTTTAAATATTATTCCAATTGAGCCGATTGTGAGATTGATAGGGAGAGCTAATTGAAATTGAGAGAAGATGAAAGTTTTGCGAGCAAACAACGGTACAAGAAGAAGCTCGCGAGATGGAATAATTTTCAAAATAAGTCTGACACTTGGAATAGTTTAAAAAGTAATTGACAACTTGTAATAAACAAAAGTTGAAGTCTACCTAATAAAATTTCCCTTTAAAATTTTAATGCTATTAACATTAATATGCTTTAAACATAATAGGGCCAAGGCTATCACCAACATAAATCCCAGCCAGACATGGGAAATCACATGTGACTCTCACTCCATTTCTTTCCCATGTTGCTGCAAGTTTCTACATCAGCATTTCCCTTCCATTTCCCACGCTAGTGGGGATGATCTTACAATATTAGAAATTTAATTTGGGTATTTGAGGTTACTACTTCATCAAAATAATACTAAAGTTCTTATTATAAATATTATTTTGCAGAAAAATGGTGTTTAAGCAAAGTTTTTATAAGGTTATTAATTATATATATATAGAATAGAATTTCACATTCTGTTTACTCTTCTTTCCATTTATTACTCTCCCAATTTATTATCACATTCCTATATTGGCTAACAATTTAATTATAAAATGTAGGGTTCATGCATGTTATCAAAGTCGGAAATTTTAGGGAAATTTTGTGTAACGCGTTGGAAATTCAATTATAAATTTAACGGTCAAAGCCTAACGTTAATTAATATTAAAAGCGAAAGTCTTAATTTTAATTGGGCGTTACTATCGTATCCCGAAGGAATACAAGGCAAAAAGGAAAAACTAACAGTTGTTCTCCAAATTAAAACCAAACTAAACAACTTCAAATCATGAAATCACACAACTCAAACTTAACTAAGTCCAAGTCTTTCTGATCGTTTCCTCAAAAAGAAAAAAAAAGTCTTCAGATCGCAACATAACATAAATAACAAATACTAAGCACACCATCATCACTTCTAATTCACGCTTCAAGCATAAAGATCTTCACCTAAAAACAAAATATTTAAAAATATGAGGATGATTCAATAATATCTACCGCTAACTATGAAAATAGATTAAAATTCATTTCAATTCGTTTAGGGGGATAAGTGAACAAATCAAACTATTTCACAAACCATTTACCATTCCCAGAAGTATAAAGCAGTTTTCCACAACAACCAAAAACCAGTGAACTTCCCTCCGCCAAACCATTACACATTTTATTATGCAGGCGGAATGTCAAATTCCTTATAGTGACAAATCAATCGGATATCAAAACTATAATAGGGCACCCCCTGATATCTTGGTCCATAACCCTACAGGATACCAAATCCTGGTCTTTGGGTAATCCCCCGCCATTCATTTATCAATATCAACACTATATCAGGGCACCCCCTGATATCTTGGTCCATAACCCTACAGGATACCAAATCCTGGTCTTTGGGTTGTCCCCCGCCATTAATTTATCAATATCAACACTATATCAGGGCACCCCCTAATCTCTTGGTCCATAACCCTGCAAGATACCAAATCTTGGTTTGTGGGTTGTCCTCCCGAAACCCGCTTAATATTCCACTTTGAGTTATTAGTATCTTATGAATTCCAAGCCCTCAGTTCTCAACATCAACCCAACCCAGATTACCAAAACCAGTAACAAGAAAACACTTACAAAAGACCATCTCATTTTCCTCACTTAGAAAACAACATCCACAAACAACAATCAAAACAAACGGTCTAAATTTTTACATAAAGTCCCCTTTAGGATGCATGATTAAGAAAACAAAGTAAACTCACCAAAACATGCAAAGAGCATCCAAGTGGGGATTTAGGGCATAGACATTATCTGAAAATCTTCTCTACACTTCCATGAATACACTTGAGCTCACTAAAACGGGCGGTCTAGAACATGCCTAAAAATATAATAATTTCTATAATTAAAACGCGCCCTTTGAAGTTAGTAAACTACCTTCTACCTAACACTTCCCTAGGAACATTATAGGGTTCCCATCATACATGAATTAACATATTGAAACTACTCAACATATTTTCAAATAAACACACATTAAAACTTAAACAACATATTTCACACATCAACACGTTTAGCATAATTAAAACTGGGCATATTACTTCACATGTGTTGATAAAGGCCATAATTTGACTTTTCGACACCCTATGGACCTGATTTTGGATTTTTTTTGGAAACCTCGGGATGTCTACTAAAACTTTCATGTTGACCTCGAGACCTAAAACACACTCTAAGGGTCCCAAATAAAGGCCATAACTTGACTTTTCGACACCCTATGGACCTGATTTTGGATTTGTTTAGGAAACCTCGGGATGTCTACTAAAAACTCTCATGTTAACCTCGAGTACTAAAACACACTCTAAGGGTCCCAAATACAGCCAACAATCACACGGGTCTAGTTATGACTTAGATCTAGTAATTAGATCATAACTCGAATTATATACCTCAAAAGCCCGATCCCGAAAATTCATATGAAAGCTAATATTCGAAGGAACCCATAGACCAAACGGTTTGGTTAAAACCCGACTACACAATTTATGGTGGATGTTCTAGTACGACACAACAAATCTGCCCGATTAACGGTTTATTTTTATTTGGTATTTCCAATCCTAATTCTAATCAATCCAACCCAAGACTCCAAATTGGGCACGTAAACTTCTTGACATAGTCAATCAAAAATTCGTTGGGAGGTGCCATACATTCTTAATAACTGAGTCCTGATGGACCACATTTTTTTAATACACTTAAAGGGGACCAAGTTGTCAACCATATGGCTCCCAGGTGCCTTTCCGGCCATTTATCACCGGAATCCATGAAAAGACTAAAATGCCCTTGGGGATGGTTGTGAAAAAACCATGTTGCCCTTATTTCATATTCATTTAATTACAACAGTTAGCTCCTTACATTCTGATACTTGAGCAGATTTACATGATCCATACATAAAGATCATCAAAACCAACATAAACCATCATCAGTGATCAGACCCCATTTTTTGAGCAAAAAAATTACGTAGTTCATCCCCCAACATTGTCAGATCCTAAACATTTCACCCACAAATTGACAGCCACAAAATACAACTCAATTTCTACAATGTCAGATATTCAATGGTGGACTACAACCTTGAAGCCCACCATCAACATCAACACCACGAGCAACACCACCAAAATCATCATTAATTTCCTTGAAACTGCGAAGGCTTGCTTCCCTCTTCATTTATCAACCGAAGGAAAACAAAAGAAGCTTGCCAAACCCTAGAAACGGCCATGCTTCCCATTTGAATTGAAGCCCCAATGAATGTTCTGCTTCCTGGGAATTTCATCGCTTTCCAAATTTAGCTAGCTCTTTCTACTCAATTGCAGTTCCGAATTCAGGCCTGAATTTCGAGGTTAGTAGGTATCTTTCGTTGCCTGGATTTCATTCATCTCCCCTCTATCTTAGGGTTTTCAATCTTCTTTACTTTGTAACCCTATTTGATTTTTACGCCTGGAAAGTTGTTTTCTAATTTGCGCACCAAGTGTTCAACAAAATGCCGGACTGAGAAAGTGATAAACTTCGATGTAACTGATAAGTCCCAGTTTCAGTTTATCAATGTACAGTTTGGGATTTGTTGTGGACTATACCAATTACAAAGCATGAAACTTTGTCCCAGATCAATTTCATAGTCGATTGATGAGGGCCTTAAGGGGTTAATAGACCCAGTTAACTAGATTGTAATATATGGTAATACTACGAAGGGCCTTAAGGAGTTTGTGCAAGAACCTGGTTACATCCATCAAGAGTCTGAATCTCTGTGGTATCGAACCACACAGTATGTGGACCTGAATTGTCAGCAGATATTCGATGCACTTGTCTCGTTATATGCAGATTTCTTCCAAATTTACTGGTCTGAATTCGGAAGTTGCTCTCGTGTGGTTGATATTGCTGCTGGATTATCACCACAGAAGCATCTAGCTTTGGTCTACATTTCAAACTGGTTCTTGGATCTCCATGCTATCAATGCTAAAATTGTAACAGGGGAAACAAAATGAAGAAGATGAAGAAGACGAAGATGGGAAGAATGAGAAGATGAAAGGACCCTGGGTCTTGACCTCTCAAACCATGGCAATGGAGGGTAGTATCGGAATTCCACAAAGCATTTTCAAAAAAATTCTCACTTAACTCAACTGTCACCGGATTCCGGTGAAAAGTGGCCGGAAAGGCACCTGGGAGCCATTTGTTTGACAACTTAGACCCCTTTGAGTGCATTAAAAAAATGTGGTCCCCCAGCAGTCAGTTGTTAAGAATGTATGACACCTCCCAGCAAATTTTTGCATGGTCAATAAACACCCTTTAACCCTCTTAACCCAAAAAGACCAACCCCTACAAATTAATTGACACAAATTTCTCAAATAAATATATTAATTCCAAATCAAACACATAAACCTAAAGCTCAACCTAATACCCAAAATAAAAACTAAACTTTGGACATCTAAACTTCATAAAAATATAAGAAAACAGAAAAGGGATTATTACCACCAAGTATAACCGAAATTAAACTTTTTTACGTATAGAAAACTCGATAATAATGTAATAATCACATAAGCACGTACTAATAACACAAAATAATATTAAATATATAAAGTTTGAAATTTTACTAAACATAACACATTATAAAACATAAAAAAGTAGCAAGAGGAGTTTAGAACGCTCTTTAAGAACATAATTTTATATAAGAAAACCTGATAGAATCACAATAATAATATAAATACATAATAATAATAATAATAATAATAATAATAATAATAATAAGGTTCGCAACTTTTCTCACATAAAATATTTTAAACTTGCAAAAACAGTAGGAAGGATTGTAAAATACTCTTTTAAGTATTATAACACAATCATAGTTATAGACTAATACTTTTGTTGGAGACAGGGTCAAGGTCCTTCACCGCGCATCCGCGAAGGACCTTCGGTTTTGATGAAAGCGAAAATTCGGAAAAGGGAAGTTGCCTTATATTATATAATCTGATTATATATTTTGATTATATAATATATATTCTGATTGTGTGATTTATTTGCAGATATAAATCATAAGGAAGGCATAAGGAAACAAATCAACAAGAAAAATGGAAGGAAGAGAAGATTGGGAAATCTCCAAGAAGAAGAAAAGAAAATCAGCACCAAAGAAGGAAGGTGAAGCAGTGAGCAAACAAGGAAATAATCTTGTTTCCAACGGCTACTATCCTAAACAACTATCAAACCTCTAGCATAAATAGGAGACTTGAAGATTGAAGACTTAGGCGATTCCACGGAAGTAATCGCGGAGTAAGAAATCCGGTGGGATTTTTCCGAGTGTGTAACCAATGGTTCGGTGGTGAAGGTAGCCAGTAAAGGACCTCTGGTGAAGTTATAGCCAAGGACCTTGGTGAGCATTCGTTGTGTCCACATGTGGTGGAGAGATGGTGTGTAGCAGAGCCTTGACGGACTAAGGCTGTGTGAGTTTGTGTTTTAATGTAATCCATCATGTTCCAAATCGCCGCTAGGGTTTTTCCTACGATTTATCCTTATTCAGAATCGACTCAAGGACATTCAGTCTTGGTCAGTGATCCTATCAGTAACTGCCTTCGGGTTGTTACTTCTTGTTTTGTTTTGTAAGTGTAACTTGTTCTTTGATTGTTATAAATCTAATGAGGTATTTCAGTTACACTGTGTTTTGATTCTTGGTTTGAAACCAAGGAAGTTTGTTCTAACGTCTTTACCTAGTGTGTAGATCTTAATTGTGAACTTTACCCCCCTCTTGGGCTCCAACAACTTTTAACTAAAAGAAATCACAAAATAACTATACTTAATGATCATAATCAATATGCATAAAATATACTTTCAAAAATCATAATCAACCTTAAATAATTAGCAACCACAACATGCATCATGAATCAATTATAAACAATGAACTTAGATTTACATATTTAACTGACCCTAATTCATGCATATAGTAACTATACTTCACCATTATAATCAATATCCATAAAATACTATCTAACTTTGTAATCCCATTCCACACTCAAACGTATTTTCCCTACAAATTCTTTGTTGTTGTTGTTGGTGGTGGTGGTGGGGGTGGTGGTGGGGGTGTTATATATATGGAAAAACTTATAGTGGTTGTCAACCATGACAACCACCACAACAAAAATTAACAATGTTTATTGATATATGTGTCAACTTTTATTTTTGTCATTCTTTTTTTTTATTTAATACAATATTATAAAATATATTTTCTCAATTAAAGAATTTTATGAAATTTTTTAAAATTTAAATATGTTAACTCTGAGTTTTTGCCTAATAAACAAACATATTTTGAAAAATATTTATTTTAAAACGTTTTTAAAATAAACTAAAATTTTAAAAAATATATTTTACAATTTACGTTAAATATAAAAGCTAACGGTTGAGATAAAACTTGACACATGTACGAGTAAGATTTATTTTACTTATGGTTGTTGTCATGATATATATATATATATATATATATATATATATATATATATATATATATATATATATATATATATATATATATATATGGGAAGTAATCATATGAGCATTGGGTTATTGTGAGCATGTGAGCATTAGGATTTTGGACCATTGGATCTTCAATCAATGGATGAGAAAAAAAATAGACTTTGGCTTTTTATTTTACACACTGCACGTGACTTCTTTAATGAGGGACTTAAAAAAAAAAGGGAATGGCATTGAGTGTATTGGAAAAAGGGAAGCGTGCAATCAAGGGATTAATAATGAGAGAGCTTTGGAAATCAGAATACATGCTCATGAAAATGAACAACCATCTTCCTTCCCCTCCCAACTATATCGACGATTCGAAGTAATGGCCCCTGGGTTGCGAACTCAATGACGAACAACCAGAGCAGTGGGTTGGTTCCCGTCGTTTTGTGTAGTGGAAGCCGGCGAAGTCAACGACGAACAACCATGGCGCTGGAAAATTATAGGTGGGCGACTTTCTGTGGCGGTTTCGAGCAGTATAGGGAGTGTCGTTCACAATTTAGGGTTCCAATTGGGTGTGTATTGTGCTTTTAGTATTTTTTCCACAATTAATTAGCTTTTTTTTAGGGTTTAATCTCGTAAGGTGTGTTTTTGCGTAAGGTTGAGGTTTTTTTTGAGAAATTTGAATTTAGTGTGGACATTAAGTGAGGCCATAGTGGACGTTAAGGTCACTGAAAGTGGACATTAGTAAAATTGGTGATGGGTGTGTATGTCATTCTGTTGTACTTGATATGCACATTGGCATTGGTTGACGTCCACACTAATAATGGTTGATGCCCACTGTTATGAAAGTCTGCAGTTAAATGTTTTCATCACAGATAATGTTGTTGATATTCATTATGTGCGTTATGAAAGTCCACAGTTAAATGTGTTCATCACACACATATACATTGCTGTCGTTGATGTTCATTTGTGAAGAGTGAAGGAATCCATCATTTTAGACTGTGGACATTGAGTATTACCAAATAGGACATCACGCATGTGGACTGTGGACAGGGCATTCATCGTGTAGTTTGATTCATTTGTAAATAGTGATGGACATCTAATTAGGATTGTGGACATCAAGTATTACTAAAAAGGACAATGCACGTATGGACTGTGGACAACATATTTTTTCGCATGCATTATGCCCAATCATGCGCAGGATTTAATTGGCATGTACTTGATATATTTTTATTTTTTCGCATGCATTATCATTATGGAAAACTTGACTTCAAATCTTTGTTTTAGTTTGATTAGGAATGCTTGATGTTCATACTGACAATACTTGATATCCCCTGCAGTTATACTTGATATCTATAATGATAATGTTTGATGTCCCTTGCTGTTATTCTTGATGTCCTTACTGATAATGTTTGATTTCCCATGTTGTTATACTTGATGTCCATACTGATGATGCTTGATGTCCCCTGTTGTTATACTTGATGTCCACAATGATAATGTTTGATGTCCCATGTTGTTATACTTGATGTCCACAATGATAATGCTTAATGTCTCTTGGTGTTATACTAGATGTCCATAATGATAATGCTTGAAGTATCCTACTGTTATACTTGATGTCCATATGTTAATGTTTGATGTCCTTTGTTGTTATATTTGATGTCCATAATGATAATGTTTGATGTCCCCTGCTATTATACCTGACATCCATAGTGATAATGCTTGATGTCTCCCTACTATTCTTCTTGATGTCCATACTGATAATGCTTGATGTCCCCTATTGTTATACTTGATGTCCATAATGGTAATGTTTGATGTCCCACAGTGTTATACTTGATGTCCCATGGTGTTATACTTTATGTATGATGAAGTACTTGATATATCATGCTGTTATACTTAATATTCATTTTGTTGTACTTAATGTCCATGTGTCAAACATGTTCCATTTGATATTCATTCTCATTGTGCCAAACATGTTTCATTTATTAGTGATATAATAGAGCAATTAATGCAGTTGATGCTCATCATCATTGTAATTGATATCCTGACATGTTTCATTTGATATTCATTTTCATTGTACTTCATGTCCATGTGCCAAAGAAGGCCACAATTCACCCGGTGTCGGCATTGACAACGAAAGGGAGGGGCTAGAGAACAAAGACAATTGTTGAGGTTGCAACGGAGAAGAAAACAAGTGCACGACGGTGCAAATGTTGTTACAAAATTGCAATGCGCGACATCCGAAATTGCCTAGAATGTTATGGATGACATGTTATTGTTTCTAAATATGATTTTTGTAAGGGTTATGTATGAACATATATAGTTGGAGTGATGATTTTTTGGGGATTATTTGTGGTATGTATTTTATTCTGTTTAATTGTCATTGGAAGACATTTCATTTCATTTGATGGAGACTTTTCCTTAGATGTGGACGCATGTTACTTCATATGCATTTTACCCCCATCATGTTGGGATTAAGTATTGTAATTTGGAGGACACTCAGCTTCATTGGTGTGTATTTGATATCTTTTTATGCATTTGTAAAGAGTGGTGGGCATCCAGTTTCTAGACTGAGAACATCAAATATCTATAAACAGGACATCATGCATTTGGACTGAGGACATCATATGCTGCATGTAGTATCCCCCATTCAAACATACTTGATGACTTAATTTTCATTTGTAAACAATGGTCATCCTTTGATATCATTGTGGACATCCATTACTATCATCGCGGACATCCTTAATTACTAATGTGGATTTCAATTATGTATTCTGTAGTATTGTCATTGGAAGACATTCAGTTTCATTTGATGGACCTTTGCTTAGATATGGACGCATGTTACTTCATATGCATTTTACCCCATCATGTGGGAATTTAAGTATTGTAATTTGAAGGACACTCAATTTCATTGGCATGTACTTGATATATTTTTATGCTTTTGTAAAGAGTGGTGAGCATTCAGTTTTAAGATTAAGGACATCAAATATTTGTAAACAGGACATCACGTATTTGGACTAAGGACATTATGTACGGTATGTGATGTCACCTATCCAAACATACTTGATGTATTGCATATGGTATCCCCCATTCAAACATACTTGATGACTTAATGTACTGATGTAAACAATGACCATCCTTCGATATCATTGTGGACATCCATTAATATCATTGCAGACCTTATTTGTCACCAATGTGGACTTTTACTATATATGTTTTGTCACACACATACGTGGATGACCAACGTGGACTTCATTCCATATCACTGTGGACGTCAAGCATTATAAATGTGGTCTTCGCCGCATAGGACAATAATGAGCTTCGCTCAATATCATTGTGGACATCATTCAATATTCTTGTTGACATCATTGATTACTAATGTGGACTTAAAGTATACACATATGATACCAACGGACATCGCTCAAATATCATTGTGGACATCATTCATCAGTAATGTGGACATCAGCCAATATAATCGCATACATCATTCATTACCAATGTGGACAACAAATGCAATTAAACGGGAGACAAAAAAATTGTCTACACTTGAATGTAAACGCATCCATCATGAGGTGATTTTTCGAACCAAATACATAATAGTAAAGAGAAAATATGGAAAGAAAAAAAAGTAACCAACAATTCAACTATTGTTCATGACACTAACATGATAACCATTAAAAATGTTTTTAAAGTTCCACAATACACCATGTACTACGTAATCTGAAACCAGGAGTGTCTCATCTAACACCATTAAATCAGATCAGCGGAAGTGACTTGGTTTCATCCCACTGAGAAGCCTTACTGTAAACATGATCTTTCAACATGTTATCTTCATGCATAATTATATCATGACTGAAGCATTTCCTCTATGCCTCCAATCGTTCTTCTTACAATGGAACAAATTGACGCTCAACATATTTGGGGATTGAACAATATATAATAGTGGAAAAGCAAGGGATGTCAAACTGACTGCGTACTTACCAATTGCACAACACATAATCATTATCACTACCGTCCCTTCTCAGATTAAGGGTGCGACTTTGACAAACACACCACCAACACACTGTGAACATGTGACCATAACATAAGGGGACATTAATTTATCTGATTGCGAACATCTAACATTATCATACATACACATTTGTTTAATCGCACAAATATAAGCACAAAACACAGTCATTATTACTACCATCCTCAACTCATACTAATGGTGCGGAATTTGGCAATACACAATCACTCATCATTGAGGACATCACTCATAACAACAATGGACATTAGTCAATGTCACTCTGGACAACATTTTCACCATGTATCAAGTTTCATATTGAAAAAAACTCTGCCAAATCCAACCTTTCTTAATACAGTTATCCCCAACCCGCAGCCCCCTCAAACATAAACTATACATTTGAAAGGTCGGCTCCATAACAAATTCGTATATTCAAAACACATGATCAATACTGTGGACACCACCAGTTTCATCAATGGACATCAACTAATGTCCTTGTGGACAACATTCATATAACACACCAATTTCATATCGAGAAAGACCACCCTAAAAACCCAACCTTTTGAAACGTCAGCTACATAACGAATTCGTATATTCAAAATACATAATCAATACTGTGTACTACACTAGTTTCATTAGTGGATGTCAACTAATGTCCCTGTAGACAATACTCATATAACACGCCAATTCATACTGAGAAAACCATACCAAAAACCCAATCTTTGTAACGTCAGCTACATAATAAATTCGTATATTCAAAACACATAATCAATATTGTGGACACCACCCATTTCACCAGTGGACATCCACTAACGTCCCTGTGGACAACACTCATATAACACACCAATTTCATTCTTGAAAACCTCCGCCAAACCCCCACCTTTATCAACACAATTACCTCCCAAACAGTGGACATCTATTACGCCATCAGAGACAACATTCGCGCAATTCATCAAATGTAAAATACACATCGACATTTTGTATTCAACCTGCCTAAAATGCTAACCTTTTACTTGCTTCTTCCACATGAACCTCCTCCGTGCTTCCTTATTCAGTCATTGAATTCAAAATTTCATGTATCTGAAAACAAATACAATCGTTTCAATGAATTACACCCTTAAAGAAATCACATAAAAAAATTCACGTTGGAGAACACCATTAAAAGAACAATGCACCCAATTGGAACCCTAATTTCGCAAACCCACACCCAAATCGACACCAAACTTTCCAACTCCATCATCCTTCGCCGAGTTCGCCGAGATACATCACACAATACGTCGGAAAACATATGATGTGTTTGTCGTCGAGTTCGCACCCAGGTGGAGGAGAAAGGAGATGAACGCTCATCCGAGGAGGGGGAAGAAGAAACTTCAATTGGTTTTTGGAATTGTGTAATCATGCGCTGTTTTTTGGGGAAGGGGTAACCATTTTTTTTTAATATTTTTTTTTGCTCCCAGCCTCACGTGAGGGCTGTGTTAAATGGGCAAAAAAAAAAGCCAAACTCCACTTTTTTTCTCATCCATAGATTGATGATCCAAGGGTCCACAATCTTAATGCTCACATGCTCACATAAACCCAATGCTCATATGATCACTTCCCTATATATATATATATATATATATATATATATATATAAATATATATATATATATATATATATATATATATCACATGGCGTGATATATTAAAGACGCTGAAGATTCTAAGATTTCCGCGAATATCAAATATTATTTTCATGGACATCAAATATGAATGGTGGACATCAAGTTGGATATTTGATGTCCATGAAAACAATACTTGATGTCTGCCAGAAATGTTTTGATACTCACATGCTCATATAAGAATATAAGGTCCATGTTCATGTAATTCATTCCCTATATATATATATATATATATATATATATATATATATATATATTTTGTTTCCATGTTGTCTACCAATCGCGTGAAATGTTGTATGGGGGACATGCAGGATGTTGGATTTGAGATCCATCATTAACAATTTACGATAATTATAACTATTAATTAATTGGGACTTCAATTCCCATAATTAGATTCTTGGATAAGAGGAGTATAGATTGAACTTGCATAATATAAGAGGAGAAAATAAAGGGCATTTAAAATTAAATTGTGGGTCAGCTAAACTAGAGTTGTGCTAAAGTCGTCAGCTTTTAAAATTAAAATGTGGGTCAACTTAACTAGAGCTTTGCTTAACTCGTCAACCATGGTTTTTTCCAGTGGACAATCTACTTGTTTGTTTTTCTTTATTACTCAAAACCAATAAACAAAAAAAGAAAAAAGAAAAGATGTTTCTCATGAGCAGATTGAAGAACAATGTTTAGCACTACGATGCAGCATAGAATTTCACCCAAGGCTTTAAATACCACACTATTACTTGTTTAGTACAGTACTCCCTCTTTTTGTTTTATCCGTTGTCTTGGAAATTGTGCCAAAAACTTTGACTGTTAATATTTTAACTTGTATAATGATTCATCATACGAAATTGATATCATTAGATTTGTAATAAAAAATATAATTAAAAAAGTATAATATTATATTTTTTTAGAAAACATTTATATTAGAAATTATTGGTTAAAAATTAGCACTGAAACCCATAAATAACAGATAAAAAAGAACGAAGGGAGTACTTGTTTGGGGACGATGCTTCGTGTATGTCATTCTTTCATTTGCACTTTCTTTCTCAAATACCACACTACCTTCTCCTAAACTTTCAAGAATCCCATTTCACTGGATCTTATATTGTTGTGTGTTGGGCATTTGTACTTAGCCCTGTTTGGCAACTAGCTGGTAGTTGGTAGCTGTTAGCTGATAGCTTTTTAGATTAGTTGTTTGACTTTAACTATTTGGGTTAGCTAATTGCAGAAAAAGTGTTTGGTAAAGTAGCTTTTTTTGAAAAACTAGCTCAAAAAGTTTCATCAACTAGCTTTTTGAAAACTAAATTTTTGGGTCCAAAAAACTAATATAAAAAGCTACTTACCAAAAACCTCAAGTAGCTTTTAACCTTGGTAAAAAAGCTAAAAGTTATTCAAAAAACTAAAAGTTACCCAAAAGCTGGGTAGCCAAACACTCCCTTAATTTAAAGTTCATTTTTTTTACTCAGTAATTCTATTTAAATCTTTATACTGTATATTATTAATTAATATTCAAATGGATAGTTATTAATGTATCAAATGTTTTTATCATTTTTGAATTATGGGGAATAATTTTATTGTTAATTAGCATTTATCAACACATTTTAATTAATATAAGTCAATCACAAGGCCAATAATTTCGATTTGTGATTTGGGAGGAAAGTTTTTTTTTTTTATGAGGGCTAGCCAGAAAATTGTGTTGGTTGTTATAAATTTTTCCAACTGTAATTGCAGTTAAATACTTTTAGTATACGTCTACATTTTATAGTTTCATTTGTATTTTGGTGTAAGAAAATGTGGGTTTGTCTTCCAGTTTAGGGAGTGTTTGGTAGGAACCCCAGGGAAATGTTTCCCGAGGAAAATTTTCCATGGCCCCCCTAAGGGAAATTTTTCGTAGGAAAATGGAGAAAATGGTTGGCTGGCTCATCGTGAAAACTTTCCCGAAGTCAACCCGCATCCAAACATGGGGAAAATAAGTCAACTCGAGAAAATTGATCATTTCCCGGGGTTATTGACCAACCAAATGCACCCTTAATTGGAATTATTTTGTAGGAAATGATTGTTGATTTAGAGTTATGGTGGACGTACAAAATTTGTCCTTTAGACTTACTCAAAATAAAGGCCACGGATTTCAAGTGATTGTTGATTTAGAATTATAGGTTCAATGTTTCTTCTTTAATTAGACCTCATAAAAAAATGGAGGTCGGTAGATCCAATAGACAATTAAATGAGCTGAGAGTACAAATGCAACGAAATGCTCAAGGACAACAAATACCTTTAATTTGATGTTCAAATGACCAACAAATATGAAACTTTAATGTACTCCCTTCGTCTCAAATTAATTGACATTTTGACAAAATTTTGATCGTTAATTACTCATAAGTCATAATGAGTTACAATATGAAATTACTGTCATTAGAAAAATACTTTATTAAAAATTACAATGGAGGTATTTTCATATTGTAACTCATTATAATTTGTGAATAATTAACAGTCAAAATTTAATCAAAATATCAATTATTTTTGGGATGGAGAGAATACTTTCTAACAACTGTAATTTTAATAATTAATGTTTTCAAATTCAATTTCAATTTGACTAGTCAGGTTGGATGAATACCCGGCCCCTGGTGGTGAGGTCTACTCTCTATCTAATTAACAGCAATTTCTTTTTTGTATATTTATTACTTCCTCCGTTCTTTTTTATCTGTCATTTACAGTTTTCAGTGTCAATTTTTAATCAATAATTTCTAATATAAATGTTTTACAAAAAAATATAATATCATACTTTTTTAATAGTATTTTTTTTATTACAAATCTAATGACATCAATTTCGTATGATGAATCATTGTACAAATTAAAATATTAACGATCAAAGTTTTGACACAATTTCCAAGAACGACTAATAAAACCAAACAGAGGGAGTATATGGATGTTGATAATTTTGTTCTTTTCGACCCATTATAAATAATTAATAATTAACAAATGTATTACTACCTCCGTTCCAAAATGTTTGTCCGTTGACTAAATTTTGACTGTTAATTACTCACCAACTATAATGAATTAAAATATGAAATCACTACCATTAGAAAGATAATTTGCTAAAGATTACAATGACAACAATTTTATATTGTAACTTATTATAATTTGTGAGTAATTAACTGTCAAAATTTAGTCAACAGACAAACATTTTGGGACGGAAGTAGTATTCATTATCTAGAAAATTGTAATTTGGAAATATGTGGTGGAGTAAATATGACTATATTGATAAACAGTTATGATAATAGATATTTTTAATAAATTAGAAAAAATAAACCTAAAAGGTTGCACTATCATTTTTGTCATTTCTTTTATTATAGTGTATACTCCCTCCTTCCCACCTGTCACTTTAACTGACTTTATAATTCAAATAACACATTATTTACAAATTTATCTAATTAACCTGATTAATTACATTGTTTTCTTCCATTTTTTCATTTTATTTACCTTTTTCCTTTTTATTCATTATTTTATTCAACATTTTCACATTTGCAATGAGGTAACTTAATGTAGAGGGAGTTTTTTTGGTTTTCTAAATTATGTCTTAAGAGACAAATAATATGGGAAGGCGGGAGTAGTATACAAAATGTTACTCCCTCCTTCCTATATTATCTGTCACTTTAACTAACTTTCTTTTTTCCCATAATATCTGTCACTTTATAATTTCAATAACACATTAATTACAAATTTATTAAATTAACCTTATTAATTACATTTTTTTCTTTCATTTTTCTTTTTTATTCACCTTTTCTTTTTTTATTCACCATTTTATTCAACATTTTCACTTTTCCAACGAGCTAAATTAATGATGAAAGGTGTTTTTTTTTTGTTTTTGAAATTATATCCAATGTGAAATAATATGGGAAGGAGTGAGTATTAATTAATTATTAACACTTTTCCAGAGCTTTCAGCTTTATGTATTGTAAATATGAATATCAATTTTTTTTACAACAATATGTATATCAAATTTAACTTTGACTTATTTTATGGACAATGATGCGCATTTTGGAAAATTCTTATTAATTAAAATATGATGTTCTTATATTGTTGATTTTTTTACTTTTAATGTTGTATCCAATAATAGTTAGGATTTATTTTCTTTCTCTTGCATATTTATTTCAGCAATATATAATAATCTTGCTTCAACTAGCTCTGACAATAATAATTTTATAAATTATTTAATATTTATTTCGATGAATAACAAGAAAGACAATTGCAAGTTAACAATTATATCAACAACAACATTATTTGAAACACAAAGTTAATGTAATAAATTGGTGAAAAAATATAACAATTGCAAGTTGCAACTTTATTGTAGATAGATGAGTACTTGCAGCAGTCCTAGCTGTAGAAAGCAAGGGACGGTGCGCAAGTTGGAGCATCAGAGTATGCCACCCTATTTATGTACGTTTTTAGATGTCATGCTAATCACTAATTACACCAACTCATCCAATCTCATTTCCACCTTTTAAAGCTTCAAATGTACTATACTTGTTAGAGTATAAAATCATTCTCAGGGCTTCAATCATCAGCTTAACCTTTTAGTTGAGATGGTTGCGTAGTATCAGTCGGGCGCAGCAAGATGTCTCGAGTTGAATCTCAAGACCCTCATATTCAATTGCGCAAGGTGAGGGAGCGTGTTAGAGTATAAAACCATTCCCGGGTCTTCAACCACCAGCTTAAGCGTTTGGTTGAGATGGTTCCAAATACCATTAAAAAACAAAGAGTTCATTCATTCATTCGCATAATACTAGCAATTGAAGTTATATATATGTTTTTCTGAATTTATTATTAATACTTTTCTAGCTGACCTAGTTGAATTATTTTCAGTCCAATTTAACATGATTTATTTTATTTAAACTTATGATAAAAGTTTATTAATCTAAACTTGTGTTAGAAAAACAAAAATATAGGTTGCATATGAATCTTACAAGGGAGTAATCCCTAGTGAAGAGTGACATGTACAACTGACAAGTGATACGTCGGATATTTAATTTTTTGAGTTTTTATGAATTATACAAGTGATTTATATCATATTCACTTTTAATTTATAATTTTAGTTTAAAACTAGGTTTAATTTAATATAAATAACTTTAGTTTCATTCAATTTATTTCAAATTAGGTAATACAATTAATAAAAAAACAAAGACAATTAATGTACTTAATTATAATATCAATGGGTATATTATTGGAAATCTTCTGCATATTAGAATTTAAAGAAAGCTCAATGTTTTAGATATAAAATTTGATGTGTGCCTTCCAAAAAAAATATGGTGTGGTACATATATAGGTTGTGATATCACACAAGAACAATAAAAACAACTAAAAATCCTAGTGTGATCATACTAACCCAAGGAGGATGTTAAATCACACACAAACAGATATATGTGAGAGTAAATCAAGTAGGCATTGATCTATATTTTGGCCTTATATATCAATGGGTTTCCCAAGAATTCATATCAAAGGCGATAGTCTTATTCTTATCGAAGTTATCTAGGGGTCGCCCAGACCCCTTGATTTATTGATTTGATTGTCAGAGATATCAAAAACCTCATTATGCAATTGGAAGATTTTATTATTTGTCACATTTATTGTGAAACAAATTCGGCGGCATATTGGATGGCTAATCTTAGGCATTCTTTAAATATTGTCTGTATTTGGACATGTAGCCTTACGTTGACTTTTTCTTTTATTGTACGTGTGGATTATTTGGGGAGATGCATTGATAGAAAGGTCATCTAGGCGCTTAATGTACCTTGTTTACCCGAGTTCAAAAAAAACAGTAGGCGTTGGTTTAAAATGAGCATATAATCATGACAAATTTGGAGCATCAATCCTTTATCTAAGGGTTGAAATTTGTCTCACAATAAATCACCATCCTCTTTCCGAAAAACCATCATCTTTGTCTGTCTCCTCCACTGACCCACCACCATCGACAAAATACTATCACCGACATCTGGTGACCACAACACCTTCATCGGACCTACGTCGCCACCACCAACCTCCTCTTTGGTCTTTTTTCCAATCAAACAACCATCATTGCCGTCAACATCCAACCGACAACCACCACCACTGACCTTACCTACACCGTCAGCATCCAGCGTTGGTCTAAAGTGAGCGTATAATCATGACAAATTTTGAGCATCAATCCTACATCTAAGGGTTGAGATTTGTCTCACAATAAATCATGATCCTTTTTCCCAAAAACCACTCTCTTTGTCTCTCTCCTCCACTAAACCACCACCGTCGACAAACTACCACCATCGGCATCCGGCGACCACAACACCATTGCCGGACCTACGTTGCCACCACCACCCTCCTCTTTGGTCTCTCTTCCCACCAAACAACCATCGCTGTCGTCAGCATCCAAGTTCCAACTGACCACCACCACTAACCTCATCTACACTGTGCACCACCCCCGTCATGTTCTTTGTTTATCTCCTCCCGGACCCACTACAACATGACAATCAAAGCATGATAGGTTTCAACGGTAGTAAAGATCCCCAAACGATCACAAATAGAGGCGCGGGGCCGTTTAATTGCGACCGTTCACAACGGTCACCTCTGAATGATCATTTGGCCGAAGGCATGACTGTTAAAAAATGAACGATCACAAATTAGTGACAGTGTTGGAGGAAAGGGAGTGAACGGTATATAAAACAATGGAAACTCGCTTGGATAACGCTAAGAGTTGTGGCCTTGAACTCACTTTCCTTAAGAACTATTTACTATACCGTAAATGTTCAAAGGGATAAAACTTAGCATTTGTAACACTCAAGAAATAGATTCTCACTTGAATCACTCTAGTATAGATGCAGTCTAGACAAGAATGAGGTTGTGATTAGCTTAGAATGGTGTGTCTCAAATAGCCTAGGATGTCTCCTATTTATAGGAGAATACCAACCCACTTAGGATGCCCTAGTCAAAGGACAATCAAGTGACTTTAATGGAGGATCACACACTTAATATGACCTTGACCAAGTCAAGTCATATAGCTGTTGGAATATCATTATAATCGTGCTTAATTATCATATCAAAAACTAATTACACGAAATAATATAGCCGTTAGCATTTAAAACAGTCCTGACGTTCAACACGACCCGTGTTGAATCAATACGACCCGTGTTGGCTCAACACGACCCGTGTTGAGCGCAGGAATTGTTTCCTTACTCTCTGGAAGACAACACGACCCGTGTTGCTTCCTATTTCACCCGTGTTGATCATATTCTTATTGTTTCACTTATATATGATCCTTATACTTGATATACTTTATTCTTTAGGCTATATAATTGTCTTATACTCTTGAAATATATCCAACAATCCCCCGCTATTTCAAGAGTATATAAAACCCTTGAAATAACTTAAGAGGCTTATACCCCCGCTATTTGAGATATACCTTAACTTATAATCACCAGAGAATCCTTAAAAACATATGCCTAATGAAAAGTAGATTACTCTTTGAACTTTTCAATTAGTGTATATGAGCCAAAATTGTGTCCAAATCACAAAGTAGACATAGCTTTGAACTTTGGATTTATTTTGACCAACTATACTCATAACACACATATATTTTAAATCTTGAGTGTAAATACCTTGACACTATTATCCGGCCTTGTGTCCTTATCCTTCATAAGTGTTTCGGAACCTTAGCTCATAGTTCCTTTATGCGGCCACACATTACACTTACATAGGTAGACTTTGTAATTATACCACCCATGTAATTGGGCTTTCCACAAAGTCTATTAAGAGTACTAATACTCATCCTCTTATCATTACAGATTTTTAAGCATCACTTGTCCTTGGGATAAAATCGATGCTTCCTACTAATTTAAGCAACTCCGCACTCATTTGAACTTTAGAAATTGGTGGTATTCCAATTCGTAAAGTTGAGTCTTTGTTGCGATTAGTAGTACTTTGAGCTACAACCCATCCCCTTTGAAGTACTTATTTTCAAATCTTTAGTCAATCCTTTGGTTAAAGAATCGGCTATATTTTCTTTTGATTTGACATAACTTAGAGTCACTACTCCATCCCTTATAAGTTGATGTATGTAAGCATGTCGTAAACCAATATGCCTTGACTTGCCATTGTAGACATGACTATATACTACATCAAGAGTAGACTTGCTATCACAATGAATTGAGATAGGAGACATTGGCTTATACCAAACCGGTATTTCCAATAATAAGTTCCTTAACCATTCCGCTTCCTTACAAGTAGCATATAATGCTACTAATTCCGAAGACATAGTGGAGTCCGCTATGTTAGCTTGTTTCTTAGAACCCCAAGAAACCGCTCCACCTCCTAAAAGGAACACCCATCCACTGGTAGAAGAGAAATCTCCTTTATTAATCCAACTCGCGTCTGAGTAACCTTCTAATACCGAAGGTTCTCCTTTATATGTGAGTTGATAACTTTTAGTACCAGCTAAATATCTTAATACTCTCCAAATTGCAAACCAATGCATATTACTCGGATTACTTGTAAACCTACTTAACATGCCAATTGCATAAGCAATGTCTGGCCTTGTACTTGTCATAGCATACATGAGACTTCCAATCAACTTAGCATACTCGAGTTGATTAACCGGAGAACCCAAATTTTTCTCTAGTTTCTTACTTGAATCATATGGAGTTACAGCTGGATATAACTTTCACCTCCAAACTTGTTCAATACTTTCTCAATATAATGCTCTTGAGATAAACTTATCTTATCATTATCTCTAATGATCTTAATACCAAGAATTACATCCGCTTCACCCATGTCCTTCATAGAGAACTTTGAGGATAGAAATTCTTTGGTCTTATTAACTTGTTCCATGTCGGTCCCGAAGATCAACATATCATCAACATATAGGCATATAATCACCCCTTTTCCATTCTCAAACTTAGAGTATATGCACTTATCCGATTTATTGATCTTATAACCACTTGAAAGCACTACTTTATCAAATTTTTGATGCCATTGCTTAGGTGCTTGCTTAAGTCCATATAAAGACCTTATAAGTTTACAAACTTTCTTTTCTTGACCTTCAACAACAAACCCGTCGGGTTGTTCCATATACACCTCCTCTTCTAGTTATCCATTTAAGAATATCGTTTTGACATCCATTTGATGGATAACTAGCTTATGGATAGTGGCTAAAGCTATCAATACACGTATTGAAGCTATCCTAGCCACCGGTGCATATGTATCAAAGTAGTCAATACCATACTTTTGAGTAAAGCCCCTTACAACCAACCGAGCTTTATACCTCTCAACGGTACCATCTACTTTCCTTTTCCTTTTAAAGATCCACTTAGAGGTAATTGGTTTACTTCCCGGAGGAAGGTCAACCAATATCCAAACATTATTTTCCATTATCGAATCAATCTCATCTTGTACCGCTTCTTTCTACAAAGAAGCATCATGAGATTGCATAGCTTCTTTAAAAGTTTTAGGATCCTTATCTATGTTGTACATACATAGGGTCTCACTTTCAACTGAGTCCCTTGAACCTTCTATTAAATAAACATAGAAGTCTGAATCAAAGTCTTTTGGTTTCCTTGATCTTTTACTCCTTCTTAACTCAATACTTTCATCTTCTTCATCATGAATAACCTCATGAGTTGGAAGATCATCTTGTATGGATATACCCTCATGATTTTCATCTTGAGGCTCAATTAAATGAACAATATCTTGAGTTACTTCTTTAGGTCTAGGAATTAAAGAGAACCTAGTCTCATCAAAAATTGCATCTATTGATTCCATTATGGTATTCACCGAAATGTACTCATTTGGCTCAACCACCAAAAACCTATAAGCTTTGCTATCTTGAGCATAGCCTATAAAGATGCACTCAATTCCTCTTTCACCTAACTTTCTTTTCTTAGGTTCTGGGACTCTTACAATAGCCCTACAACCCCAAATCTTAAAAATACCCAAATCTTAAAAATACTTAAGACTTGGCTTTCATTTGTTCCATAACTCATATAGGGTACTAGAATTCCCCTTGAATGGAACTCTATTCAAAATATAACAAGCCGTTAACATGGCTTCACCCCAAAATCCATTACTTAAACCGGAGTTTGACAACATAGAATTTACCATTTCTTTTAAAGTTCTATTTTTCCTTTCCGCAACCCCATTTTGTTGTGGTGTATACGGGGTGGTTGTCTCATGAACAATGCCCGTTTCTTGGAAAAACTTTGGATCATAATATTTCCCTCCCTTATCGGATCTTAAAGTTTTAATCAAGGTCTCTCATTGAAGTTCACTTCTAGTTTTGTAAACTCTAAACTTTTCAAGTGTTTCATCTTTAGAACTCAAAAGATAAACTTGACAATATCTAGAATAATCATCAATGAATGTCACATAATACTTCTTACCACCTATTGAAGGTGTACTATGAAAATCTCCTAAATCACTATGAATTAAATCAAGCAATTTAGAAGTTCTTTTTACACTTGAGAATGAACTTTTGGTGATTTTATTAAGCATGCATGTCTTACACTTTTCTATGTCATCATTCAACTTAAGAATTAAATCAAGATTAGACATTTCTTTCAACTTAGAAAAGTTCACATGTAGTAACCTAGCATGCCATAGAAAAGACTTATTTAAAGTAGACACATGCATATAAGCGAAAATCATGACATCTTTATTACTTTTCGCATTCAATTTAAACATCTCCCCATAAGCATATCCCTTCCCTACAAAAGTCCCACCCTTGGAAAGTACATAATTATCTCCATCATAAACTTGCATAAAACCAAACTTGCTAAGGAGATAATCGGATACAAGATTCTTACATACTTCCGGAGCCAAATACACATCATTTAAAAGCAAAGATTTACCGGAAGTGAAAACAAGTTCCACTTGCGCAATGCCTTCAACTTTGACCGGATGGTTATTGCCCATGTAGAGTTTCACACCATCATCCGCCGGTTTGAGAGTCATGAATAAACTCTTGTCAACGCAAACATGCCTCGACGCACCCGAGTTTATGTACCAATCATTACAACCAATGGATACCATGTTAATATGATCCTTAATCATGGCCACGAAGGAATTGGGTTCCTTCTCCTTACTCTTGCCCTTAGATGTATCTTTGTTCAAAAGACCATGCTTCTTTTTCCATTGGTAACACTCTCTCTTTGTGTGCCCCGGTTTGCCACATTCCCAACAAACTTGCTTAGGCTTTTGAATTCCCTTGCTAGTTTTGTTATGGCTCTTGTTCTTATTCTTGTTTCCCTTATTCTCTTGCACCGTATGGACCTTAGATTGCTCTTTGGTACCATCTTGTAGGCGTAACTCCTCTTCAATCTGAAGATGGTTAGCCAAACCTTCAAGAGACATAGCCTCTTTCCGGTGCATGAGAGCCCTTTTAGTTTCATTCCAAGAAGAAGGTAGCTTGTCAACAATAGAGGATACGATTATGGTTTCATCCATGTTCAAATTGTGTTGCTTGAAGTTACTTAAAATACGTTGAATCTCATGGAATTGGTCTAGAATTTTCCTATTATCATCCATCTTAAATTTCATGAATTGACTAACAAGAAAATTCTTACTTGACGCATCTTCCGACATGTACTTAGCTTCAAGCATCTCCCAAAGCTTCTTTGCCGTCTCCACATGTTGATAGACATCGAAGAGGGTGTCGCTCATCCCGTTGAGAATGCATCCTCTACAAATGTAGTCATCATTCTCCATCTTGAGCCTTTGTCGAGTAGCCTCTGCATCTTCCACGGACGTCTTTACTTGATCGTTACTCCCATCTCCCGTGGAACTCTTGACAATTGCATCCTCTTTTGGAGACTCCTCGGTTGTCACCTTCTCGACCAAAGGTTCTTGATTCACCTTGGGAGAGATCTCAATGTTAAGCACATATGCCACATTGAGAGTCGTTAGCAAGAAATGCATCTTGCTTTGCCAACGCCGAAAATCCACTCCTTCAAAGTACTCTAGCTTTTGGAAATTGCTAGACATATCACGTAGCGAGGCCATTACTAAATAGTTCTTAAGATTGTTGGAGGAAAGGGAGTGAACGGTATATAAAACAATGGAAACTCGTTTGGATAACGCTAAGAGTTGTGGCCTTAAACTCATTTTCCTTAAGAACTATTTACTATACCGTAAATGTTCTAAGGGATAAAACTTAGCACTTGTAACACTCAAGAAATAGATTCTCACTTGAATATTCACTCTAGTATAGCTGCAGTCTAGACAAGAATGAGGTTGTGATTAGCTTAGAATGGTGTGTCTCAAATAGCCTAGGATGTCTCCTATTTATAGGAGAATACCAACCCACTTAGGATGCCCTAGTCAAAGGACAATCAAGTGACTTTAATGGAGGATCACACACTTAATATGACCTTGACCAAGTCAAGTCATATAGCTGTTGGAATATCATTATAATCGTGCTTAATTATCATATCAAAAACTAATTACACGAAATCATATAGTCGTTAGCATTTAAAACAGTCCTGACGTTCAACACGACCGTGTTGAATCAACACGGTCCGTGTTGGCTCAACACGACCCGTGTTGAGCGCAGGAATTGTTTCCTTACTCTCTGGAAGACAACACGACCCGTGTTGCTTCCTGTTTTACCCGTGTTGATCATATTCTTATTGTTTCACTTATATATGATCCTTATACTTGATATACTTTATTCTTTAGGCTATATAATTGTCTTATACTCTTGAAATATATCCAACAAACAGTTCATAAACGGTCACCCACACTGCGATCGTTTTCTAGCCAACGAATGTTCATTATCGGTCGCTAGTTTGAGACCCTTCAATCAACGTTCACAAGCTATAACAGTCATAAGCTAGCGACTGTTGGTTGAACGGTTGCCCACTTCGCCATATTTTTTTCTTTTGTTTAATTTATTTGCGACCGTTTATTGAACAATTGCAATTTCGATTTTGCATCTTTTATTTCCATGTTATATGCTAAGTGTTGTGGCACTTGTAACTTTATAAACTACAGCATCGGTATGCCAAAAAACATATTAACTAAATCGCAGCCATAAATATTTACCAAAATATTATATTATAACCGAAATTATATATATAGTCGCCATACACATTACACGTACCTAAAAATCATAAGTGTCTAACTAGACTTATCACGGGGGATGAGTTAATTATGAAAGTAGAAGAAAAAATTGACCGTCAGGGGAATCTCCTGTTTAGTTTGCTCTAACTGAGAGATCCTTCCATGTAGTTGGCTCATATTTTTCTGGTACTGCGCGAGTTGAGTCTTAAGTGTCTGATGTTCGCTCGCCAACACAGCATACGCGGTTGGGGTCAGGTTGGATGAGGAAGAAGAAGACCCGTAGCTCTCATTTTTCATTGTAAAATGGTTTTCCAAGAAAATAATTTTTCAAGGCAAATTTTATTGTTTATGATATATATATATATATATATATATATATATATATATATATATATATATATATATATATATATATATATATATATATATATATACATATACCTCTCTTGGGCTAGATGAGAGAAAAAGAGGAGCCTGATGAGAGAAAAAGAATTAGACGAGGACTGAATTGTTTCTATTATAGATGGGAGTGAATGCAGGGAACTTTGGGCCACGATAAGTAACATGAATAAGGAAATTGGATTTTCTTAAGGTTAGACTTAGGAAAAATGGAAAATAGTTTATAAAAAGAGGGGGAAATGATTTTCTCCATTTTTAAGCAGTCAAACACCTATGGAAACGTTCATTTTGCAGAAAATAATTTTCATTCCCACTAAACAAACCTTAAAATTAAATTGAGTATAATAGTTATTAGTAATGCAAAGTAATAATATTATAAAATAAAAAATAGTTGAACTATATATAAGTCCCTCTGTTCCATAATAATTGTCATTTTATCAACTGTCATAGTCTCCAATGTTACTTTTCAATAGATAATTTCTTATATAATATTTTTTTATATAATTACAATATTATGATTATATTTTTCGTTACAAATGTAATGATAATAATTTTATATAACAAATCATTATGTATTTTGAGAAATTTTTGATCAAAATTTTTAAAATTTAAATATATAATTTTTAAAGATAATACTCCATCCATTTTTTAATAATTGTCACGTTAGAATTTTGGGAAGATTTTAAGAAAATGGCATTGAGAATGATAATTGAAAAATATTACGGTATCTATTTTCTATAAAGAAGACACGGTATTATGGAGAAAGGACAAAAGGTGAAGAAAACAATCCATCATGTGGGAAAATTTGGGTGCAAATATTGCTAGAGTTTTCAACTTTAACGAAGATTTGAAATTCGATGAGCAATTTGAGGTGTCAAACAAAAGACCAAAAGAAATCAATTACACATAAGCGATGATGCGGACCAGCGGAATAAAGTAGAAGGATAGACATTGACATATGGACACGGATGACGTTGAATTAACCTGCTTGTTGGGGTCTTGTTCCGTTAAAATTGTGGTTTAAATAGCATACCCCCATTTACGCAATAACAATTTGACAGCATGTAACTTACAGAAAATATTCCCAAAAATTTAACAGTTAGCTATTTAATATTAATTAATATAAAGAGATACAGAAAAAATTTTAATATAAATTTTTAAAAGACATTTTTTAAACACAAAATATGAAATGTTATTACAAACACGCTAAACATTAATTTTATTAGTATTTCAGAAAATACTACCTCTGATGTTAAATATTATTTGAAATGCTTACTTGTCGGATACTAATATTAATATCAAATTAGAGTTTTGACTCGGTCAAAATGTAAAATATTTGCACAAACACTACTATTACATATAAAATTAATATGTAATGATTCATTATACAAAATTAATATAATTGCATTAATAATTCAAAATACTATTATAAAAAATATATAATGTAATTGATAAAATATTATGTGAAAAAATATTGGTCAACAAGAATTTAAAAAATCGGGAAAGTCAATTTTTTTTCTGACAAGAATAGTTAATTATTTAAAAAAGCAGGAATCGGTAATTTTTTATGGTTTGTACTTTATGCCTATGTTATTTATACTCTCTTAAAATATGTTTGATAATTATAAATTATAAATAATAGTTTATTAAAATTATAATATTGTGATTTTAATGGAAATATAATTTGCACCAAAAAAATATTTTAAGCAGCAAATTTAGAGATAATAATTTTATATATATATAATATTAATAAATATATATTAGGAAATTAATAGAAACATTTATAAAGTTTGAAACATTTTTTATAATAAAGTTTGAAACTTCGATTATACATATTCTCTATATTTATATTTATATTTATATTTATGTTTATATTTATATTTGATTTTTCTTTTTAAGAATATTAGGTTTTGAAATCACCAACTATGAAAGTTGTTTATCACAATATTCCAAACTTTGCATTTAATTCATAATAGCGAGGGTCGGGTTTGGGTTCACCAAAAATTTCCCAGTTATTTATATTTGGTTTTCTTTTAGGACCTACTGTCATCCCTATACCCAGAGCTTCGATCGTATTCCAGGGGTACCGAGCATTGTACGCCCACTGCTTAACGCCCCCTACCATTCCTTTTGTTCAGGGGCAATATTTTGTTTTAGAAAAATGACAATTTTTTAAAGTTGATTGAATTATAGTATTATTTTGATTGAGTATAGTTATTATTGTTAGTTTGGTTGTGTTTAACAAGTGGAAAAAGTTTTAGGCAATATTCATCAATTTTCAATTCAACCATTATGAATGCTCATAAAAAACACTGAAACAATATTATTCGAAGACATATCATGGAATGCTATAAGATTTACTATGATGCTCATAAGCCTCATGAAATATCGATGTCATTGAATTCTCTACAATGCTCATAAAAAGCTTATCGAGGCAGGGCATGCTAATAATAATAACAACAACAATAGTTATTATTATTTTTAAGAATAATTTGAAAGGTAAGGTTATGTAGTTAATAGTGCTCATAAAAATCAACAATAATGCTCATAAAATATTAAACAAATCATACATGGTTCTTAAACTCTACCCCAAAGCTCATAAACCTTATGAAAAATGTTAACAAAAATATACTACAACACTCATAAGATTTTTCCAAAGACAACAGTCATATAACTATGCTAATAAAATTCAACAATAACGCTCATAGAACACTAAATCAACGTTCATAAATAAATCATGCAATAATCTAGCTTAAAATGTATTGTAATGCTCATATACCTCATGAAAATTGTACTACAATGCTCATAAAGTTTTTAGAGAGACAACATACTAATAATGACAATTAAAAAAATTGAAAAATATGGTTATGTCACAATGCTAATATAACTCAATGCTCATAAAATACATATCACATATGTAAAATTAATAATATCCAATTCTCAACCAAAGGAGAAAAATACACAAAAGGAAAATGAATGCAACCAGAGCTACAAGAAAATTGTTTTAAGCCATAAAAAAATAGAAGTGGAACGAACTAAAATCTCAAAATAGAATTAAACTTAAGTCAAAAGAGACTCATTATGTTACGGAAAAAAAACGTTTAAATAGAAACTGGACTTGGACATGCCAATGCACAAAATATAATATCCCCAACGCGAGGAATGAATAGGACTGAGATCCTGTTAATTTTTAGAGGTCCAACTCCTACTTTCGGTCGTGATCGGGAGCAAAGTTTTTCTTCCAGTCCCACTCTCAGTTGTGGACAGAAGCAAAGTTTTGCTCTGCTCCTGCGTGGGAGCGGGAAATTTTAATCTCTGTAAGTTAACTATTTTATGTTCATTATTTGATTTATTTTCCTTGAACAACCAATATAAATAATATAAATTTTCACAAATTTTGCAAATGGTGACGCCAGTTCGTTTACATAGCTTCTTTTTCCCAAATTAAAATTAAACAATGCTAATATATCATGTCTTTTTTTTTTTTGAAAAAATACAGGTTCAAGATGGTAAAAAGCAAAATAATCTTAAAGGTGAACACAAATTAAAATAACACAAATCAAAATATACTTGACAAAATTTAGAAAATCAATAAAATGGTTTAGTTGAATATAGTGAAATATCAGTATTATATAATAATTTGCATCCATTGAGATTGGGAAAGGAAGTTAAGTCCTACTCCTAGTCAAAATATATTCAAAATTAAGAAAAATCAATAAAATGGTTTAGTTGAATATTGTGAAATATTTAGTATTATATATATACTACCCCCGTTTCTAGATGAATGTCAAATTTTCTAGCTACCTTGTCCCTTTTTATTTGTCAAATTACCTAACTTTTACATTTCCAACAACCATAATACCTATTTTATCCCTAATAAATACATTTTTCATAATTTGAAAATTTTTCAACCCATTCCCATGTTTATTGGTTTTGATGAGTTAGTTTTTGTGACATATAATTAGGGACGATGGTAATTCCTTCCATTCTTTTTCATCTGTCATTTACGGTTTTTAATGTCAATCTTTAATCAACAATTTTTAATATAAAATTTATAAAAAAATTTATATTATACTTTTTTAATAGTATTTTTTATTACGAATCTAATGATATCAATTTTGTACGATGAATCACTATACAAATTAAAATATTAACGATCAAAGTTTTTAATATAATTTCCTATGTGACAGATAAATAAACACGGAGATAATATAATTTGCATCCATTGACATCGGGAAATGAAATTAAGTCCTATTCCTAATTCCAGTCCAATAAAGTGAAAATTTAGAACCAAAATTTAACGGGAAACCGGACGGAAAACAGAATTCCTGTTATTTTTGGTCACCCATGCTTAGGGTACTGTATCATTTTTTTGAGGGAGTATCCATATGGCAATTTGCGTAGGAGATAATAGTTTAATAATAATGATGGGGAGAAAAGAAAAGGGAAATAAAAAAAAAAAAGAAAAAGATTAGATGAGGAGAGAGAGGAAGGTAGTCCAGGGGTGAAGAACCTTGGAAGAAGAAACATACCCTCCTAACCCCACATCATCCCACCATCATTTCTCAAATCAAAATCCATCAACTTGTATTTTTCATTTTCATTCAATTTCTCAGCCATCATATATGATATATCCCCCCCTCATAACCTCATGCATTTTAAAATTCACTGAATCCGACCAAACCATAATTTTCTTCCTTTCTCTCTCTGTTGCTTGTATTTTTGTCAATTTTCAATATTTCTCAGCTTCCCTCTCTAGGAAAGATTAGTCCCCATCACCCCCCAAAATCTCATCATAAACTCACTGCAAATCTGCAATACATACATACACCCTCCCTCCTCAAAACCCAGCATCAACTAACCCACCAAACACCACCTTCTTAGTTCTTATTCATCTTCATCAAATACCAACCAAACAAGCAACTAATATTACCCTCCAATCTGGGAAAACAAGAATACCAACAACTTCCTGCTTCAGCATCACAGGTGATTATTCTTAGTATTAATTTTGAATTAGCTCTTTCAGATGGGTTTCATTGTTTTGCAAAAGGGGGAATTAAGAAATCTGGAAATCTGGGGTTAGATTGAGTATGACTGAATTGGGTAGGAATGGATACCCAATCACATGATTTTGAGCATCTTCTGTGATTTTACCATGTGGGTTTTTAGCCCCAATTTGATGGTGGATTTGTTATATTTACCCGTCTCATAGGGTGGTTTCGCTTTATCAAATTGGTTTATGATCAGCTTATTCACGTGATTAGTTTTCCTGTCAGAATTAGCTCCAACTTTTCTTCTAATTGCTGTCATTTTTATCTAATCTTGTTTCTTCATTTGCAATCGCAGAGCTCAGCAATTGCATCAAGAAATCTTTCCAAACCCATCAGAGGCATTGGATTAAATGATCGGTGAGCCACATTGGAAAATCCCGAAGACTTTGGTTGCATTGCAGCAGTCAAACACGGAATCCATGGAAGCCCGAGTGAGAAAAAACACGTATTCCCACATGAACCACACAAACCCATCACCAATCAACACCACCAACAACAGCACCATGAGAATGAAAGGAGATCGAGAATACCAACGATCCTTCTCTAATGGAGGAACATCTTCTTCCGGGAAGAAAACGACGCGTTGGAGCTACTTCAGCATAGAATCATTGTTCTTGCTCTTCTGCCTAACCGCGTCGCTGCTGATACTGCCGTTGATACTTCCGCCATTGCCGCCACCTCCATTCCTGCTGCTGCTGCTTCCGATAGCCATACTTGGGCTGCTCATGATCTTGGCTTTTATGCCTTCCAATGTAAGAGATTTGACTTATACATACATGTAAATCAATCCATGATGATCGATGATCGAGGTTCATGTGATCTCATGTCTAGATTTCATTTCTTCTTTTTGGGAATAGTGGAATTAGTGATAGTAATAGTAAAGGAAGCTCACCTGAAATAATTGGATACTGATTCACCTGAAAAAAGTTTTGGAGCATGTATAGAAGATGGATGTATACATTAACAGAGCAGAAGAGTTTGTTCATATAATCTTCTAGCAGCCATATCGAAAGGCAATGGTTTCTTCGTTAATTAATATAATTTCTTTATTTTTATCAATCAAGATTAGTTAATATAATTTCTAGTTTGCATTTTGCTCTTATGCTCTCTTTTTGTCCCTGTGGTTTTTTTTTTTTTTAATTTTCGAAGATTTTCAAATTATGCCATATTGGTTTTATAACTTTTATCTTAATTTTAGGTCTTTTTTGGGGGGGGGGGGTGTTGGGGGGAGGGGGTTAGTTTATAAATGTTCTTCAAATATGTGTATATGTTTTTAAAACACATTCTTAAGAAACTTAGGCTCAGTTGTTTTATATGGTACGCTGTGGTGAAATTTGAAAATGTATGGTGAATTGTGGTGCATGGATAGTGATGATTGATGAATTGTGATAGGTGAGGTAGGTGAGAAAAAAGAATGTAAAAAGTAGAAAAGAAAAGTGAGGAGAAAGAAACATAACAAAATATTTTGATAATTATTATGGTAAAATATAATGGAATGTGGTAAAATATTTAAGTAATGCGGTGTGTGCGGCACGCACCCGAAGTTACCACATAAAGAACGGGGCCTTAATTATTCTTTGCAATGAAAAGGGAAAAAAATACTCAACTCATATCAAAGGTTTTAACACAAAAATCCAGACAATACCTAAAAACAAATGGAGGGTGTATTTGTCATTTTAAAATTTCAATGTACATATATTTGTACTTATTTTATATTTTTTCTTTTCAATATTACAATTTACATGACAGTTTTCAATAATAACTACCATACCCAGCCACCACCAAAATCATTCCCACTATCTCATTTTTGTTTCAAAAGATTGCTTCGATGTACTCTATATTTTGTAAAATCTAATTTTTGGGGATTATATTGTTGAAAATTATAATTGGGATAATATGTTTTTAGATATCTATTTTCGGATGACAATCTAGTAAAAAATGATTGGAATCCGGTGAAAATGATAAATTTACTAATTTGCCCCTATCAGTAGATTATAAATGACTAATTTGCCATTGTCTATTGAATATTTGTAATTGTCGTATTCGCAACCTTAATTTGATAACGTCTAGTCCCTTTGTTCGATCATTCTTCCCCGCTCTCTCCACTCAACTGCCTATGCAAATTCTTTGTTTTACCCAAAACAACTCCCAAGTTATGTACGTATTCCATCTACTATGCAAATTTATTGGGATTCACCTATGAGTATATGTCCCACATCGAAAAATTAAGTAAAGAGAAAGCAGATGATATATAAGTCAAGTGGGCTACATGGTTGAAGAAAATATCCACAGAGGATTGAAGACTGAAGATCACGATTTATCGGCCATTGTGAGTCGCTGTTTTGCTGTTGTTGAACTTGAGTGGATTATTGAATGAAGTTTGATCCTTGCAGTATGAAAATGAACAGTTGAACACTTTTTTATTTTTAGGTTTTGTTGATTAATTTTCCTCTGCAATGGTATATTTAGACCAATTTCTGAACAATAATTTGATACAACTTATTAGACCGCAGTGATTTAGCCTCTAATTAGATTATATAGTTGATGTAAGACCATTAAAATTGAGTGTGGGTAGCTTTTCTACTGTATGGAAATGTACGAAGAGATTAAGAGAATGAAATCAGTGTTAATAGGAAATACTTAGAAAACAATAAGATCAGTACAAGATGTTTATCATTTTCGTTCTTATAAAAGAAACAACACTATCATGCTTATATATTTTTCCAGAAACAAAAAAAAAGATAAAAATATCAATTTAACATAGTATCGTGTTTTGATAGTGTAGAATGTTTCTTTTCCTACTATTACGGCAGTGAACAGTAAATAGAACATAGAGTCATAAGTCAAATTTGGAGATTAGGGTTAACTCGGATTTGCTTTGTTCAGCGAGTCTACCTCTACCAGTTTAACTTGGAAGTAACCAAGTGGACGGTGGACGGCACAAGTAATTTGTAACCAAGGACCATTTGATGGTGGCAAAGTTTCGTGTTTGATCAATTTAATCAATGTCAAAATTTGGATGAAAAATTAATAACTATAATTATTCGATATTTTTAGGTTGGACAAATTGGATAAACGTAAACTCGGGTTATGGCCGTATTCAAATAATAAAAATATGACAATATTATGTTCGAATCTTCTTTCAGTTTAGTTAATATTAAAATTCGGATAAAATTTTATGAATGAACCTAAATTTTTCCGAATTGGATAGATTCAAATATTTGAATAAGACAAAAACTTTGCCAGTTTAGGCGATGATCTTCTTCTAATCATGGAAACAAAGTGAACTGTGTTTCGACTTTTGGAATTTGTGAATGTTTTTTTTAGGTCATTATATATCCCAATATGAACTTTCAATTAATATTTAATAGGATTTTAGTAATTTACTATCAAGTTTCGACCCCCTTCTAATTTGTTCAGTTAGAAAATGAGTTTGGGGTGGAGTTGTGGTGCATGTAATACCGAATTAAAAAGAAAACTTCACAACACATTATTATCATGCACCTAATAAAGAGTTTACCACACAGTGTAGCCGTGTAGGACCATCTGAATCGAACACTTCCAAAATTCTTATTATATTATAATTATATATATTGACAGTTCGCATTATCCAACATGTCATAACTCTAAGTTAGGATTATTCATAACCAAAAATGCATGTGTCAACTATTTGGTACATATGTGTAGAACGAGTACTTGTTGCATTGTGGACACATTTTTAGTAATGTTGAGTTGAAACTATTCAAGATTTGTCGTTCAGTGTGGGTGTTACGTTGCTAATGTTAGTTTTGCAAATCTTGGTTCTACTTAGGGCATGTCTTGTATAGGAGTTTTATTACATAAATCGTTTTGTTGTCACTTGCTTAAGAAGTTTTGGTGCATTGGATGCATAGTCATCTGCGTATTTGTATGTTGGTTATAGGTGGTCATGGTCACCCTTAATTCCTAGAAAATGTTTTAAATTAGTATAAAGTTGACATTAAAAGTATAGCTTATATGTTTATTAAATGAGTTTGATAACATACTGAATATCTCTAATTTAGATGTACAGACCCGCTAGTATCGTGTCATAGTTGAATTGCGTCAACCTAGTCCGTCTAAGGCTTGGAATAATTAGATAAATCCAAAATTTTAGTTTTTTTATTTGTTTTTCAATCTTTTTACACATATAGTGATTTGTCTCAATTAAAATTCCGGATTCCACTTCTATAAATGAAAATGGTTACACTCCGATTATGATAATTAATAAATTCAGAGTCTGTTCTTTTTTTAGTGTGAAAAATTTGAATAAGGTAAGATCAACAAATGAAATTCAGTAAAAACTAAAAGGTTGAGTATTAAAAATATAAAAATGGGGTAAATTTAAATTGAGTTAGATGAAGAGAATAATAGTCCCTAAAAAGCAAACACTTGAAAGAGATGTAAATAGAAGCTAGGATACATTCTATCATCACAAATTTATGTACTCATAAGATTTAAACTAAGGCTTTATAGTTTGAGGAAAGTGAGTACTAATAAGCCACCTCAAGTACTTTTCTTCAGGGCCATTTATAAAAGTATTATTTGATTATATTATATATTTCTTGTTACTAATAATTAAAGTTTATGTCAAGAAATATTGATAAAAGATGAATGCATGCACTTTAAAATTAAATGGGTTACGTACGGGGAATACGAGTTGTACCCTAAGAATAAGAAAGAATAAGATGTGGTCAAAAGGCACAAAGGTACTACTCGGCGCATCATTGCTTTTGGAGATAAATAAAAATCACAACATGAAAATCAAACCATTGAATATTTCAACCATTTGATTAGTGTGAAGCTTAACGAAGACGAAGTTTCTTTTATCTTTCTCAAAAAGAGATTGAAGCCTGCCGCTGCCCTTAATCCTTGTGGTTAGGCGTAGCCTACAAAGGTAGACAAACACACACTTATAGTTGACTCGCTTTTTTTATTTAAAAAAAACCATAGAATTATATTATAAAAGTGTGTTTATTGCCATGTGTTGAATGTAATGGCATACTTGGCTTCTTTTTCAGGTTTGTTTCTCTCCCTTATGTCCATTTAGTGAGGTTGTAATTGGGTTTTAAAAGTTCACAGACCTTCTGTATTAGCTTTATCCATGGTTTTACAGGGTGAGTTTGGGTTTGGACCACCACACGCATGATGCTGCCACCTCACATCCAGGTCGGGTGCGTGCTGTGGTTCATGGGTCCCTTCTATATTCTTTTTATTTATTTTCGGGTTATTTTTCCTAGTTGACGTTGTCAACGTCCGTTTATCGTTCAACGTTCAATGACTTGGTCATTGAACGTTCTTGGATTTTCTTCCCCACTACCACAATTTCTTCCTCCTTTTCAGTTGCGGTTACTCAGAAAATCGGCTACTATCTCCACGTACCATAAATACCATGCGTTGCATTCCTTTTGATATACTACATCCTTCTTCCTTCCTCTCTTCTCTCACAATTTTCCTGGACAATTGCTACTGCATAATCCAATCCGCCAACCTCGAGTGCACAAGTCTGGGGGTAATTGTGTTAACCTTGGGGGAACAATCGACGTTTTCGATTTGCACCAAGGTCGTGCCGTATTCGTTTTCAAGACATTGGTTCTGTTCATGACACAATGTGATTTTTCTCATTAACAACCATTGTTTCCTTATTATTTCCTACAACATGTACTTATGAACAATTTAGATAGGAAAAAAACTTATAAAAGTCATAATATACTCAATTTTTTTGAGGTTGGACAAATTAAATCAAGCATATGCTAAAATTCCATTTAAAAAATTGGGTTGAAAATAAATTGAAAAAGATGTTGCATTTTAGATTTAAGTTTCAACCATAAAATTGATAATCATACTCTATTTTTCCTTGATCATACTAATTCGTACATTTGGTAGTGTGATAACATAAATATACATAGAAAAGAGATATGGTTCAAAAGAAAAAATCAAAAGAGATAATATTGAAGAAACTATATGACATTGTTAAATGTACATATTCTATAAGAAATTGATCCATCTAACTAATAATATATGATAATTTATTTTCCATCTCAAAACACATTTTCAATAAATTACTCATTTAAAATCTGTTGTAGATTTCAAATCTTAGACATATTATCTTGTATAGCACCAAGAAATATATATGTGGTAATTGCATGTTTCGATCTCGCCCTTTCTTACAATCCTCATGATGCATTTAGGCCATGTTTTTTAAGTTGATAAGTTAGGTTTATCCTTACCTAATTTTACTTTACCTTACCTTATTTGATTCCCTAAAAACACTCAAATCAAAGTCAAAATTTTATCCTTACCTTTGTCTTTCCTTGTACTAAACCTAACATGATTCTACCATTCTAAAAAACATGATCTTATTATATATTTTTTTTTATAGAAGTTAATGGCATAGATTTATCATTTATGAAGTCAAACACCCAATATTTGAACATGGTACTCTCTTCAACCTTAAGCAACCATTTTTCAAACATCTCCCCTACCCAAATATTTAGAAAATGAACAATAGGACAACTTGATTTTATTAGCTCGAGACCATATGTTACCGTAATCTTTTTTGAAGGGATATGTTATGGTAATTGAATATATCTTGTTGAGTGTAGGCAACCAATTAAAATAATATTCGAGCAGATTAAGTACAGCTCCTTTGCCTAATATAGACGACTTTTTTTTTTCTTTATTGCGGCAAGTAAGGAAAATGGTAATCCAAATTGTGATTTAGAGTTTTTTTCATAAAAATAAAATAAAATAAAATTTGGGGTGCATTTGGAAGGTCAAAAACTCTGGAAAATGGTCAATTTTCTCGGCTAGACTTATTTTTTTCTATATTTGGATGTACATTGATCATACCATTTCCTACATTTTCCTAGGAAAAATTTCTTTTGAGAGGGCTTGGGAAAATTTTTACCAAACGCTCCCTTAGTTTTAGTGTTAATTTATTTGCATCTCGCATTGACTCAAAAATAATAAATAAATTATTTACGACTCTGTTCTTTGGATTGGATTATATTAGATTAGATAAGTTAGGATGCTTTTTGGCGAATTGTGTTTTTAGAGAAGATGATTTTTTGGAGAATTATGTAAGGTTTAGATTGGATTGAATTAAAAAGAGTTATCAATCCAAAGAACAGGATTACATCTCGCAGCCTTATTGTTGCCAAACTTTGTGCTAACTGGATCCCAACTAGAAGTACGGTCGTGGTATTTTGCATTTAAGAGCATCTCCATTAGTTAAAATTGAAAGAGATATTTTCCAAATATGAATGTAAATTTAGTATGATTTGATATGATAAGCTGCTAGGTACGTATGGTGTGATGATACTTAACGTAATGAAATTTACTAGAAACCAAAAGGGTTGGTGGAGTTGAGTCTTGTCTTTTTGTTCCAAGTGAATTGAATTGAATTCAACCAAATTAATTGTATAGGAATCGGGAGGAATCGGGAGGTCATGAGATATGTGGCATCATTTTCTTGCTTCGACTGCTACAGTATTGGTATGATAAATATGGTACTAGCTCAGTAGCTGATACTCAGAATTAGGCCAATGGTCTTTTCTGCGGTTGGCAAACTGCGGTGTCACAGCCTACCGCAGTTTGCCACAACCCATCACAAAATACCATTCTACCACAATTCACCGCAACCCACCACAAATTACCTTTTCACAATTACTAATATAATATTTATATATATACAAAAAACTCACCACAACATACTAATAACCCGCCACAATCACACCATAAGCCGCCACAATTTCACCGCACCATACTGCGTCATAACGCAGAATACCACATAAAAGAATATGGCCTTAATGGATGGAATTTAAGCAAGCCTTGTCTTGTTTTTTCTTGAAAATTTTCTGTCATACTTTTGTAGGGACATGAATCACATGATAATAAAAAGTTTGAGCAATTCTTATGTAAGATTATTTTACCATAATCTTTTCAAAATATGTATAATTTTTTGGTGACTACTTATGAATATATGGATGACTAATCATTTGTTTGAGTTTATTCTGATAAAAAGTATCATTTGATAAATTATTAGTCATATTCATATTAAAAATCCATTCTAATATCCATTTCTAATCATAGAAAAATATCAAAACAAATCACTCTACAAGAATTTTGTGTCACGGTAAGTTTACGTGATACAATACTATTCTAGAATTTGCAAAATCTTTTTTGACATTTTCATAGTGTATGCTGACTCATTGCGATGCCACAACACACCGTACTTTGCCACAACCCACCACAACATACCAATCAACCACAGTTTACCACAACCCACCACAATCAATTTTTTAAAATTTATTTATTTAAAAAACAATACCATATTTCATCTCATTTTTTCCAATTACTTTGTCACATATACCAATATAATTTACCATTATTAAAAACAAAACCCATCCCAACTTACCACAATCCACCGCAATTCCACCACTCCGCACTGCAGCCAGCTATAAAAGAACAGGGTCATAGTCAATAAAAATGTGTACAAAAATGTGTATTTTAAAAACCAACATTTATAGACATGTTGATGAAAAGTTTGAAAATACAAATGTTTAAAGCACAAAAAGCCGAGAGAAAAGTTTTAAATCGGGTAAAAAAATATGTTCAGTAATACACATATTTTCAGTAACACACCTTATTACTCATCTCAACCTCCAATTTGCTCCAGATTCAACTAAACCAAATCTCTTCTTAGTTCTTACCTATTCTCATTCTGCCTCCTACCTTCCATTTAACCTTTTCGTATAGGCTTCCCCATCCAATTTTGTTCTTGATTTATTTACCACTAGGGGACTGTAAATTTCAGCTGTAATATTTCCCAAAAGTTACAGGATTTACCAAATTCACAAAAATTTACCTTATAGTAGATAAATACTAGTTAAATATATGGACATAAGTGGCTTAAAAACTAATAGCATAACATTTGTATTTTGTAACAAGAGGCTGGGCATTAGGGTGCTGTAATTCCTTTTGAATATACAACAGCCAAAGCAGTGAAAGCCAAGTGAAAATATGCAAAGAGCATAGGTATGCAATTACATTAATTATTTAAGAGTGAGCAGTTTGGAAGCTTAACAGCAAAGTTAAGGTGAGAAATTACAGGCAGAGCATCACCACCTCATATTTCATACTACTAACTCATTACCAAGTAGGTTACTCTGCTCAGGTTGCTACTCAAAAAGAGACTTTTTTTTTTTTTTTTATGAAACATAAATTAATATACATTGCCACCACCCCCACCCTCACTTTGTTGCCTCCCCTTCTCCTTCTCCTTCTCCTTCTCCTTCTCCTTCTCCTTCTTTGTCTATAATGTTGTTGCTTCTATTATACATCTCATACATTGCATTTATGACTTGACAAACCCACCAACTCAAACATTACATTGCCTCAACCTCAGCCTAGCCTAGCTATAACCTCAATAAGGTTGGACCACCCACCCACTCACCTATGAATGCAAGCTCACTCATGATTATTGCTTCTATGGCGGGTGGCATCGTTACGAGAGGAAAGGACCGGCAGCAAACTTGTGGTTCGGTGCTCATTCCCTACGCTAAGTCGTCATATAAACCGGGGGCAAAAACGGGCGAAGATGGTGCTCTAGAATGGCCAAAAGCTCCCTGGTTTGGCCTGGCTCTGCGAGGGTCCCACCTCCGAGGCGTCTGACGGCTTCCACGAGCTGGCCTCTCAGCCTTTGGGACAACAAGCGGCCTCCAGCGTCCACGCAATCTCTATACAAGGGGAGGTAGGCAATGGCGACCCTCAATGGCGGGGGGAGGTCGCGTAGGCAAAGAGGGGAGTCCCCCCGCCTCAAAATCCTGAACATGTTGACAAAGTGCTGCTGGCCCTGCAAGACCCCGTCCGTGAAGGCGGACTCCGACCAGTGGTCCCGGAGGAACGCCCGGAGCTCGGGGGCGACGGAGTTGTCCTCGGACTGGGCGATGTTGTCTGCAACCGCGTAGGTGGCGGTGGGGTCCCCCAGGAAGTCGGAGCGCAGGAGGAAGGCAACCCCCTCGAGGGACCCGCCGCTGCGCTCCCCGGCCGCCTTGAGGATCTCTATGCTGAGGGCGGCCAGCACGTGCTGGGGCACCTGGGGAAGCAGGTACGCGGCAACTTCAACCTGGCTGCTCGAGGTGGCCGCCGTCAGAGCCAGACATAGCTCCATGTCTTGACAGCCGCGACCTACAAACCATTGGACAACGGGCAAGCAGCCCCTCTCGGCTGCCCTCATTAGGGGTCCCAGGAAGGCAATGGCGTTGCCTTCCTCCACCAGACACTCCATCGTGCCAATCTTCCCATAGTGAGATGCAAATCCCAAAGCCAGATCCACGTCGATGTCCAGACTGTTCCTCTGGGCAATCTACAATCATAAAATACACAATGTCAGCATTCAACTCTAAAAGAAACTTATTTCCAATCAATCAACAAACAGAAATGACTATACAACATGGGCTAACAGCCAACATGGGCATTTTAAGAGTTCAGTTATTCAGCTGCTAGATCTTGCCCTGCCACAATGAAACATGAATAACATTTTACGAAGATTGGTTTCTCCTAATTTCCATGCAGGCAGTATACTGCAGATATCACTTGCAGCAACAGGAAAACTATTTTAGGTGGGAAGCTAATGAAACTCAACTTACCATTCCCAACACTTTATACACCTTCAAAGTTTCAACTAAAGAGAGAAACATATGCGTAATTAATGAAAATCAGAATAGTATTAACCTGACTGTATTTCCAGATGAGAGAAAGTTTGATTTTCATGAAATGGCATAGTCAATGTGAATTTCGTCTTTAAAAGGCGGTCCAATACATTCCAAGATCAAACATGCTAGAATTTACAGCTTATCAACCACATCCCTCTTTTCTTTGTTCCTAAACCATGATATGCGGAAAGAATAACCAACAGGGAAAGTTTGACTAAGAGCACAAAAAGCCCACCTGTTTCAAATGAACCTGAATTTTCTACATGTACATAATATGGACCAACCGATACTAGTTCACAATAGAAGCCAAGAAGGCATTATCATGAGTTCATGACCAGTCTGGATCTCGTAAGCAGTACGATGACAGGTACCACCTTTTGACACCCAAATGCTACAAACTTAGACAGAACAAGACATCCTTTAATACTCAATGACACGGCCACAATACAAGTATCCCTCCCTTGCACACCAAAAGACTCAAACCCAGGAACACAACAAGATTAGTTTCTTTTCTGGCTTCCTTGAAATTTCAAACCACAGATAATCCAATTCATCTTCCTTTGGTCATCCTTTTCCCTTCACTGCCTTCCCAGCAACCAACAAAATATGAAGTTTTCAGTAGCAGAGGGCTTCTCTAAAAAAAATTTACTCCCGGGTGATAAAGTAGGATAGCTGCACTGCATTGCACCCTATCAGTTGCAAAAACTGATTGGTCAGGTAAATATTGAATTATCAGTGTGTCCCTATTTGGGTCTCACTTCACATATTCAATATTTACCTATTGTTGAAATGGAGACTGGAAAATGATGCACAATCACCTCTTCACCAATTGTACATCCAAATTTTCTATAATTTTAACAAGTACCAAAGATGCATCCAATTTCAGGTAACCAGCTCCTTATAAATGCATCATTCAAGAAACACATGCGTGGCAGGAAAATACAAGGAGCAGGAGCACTTATAAATGCACGTGCACACGAATTAAGAAAATTAACGGCATCACACATTATCACATATAACACCTTCCAGTCCCGCCAGCTGGCCCCTGCCTGTCTCCCGTCTCTTTAGTGTTAACAACAAGCAACAGTTTAACCTATGTTACTCCGACTCTTCATTTTCTCTGTTGTACCCATGTCAGACCCTTGATATCCGGACAAGGGTATGACACTTGACACTTCAAATTACAATGAAAATGTATAAAATTTCTTTAAAGTAGCCGAGTCTGACACCCGTATCCGTGTCCGATAAGGACATGCGTACCCGAGTCCGAGTAACATAGAGTTTAACAACTCCCCCATCCCCTCTCCCCCACAACCTTATAAAACCTCGGATAGAATAGGGAGCCTACTATGGTCCAAATCCAATGATATGCAACCTGGTGTAAACAAAGCAGAGTATGAATATCATTCTCTCACTACTGAAAATGTACAAACAATAATCATAGTTCACTTCAGAATACTTGAGTCCACACATGGGTTACACGGCCGGTTCAACATCATTCAGATCATCACGTACATGTTAACACTTTAACAGATCTTAACCACTTTTGAGTTCATGATGAGCACAAACAGGCATCATAACTTGTTAATCAAGTTCAGGACTTCAGAGATGTGTTTTTACTGTTCCAAAAGTCTTATTTACACTTTAGCAGTCCATAATTTGAGACGCTCACAATTATTGATGAACAGCCAAACCAGACCTCTTTTGGTTCAAACTAACTTTTCACTTTGAGCACCTTTCTCCCTCAAAGCGAGTCTTGGGTGACAATTATGTCATCCATGATGCTGGGTAACTACCTCAAGATCTAAAAGTTTGGGATCAGAAAAATCATATATTATATGACAACAATCTATTCACGGTGTATTTCATACTTTATGTACACAAGGCTCTATGATGACAACATCACAACAAAGAAAAATAAAATAAAATAAAACAAGGGGAGAAAAACAAAAGCCACTAGAAATGTCTGACAAGACATCCATCATAAGGAAAAGAAAACCTTTTACTCACAAGGACTTTTTGATTATCCATTGAACTTCTAACTTTGAAAATTATGGTTAACACATGACATCAATAGAAACATAATTGCATATGACGTCGGACAATGTATATCAGATTGAACTTCAAGTTGCTTAACTTTCTTACAGTTATCAAATTCCTTAATAAGTTTCATCTTGAAGCCTAAAGGCTGTCTAAGTCAAAATATGGAAACGAGGAGGTAGACTAGTCTTCTATACATGAGTATTATGTAAGCCTAGCTCTAGCAACCTATCAAACAAAGTACACGACAGTCTAAAAAGGATTCGCAACAGAAATCCAGGCCTGAGCAATAATCCAATCTCATTTCGTGCCAGAGATAATTGCAAATCTTACATTGCGTTCTTTTTCAAGTATAACTTGAGAGCAAATGCCCCAAGTCCTAGGTACTTTGATATCAGATTCCACTCACACACTTGCCAGGAAGACCCCCCCCCCCCCCCTCTTCCAGTTGTATTATATGTCAAGACATATCATATCTCGTCTCAGAGTTTCTGAACACCCATCTTCCAGCATTGCAATCAGACATTTTCTGTCCCCTCTTCTTAAGGTCAGTAGCTGGAACTTCAACGGGTTCAATTTTAACCACATCCAATTTAGGTGAAAAGCAGGAAACGTCACTAGCAGAAATTGTGTACATAATTATCTAAACACTCAAAATCAACCAAACCTAAATTCGAAATCATACAGCATGATTTTTTAGATCGAACCTCGAATCGACACAACCTGACTTAAAGAATCGCTGCAAATATCCACTTCGTCCTCTAGATAAGCTTGTGGGATACATGCAAAACACCCGAATAGGACACAAAAAGCAAACATATATGCCACCCACATTGCCTTTCACCAGCTCTGATGCAAGTACAATGGTGGTCAACCACATCTTGGGGGCACTGGTATTCTAATTATCAGAAGTCCCATTCATATTATCTTTCGAGAGCTGCTCAACCTTTCTACAATGCTGCAAGTAATTTAGCAGCGTCCCTCAGGCTTCAATTACAGCTCAATCAATTTTTGATCAGAATTCAGAAGATAAAATGCTTCAGTGATTACATCACAAATTTAGGGTCGCCAAAATGAGGTGATTTCTGCAGTTATTTGCAGAACTTCTGACTTTAAAACTGAAGTGGAAATTGAAGACACTCTGGCACCTTTGACAAGTCAGTTGAGTAAGGTTTGGAAAACCCCAGCTCCTTGACAAGACGCTGAATAGTTATCAGAGATCATCCTAAGTTACACTAGTATTTCGAATCGATAGAGCTGCATGACTACATATTAAAGCTCCCTTTCGTGTGTCAATGAAGTTTCCATCACGCATTAGGTAGCTCAGAAATTTGAAATATAGACAAGAACAGGGAGACACTGTGATGAAGAGAATTCAAATACCTGAAGCAGAATGCGAACTAACTCTGTGCTGCCAAAACGTGAGGCTTCAAGAAAACACTGATTCACATTGTCTGCACCACCCTCAACCAGCATCCCAAGAAGCCCATGAATAACAGAAGCTGATGTTCCAGAAGACCAGCCCGCATCAAACGAACTACTGAAAAGAGTAAGAGGGAAACAAGCTGCATCAAATGCCTCTGTAAAATCCTTCCCAGTAAGGTTCTTTCCAGCAAGATCAAGAAATATCTTGAACGCTGACAACTGAAGCTGGATCTCCGCCGCTGGGTCATGGTGTGCTTTGTCCTGGTTTCCGTGACACCGAGAATGAAATCCGATGCATTTCAATGCCCACTCTGTGAATTTTTGCACCTTAGCACCGGCCTCTGCCTTCAAGACATCATCACCATTGCATTCCTGAAGCCGTTCATGCAACCTACTTGAGGTATTTACATCAAGTAAGAATTGAAGTTAGCTACAAGCATTGATGTAAGTAGTATGCATATGATGCACAGGTAGAACAGGGAGTCATTTTCCATAAAACATAGGAACCCTCTTTATGCCAAGTCAAATGCAAGCAGAAGAAAATAACTTTAGTTTGATGAGCAAACATCCATATTAGATAAAAACTCATCAAAAAGAATTCATGCTAGACAAAAGCAGCCCAGTTAACTTTATCACATTTCATCAATCAAATAGTGTATACATGTATGTCTTCAGAGTAACTATAATTCACTTAGCAGTGATCCAGCCAAAAAGAATAAGTTATACCTTTGTGCCATTACCGTCACAGTATCGGCAAGACTCATCGTTCGGCTCTGGCATGCCGAGACGCAAGATGCAAGAAACGAAGTCCTAAGAGCTGCCCTTGTGAAGTCAAAAGCTCCGTTCGATATGGTCTTCTTAATTAGCCCAGTTATACCATGTAACTCCTCATGCGTGCTCAGAAACCAAATCGAATCCAACGAGATGCAGAGGAAATCATTAAGAGTGGACGGATCAGCCAACGATATCAAACTCTCTGCAAGGTCCCAATCATGATGACTCACGGCACTTTGAAACAGCTTTCCCAGCTCAATCCGATCTTGACGGCTGAGTTTCTTCTCATTTTCTGCATTTCCTTTCTTCCCAACCTGAGAACCTGTCGACTTGTACTTTCTAGCACTATAACAACCACCCTTAGTCGCCCCCGAATCCTCAACATATAGAGGCCCCTCTCTCGCAAATGCCACATTACTTCCCTCACCGGACTCAGGAACTTTACTTTCAGCTTCAATTTCTGCAATCCCAGTTCCAACCTGATCGATATCCATCTCAGAAGACACCTGATTTTCATCATTAGTCACCATTTTGAACCCACCTGATTTATCCATGGTCCTTTCCATCTTCAGCCAAAAGATTTCCTACCCGTCCACCTCAAACCGCCAACAGTTCTCAAAACAAACACAGAATCACCATACGAACACTAGATCAAAGCATTTGACGATTACAAATTCACCAAAAACTCTTTCCTCAACCTATTTCCTTGTCAAAAGAAGGGCAATCAAAGAAAGCATAATCCAACAATCACCCTTTACTCCCACTACTGGCTACAGCAAAAAAAAAAAAAAAAAAGCTACAACCAACCGGAATCAACAAAGCCCATAAGCAATTCAGGATAACTCAATCCAAAAATGCTTGAACCTAACGTAAAATAGATGAAAAGATGCAAATCTTCAATGCCGTCCACATGAAATTACAAGAATACCTCGTCAAGCAGCATCAAACCATAGAAAAACCAGAACCCATCAAAAGGAGATGAACACAGGGACCAAACAGCATCCAAAACGAAGCAAAGAAACCGATACAATTGGAGGATCTCAACTGAGCAGTACAATCATCATCAACAAAGTAAACCCTAGATAATCCCCCAATCAGCTTGCAGCCTCCATTGGAGAATTCAGGAAGATCCGGAAGCAACCTGAAATACCCAGAAAAAACAATTCAATCAGAAACTAAACGAAACATATAAAAAATCAATCAAAATTGAAGCACCCAAAAAGCAAAAACAACGCTAGATTACAACAAACACAAACCAATTGAACCAATCCAAAGCAAAATACCAGCAACCCAGTTCAGAAATTCATAGGGGCACAAACTAAAATGCTTCCAAATTAGGGAGCTTTGCAAGAGAACAAAGAAATGGGTTTTTTGTTGCAAACCTGAAAGAAAAATGCTTGGCAAAGAAGAGGAGAGAGAGAGAGCAAAGAGGAATGAAGAAGGATGGCTGTGGAAATGAGCGAACCTCTTTTTATTCCCCCCAAAAATAAATAAAAATAAATTCAGACAGAAGGGAATCCTTTATATTTTAATTTAAACTGGTACGTCCCTTTGCTTCATTATATTTGGTGGCCTGTTTTTTTATTACAGATTTCTTGTTCGAATTTTTTATTATTGATTTTTTGTTTGTTTTTGGCAGATGGACTCTCTCACTGATGAATGCAAACGCAGGGGTAAATAAATTTTTCTTTGATTTCACAGAAAAACAATATTTTGTGGGGAAGCAATAAAACCCATTAACTATAGTATTAATTACATGACGTAGTTTCGACAAAAGAATATGTGTGGAGTAATTCATAAACAAATTTGAAACATCCAACACTCCAATTCATGAATAATAATGAATACAGGCACGACAATATACGTAATCACCACTTTATAAGAAATTGCAATCAACACCTTTTTATAAGAAATTGTTTCCAAGTATTTTACATATTTAACTAAATTATATAAGATAAAAGAAATATTATTATCTATACTAATTTTAAATGAGTGAAATGGCAAATACATTACACATTCAAAAATTATTTTATGGTGTGTTTGGTTACTCAACTTTCTTAGAAAAATTAATCAATTTTCTTTAGTTCACTTAACTTTTCCAAGTTCGGGAGTAAAATAGGGATATGAAAACTTTTAATTGGATCCCACAATTTTCCCAAGTTTCATGGTGAAAGATTTCCCAAGGGGGTATGGAAAGTTTTTTTCCCATGGTAAAGGGAATGTTTTTTTTTTTAACTTTGTTTCCAAAAATGTCCCTAAAAACTATTTTATAAATGAACATATGAAGAGTAATTTGGACATTTCAAATGATTTTTCCCACAAACTTTCCCATGTTTTCAAATATAAATCAAACACTGTGAATTATTCTTTCCTAGAGAAAATTTTCCTAGGAAAAACTTTTCCGGAAAAATTTCCCCATGAAACATTTTTCCGGGAAAGAACCAAATGCACCATTAAATTCCTTAAATTTCAAATATATAAGATCAACAATTTTGGACCTCGGACCTCTAAAAAATGTTAGTAATACTATCATCACATTAATTTCAAACTTATGATGTGCTGACTATATAGGATTGTGGTGTGTGCGGGAGGGGAGAATTGTGCTTCATCCTTGCGAATTAGGTCATGTTCTTTTAAAATATATGATAATTGGGGGGAAGACTAGTTAAGAAGATAAGTACATATATACAAGTGTTGTTAGATAAGATACTATTTAGGAAGACAATTGTTATTTATTTATTTATATTTTTTTTCGCAGCAAGATAGTAAAAGGAAATACAAATTTAAGGAAAGGTTCTTTTCAACATTACCGCAAAGACATTTGTTTCCTTTTGTACTACCTCTTGATTTACCATTAAGAATATCCTTAATAATAATAATCGTTATAATTCATCCAAAACTCTTATGAACCTCTGCTAGAATGACAAATGAACAACTAGAAAATTATATTAATACATGATTGAGAAAAGGAGAAAATTGGAATATATAGATGAAAATGATAATAAAGTGAATGAAAGAGTTTATTTTGTTGTGTATTATTTTAAGAACGTTGGTCCATTTTCTTAAAAGAAAATTGACAAAATATTTATTTAATACATGATTTTTTTTATTTTTTGTATAAGATCTATAAACTCTATACTTAAACTCAACAAAGTTTTAGTAGTGAAGAACTTTATTTCCAAATAAATTTATTTTATTTGTCTTTGGGAGATTCTATTTGGTGAATATGGGAAAGGCAAAGGGGGGCCTCACACTCACATTCACATTCACATAAATATAAGATTCATAACAGTGAGTGAGTGAGCATCACATTCACATTCACCACTTGGTAGCTTAGCTTTGGGTTTGGTACCCTTTAGGTGGGCTCCACATCCCAACTACAATCATTGCATGTTTCCACTTTTGCCCCTGTCTTTGTCCATATTCTTGTCCATTCTCTCTTGTTCTCTTCCTCACTCTGTCTCTCTCTTCACCATCAGCCCTCTTTCATTCCATACACTTTGTTCCTTGCTTTTTTTTTTTTGAGAGAAAAAAATTAAGTAATTTTTGATAAATTTGAGTAATTTTGTAAAATTTTATTAAGGTTCCATTCTTTTGTGCGTTAACGCACCCAAACGCAACATAAAATAAATAAAATGTAACGCAGAATAAACACAAGATATCGCAACTTATCGCAATCTACTATTCTTATATTATAATAAACACAATAACTCCAACGCAGCCCAACCACAATTTACCGATACGCAAACGCAACGCGACGCAAATGCAACACACAAAAGAACGGAGCCTAAGTCAATGTAAGTTGAGATTTTAAACTTACTCGAATTTATTAAAGTTACGAAACCTTTTGAAATTTAGTTAAATTTATTCGAATTTATTTAGTTGTAACATTCTATATTACTAGTTTCAATAGTATAAGGAATAGACTTTCTTTTTAACTAAGTCGTAAGACCATTACCAACGGTGATTGAAATTTGACTCACTCATCCATTGAAATAGTATAAATATAAGTTATGATCCACTTTCATTTGAGATGTTATTACGATAATGAGTAAAATTTGACTCGTCCATCCATTTTTTTCAATTTGTCCTTTTCTTTGGCACATTTTGTCCAAAAAAAGACAACATACAATGTTAATCTTTAACAAAAATAAAAAATAAAATCTCTCGCCCATTACAAGTATCACCTGGTGTTGGAAAGTATTCACTCACCACATTTTGCCTCGACAACTGTGTCAAGTAAGGGAATCCTTGTCATTGGTAGTGTGGTCTTAAGCTTCTCTCAAGCATCAAACTTTGATTGAATCAATATAAAAAAATAAAAAAAATCTCATATGTGAAAATTGTAGAATGACAAGTCAAGTCATGCAACTCATGTATACAAATTACAATGATTATGAATAACACTCATACCATTTGAATTATCATTGCATATTTTCAAATATTATAATATTTAAAAGACATTGTGATGGATCTTATTGGTTAGTAACGAAATTATTATTAACAATAAGAAAATAAAATTAATGCATATGTAATAATTTCTCAATACAATATATGGTATAGTAAAAAATAGTAACATAGATTTGTATTAGTTGATTGGAATATATGTAAATATCATATAATCATTTCATATTTATAAAAACACTCTATAAAGTTCTCAAATCATTCAAAAAATGATTGGGAGGTACCCCAATATTTGGGGAAACTATTTTTCGGTACCCCAACTTTCCAAAACTCATTTTGAGGTACCCTTACTTTTTGGATTAGTAATTATTTGGTGCTTTTCTGGCCATCAATTTTATTAAGTGACCGAAATACCCTTCTTCTTCTCCTTCAAGGGTATTTCTTCAAAAATGAAAGAATAAGAGTATTTCGTTCACTTAACCAAATTGATGACCGAAAAAGCACCTAATAATTTCTAACCCAAAAATTAAGGGTACCCCAAAGTGAGTTTTAAAAAATAGGGGTACCTGAAAAACATTTCATCAAAAATTAGGGTACTTCCAAGTAATTTTTTGTAAATTATTAGAGTAAATTGTTTGGATAATCAAAATTATATGTTTGTTAAACTCTAGTATTAGAGCAAAGTTACTTTCATTCGATAAATATGAAATACTTTTAGAAAAATATTTACAATTAGAAAATGTTAGAAAAATCATAAATCATTAGTAATAAAGGCATAACATTTATTGTCACAAATAATTGAACAAATATTATTGCAAAAATTGTCACTAGTAGAATTTGAGTGATTTAGCGACTGAAAATTGGCGTCTGTTAAAAGATCAGTCGCTAAATTTGAGAAATCGAATTATAAAAAAAAGATAAATTACAGATTGACGTCTGTTTGTTTATAACTGACGCCAATCTGTCAGTAAAATAATTATCCTTTTTTTATATTCAATATATGCTATCGTTGGAATTTTTTTAATTTATTGACAAAGTTGGCGTCTGTTTGGAATCAAAACAGACTCCAAATACCAGAAAGGCGTTTGTTTTGGTTCCAAATAGACGCCACCTTTGTGGATAAATAAAAAAAAATTCAACGGCAGCATCATTAATTACATCGATTGCAGCGCCATTTAATATCACCAAGTGGCGTCTGTTAATCCCAAAAACAGACGCCAACTTGTTTAAAATTGAAAAAATTTTTGCTTTGTTTTATTAGTTGTTTTTTGTTTTAGATCTGTTATAATTTGATTAATATTATGAAAAGTGATTAATTTATAAATTAAATATGGTGAAAAAGCGAATGATTTGAATATTTGTAGTCTTGTTTCGTTTTTGTTGAGTTTCATTGTAGATCTAGTTTAGTTGAGTGGGTATAATAAGTTGAAAAATTGAGTAGTTTTAGTTAATTTGTATGAATTGTAATATGTTTTGGATGTTAAATTAGAATTTTAAGTGTTAAAATAGGGTTTGTAACGTAGATTTATTGAATTTAAATATTGTTTGTATGTTTTAGTTTGAGTTTAATTAATTGTGTGTATGTTTTAGTTTAGGTTTTAGTTTTAGTTTTAGTTTTAGTTTTAATTTATAATGTTGATAAGTATAAATATGTTTAGGTTGAGCATATATAATATTGAATTTTATATGTTTTGTGGTAAATTTAAATATGAATAATTATATTTACTGTGCAAAATAAAAAAAAATAATAATAGATGTAAAATATGTTTAAGTTGAGCATTATGATAAATATTAATATGTTATGAATTTTGTATGTTTTGTATGTCTTAAATTTGTGAGAAATTATAATGTGTTTCGATTGAGTATAAATATGTTATATTTTAGGATGATTTTTAGGAATTTTAAAAACGATTTGTTAACATGTGTATGTAATATACAGTTAGGAATACATTTAGTTTAATTTTTATGTTTTGAATTTATAATTTAATTTGTTTAGTTAATAAGTTAATATATAAAAAAATTACTATATATAAACTATTATTTAATTTGTACGTACGTAGTGAATAATTATAAACTATTTATTGTTTAATTTGTAATTAAGTATGTCGACCCCGGTATGATTTTTGAAAATTGTTAATTTGGTTAATTGTTTGTTTATGGGTATAAATTATGAGCATGCATAGATCGATTAAATGGGTTAGGGTAATGTTTGTGAAAAAATTGTTTAGTGTACGTAAATTAATTATGAATAGTTTGTTTAGGGTTAGGGTAATTAGTATGGGTTAGAGTAATGTCACCAAGTACATTTTCCATGAAATTCATTGTAGTTTGACGCTAATCAACAAATTGAAAAGTTGGGGAATATTATCCTCAACTTTGAAAATGTTGTTTAGCATGCTTCAAAAGCATTTGAAACTACGTCATGGAACAAATATATTGGTTAATTGCGATGTTAATATAGAGGATTAAGTTGGTATATAATTCCGAGTAGTTTATATGTACGTAGTTGTCATAAAAGGATGTTGAGTTTGGATGATTTGGTTGTTATTAGTAAGTGAGTTAGCTTTTAAAGTTGGTAGCGGAAATTTGTTGCTAATCCAACCTAATTGCTAACTTAACTACTTATAACTCCAGATGAAGACATAAATTATATAAATAATTATGTCACATCCATTTACTTACTTAAGCACTCAACAACCAGTTGCTACATAATTAATAAATAGGTTATTTGTGATGGTAGTTTAGAGTAGTAAGTAGGTTAATTTATAGTTCTAGTATCTTAGTTGTAGATGTCATAAAAAGAGGTTGAGTTAGGATCCTGTTAGTGTTGAAGGAGACGGTGTTTGTGACCTGATAATCTATGGCTGAAAAAGACTTAATTTCATAAGTCGTATCGACTCTCCTTTATTTGTCTGATTCTCCTTTAGAAGCGGTATGTAGCGGCATGATGAAATTGCGCAAGGTCTATAGTGCTCTGGGAGTCGAGCGTGCATTCGATCTGATAACGCGGTGTTTATTGTGCAGCAAGACAATGTGAGTCTGAAAAGAAGCTTGTAGTAAAGGATCTAATAGAAATCGTGTTGGGTTTTCTTACATGTAAGATTCATAGGTCCATCAAAGCATTGAGTTTTTTGAAGCATTGTGCATGGGATTCTTATTCCTCGTTGAGCTACACTTACAATACATCGTTACATCTCTAGTCTTATAATATTCACTTACGAATTTATTCATGTTGTGAAAAAGATGGTGGCATATTTGGATATCAATGGTGTGCATCATCCACCACATCTTCTACTTTTGTACCCACTTAAACCATGTCAGAGGAATATATCCATACTTGAATATAGTTATCCATACTTAAAGTTTGATTGATTTTTTACTCTAACCAACTTGATTTGTCCACAACTCCACATCATAGTCCTCTAGTTTTCATCGTCTCATTGACCGATATGACTACTTACTGATTGAGTTCTATACCGCGCATATTTATATGTTAACGTCCAAAATATATCACAAGAAACATACTATACAAATATTAAGCAAAAAAAATATTAAATTTTAGTGTTAGTCTTTGAAAGGATTTAGATATAATTAGTGTTAACTTGACAAACATCACTTATAAGTTATAAGCTTGGGCAAATCGATTCCAATAGATTCAAAACAAAAGATGCGAATACTACAGGATCGAATGACAAAAAACTTAGATACGTGGATTCTTTTTTGAAAGTATGATGCTTACAAAGTACATATATTTTCCTAAACTTCAGGTATTTTTGTATTCGATATATATCAGACATCAATATTTTAGATACTCTTTAGATGCACCGACGTGCAGTAGTGAAGCCACGATTCTAAGTTAGGGGTGTCAAGATAAAATTTAATAAAAAGGACAAATTATATTGGAACGAATTTTGAAAATTTACCATATTCAAATAACAAAAAGTTTAATGACATGGTTTTGAAAAAAAAATACATACCTTAAAACTTAAGTTATCCTTGACGAGTAGTCATATGATGATAGTAAAGCATAATTTAATAGTTGGTCACAACAATATTTTAATTTGTAATCATTAAATCAAACAAATAATCTTAGATTATTTGAATTATGAATATTTGAACAAAATAAACCAATTAAAAAATGCTAATCATTCTATTCATAAATTATGATTTCATCATTAAATTAGTAAATTTACTAATTATTTAATACAACTTTAACCAAAATTAATAAACTTGGGAGGGCGGCGGTCCAATTAAAACATTTGGGAAAAGAAATTGGTTGAATCGTAAAAAAAATGATCACGTGAACCCCTAAATCTAACTAACGCACAAAGGTCAAAACGCATGCTATATATTCACTTTCAACGATCAAAGTAGTTGAATTGTAAAAACCTAAGCCTTGAACCACTAACCTCAAGGTCAAACATGCAACCAAAGGAAAGTAATTATAGACTAAGGGGGTGTTTGGCTACCCAATTTTTTGGGTAGTTTTTAGCTTTTTGGATAACTTTTAACTTTTTGACCAAGGTTAAAAAGCTACTCGAGGTGTTGCTAAGTAGCTTTTTACATTAGCTTTTTGGACCCAAAAAGCTAGTTGATGAAGCTTTTTCGAGGTGGTTTTTCACAAAAAGCTACTTTATCAAACACTTTTCCTGCAATCAGCTAACCCAAACAGCTAAAATCAAACAGTTAATCCAAAAAACTATCAGCTATCAGCTAACAGCTGGTTGTCAAACAGGGCCTAAACCATCCAACTAGCTTCAATGCATCTTGAACTTTTTGCCATTATTTACTATCTCTTTATGTTTAACCATCAAAATTGCTCCAAACTACTTTTCTTTTTCCAAAAAAGTTGGAGGTCAATTGACCCCTTAATCCAAGTTGGCTTCGCCACTGCCGACGTGTATGTTATATATATGAATGCCCCAAATTAATTAGATTTTGTAGACTATAGTTGATATATAGGTGTAACATACAAACTAATTAAATAGGTAATTGTTAAGTTAACTATCACCTTATTCGACAATGTCTCTAGTGATCATTAGTCTATACCATAGTCCCTTTAACCCTAGCATAGCCTAGTTTACACACACACATATATTTGTAGTATGAGCTTGACAAAAAACTAAGTTGAGATATCCTAAGTTTTATATATAGTACTTTTTAGACTTCATGTGTTGAAAACTATTTCTTAAGGTCCTGTCAAATTCATGGGTAAATCTAATTTATCAAATTTACCAATTTTTACCTAAATTTACCTAAATTTATCAAAAATCAAAAAATTACAAAAAATTACCAAACTTAAAAAAATAAAAAAATAATAATTTTGATATATTGGCGTAAATTTGCCAAAAGTTAACAAAATTTACCAAAAGTTACAAAAATTGAACTTTTACCCAACTGTTTTTTACCCGTGGCTCAAGATTTTGAGGAGTCATTCCGACAATGTCCAGCGAGAAACTCTACCGAAGAATCATAAAGCACGAGTGAATGTTAATTTTACCCCTTCCTTATGTTATCGTCTTCCTTTATCTTCTTCTTTTGATCTCCTTCTTCCTTCTTTCTTCTTTCATAGACACTATTATTAGAAAATTTTGTCTTGGTTAGAGATAATCTCCCTACCAAAAGAATAAGATAATGACCCACAAGCGTAAAAGTAGGACCACATAGTTGAATAAGGACACATAGATATGAAATCACTTCATACAAGAATTAGGTTTAAAGGGCAGACATTAGTTCAAAGTAGTACCGAACAAGGTTTAATATGAAATTGAGAAGCAAAGACTCGTACTTTCTGTGACATAGGATTCCTTTTGGTTCAACTATTCACTACAAGATTATCCATACGTCACACATATGCAATTTGTATTACTCAACATATCTTATCAGGATAAACTTCATTTACAATCTGTATCACTCATCATATCTCATCATGGTAAACTTCATTCAAGTAGCAATGCAGCATGGTTTGCTTCACCTAGAACTTTGTCAAAACCATCAAGCCAAGTTAACTAACATTGTACCAAGAAGCAGATCCATGTAGAATCTCAAGAGCATTTTTTAAAAATAGGTCAACCGATTGATTAATGGCAAGGTCATGTTTGTAGAAGTGTCGATGCCCTTGTTGAAAGGTGCAAGAAGATTATGATACTTGTAGGGAGTAGGGGCAGGAGAGACTCAGGAAGTTCATGAAGAAGGTGATTAGAGAAGATATGATGGAACAAGACTTAATAGATGACAAGACACAAGATAGGACAATTTGGAGGTCTAGGATTAAGATAGTAGGGTGAGGGTGGCTAGAAGGGTTTTCTGTTGTGCTTAGGCTTGGTTCATTGTGACCTCTACTTGATTTTGTGGTCCGATTACGTAGATCTCCTTCAACTTCGTGGAACGCCTAGGTACGTATATATCTATCTCTACATGTTGCTCGTTCAATCTATAAGCATTTGCTAACAATGCTTCATCCCCCTCATGGATTGAGTTTATCACCTTCCTCCACACAACTCCTTCCTCACATCCATACCTCCAACATGTACCATTTAAATAAGAGTCCTGTATTCTTGATTAGCACATCACTCGTTCAATCTATGAGCATTTGGTAACAATGCTTCATCCCTCTCATGGATTGAGTTTTTCACCTTCCTCCATAAAACTCCTTTCTCACACCCGTACCTCTACCACATATCATTTAAATAAGAGCCCTGCATTCTTGATCAACACATCGATCACTCACCCTTAGATCTCCTTGTGCTTTCGACCTTTGTATTATCTCTCATCTCACTGTAGCATTTATTTTACTTCCTTCTTTCCCTACACAAAAGAACCTTCTTGGATGTTTATAATCTCCCTTGCAACAAACTTCGACATCTTGAAAACTGAAAGATTCGAAAGATTATTCAACACTTCTTTAATCAATACTAATATGATAGCCTTCGACAAACAACCAACTTTCCAACTCTTCGACTTTGTTTGGATCTTCTGGATGACTGACTTCCATGATTCTTTCCTTCGCATGTTTGCTCCTAATGGAAACCCAAGGTACGTTCTGGGTAGCTCCATTGCACTACACTTTAAGATTTTAGCCATTCGATGACTCCACTCTTGGTTCCTGCAAAAAATAACCAAAACTGATTCTGAAAAATTGATTTTGAGTCCTATTATTCTTTCAAACAACTTCAAAACAGCGTTGGTATTAACCAATTGGTGTTCATTTGCTTGAACAAAAATCAAGGTGTCATATGCAAATTGTAGATGAGACACCCTAATCTTTTTCTTCCCCATTAGAATGCCTTCAACATATTCCATCTCTATTGCTCTTAGAAGCATGGCGTTTAACATCTCACCCACTAGCACGAACAAAACGAAGATAGAGGGTCCCCCTGACTTAAACCTCTCTCCATCTTAAAGGGTTTTGTTAGGCATCCATTGACAATACGTGATATAGATGCTGATCTCAAGCAACTTTTCATCCACTTGATCCATTTTTCACCAAAACTCATATTCTCCATAATCAATTCCATTGCTTCCTTATCCACCAAATCATAGTCAATTATCGAAAAATGATCCGGCAATTGTCTCTATTTGGATTTGACCTTCATTCCTTGGAATCAAGCTAGTAGCTTAATATCTTCTAGAAACTTTACACCAATATCTCCTCCTATTACTGGTGCTCTCTTTTTCTATCTTTTTTTGGTATTTCCTCAGTACTCTCTCTTTTGCTTTGTTGATTCACTTCCCCTCGATTCTCATTTCGTGGAGCAATCTTCATATTTTCACTTTCTTCAATCTGAATTGAATACGTTTCCCCTTCCCCGGATGCTTGATGCTCAACTTCCTTATTATTATTATTATTATTTACCGTTCCCATACTTGCCTTGGAAACATCAACACACCTTTCCTCTCCCTCTTCATGATTTTCTTTTGTATTACATTCTAATCTTCCTTTCCCAAGGTTGTGATTATATTTGCAATTAATGTTTTCACCTCCTCCACTAAAGCCTCCTCATCGTGGGTATTATTGTTGTGTTGCAATAACTCCTGTTGTCTCTCTTGAAAACCCTTGCCAATTTGACTTATTGACTCCTGATCTTCACTTGCCTTTTCATCTTCCTTGCTAGCTTCTCCTGTCTTATTATCTTTTCCCCCTTTGCACTTGCCCTTCTTCACTCATGGAGTTTGAGATTGAATTCTCATGTTTTGAATTCTTACTGTGTTTTCCAACCTCTTCACTAGTTGTATCTTTAGTGTCGTTGGGATCCTTTGTTATCAAAGTATGCGGATGGACATAAATGTTTGCTTCTTTGACAAAAACTCCATATGAGCAATCACCAATTGTAAGAAGCATCTGACATTCAATTTTGGAAAAGACCTTAGTCAGAATCTTAATTCTCATGTTTTCAAAATGCTCCGCTATTACTGTACTCTGACCCAGACTTATCACCTTGCCCTAGTGTTGAACACATTGCCCCATTTCCACCTATGGAGGTACACCCTGAACATCACTCTAAACTCTTCTGTCCTCATATGTTTCATACCTTGTCCACTACCAATAATGGGTCCTCCTTCCACGCTTAAAACAACTTCTAGCCACGCTTATAAGACATCCATCTCCTAATTTCTGAGAACAAAACCTCTCACTCCTTCGGGTTTTTAACTGCTTCCTACACATCTGCCTCCTTTGGTAGTGTTATTATGAATTTTGTATTGGCGAAGGCTGTTATTCTCGAGATTGGCCTATAATTATGAATAATGGTTGTAGCTAGAGTTGGCAAGTCTCTTGGTTGGGGGATAATGCAAACAAGACTCCTTTGAAGTCATTCCATACAAATCTCATTAACCTCGCCCATAGCCTGCACAACCTTGAAGTTTTCCTCTATCTTCTCTACCGGCCCATGTTGTTTGCTTTCTCACCCAGGTCTTCTTTTCACTCTTTTTCCTTAAGGTAATCCTTTTCTTGTCTTGTTTAACTTGTATTATATTGCCTCTGACATTGTTTCCATCCATCTCCTTAAGCTTTCATTTGCTGATTCTTTCTCCCAAAAGTGCACAAAGCCAACTCTGCCCTTTGTCCCTTTTGTCTATGGTATGTATGCATCCTTCACCTTTCAAATATTTTCGAATATCCCTCTCAACCTAAATTTGTCTATCCTCTCTAATAAGTTTCCTACAAAAATTGCATGTTTATCGTAGATCACTCTCATATTCTCCCCTGTCTCTTTTCCTCTCTCTAAATTCCATTAAGAAATAGTACTATCATATTTTCATTTTGAATAATAGCACTTCATATCGTTGTTGATTGATTGTAACTAACTTAAGAATTTGATATTTTAGTTTTATTGTAGATTTTGCCTAAATTATATGGGTCAATTTCACTATTTAGGTAATTTGTCATATGCAAGTATTTCAACAGTTGAATCATATTATTCTTATATTGTATTTATTTTATATAAAACTATTGTTAATATTTTTCCTATTACTACTATTAAAAATAAAGACATTTTTGTAAATATGTAACTAACACAAATCATAGTATTTTACGGCCATGAGTTTTGCTTATATATACTTTGTGTAGCATTTATAAATATGATAATTAACGATATCATATATATTATTTTCAATGCATTTTATTGAATATTAGCATAAAATTTAGGATTTTTGGATCGTAATATACTCACATTATATTCTTTCGAGTATTAGATCGTAATATATTCACATTTATTATTGGATACTAATATACCAATATTTATATTTAAGCAATTTTAATGTACTTACCATGATTTTAATGGTGGTAAACTGGTCTAAAAGATGATTTAAGTGGGCTTGTATTGATTCTTTATGGGTCTCAGGAAGTTTCTACCGTCTGCCACATTATACTTAAGACTGGTTCACCACCATTAAAATCATAGTAAGTATATTAACATTACCTAGATATAAATGTTAGTATATTTGTATAATTGTATCCAATAATAAATGTGAATATATTACAATATAATACCCCAAAAGATGGGTATATTACGATAAAAAATGCTAGAATTTAAATACATTTTATATATGACATCACTTAAGTCATGCATTTACCGTGTGCGTCTCAAAACTAGTACTACATCCGTCCCAAAATGTTTGTCACAATAACTAATTCATTTGTTTACAATTGCAACGATTGTAATTACATTTTTACCCCTAATTAATAAATTTATCACTTTGTACAATTCCAACAATTATTAATCTCAATAAATAAAGGGGTAGTTTGGGTAAGGTATAAACTTTTCATCCCAAATTCAAAGCGTATTGATTTTCCCAAGTTAGTTGGGATGAGAAAGAAATTGGGACAAATGTAGCACAATATAATATAATACTAGTAACAAAAGTAGGGAAATGTATGTTATCCTCGTATTTATCATGTTGCTTGTTACGTGCATATAAGTAACAAACCATAATCAATTAGATTAGATCCTAAACCTTTTTCATCTTAATCATTAATTGAAAAACACTATCCTTGGGTGATTCTCCCTGACAAATGTCAATCTATCCTCTTCATCAATTTATACATTAACTCTTTTCGACATTCTTCCCTCTATCATTTCCTCTCCAATATCAATCGTCCTTGAATACCTCGATCATTTGATCGATCTGTTGTCATTTGTGAGTGACCATGGATGAAGAGTATGATGTCATAGTCCTTGGAACGGGTCTCAAAGAATGCATTCTCAGTGGTCTTCTCTCTGTTGATCGCCTCAAGGTTTTCCTTAATTTCCCCCATTTTCCTTTTTTAGATTAATTTTGAATTGTTTTTCCCAATTATGGTTAAATTTTCATTTTACTGCAGTGAGTATCAGGAAATCTAATGATCCATCCTCACATTCGTATTCGTATATGATTATGGTTGTTCTATTCGAAATGGGTCCCTTTTTATTTGTTTGTTTTCATGATGTAGACAGAGAATTAATGAATCTATGTATGTAGCCTCATTTCATTTTGTTGATTATGCATTGTAATTTTGTTAATTTCATGAAATAATTTCTCGGATTCCTTCTTGTTATTGAATGCCGACTGGGAAAACATTGTAGGGTGATTGTTTCAATTTTTAGTGGCCCAACTTAGCTATATTTGTAGAATGCATACTTTTGTTTCTTTGTTTAGTCGAGTGCCTGAGTTTTGTCAAAATGGAAGAGACAAATTTCATAATTTCATGAGTGAATTGGATCAATTTGAATTCAATTTTTATGAGACAACATGTTGTGGTCATTGAGAGGCATATGCTGATAAGAGCATGTTGTTCATGCTCTTCTTAAGCTTAAGAGGAGAAAAACTTTTCTTTCACAAGAATCAATGGTGGCTTATAACTAATGCTTTTTCACAAGTGCATATTGTAGATTATGTCTTTTCTTAAATATAACAATGAGTTTGTGCACTGTAATTGTGGTCTTCAGGAGTTTACTATCTCAGTAGCAGTTTTGATGTATTACTATTTTGGATGAAGGTCAATTGTTAACCTTTATGTCGCTATTCTAGCTATTTTTTTTTGAACAAAAAAATATTGTTATCCAATGCGTTTATCAACTGACAAGTTCGCATCATAGATATATAAATTTGCAAAAAACAAAAGTTGGTTAGCAAAAAAAATGAAAACCCACAAAAACGAATGATACCGACAACCTTAATAAGCGCAACACAAAGCTAAAACTGATGAAACTATTCTTAAAGTAATTCACGGCTTCCTCTTGGCCTCTAATAATCGACATGCCTATCGCTTTGCTAAGTTCTTTTTGGTTCTGCATGTTGTTCTAGTTGTTTTATGCAATGCTATTGTACTATGTCTTACAACATTTAACCGAATATAATGCTGGTCATTTTCCAGTAAGGCTCTCTAGCTAAATGAGCGAGCCGTTTTAAGCCATTTTTTTTTTATGTTTTAATCTTCTGTGCTTCTCTCTATTAGACTTTTATTAACCACTGTTCGAAATTTAGGTCCTACATATGGATAGAAATGATTACTATGGAGGAGAGTCAACTTCTCTATATCTCAATCAGGTATTTGAGCAAAGATCATAATACAGTTAAGTCTTTGCTACGAGTTTGTGTAAAATGCATTTACCCTAATTCTTGAGTAATTATGTGTGATTGTAGTTGTGGAAGAAGTTCAGGGGAAATGATCAAGCTCCTGCACATCTGGGTTCCAGCAGAGACTACAATGTTGATATGATGCCGAAGGTTTCCTCACCCCCCAATTGCTAATTATCATTCTCTTTGAAGCGTTTAGTATTTTGCTTTGCCCCGCTTTTTATTCTTCGTCTCATTTTTCTTCTCGTCCATGATCAGTTCATAATGGCAAATGGCACTCTTGTTCGCGTCCTCATTCATACAGATGTCACAAAGTATCTCTATTTTAAGGCTGTTGATGGTAGTTATGTGTTCAATAAAGGAAAGGTATAATGTTGTGCCATCACTAATATGCTTTAATTAACATGTATTTGATTATCTTGACTCTTTATATATGACATAATCTTACATTTATTCTTTTTGTTGCTAATTCTTGGGACAGATTCACAAAGTGCCAGCTACAGATATGGAGGCCCTTAAATCTCCTTTGATGGGATTGTTTGAAAAACGCCGTGCTCGGAAATTCTTTATTTATGTACAAGACTACGATGAGAATGATCCAAAAACACACGAGGGCATGGATTTGAAGAAAGTGACTACTAAAGAACTTATTTCGTATGCTCTTCAACTTTACAATTGTGGTATCTATTTTATCATGTTTGAATTAGATCATATATTCATATACCCCTTACTGATGGATATGCTACGTACAAAAAAAAAAAAACCCCTCTTTCTCTTCATCATATGACCTTTTGTCCATTCCAATTTTTTGAAAGATTTAGTTATCAAACTGGGCATGACTACATTCTTCTCATTGCTTTCGTTTAGTTAAACTTTATGGTTTATCTACGTAGAAAGATATTAAAATTTTGAATCGTCTTCTTATGTGTCTATTCTTGCTTTTACACATGTTCATTTGCTTGGTGTAAAATTATTTTGTAGAAAATATGGTCTCGATGACAACACTGTTGACTTCATTGGTCATGCGTTGGCACTTCATAGAGATGACCGCTATCTGAAGGAACCAGCTATAGACACTGTGAAGAGAATGAAGGTGATTCAGTTCAACAGTTATAAGTACTTCCTATGTGGTATTTTTATGGCTCATTTAGATAATATTTCATAAGTACTTATTCGTGTTTTTCTTGCTCAACAGTTATATGCAGAGTCTTTGATACGATTTCAAGGAGGATCACCATACATATATCCATTGTATGGATTAGGCGAACTCCCTCAGGTTTAATGTCTGAACCTTTGGTACACTCTTTTGATTTTAAATATGCTACCCATATTCTAATCATATTTGTTTTCTTGTTCTATTGTATTAAACTCACTGTTCTCTCTTTGACATTTCAACCTTTGGGATGTTTCACTATTGAATTAACGAACTGACATACATCTTTTATTCAGGCTTTTGCGCGGCTGAGTGCTGTTTACGGTGGAACATACATGCTGAACAAGCCTGATTGCAAGGTTCTTATGCCTTTTCTTTTAGGAATTCTCTGTTCTTGCGGATTTTTTATGGACGTAAGTTGCTGAACTATTTGAACTTGGTCATCATTATTGTCAGGTCGAATTCGATGATGGTGGCAAAGTTATAGGTGTAACATCTGAAGGAGAGACTGCCAAGTGTAAGAAAGTTGTCTGTGATCCCTCTTATCTTCCTAATAAGGTATAACATCTTTGAACAAGATCAACATGCATCTTAGTCCATGCAATACATTCTTGTAATTCTGGCAATGGACTCTCTTACACCATTGGGATTTATGGGAACTATATTAGTCAATTCCCTATTAACTTCTACAGTATATTATGTGGCAATGATAAGTTTGATTTGTTATGTATATGTTGTTACATGCGTGTGATCTTATATTCGAACATCTGAATAGGTGAAAAAGGTGGGAAAGGTTGCAAGGGCCATTGCCATAATGAACCACCCAATCCCACACACCGATGATTCACATTCTGTCCAGATTATCCTGCCACAAAAACAATTGGGTCATAAATCAGACATGTAAGTGATTCCTATTGAGTAGATTGCATTCATAGATATGTTTGATGATTTCTACAATGAAGATTTTGATGCTAACATGGGTACTTTTGTACTGACGTACACATATTCTGGCAGGTATGTTTTTTGTTGTTCGTATTCTCACAATGTGGCACCAAAGGGAAAATACATTGCTTTTGTATCCACAGAGGCAGAGACTGATAACCCTCAAACTGAACTAAAGCCTGGTGTAGACTTGCTGGGACCAGTCGAGGAGATGTTTTATGATATTTATGACAGATATGAGCCAGTGAATGACCCTTCTAAGGATAATTGCTTTATATCAATGGTTTGAGCATTTTCCCATCTCTACAACCTTGATCTTCGTGAGTTTCTTGGATCATTTTTGCTCAAAACTAGTTGTAATTGATATCTACATTTTGCGTAGAGTTATGATGCCACAACACACTTTGAGTCAACTGTTACAGATGTGCTCAACATGTACACAAAGATAACTGGGAAGGTATATCAAACTTGATACTTTTGAGGTTGCTTTTTCCCCATTTCTCAAATATTGCAGGACAGTGTGTGTGTGGCAGCTCTGTGGAAAGGAAACTCCAACAATCCTCCCTTAAAGAAACACTGATTATGCCTTTTTTTTTTGCAACTTTTATAGGTTTTGGACCTGAATGTGGATCTGAGTGCTGCCAGTGCTGCTGAAGAGTGAAGAAGAATATCAGTTTGGTTTTTGCTTATCCGACAAAACACTGCTGGGCCACGTCAGTGTCATTTGGCTGATGTGTACGTGCCAGTTAAGTGTGAACTGAAGCAAAGCTTTAAATTTGTGTTTTGAAGCTTTACATACATAGGACATATACATTTTCAAGTGTTATTGCTGTCAATTATGCTTTCTATTTTTTGGGGTGTTACTGGTTTCAGTCTTAATCTTAACTCTAATTGAATACTTCTCATTTCATTGATGCTTCACGTTTGTGCAAATTATCCTTGAATATTTTCCTTTACTTTTTTTCGGCATTATTTGGCACTCCAACTTTTCATCAACATGGTTTGATGGGAATGTTATTTTGATCACCCTTAATTATATTTGTCGGTCATTGTTTTTTAAATTATTCAAAGCCAAATATAAAAAGTTGGAAATGTCGAAGCCCCTACAAACTACAAATCAACAAAACAAAAGACGCAACCTCCTTCATAATCAACACATTAGTAAGGATGCGAATTCTTTCGTTGTGGTGACCATAAAGAGACTCCATCTTCTAGTTATTGTTTAAACAATGTAGCATTTTTATGCATTCTTGCAATCATGCTAACTAAAAGCTTAACTGATACTTGAAGACATGATGATAGTTTTATACTCTACTAGCCCCTCACACGAATGCCTTTTAGGATAGAAGAGTAGATGTTGTAAGGACTCACTTTAACCTTGTACAAATAAACATGGGGTTATTGAAATTGGAATCTAAGATATCATATTATTGTGTCTTTGATACCTTATAAAACCAACTTAGCCAAAGGGTTAGCACAATCTATTATAATTGCTTCAACTATGAATTAGATATACAATGCTTATTTTCTACGATCGATACTTTGTTGAAGATTTTTCTGATCAAGGTGAAGTGCTATAAGGGCCAGTTTTGCATGATACTCTTTGAACGCGCAGTAAAAAATAAAGCTTTATTGTAAATGAGTAGCTCAGAGAAAGCATGGTGCGATGGACCCCCTAAATTTTCGTGTAATATTGCTTATTACAAGAATACAGTGTTATAAATATGTGAAATTAATTCAAGTTCTAGTATTATGGATCGCAATTATAAGACGAAAACTAATAGTCCATGCTACACAAGAGCCTTTGTTAGAACTCTAGCTTCATCAGTTGTAATTAATTATTATGTCTACATAAGATAGTCGTAGTTACAAATGACATAGAGTAAAGTTAAACTTTGGCTAGATAATATATTGCGATGTCAAGTGGCAACAAACAATAGATAATAAGAATGTCACTAAGCATAAGACAGAGGAGTATATGGTAATAAATCAAACAAAATTAAAGGTTAGACAATTTTCTTTTTGCAGAAATAAATATGAAGATGGATATAGGTGAAATGAATGAGAGGTCATGACAGCAGAAAACTAGTAGTAGTTAGGGTTATAGTATCTAAGATGAGGCTGTAATTAAAGGTTAGACAATAAATTATATTAGTAACGACAAATAAAATACCAACCATATTGGTTAGCCATCCAGAAATATACAAAAGAGAATAATTTACATACACTATGACGAGCCTTGGGATGATGTAGGCAAGAGTTCCATTTTGACATGAGTTGAAACCAAATAGAACCTGTATGTAATATAACCAATGTTAGTTTCAGGTATATCAAATTTACAACATGCATGGATTTATAATTAATTACGTACCCAGACCCAGAAGAAAATGGCAATCTCAAAGGAGATTTGGAAGAGAGTAATATGGATGAGAATGAGGAAGTACCTGGGATTGTTGCACCAAAAGTGTTCATCCGAAGGTCTAACTTCTGGTTGATCTCCGAAAAGGATACTGCCCTTGTTTTTCACTTCTTTGGCCAACTCGCTCACCACATGCACCAACTTCGCTCCAATAAGCAGGACCAGCTGCACCACGTTACGTTCATTTTACCAAAAATTAACAACGTTAGTTTTGGTTAATTAAACACCACCGTCCACCATTGTTGGTTATGTTCTTTCAAAGATAGAGAACTTCGTAAATAAACGCCAACTTACCCCAAGAGGAACAAAAGCTAACCAAAAATACAAGTTCCAGCCTACAAGTGTTGATCATAATAAGTATGTTGCCATTAGTCATATTGTATGTTTGACAATGTAGATATATAATGCAACAATTTGTCTCTTTTTGCTATTATCTAGTGAGTAAAAACTGCTACATGTTAGTTAGAAAAACTTTAGTTAAATTCGAATTCTTAGACATGACATCAGAATCTTTCTCAACAACAAATCTTAGGTTCAAATCTCTATCCTCATGTTTATTACTAGTAATTAGGCAGATAGTAGATCTTTAATTTGCAGCATTCGCCTGTCATTTATGATTATAAAATTATTTTTAAACTTTCTACTATCATTTAAACATTTGGTTGAATGAGCTCTAAAAATCCAATTCATCTATGCATTTTTACACCAAAAAATTAACGGCAATTGCAAGAAAGTAATAATATGTCCGTACCAGCAACATTAAGCAGGAGAAAGACAACCATGAATATCCAAAGATACCAGCTGAAACAAACATAACCAAAGTAACAATTTGTTATGACTCTTTTCCCCATGTTTTAAAGAAATAATTTCATAAGTGTGAGAAAAAAAAATAAAGTCACGTACACTTGATAAATTACATGCATAGGGGGAAAAAGATTGTATATTGTACTTATACGAGATGTGATTAATTAGTTACCTTACACCCATGACATTGGTGAAATCAGATTCATAAGCACCCAATATAAACTTATGAAAGTCAAACTTTTTATATCCATTGCAATGAACCTGTAAAACATTAGCAATAATATATGTGTGAGTTAATTGCTTAATCTCTAAATGTTTTTCAATGAACTTATCCAAGTTGTGTATAACTACATACTCTCATTGTTCATCTTGTATAATTACCAAAATCAAAACATGGAATGAAATATTTTTTAATGTTTGAAATTTATACTAAATGCAATAAATAATGAGTTAATAATAATTAATTACTTATATGAAACTTGCTCGTAGTACTTCATAATCTGCTGCATCTAGTGACCAGTACAGGTGCCTGAAGAATGAAATCTACATGAATGTAAATAGTGTTAAAGAAAAACAATGATGATAATAAATAAAACAAAATTTTCAAACATGTTAATTTATTAGGATATAGGATCACTTGTTTTTTTGTTTTTTAATAAAGACATATAATACTTACCAACCAACTCAAGTAAAAATTGTCAGTATCATAAGCATATTTCTTGATAAAAGTGCTGCTATTGATGTCGTGTATTTGATTCTCATTGTCATTCTTTTCTGCATTTATTTTCATTACAAAAAATAATCATGAGTACGATCAAATGTTAATATATGTCTTTAAAAAATGAAAAGATTTACGATAATAAAAAAGTTAAATTATGGGGGAAAAAAGAATGACCGTGTGTATTCTGTCATATTGCATAGATCTTAAGTAACAATTTAAAAAAATCAGAATTAGGCATTACCACTATCTTCAATCTTTTTCTGTATAGCTTGCTCCCAGTGTCCCCATTGTTGTATCTAGGACATCACAAAAAATACAATACGTTATTGGAAAACAATTTTTGTGGAACTATCTCATCTCAAAAGGCCCAATAATGTTACAAAGCCCCTTTTCACTTTCTCAACCAAAAATTTTAAATGATGGTTGATGTTGCGGTGGTTTTTTTTTTTTTTCTAACAATTTTACTATTGATGAATACCAAATCATGTTAATCTTTTGTCCAATCCAGTGCGTAATAGTTTTGTTTAATTCAAATGAAGGGTCTACCTACTTTGAGTACTATAACTACTTTGAGTACTGCAGTTTGGATTGCTTTGGTTTCAGATCTTGTGTTAGTTTTTCTAAATCTAAGAACATCATGACCAGCACGTCCAACACTCAAAAAAAAACTTATCATTTAAATTTAAGAATCAACATTTATATGATTAAAAAAAAGAATCAATAGTTATAAGTAACTAAAATAATATTCAACATTTAAATTCAGGAAATTGGATTATGATAATCGAGAATATGTACAATGGGGTAATGATTATTTGAACTTCAGAAATATATATATCATTAGAGTTGGCAAAATTTTGTGCGACTCGGATTACCCAAAATGTCCGACCCGGAAAAAACGGGTCTGGACGTAGATTTTTCGTACGAATTTTGATATTGACTGAATATTTGGACATAAAGTTTCTCTTTTTTCTGTTGTCCGAACCCGATTTTAGCTTCGTTCGAATTGTCCGACCTGATTCGACCCGAAATAAAACCTGGCACGACATGAAATTCTCGTCTGAATTTGTTCGACCCAAATTTATCCGGACTCGAATTTTTGCCAGCGCTATATATCATTCTAAGTCAAAAACTAAAAAATGTTTAGAGAATGCTAACTAGACATATCCTGTGGAGTTCAACCAAAAAACATAGTCAACAACATATTTTCTATACCTTGTTAAGCAACTTGGTGGTGGTTTACAAAAATCCAAGATATTAAAAGTTTGCCTCTCTAAGGTACATTTTTTAAATTCAAATTATTATTATCCTACCATGTATAGGTTTCTTTACTATAATCCAAATTTCCTTTAGTTTAGCTTAAAAGTTTACCCACCAAAACCTTGAATTTGGCATCTTCTTAAAGGCCACTAAATTATACTTTAAGGGTGTGTTTGATACTTTGATTTGAGGAAAATTCATTTTCCTGAAGAATGCTTTTCTTGTAAATTAATTTTCCTGGAAAATCTATTTGAAGTGATATTTAATTTAGAGAGAGATTTGGGAAGTTTGGGTGGATGAAACTTGTACCACGATGAAGAAAATAAAACTTACATAAGTTGGAGTTCTTTATTTTTTTTCAAAGAAAGTGGCTGTAAACACAAATTTTCGGGTCTAAATAAATAAACACAAGAAATTAGGAAATAAATATAATATATTAATTTCAAAGGATTTTGGGTACAATCTCTATGTATTTGTTACAAAATAAATGTAACTTCTCCGATTCGATCTCTTTGAATGAACTTGAACGAGTCTTGAATGAATATGGTTTTGGATGAATGTGATCTTGAATGAATATAATCTTGGATGAATGTGGTCTTGAACGAGGGTCGTAGAGACTTGATCCCGATCAAGAGGAAGTGGTTTGATCTCCCATGAATGGACGGCACGAGCTTAAGCTTTGTTGTGCTTTTGTCTTCGAGAGCGGGATTGAGAGCTTTTGAGTTTTCCTTTGATGTTTTTCCACCCCTCAAAATGAAGGAGGAGGCTCTCTATTTATAGAGAATCTGGACCAACATTCAGGCCCATTTTATTCCTTAAAAAAAAGGACAAATATTTATGTGTCATTCATGACACATGACGTAATTTAATTGACCAAAAATATAATGTCATTTAATTTATCATTAAATGATCCACCATAATTAATTTTGACATATGGCGGATTATAATTGGCCGAATTAAAACAACTTGAATTTCCATGTGGCAAGTCTTGATTGGCTCACAAATTTATGTCTTCTACAGTGGCGAAATTCATTTTCTCTTAAAATAATTCTTTTTTTTTTTTTGTAATTTTTGTCCTCAAAAAGCAATATGGGAAAATCATTTTTTGAAAAGTAATTTTCTTTGAACCGAACACTCGTCAAGTCTCTAAAAATCTTCATGTAAAATTGAGGCAATTATTTATATATCTTAATAATCACAATAATCCAAATAGTATTGATGACAAAAGTGAAATTTTCCTTACAATGAATGTACTCTATTTTGCACATGGATAAAACACTAAATCAAATCTTGTTTTTATTTTTTCACAATAAAAATTAAGGGAAAAAAATGAAATTTACCTTGATGCTTCCAAGTAGAACCGTAACAACATTCATAACCAAACAGACTGACCATAGCTAATACGAAGATGAAGGTATGTAGGTCATGTATCGCATAATGAACGGGACTTTCCCCTGCATAGCAAACAAGAAAAGATAATCGAAATGATAAATATTTTGAGGCAAGACATATCTTAATTGCCGTGTCATTGTATAAAACATATATATTTGTTAATTAAATTGAAAAAAAAATTACATGATTGATTTCTATAATTATAATAATACATATAAATGGTATTAAATTGCACTTTTATCTATATTTTTTAATTAAAATTTACAAAAAGACGTCTAAAATATGTCTAACGGATGCAGTTCATTCGTTAGGGTGTCAATTTTAATTATTGGCGTAGCCAACACATTCCAAGCTTCTTATAATTGGTAATTAATAGTAAATGCAAAAAATTGAGGTTAGAAATGACAATAAGTATTAATTTCATAAGGAGTACGACACTTAACACAATGTCTTACTCCAAGGCATGTATCATCACCCTTATACTTTCCTTATCTTACCTTAGTACCTTACCCCAATCTTTTAAAAACACTCAAACCATTATCATTTTATTTTATTTTCCTTACCTTTCATTTCTTTACCAACCTTTCTTTACTCAACTTAAACTTATCCCCCTCAAAAAAAAAAAAAAACTTAAACTTATCACTCTAGAGGACATGACCTAAAAGATTTTGTATAAGCTCTAAAATTTATTGTGAGATGAATGGTTTTATGGTATGACCTTTAAATGAACATGATTACACTTGACTTGTAACTTGTTGTAAGACCCTGGTTTTTAGAATAGTCCATCCGTTCCATATTAATTATCGTCTTTGAAAATCGTAAATTCAAATTTCAAAAATTTTGACCATAAATTTTTCAATATATATAATGAGTTGCTATATAAAATTATCATCATTAAATTCATAATGAAAACTATTATCATAAAAGTATAATATTACAATTGTTAACAACATATTATGTAAAAAATTATCAATCGAAAATTGACATTGCAGGTCATGAAAATCAAAATTATAACAATTAATATAGAACATAGGGAATAGTAAGTTAGGTTTATCCCATCATTTGCTTACTTTACCTTTTTTTTTTTGATAATTAAGGGCATGGCCCATTCACTTTTATTGAAGCACAAACGCTTACACAAAGCCCACAGTGGGGAAAACAAACGGCCCATCAATCAAGCCCTAACCGATAAAAGCAATATGCATCAATTCTAATATCATAACCCTATCTAATGTCCGACATTCTCATCCATTCCTTCCTTCATGGCAGTTCGAGTTTCTTCACATCACCCCCTTCCCAGATTTATTTTAGCAATGTGGGTATTTCTTTGAAATTCCTTGATAGTTCATCCACAGAGTATGGAATGCCACCTTTCCACAAAAAGGCCCAAAGAGCCACCCTTCTGTGTATTAATTGTTTCACAAGCTCCTCATCAATGGCCATCTCCCTAAACACCACCTCATTCCCGTGTTTCCAGATTGTCCACACTACTGCAAAGAATGTTGTCATCCATATCTTCTTCCTCAGTCTGTTTCTAAAGCTCACATCCATCCATGTCTTAAACCAATCGGCTAACTCTCTTGTTCTTGCCACTCGATGACCCAGATCCTCCATGACAGATTCCCAAATATGGCTAGTGTAGACTTTGAGCATATGTGAAAAAGAACAGAAAGAGAGAGAAGTAGAGAGATGTAGAGAGAGAAAACACTAAGTTTTCTTATTGCAAAACAGAGACCCCTCAAGGCCTTTTATACAAAACCAGAGCATATGAAATGTAGCTAACAACTATGCCAACCACCTCAGCAGCACACCTAACAAACTTGTAACAACCTCAAACCAACTTGTAACAACCTCAAAGATATTTCTACACTCCCCCTCAAGGTGGTAGATTAATAACTCCCAATTTGGACAACAGTGTGCAATGCTGAGACACTGACACAGGTTTGGTAACACACATCCGCAAGCTGCTGTTTGGTAGAGACATATGTAGGAGAAATCTTCCCAGACTTTAATTGATCTCTTACATAATGGTAATCCACCTCTATGTGCTTAGTTCTCTCATGGAACACCGGATTGTTGGCAATATAAAGAGCAGCCCTGTTGTTACAGCGCAAATCCACAGGGGTTAAATCCTTCAGACCTAAGTCACGCAATAAAGACAGCAACCAGGTGATCTCACAACAAGTGAGGGCCATAGCCCTATATTCTGCCTCGGTAGAGGACCTTGCAACGACTAACTGCTTTTTAGACTTCCGTGATATAGGAGAAGAGCCCAACAACACACAGTAACCAGTGGTGGACTTTCTGCTGATAGCACAACTCGCCCAATCAGAGTCACAAAAAGCAGTTCAGGTGGGAGAGGAGCTGTTGGACATAAAAATTCCTTGGTTAGCAGTACCCTTGAGGTACCTCACAACATGTATAGCAGCTTTCATATGATCTTCAGAAGGGTTTTACATGAACTGGCTGAGAACCTGAACGGAGTAGCATATATCTGGTCTGGTGACCGTGAGATATATTAGTTTTCCCACCAATATTCTGTATACTTCGGGGTTGGATACAAGAGTCCCTGTATCTAGACTCAGCTTTTGATGAGAATCAAATGGAATTAGCAGAGGCCTTGTATCAGTAAGACCAAGTTCTTGAATCATGTCCTCAGTGTACTTTCTCTGACATACAAAAATCCCTTGCTGTGATCTGGCCACTTCGAGGCCCAAGAAATACCTCAAAGAGCCAAGATCCTTCATGTGAAATTTTTTATTGAGAAAGGATTTGATTCTGGCCAGTTCTTCCTCATTGTTTCCTGTTAGAATCATGTCATCTACATACACAAGTATGGCAGTAAAGCAAGATCCATTAGACTTAATGAATAAAGAATAATCAGCCTTGGATTGCTTAAAACCATACTTTAGAAGAGCAGCCGATAACTTGGCAAACCACTGTCGAGGAGCTTGCTTAAGTCCATATAGAGACTTAAGGAGCTTATAAACTTGTGGCTTAGAAATCCCCCTGTTTGGAAGCTCCATCCCAGGGGTAATATCAGCTCCCAGCCTAAGATAACCAGGAGGCAGAGTCATGTAAACATCCTCATCCAGATCACCGTGCAAGAAGGCATTGGTGACATCCAATTGAAAAGCAGGCCAATTATGCATGGCTATGACAGCTAGGAGAGATCTAACTGTAGTCATTTTGGCCACAGGAGCGAAGGTTTCATCATAATCCACCCCATAAGTTTGTTTGCATCTAAGAACAGCCAAACGAGCCTTATATCGTTCGATTGATCAATCAGAGTGAAACTTAGTCTTGTAAAGCCATTTACAACCAATGGCTTTCTTTCCTGGAGGTAGCTGAGAGATCTCCCAAGTGCCATTATCCTCCAGAGCCCGAAGTTCTTTGTTCATCGCATCACACCAATGTGGGACTTGCACAACTTGGGAAAAGTGCACTGGGTCAGTGTGGTCTACTAGAGCAGCTGTGAAGGCTTGATATTGGGATGAGTAATGGCGCGGTGCTAGGAAGGCTGTGTAGGATAGTCGAGGCAGCGATTCTTGACAAAGTCAGTCATCCATGATGGGGGCCTAACTGTTCTCGTGGACCGTCTCACAGAAACAACAGGAGTGGTTGGAGGAGAAGTGGGACTGTCATTTTGTGATGGTGAGGGAGGCGAGGGAGGAGGTTGAGAAGGTGGTGAAGGGGGTTGTTTAGTCCCATTTTAGGGGCTAAATACCACTCGTTTACGCCCAAGTCTATTGCCGTTCCCTAATAAAATGGTTATTTATTACGTGTTTTGTGACTTTTAGGCTTTAAGTTCGGAGAATAATAAAAGGGGGCGAAGTTGCGGAAAAAGGCGATAACTCGGTCATCCCGAGACCTTTGGAGCCGATTTGTTGCCGTGGTGAAGACCCGGGAAGCAAGGGAGACCAGACGTGCGTAAAGGAGAGGTATTTCGGGCCAAAAGGCTAAGTATGGGGGCATCCAGGCTCGTAGCGTTCGCTACAACAAATTTATGCGCTCGCCCCATACTTAGATGGAGATCACCTGAAGAGCGTAGCGGTCGCTACGCCTATTGTAGCGATTGTTACGAGCCCAGGCAGAATGTTCTGCCCAAGGCCGTAGCGGTCGCTACCCCTTTCATAGCGCCCGCTACGATGAAGCCCTGATTTTCCAAGTTTTCCTGCTGACGGTCGTAGCGTTCGCTACGCCCTCCATAGCGTTCGCTACGGATGAGTGACTGGGTCGCGACGCTGGGCATAGCGGACGCCTTGGAGCTGAAACGATTCACCTGGTTTGGGTCGTAGCGAACGCGACGATGTCCGTAGCGTTCGCGACGACCTTGTTTCCTGCTTAATTTTCGGCCAAAACGACTGTGTTTTGACCCTTCTTCCCCTTTGTTTAATTAGCTCGACTTGTCATTTTTGAGGAGATTTTTTTTAGCTGGAGATGAATTTTCTTTCTTTTTACATCTTCTACCTTTCAAGAGTTTTAGGATTAGCTTTGTGGGGATTAACTTCTACTTTGTTGATTAATTACTTTCTTCAATCAAGGCAAGTTGCTCTTCATCATTTGGGTATTATTGCTCTTCATTTATTGTCAATTTATTGCTCATCCATTTAGGTAAAATCTCTTTTCCCCTCGCTTTAATGTTTCCAAATGTTTTGTTGCTTGTGTTTAGTGTAGTTTTATGTTGTTAATCGTAGTGGTTAGTTTTATTATCCATCCTTTGAGTAGAATCATGCTAGGGTTTTATTGGTTGTGTGTTGCTAATTTCTCCACCATGTCTAGAGGCTAATTTTCCTTGAGGTGAGGGGGTGATTAAGGCCTTAATGGGTTTTGGCTAAGGTGTTTATTGATTAAAGTGTGTTTTAGTTGGAGGAGTCTATTTCCACCTAGTGTCTTCTCATTGGGGGTGGCGGTTCAAGGTCCGAGAGCTCTTTGAATCGTTATACACCCAATGGGAAGTCTAGAGTGGGATGGTTAAGCCCACACTTACGAGGGTAAGTGTAGGCTTAACTAGGAATTAACGCGATTCTCAACCCCGATGGTCCATGGTGGACATAGGGTAGTTAATTTGAATCTTCCTCGAGGGAGGGGATTCATCGTGGCCTTTTTCCCGCGTTGTACCATAGATAAATCCAACTTTATGCGCTTTAGTCATGAAAACTCCTTGATCAAAGATTCCGTTAAGTGTCTAAAACCCCCGAACCTCTCTTTGTCTAATTATCACCTAGTTAATCGTCTTTCTAGTTTTAATTTTGTTATAATCAAAGTGTTCTTTGCTTCGTGATTTATTTCTTGATTCAAGGCTAAAACCGAAACAAAATACGAGAATTTAGGCCACAGGCTCCCTGAGTTCGACAATTTACACCGGCCTGCAAACCGCTGTACACAAAATGGCGCCGTTGCCGGGGAGCTAGTGTCCCTAGCTCCTCGTTGTTTTGTTTCTAGGTTTTTGTTTTGAATCCTTCTACCTGCTTGAGGTTTTGTGAGTCTAGGTCCTAGGATAATTTTACGCGTCCTTGTTGTTGGTGTTGTATGCGACAAGGTCTCATAGAGGCCAAGCCCCACTCGTCCCCTCGACCCGAGATTGAAGCTTGGCTCGGAGAGCCCACGGTAGTACTCGTCGGCGTTGTGGGAACGCGACAACAACAACAAGCCGCCATGGAAGGCCAAGGAGGCGGGACCAATGAGGTGATCCACCACCAAACCCACCCGTCCCTTAGCTTGGTACAATACACCTCCGAGGGCGGGAGGCACCCATCGTTCTACCTGCTGCCCGATAATGCCTTGTACGACTTCAAGGCCAACTTTGTGAACATGTTTGAGCAAAACCCGTTCAATGGTTTTGAGAGGGAGAGTCCCATTGACCATATCGACAAGTTCGAAGAGAGGATCGGTTATGTCCAAATACCAGGAGTTCCGCCAAGCTACATGAAGCTTAAGTTCTTTCCATTGACTTTAGCGGGGAAAGCCAAGCTTTGGCTCAATACTTGTCCTCCTGGAACTTATGATACTTGGGAGAAGTTGAGCGGAGATTTCCTCAAGAGGTTCTACACCACCGATGAGACCCATCTTCGGCAAGATATCTTCAATTTTAAACAAGAGCAAGGAGAGTCACTTTTTGATGCTTGGGGACAGTACAAGAATCTTCAACGCAGAGTTCCTCATCACAACTTGGATGATTGGTTGCTCCTTAATACCTTCTATCAAGGGCTCAATGGACATTTGAGAGAGTTGATTGATAATGCCTCGGGAAGAACTTTTCTTGGCAAGACCGCTGAGGAGGCGAATGTTTTCCTTCATGAGCTAGCACAAAACTCTGGGGTTCGGACCGTTCGCGAAGAGGGGAAGGATCTTCATCTAGTGATGTCGTGTTGAAACACCTTGCCGATCAAATCTCGGAGTTGAGTCAAAAGTTTGCCCTCATGGATACCTCGAGGCAAGTCAATGCCGTTCAAGAGATGCAAGGCCCTTCATCCATGCCCGATAGCAACATGGTTGAATGCAACGTTTGCAATGGGTACCACCCTAATGGTCAATGCCTAGGGTACCACGACATGGAGCAAGCCAATGCCATCTACCCCAACAACAACCTCTCCTATTCCAATAACCATCCCATTAGACCACAAGGAAACCCGGCATACAATGCTCTACACCGAAGTTTCCCTCCCGGATTTTCTAACCAACCTCAACCTCTTGTTCGCCCTCACGGCCAAAACACATTTCAAAACCCTACATACCACCAACCCCAATACTTTCAAAACCCTCCTCCACAACAACCTTACTATAACCACGCCCCCCCACAACCATCCTCTGCTACTCAAGATCCGGAATTGAAAGCAATGCTTCAAAAGATTTTAACCAACCAAGAAAACCGAATCAACCAACTTGAGCTCCATATGGCTCAAATGGCCCAACAATCCGTCCGACCTCCCCAACCTATACCAAGCCAAACCATGCCAAACCCCAACAATGGGAAAGGACAGGAGAAGCAAGTCAACGCAATCCACTTGAGGAGTGGAACTACTTATGAGGGCCCTTCTATGGTAGAGGAGGAATCGTTGGGAGAGAGGAGTGGAGATGTTGTTGACATCACTCATGAGGAGGGAGGTGAAGATAACATTGTTGATGGGAAAGAGGGAAGTGAAGGCATTGAGTCAGTGAGAAATTGAGAGGAAGGAGCCTAAGCGAAGAGTGTTGAGAAGGGGGTTGAACATGAGCCGATCACCCAACCACTCAAACCATATAAGCCACGGTTCCATACCCGAGAGGCTTGTCAAGACAAGGGATGAAGCTAAGTTCTCCAAATTCATTGATATGCTCAAAAAGCTTCACGTGAATATCCCTTTCCTAGATGCGATTTCGGAGGTCCCGGTTTTCAAGAAGTACCTCAAGGATCTCTTGACCAACAAAAGGAAGATCCGCCATGAGAACACCATTTCTCTTACAGCCGATTGTAGTGCCATCATCTCCAACAAAACTCCTACCAAGTTGGCCGATCCCGGAAGTTTTTCTATACCTTGCTCAATTGGGGAGATGAAGATAGGAAACGCCCTTTGTGACCTTGGGGCTAGTGTGAGTGTCATGCCATGGTCAATATGTCAAAAGCTCCGCCTCGATGAGCTCACTCCAACCACCATTAATTTGCAACTTGCGGACCGGTCAATTAGGAGGCCAATGGGTATCTTGGAGGACATTTCGGTCCAAGTTGGTAAATTCCTCATCCCTTGTGATTTTGTGATATTGGAGATGGATGAGGACCTACGTACCCCTATTATTCTTGGGAGGCCATTCTTGGCCACGGCTGGGGCTATGATTGATGTGCAAAATGGGAGACTATCTCTCAATGTGGGGGGAGAGCAAGTAGTGTTCAATCTCGAGGAGGGAAAGAAGCACCCGAAATTTGATGACTCATGCTATGCAATTGATGTGGTTGAGGATGCGGTCGATGATTCTTTATGGGAGTCTCTATTCCTCCAAGGTGCTTTTGATGATCCACTTGAAGCAAGCTTGATGGACACTCGTTCTTCAACAACGGAGGGGGACGATGTGAAGTTCTTCACCGACCTTTTGGATGTTACTCCCATTGTTGAGAAGTTTTCCCCGGATGAAACATTTGTGCAATGCATGGAGATTGAAGAGGTCGTCACCGAGAGACCAATCAAGTCAAAGAAATTACCACAAGTTGAGCTCAAGCCTTTGCCATCCACTTTGAGGTATGAGTTTTTGGGTGAGGAGGAAACATTCCCTGTGATCATTAATGCTAACCTTGATGGCACTCAAACTTCAAAACTTCTTTGTGTTCTTAGAAAACATAGAAGTGCCTTGGGTTATGCTATTGAGGATCTCAAGGGTCTATCCCCTTCTATTTGCATGCATGCTATCGATCTTATGCAAGATGCTAAACCATGTAGACAACCAACGTCGATTAAACCGAATATGCAAGAAGTGGTTAAAAAGAGATCGTTAAATTGCTTTCGCGGGATCATTTACCCTATCGCTAATAGCGAATGGGTGAGCCCGTGCATTGTGTACCCAAGAAAGGTGGCATGGTATTGTGAAAATGAGCATCAAGAATTGATTAGCACTAGAGTTGTGAATGGGTGGCGCATGTGCATTGATTATAGACAATTAAACAAGGCGACCCTCAAAGACCATTACCCTTTGCCCTTTATTGATCAAATGCTAGAGAGACTCGCCGGTAAATCCCATTTTTGCTTTCTTGATGGCTATTCGGGATTCTTTCAAATACCCATTCACCCAAAAGACCAAGACAAAACCACGTTTACTTGCCCTTTTGGCACCTTCGCATACCGGAGGATGCCCTTTGGGTTATGTAACGCGCCCGACACCTTTCAAAGGTGCATGTCGGCTATTTTCTCGGACCATGTGGGGAGTCTTATGGAGAATTTTATGGATGATTTCAGTATGTATGGGTATACCTTTGATGATTGTCTTGCAAATTTGGAAAAAGTGTTGATTCGTTGTCCAGATGTCAATCTAGTTCTTAACTGGGAAAAATGCCATTTTATGGTTGAGGAGGGTGTTGTCCTTGGCCATGTGATTTCAAAGCGGGGCATAGAGGTGGATAGAGCTAAAGTGGAGGTCATTGAGCGCCTACCACCCCCCACCACTATCAAGGGGGTGCGTAGTTTTCTCGGACACGCCGGGTTTTACCGGCGATTTGTCAAAAACTTTTCGAAAATTGCTCGACCTCTCACTGAGCTTCTATGCAAGGATGCCCCTTTTGTCTTTACTAATGAGTGTCTTGAAGCATTTCAGAAATTGAAGGAGGCCTTGACCACCGCACCGGTAGTTCAACCACCGGACTGGAGCTTACCGTTCGATGTTATGTGCGATGCTAGCGACTATGCCGTGGGGGCATGCCTAGCACAAACCAAGGATAAGCAACCAAGGGTCATTTATTATGCAAGTCACGCCTTAGACGCCGCCCAACGCAACTATACCACCACGGAGAAGGAGTTGTTGGCTATTGTTTTTGCATTGGACAAGTTTCGCCAATACCTTTTGATTTCCAAAGTAGTGGTGTACACCGATCACTCGGCTTTGAAGTATCTACTAGGAAAGAAGGAGGCCAAGCTGAGGCTCATTCGTTGGTTGCTACTAATGCAAGAATTCAACATCACCATCCAGGACAAAGCCGGTTTCAAAAACGTGGTGGCCGACCACCTTTCACGGATCCTTGTCGAATTAGAGTCCCGACCTATCAATGATTCTTTTCCGGATGAGAAGTTGCTTGCTATCCAAGAGGAGACCCCGTGGTTCGCCGATATTGTGAACTACCTTGCTTCGGATGTGGTCCCGCCCGAGCTCCATTCAAACCAAAGGAAGAAATTCTTTTGTGACGTCAAGCACTATATTTGGCACGAGCCTTACTTGTTCCGCATATGCAATGATGGCCTATATAGAAGATGCATAGCTCAAAGCGAGGTTCCGGAGATCTTAAATCATTGCCACAACAAGCCATGTGGAGGACATGGGGGAAAGGATAAAACCGCAGCCAAGGTTCTTCAATGCGGATATTGGTGGCCGACGCTTTTCAAAGATGTAGAAGTTCATGTCAAAGCTTGCGATGAATGCCAAAGAGTTGGGAGTCTTTCTAGGAGAAATGAAGCACCCTTGACCTATATACTTGAATGTGAGATTTTTGATGTGTGGGGTATTGACTTCATGGGCCCATTTCCTTCGTCAAGGGGGAATGAATACATTTTGGTGGCGGTAGATTACGTCTCCAAATGGGCCGAGGCAATTGCAAGCCAAAGATGTGATGCCAATACGGTCTCCAAGTTCTTCAAGAGGGTAATCTTCCCTAGGTTTGGCATCCCACGAGTGGTCATTAGTGATAATGGGCCTCACTTTATTAAGAAGAAATTTGAGGCATTGCTCAAGAAGCATGGGGTGAATCACAAGAGAGGATTGCCCTACCACCCCCAAACTCAAGGGCAAGTGGAGATCACAAACCAGGCTATTAAGGAAATCCTTCAAAAGACCGTTGAGTCTTCAAGAAAAGATTGGGCGGACAAACGTGATGATGCTCTATGGGCGTATAGGACGGCATTCAAGACTCCCATAGGCACCACCCCTTACCGGTTGGTCTATGGTAAGGCATGCCACTTCCCGGTGGAACTCGAATACAAAACATTTTGGGCGGTAAGGAAAGTGAATTTTGATGCAAAGGCCGCGGGGAAGAAACGGTTGTTCCAATTGGAAGAATTGGAGGAGATCCGCCAGCAAGCTTATGAGAATAATCGGATCTACAAGGAGACGATAAAGGCTTGGCATGACAAGCACCTCAATTACTGGAACTTCAAGGTGGGTGATCAAGTATTGTTGTACAATTCTCGCCTCCAACTCTTCCCGGGCAAATTAAAGACCAAATGGTCAGGACCCTTTGTTATTGTCAAGCTCCACCCGGGTGGAGTTGTGGAGTTGGAGAACAAGAAGGGGGAAACTTTTAAAGTGAACTCTTCCAAGGTCAAACCATATGTCATGAGCGAAGAGTATGCGGGGACTATGGTGACTTTCCTCCCCGATACCTAATGTTAAGATCCGGTCAATGGTCAAGCTAAGGACCTTAAGCAAGCACTTCATGGGAGGCAACCCATGCTTGTAATGAGGAATTTGTTCTAGAAAAAAAAAGAAAAAAAAAAGAAAAAAAACCAAGAGAAAAAAAAGAAAAATGAAAAAAAGAGAAAGAAAAAAAAAAGGGAATCATGAGTGGGAGGAGAAGAAAAAAAAACGAGGGAGGTTTGGAGGTTGTGTGTAAGATTTGAAGCATATTGGTTTTAGAGGAGATAAGTTGAAGGAGAAGCTAAGGAGAAGAGAGACGAGGAACAATTGAAAATTTTTAAGTCTGAGAGCGTAGCGTTCGCTACACCCTTCGTAGCACTCGCTACGGAGCACTCCTTGTCTTTCTGTTTGGCCACTGTTTAGAGCGTAGCGTTCGCTATACCCTTCGTAGCGCTCGCTACGGAGCGCTCCTTGTCTTTCTGTTTGGCCACTGTTTAGAGCGTAGCGTTCGCTACGAGGTGCGTAGCGTTTGCTACACATCGATTCCTGACTTTCTGCCTGACAACTGTCTCGGGCCTAGCGTTCGCTATGCAGACCATAGCGCTCGCTACGGATCGATTCCCAGATTCTCGGCACTAGGCGTAGCGAACGCGACGCCCAATTTTTACGCAGACTGTAAAAGGGGAAAATCCGACCCCCCTTCATTTCACTTCACTTTTCACTCCAAAAATCGCCTCATACTCTTTCTTCCTCTCCAACCTTCCACAACCCTAACCCTAAAAAACCACCATCTTCATCCTTCTCTACTCATTCTCCACCAAAAAGACCATCACTCTTCCTCCATAAACTCCAATTCCACTCTTCTCTTCTCACCTTTTGCAACTCCACATACCCATTTTCACTTTCTTCCTCTAGCATTTGAACTCTTTATTGAGTTGGGTTTTAGAGGAAGCAAAGCTTGAATCTTCCAAGCATTCTCTCAAGCATTCATTCATCAAAAGAAGAAAAAGTGAAAAAATGCCTCCACGACCTAGCAAGAGGGTACGGGATGGAGCTTCATCCTCAAGGGCATCACCCATTATTGACCAAGGAGATGAAGGTAATGACTTCCCTGATTTTCCTACCCAAAAAGCTGAGCCTTTACGCTTAAGTTCGCATGCTAGGCATAGAGTTACCGTTCAAAATGATAGACATGCTCGAAGGTTAGCACGGTTCAAAACTAGGAATATATGTTTTCCTTATGTTTATGATGTTGAAACGTGCAATGAACACCACTTGGGGCCTAGCATAGAAAATTTAATTGGGGTAATGGAGTGGGAGCAATTTGTTCAAATTCATGCACCCCAGAGGGATCAATCAATTTATGAGTTCCTTTCATCTTTTGAGTTGTTGAATGATGGGACAGCTGATGCTTGTTTTACTGCGTGGGTGGGCAACAAGCCCATTGAGTGTGATCTTGTGTAGTTCAATAATTTGTTGGGTTTGCCGAACGGAGGCCTAACCTATGGCCAAGCCTCCGTCTTCAATGAGGGGGAGGCTATGCGGGAAATAACATGTTGGCGGAGAACTTTAATTAGGGCACCAAATGGGGATGTATTGTATTATGATGTTCGGGGTTCCAAATCCCGAGAATTTTGTAATCCCGCCGTTAGGGTCTTCCATAGGTTGATTACAAATTCAGTTTTCGCACGGGATGGCGGTAGGGAGAAGGTGCGGAAAGATGACCTAGCTATTTTGCACCATGCTTTACATGGTCGCCGAGTCAACACGGGATCGTGTATTCTGCATCAACTTAAGCAAATGTCTACCGATGGTGCCGGGACTTGTATAGCGTTGGGTCACATTATTACCCACTTCCTACACCAGTATGGGGGCCCGATAACCCCATACCTTGGCCGTTACGATACGCACCACATTCCAGAACCTATGGACAGCGACCGCCTCCGCCACTTCCGTTTTTTCTTCGTGAATCCATCGCCTCCAGCACTCCTCTACCACCATGGGTCCGTCCCCAAAGCTGTGACTACTCTCCGGAACCAACAAGCCCCTCGTTTAATCGATGTGCGGGATCAAAACAATTGGTCTTGCGGGCAAGAGCAAACTCCTAGGCTTGTTGGTGGGGATAGGGGGTTCATGATGCCTCCTTTTGAGAGGGAGTTGGAGCGGTGCGGGGCGGTGAAAATCAACGCGGGGCACCGAGGCGAGGTGCAGAGAGGGCGGCCCAAGAAGTGAATGTTGGGGAGCAAGGACAAGGGTTGGGAGGACAAGACGGTTGGGTTTTGCGTCAAGAGGATTTTGATGGGCTGCGAAACAACGTGAGGGACCTTGCCGGTTCCATGAATCAAATGATGATTGCCCAAACGCGAACCTATGACTCCTTGACGCAATTGAACAATCGGGTGGGTTGCTTGGAGAACATCGCGGATGACTGGGCCTACTACCACTACGTTGTCATGGGCCATCCGCCGCGTGATCCGGGACGGGTCAACCCATACTACCCACCACCTCCTCCTCCTGAAGGAGATCCACCCTCATGATTGTAAGCTTTATCCCCTCCCCACTCTCTCTCTTTATTTGATTTATCATTTGATTGTTTGTGTGGAGGTGTGCATCTAGTGGGTGGGTGAGACGTTCTTGTGTTCCCGTCCCTTGTCGGTTTTATCGAAGATCTTGTTGTCTTATCTGTGATCACTGTCCATCCCTACCTTCATCCATCTTCCATCATGATTAGATTGGTTTTGGTTAATCACTTGCACTTAGCTCCATCAAGTGCCAGGTGATGTTTCACCTTCAACAAGTCGCCTCAAATTGATTGAGAACAAGGTTGAGGTTTCACAGGCAATGTATATAGCTTTGTTCTTGCATATAGATTTGTTTCTTGCATTTTCCTTTGTCCATTTGGACATTTTTGTATATTTCTTTTGCATGTAGATTCGATTGCATTTCGATACGTTGCATTTTTCTTCCAACCTTATTAGTCTTAGCCTTTCTTTTGTAATCGTGGTCCGAACTTTGGTTACACATTGGAAACTTACAAGGTACGTTCGTTCCACCCTTTTCTATTTTTGTACATATTTCTGCGTTTTTGTTTGTATAGTTTGTTTTCTTTTTGCATGCTTGTTTTTCTTTTTGGTGGCGCACCCCTCGTATGCTCTGTGTTGGTTTTCTTGTTGTTGGAGCCGTGTGGGCTCGGGGTGCCACCCCTTTTTATGTGTTAGATGTTAGTATATATGTTTGCTTGTTTTCCTTTAGGTGTTTGTACATATGTTTGTTTTTCCTAGTTTTTCTACCCTTCATGAGACACCCTTCCCACAATGAGGACATTGTAGATTTTAAGTGTGGGGGGGGGGGGGAGATCATTATGTTTTGGGTAGAGCACCTAGTCTTTTTCTTTCTTAGAAAAGTTTGAAAAAAAAAGTGAAAAAGTGCTAAAAGATGAAAAGAAAAAATCGAAAAGTTTTTGTGTGAAAGAGTAAAAAGGGGAGAAATGTTGTGAAAAACCCAAAAGTTTCTTTTTCTTTTTGAAGATGTTTCCATTCACAGTTTTGTAGATAGTTGTCTAATTTGCCGATTCAGTTAGTTGGAAGCGGCCGGTATGAATAAATAGAGACCTTAGGAAGGATTTTCGCCATGACTTATCTCTTTTAGACCTCTACATGGAATGGGAAAGCGTAATCCTCAAATCTTACACGCTTTGACTGTGTCTTCTTACCTAAGTTAGACGGTTTAGTTGTTCAATTTCTTAAGCTCTTAATTAATACATTAATCAAATAACTGTCGGGCCTACCGTCATGGGTTGGTTTGGGTGGATCGGCACCCTATGCCCCTTAAGTGCAATGACTCACGTATGGAGAAACCCAGCAGGGAGGGTAGCCCTTTGCGAAGGCCGGTACTTAAATCATGAAACCCGACGCAAACACTCTAAAAGACACAAAGCGGATTGAGTGGAAAGAAAAGAGTGTAGTTTTTGCAATGAAAGAAAAGAGCGAAGCAAGAAAAAGAAAAAAAAAGAGTTGAGCAAAAGAATCGTAAGAAAGAGCAAGAAAAAGCAAGAAAAGGAAAGAAAAAAAAGAAAGAAAAGAGTGGTGTAAGAAAAAGAAAGAAAAAAAAAGAGGTTGAAAGAAAAACCAAGAGTGAAGTAGGATAGATAATTCCGAGCTTGAGCATGAGAACAACTCTGATTATGCAGTTTAGGATAGGAAAGACCGACTAGAGCCCACTTGCACATATTCACGAGGTGTCTTGCTCAGCAGGAAGTGTTTTGGTTCAAAATCTCAAAGATTGGCAGTTTTCCAACCTTCGTGTCTTAATTTGTTTGTACTTGTTTCTTCCAATTGATTGTTGAGGCGGATTGGGGAACTAGGTGCAAGATTGGGGACGGGAGTATTTTCTTTGTTTTTGTTTGGCTTTGTTTTTCGGTTTTCACTTCTCTTTCTTTCCCCTTTTTCCTTTTTCTTTGGCTTTTGTGGGCACAGCCGCTACAAACCCTCACGAGTCCACCTCGTCCACCCGGGCTACCGGGGGGTTTAAAGGGCTTGATGCATATGCTAAATGCATCCGCGATTTCTGCGAAAGTGAGTTAGGTGTTTATGTTTTCTAGTTTCTTAGGTTTCTTTCGGTTAGTTTTACTCGGGACGAGCAAAAGTCTAAGTGTGGGGGGGGGGTGTTTAGTCCCATTTTAGGGGCTAAATACCACTCGTTTACGCCCAAGTCTATTGTCGTTCCCTAATAAAATGGTTATTTATTACGTGTTTTGTGACTTTTAGGCTTTAAGTTCGGAGAATAATAAAAGGGGGCGAAGTTGCGGAAAAAGACGATAACTCGGTCATCCCGAGACCTTTGGAGCCGATTTGTTGCCGTGGTGAAGACCCGGGAAGCAAGGGAGACCAGCCGTGCGTAAAGGAGAGGGATTTCGGGCCAAAATGCTAAGTATGGGGGTATCCAGGCTCGTAGCGTTCGCTACAACAGCTGTAGCGATCCCTACGCCCCCATACTTAGATGGAGATCACTTGAAGAGCGTAGCGGTCACTACGCCTATTGTAGTGATCGTTACGAGCCCAGTGCGAAGGTTACGCCCAAGGCGTAGTGATCGCTACTCCTTTCATAGCGCGCCACGATGAAGCCCTAATTTTCCAAGTTTTCTGGCGGCCGTATGGCGTTAGCTCGCTCGCCTCCGTAGCGTTCGCTACGGATGAGTGATTAGTCGCGACGCCTGGCATAGCGGACGCCTTGGAGCTGAAACGATTACCGCTGCTTTGGGTAAACGCGACGATGTCCGTAGCGTTCGCGATGACCTTATTTCCTGCTTAATTTTCGGCCAAAACGACTGTGTTTTGGCCCTTCTTCCCCTTTGTTTAATTAGCTCGACTTGTCATTTTTGAGGAGAGTTTTTTTAGCTGGAGATGAATTTTCTTTCTTTTTACATCTTCTACCTTTCAAGAGTTTTAGGATTAGCTTTGTGGGGATTAACTTCTACTTTGTTGATTAATTACTTTCTTCAATCAAGGCAAGTTGCTCTTCATCATTTGGGTATTATTGCTCTTCATTTATTGCCAATTTATTGCTCATCCATTAAGGTAAAATCTCTTTTCCCCTCGCTTTAATGTTTCCAAATGTTTTGTTGCTTGTGTTTAGTGTAGTTTTATGTTGTTAATCGTAGTGGTTAGTTTTATTATCCATCCTTTGAGTAGAATCATGCTAGGGTTTTATTGGTTGTGTGTTGCTAATTTCTCCACCATGTCTAGAGGCTAATTTTCCTTGAGGTGAGGGGGTGATTAAGGCCTTAATGGGTTTTGGCTAAGGTGTTTATTGATTAAAGTGTGTTTTAGTTGGAGGAGTCTATTTCCACCTAGTGTCTTCTCATTGGGGGTGGCGGTTCAAGGTCCGAGAGCTCTTTGAATCGTTATACACCCAATGGGAAGTCTAGAGTGGGATGGATAAGCCCACACTTACGAGGGTAAGTGTAGGCTTAACTAGGAATTAACGCGATTCTCAACCCCGATGGTCCATGGTGGACATAGGGTAGTTAATTTGAATCTTCCTCGAGGGAGGTGATTCATCGTGGCCTTTTTCCCGCGTTGTTCCATAGATAAATCCAACTTTATGCGCTTTAGTCATGAAAACTCCTTGATCAAAGATTCCGTTAAGTGTCTAAAACCCCCGAACCTCTCTTTGTCTAATTATCACCTAGTTAATCGTCTTTCTAGTTTTAATTTTGTTATAATCAAAGTGTTCTTTGCTTCGTGATTTATTTCTTGATTCAAGGCTAAAACCAAAACAAAATACGAGAATTTAGGCCACAGGCTCCCTGAGTTCGAAAATTTACACCGGCCTGCAAACCGCTGTACAGGGGTGGAGGAGGTACAATGGGTGAACTGGAGGTTGGATCTGAATTATCCATTTGAAGGAAATCATCAGCCCAAGTGGATACTCCAGGTAATGGACATGGGATAGGTTGCATATATTTGGAGGAGACATGTTTATATGGAAAAACATGTTCAACAAATGTGACATCTCGAGATACAAAAGTGTGATGTATGAGAAGGTTCAACAATTTGTATCCTTTCTGAGATTGAGGGTATTCGAAAAATACACAAGGCACCCCACGGGGTTGAAACTTGTCTAATGATGAAGAAGGATTGGATGCGAATGCAAGGCATCCAAAGATTTTGAGGTGATCATATGACGGTGACTTGTGTAAGAGGACTTCATAGGGTGTTCGATTGTGTAGAACCGACAGTGGAAGTCTATTGATGATGTGGGTAGCAGTGAGAACACAATCGCCCCAAAATTTGAGAGGAAGAGATGCATGAAATCTCAAGGCACGAGAAATCTCAAGAAGATGTCTGTGTTTGCGTTCAACAACCCCATTCTGTTGGGGTCGATTCACACAGGAGGTTTGGTGCACAACACCAAGTTGAGAAAAATATTGCCTGCATAACTGAGAGTCAAACTCAAGAGCATTGTCAGATCGAACAATCTTCACAGAGTAGCCAAACTGATTTTTCACATAATTGAAAAATGTTTGCAATGTGCTGAAAGATTGTGATTTACTCTGAAGAAGATATGTCCAAGTGGCACGACTAAAATCATCAACAATCGTCATGAAGTACTTATTATTGCCATAAGTTTGTACATGATAAGGTCCCAACAAATCAATATGAATCAACTGAAATGGATGGTCAGTAGCTGTGGTACTAGATTTATAAGGCAAGTGTGTAAACCTTGCCATAGGACATGTGACACAAACATGAGTATAATCCTTTGGTATGCTAACACTTATTCCATCAACCAACCTCAACCTAGATATGGGCAGATGACCCAATCTGTGATGCCATAAAGTTAAATCATCTTGCCTGGCATTATTACATCCATACTTGCTGTACTCAGAACTGTGATATAGATTGCTTGAAGACACTGACTGCTTCATTCCTTGATTAAGAAGATAAAACAGTCCTCCTTTTTCCTTACCAAGTCCTCGAATCTCCTAAATTGCACAATCCTGTATCACACACAGGTTGGCATGGAATATCACACTACAATTGCTGTCTCTGGCAAGTTTTGAAACAGATAGGACATTAAACTTAAAGCTTGGAACACACAACACATTCATCAACATAATGTCGTTGTTCAGCTTAACCTTCCCTATACCAGTGACATCAACGAGTTCCATTTGGTAAATTTATTTGAGGCACGAAGGATTTATTTGAGTATCTTTCAACATATCAACGCAACAACACATATGATCTGTTGCCACGTGTCCAAAATCCAGTATGCAGCGATAGAAGAGGAGTAATGAAAGTGTTACCAGCAAAACTCGTATCAATTTCTTAAATCGTGTTCGTTTGAGGAACAAGCTTCAGTGATTGTTCAATTTGCCAAGGTGTCGATTAGTGACTTGACCATCGGCTTGAATCGAATGCTCTCGAGCGGCAAAGAACTTCCGACTCTGATTGGTATAACCACCTTCCTTATTCTTCTTCTGAGGTTCACGAGAGTTCTTTTGGTCCTTCCTCCATGGTTGCTGCGGATTCGTCTTTGATTTTGGATGCCATGGAAGATAACCGATTATTGTCCAGCATCTATCCTTGTAATGTCCTTTATTACCACACTCTGAGCACCTGAGCTCAGAGCCTTTGCTCATCAACGCAGCAGGTTCAGGAATCTGAGCAGGTTTGAGTCCTAACAACTCTCTTTGCAATTCTTCCTGCTGTATCATCCCACAAACAGACTCCACTGATGGTAGAGGCTGCATGAGCAGCACTTGACTCCTTTGATGGCTGAAATCATCCGCAAGGCCATTGAGAAACTGAAACAGTTTCAAATCTTCCTGTTGTTTTGCCAAAGCTTGCAGAAACGCCGTCACATCATCAGCTACTGTTGTAACTTTTGGCAAATCATTCATACCATCAAGCTCCTCCCATATTCCTTTAATTTCTGTGTAATACTCACTCACATTTCTTGTTTGTTTTAGGCCATACAACTCTCTGCTCAATTGATATTTTCGAGATCCATTGGCAATGGAAAATCTTCTTGCCAACTGTATCCAGATTGCAGAGGCCTTGGTGACAAACAGTATAGATTTGGAGATACCATCACTTACATTATTCATGATCCACGAAATCACGAGATTGTTGCATGCATCCCATTGTTCTACCTTAACAGGATCATCCTCTGCTCTGGCTAGAGTTCCTTCAACAAACACTAGCTTTCTCTTGGTGGATAGAGCAATCTCCATAGCTCTTTTCCACGATCTGTAATTTGAAGCTCCAACAAGCTTCTCATTGAGAGTTACTGAGTTTGGACCATCCGAAGGATGTATGAACAGAGGGTTTTGAAGATCATTCATATTCACATTTCTCCCAGTCATCTCTCCAATAAGATTGTTTGATCGAAATGAAGATAAGATCAATTGAACAAATCTTGAATCAAGTTATAGAAATCAGGATAATATCTCAGCAGATGCTCGCTCTGATACCATGTAGACTTTGAGCATATGTGAAAAAGAACAAAAAGAGAGAGAAGCAGAGAGATGTAGAGAGAGAAAACACTCAGTTTTCTTATTGCAAAACAGAGACCCCTCAAGGCCTTTTATACAAAACCAGAGCATATGAAATGTAGCTAACAACTATGCCAACCACCTCAGCAGCACACCTAACCAACTTGTAACAACCTCAAAGATATTTCTACAGCTAGCAAAACTATAAGTGAGCAGAACATGACTGACGCTTTCCCCATCTCCTCCACACATTGGACAAATATCCATCTGTTGTGGCAATATCCCTCTCCTGCTAAGTTGTGACCTTGTATTCATCTTCCCCAAAAGAGTCATCCACACCATTAACTTTACCCTTGGTGGCGCCAATTTCTTCCAAGCCTTTCCAACAATTGAATCAATCTGCACATGACCTCGAGCTGTCTCCTCAACCTTACTTACAAATGATTTGACAGAATATTCACTGTTTGTCCTCCACCTGATGGAATCCTCCTCATTAGCTTTAGGATGATGCTCCTGTAATTTTGCTTTTAACGCCTGTTCTCGTTCCAGCTGCTGCAAAGTTAGCTCCCTGCTCCACGACAACCCCCATCTCCAACAGGCACCTTCAAACCATCCTACATCACTAACATAGCTTCTCTTTTGTGTCGAAATCTTGTATAGTTCTGGGAACAATTCTCTCAAGGGCGCATGATTCAACCAATTATCATCCCACAATCGGGTCTTACTTCCATCCCCCAACTTAATATCTATATTCTGCATAAAGCACCTTTGTACAACACCATTATCTCTGTCCATCTTCTTAATATCCCTCCATGCTCCCGATTCCTTCAACCTAAATGCGCTCGGCAATTTCCCATTGTCCGCTTCATGTATAGAATTAACAACACGCCTCCACAAGGCTCCTTCTTCTGTACCATACCTCCACCACCATTTAAATAACAAGCCAACATTCCTTATCAGAATATCTCCAACTCCCAACCCTCCTTTGGACTTTGGCATCTGTATAATTTCACATCTTACTGGTGCATTGAAACGAGCTCCTCCTTTTCCACCCCAAAAAAACCGTCGCTGGATGCTTATTATTTCTTTGGCAATTGATTTTGGCATCTTAAACATAGAAAGATAGTAGTTTGGCAGACTGTTGAGCACAGATTTTATCAGAACCAACCTCCCAGCTCTCGAGAGACAATTTACCTTCAGCTTTTTAGTCTGTTCTGCACCTTCTGCACAACTGGTTTCCACGCATCCTTCCTTTGTTGGCTCCACTCTTCATCTCTTCCAAATACCACCATACTGGACTTTGTGAAGTTTATTTTGAGTCCCGTTATCTTCTCAAACAGCTGCAAGATGGCTTTAATATTGATAAATTCTTCCTCATCAGGTTTTGCAAATATAAGGGTGTCATCCGCAAATTGTAAATGGGACATCCTTATGCTTCTCTTGCCAACCTGAATTCCTTCAACCCATCCGCTCTCAATCGCTATTTGCATCATCACATTACCCGAATCCTTAAAAAAGAACACTCAAATCAATGTCATTTTATTTTATTTTCCTTACCTATCATTTCTTTACTGACCTTACTTTACCTTATGTAATCCAGCGTTCTAAAAAAACATGACCTAAATTATTAGGATAAAAGTCATATGATTCGATATATTGTCAGTCATTTTCAAGCTTAGACAGTCATTGTCTGTGTAAACTATACTCATATCGGAACCTTGCAAAAGTTATATTTAATGAGAATATTTGCCCATAATAATTTTTTATGGCTGACTAAATTAAAGAAAGTAGTAGTAGTACATAGGAATAAATGAAGTACGTACTGCGGGACATTGAAACGAAACGTGGCCCCAGAAAGAAGACGACCTCTAAAATCAATCTGGAAGTGGGAGTTGGTCTCCAGTTCAGCCTTCTCTTCCTTCTTACAGGGTAGCCACTTGTGGGCTAAACGTTCAGATTTGCTTATTCTATCATTGAACACCGCCAGCATCAGAGATATGAACCCCAATAACATCAACTCTGTTTACCATTAATTACACACCAATCAAACCTTCATTACTACTGCATTTAATTAATCATCCTTAGAATAATTAATCAACTAACCACTAAAAAGAATGTAAGACAAAAACTGTAACTTCACAGAAATAGTATTTAAATGGCGGGATTAATCACTAAACATGAATTGTTACGGCATATTTTTGCAGGATTTCGGACCATTTCGAAATATTGAATTGTTACTTGCACCAAAGAATCATGCACAAGTAGAATAGAATGAAAGTAAATGTGAGAGAGACATCTGTAGTTTGATTTCTCACCTGCTTTAACTTTTTCCAGGGCTTCCTTCAAAAATCTTTTCTTCTTCCCTTTCAATACTTTCTGAAACGATTAATCACAGGATAATTATCATCATTAGTACTAGCAACGTACGTATGTCAGGGTAATGCATGGAAAATGAAATCCAAATCAGATTTTGTTATCTGTTTTTTGTTGGGGAAAGATGCATGGAAGGGCTACATTAATTACCTCGCCAAGTAAATGGAGAAGTCGTTCAAAGATGAGAGAAATGGTGACAATGATAGTACACACAACACCCACCACGCATGTTGGTGTTTGCTCCAAACTTGCACTTTCTCCTCCTCCTCCTCCCCCCGCCATTCTTTCTTGATCTCCCTCTCTCTTTATCAATCAATCTTGTTATAGAGTAAACCTCTCAATAATGCTACTTGGGAACTTCTATATATATATATATATATATATATATATGGGATAATTGGATTCTAATAATCTCTGCTTTCGCCAATAGGACAATGGTGGACCGAACTTTCACTTTGTATTCTGGTGGTCCAAAAAAAAGAAATTAGATTGTAGTGGTACCAAATCCACCTCCACATTCTTCTTATTTTTTTCATTCCTACACTATATTGTTTTTGTTTTTTTCGTTCCTGCCCCTAGAAAGTTAATGAATTGTAGTTTCTAAAACATTTTTAAAATTATTTTTTTGAGACTCCGAATAATTATTATGATTTTTTAAAAATAATAAAAGTGAAAAAATCGTAAAAAATAGTAAAATAATGAAAAAAAATTAGGAGAAACGCTGTAAATTCATTAAAAATCATTGTAAAGTGTTATACTAAGTTTTGAATCAAATGCAACACAAAATCTATGATTCCCTTGAAAATATCCCACTACAATCCAATTTTATTTTTTTTGGACCACCAGAATACAAAGTGAAAGTACGGTCCACCATTATCCAATTGGTGAAAGTAGGGATTATTAGAATCCAATTATCCTATATATATATATATATATATATATATATATATATATAGACATGCATGTATGTATATATATTAGTCTTGGAGAAGTACAAAGTTTGTCATATCTTGAAAGTGTTGGGTCATTATGTCCATTGGAATATTAAATTATACTAAGGCCCCGTTCTTTTATGCAACGCAACTTACCGCAACCCTACCGCAACATAACGCAAATTACCATTACTTTTTAGCTATTTCCACCGCAACTTAACGCAATGCAAACGCAAACGCAACGCAACGCAACACAAACGCAACGCACAAAAGAACGGGGCATAAGTATTTAACCATTCATTTGAGTTTTTTATTGAAATAATTACTCTATATGGTATCAGAATTTTTCAGAACGAGGGATTTGTGGTCTGAATCTTAATAACCCCATATTTATATCTATATAAGGTTAAATGTGGAGTTTGCAACATCAAACCATGCTTCACATTTAAAGCGCATATGATGTGTGTTAGAATATTCTTTTCATATGCAAATTTATACTTATTCCTTGGCCAATATGTAAAGTCGTTACCTTAAGATAGGCTCAATGGAGAGACAATACATGTTTATTCTTCATAGAAAAAGTAAAATAATTCATCCTAGTTATGTGAACAATGTAAATGTAACATTTCTGAAGCTGAGTCAATGTGTGGTCGTCTTCAAAGAAATGTCAACGTAGAAGAGATCCAAGAACTAGGGAAACAAAGATATATCAACAAGACATGACAACCACACTATTATGGAAATTTGACTTTGGGAGAAAATGTGAGACTGCTACAAATTAAAAGAAATTAAATCAAAATAATAAAAAGAGGTTTGCTACTGAGGGAGTTGTATATGAAATATTCAAGTGTAGGAGGAGAAACAGGCTGTTAAGGTGGCCAATCCAGCATAATAGTGGTGCCCAACAAGATCTTTACTCTTTCATCTTTTTTGTCTAATTCATTCAAGTTGGGTGTAAAATAAGCATTATCGAAATTATCAAGTTGGCATGACCAAATTAGACTGAGACGAAATTGGTCAAAGGAAATTTTTACATAATTACCTCCCCTTCGTTTACTTTTTGATATTAAATTTTTCACTTTTTATTTCCAAATTATTATTATTATTATTATTATTATTATTATTATTATTATTACCAAGGTTTTTGACATGTACTCCCTCCGTTCCAAATTAATTGACACTTTGATTAAATTTTGACCATTAATTACTTACAAATTACAATGAATTACAATATGAAATTACTTTTATTGTAATTTTTAGTAAAATATCTTTCTAGTGAAGGTAATTTCATATTGTAACTCATTGTAATTTGTGAGTAATTAACGGTCAAAATTTAGTCAAAATGTCAATTAATATGAGACGGAGGGAGTATTATTTTCTCTAGAAAGTTGCTAATATGGTAATATTTTGGTGGCTTTTGGTCAAGATATCTCTGATTTGTTTATATGAAGGCGGTCTTGGCTAGGGGCGGAGCTAGAAATTATTGATAGATGGGGCCATTGATTTGATTAATAAAATCTAATATCTATTATTTTTTTGGGTCACATAATTAAAAGAGTGAATTATTAATTAAAAAATTTAAAAGAGACTTATATGAATTACAATATTTTTTCTATATTTGATTTTTTTGATATATAATAGAGAAATAATGACTAAAAAAACTTCAAAAACATTGAAAAGCCGTGTTACAATAAAGATGCTTAGGGATGGGGGAAGACAAAATCTTGAAGTAAAAAGGCTAATCAAATTGTTAGTACGAGGAATTGAACCCATCACCACTAGAATTCAACATACCCATTTCCATAAGGAAATTTTTACATAATTACCTCCCCTTCGTTTACTTTTTGATATTAAAATTTTCACTTTTTATTTCCAAATTATTATTATTGTTATTATTATTATTATTATTATTATAATAATAATAATAATTATTATTATTATTATTATTACCAAGGTTTTTGACATGTATTATTTTTTCTAGAAAGGTGCAAATATGGTAATATTTTGGTGGTTTTTGGTCAAGATATCTCTGATTTGTTTATATGAAGGCGGTCGTGGCGCATATGCCTAGCTAGGTCGGCACATTTCCCAAAAACACGGGTCCAACGTGGGCCATGCGAAACCCTTACCATGCGGGTCAGCATGGTTGGGTTTTACCCGAATCCGTGATTCACCATTTATAGGGAAGTTTGTTGGGCCTTGAGAAGTAGGCTAGAATACAGAAAATACAACATGTTGGTCTACATGTAGTGTCTATTGAGCAATCTAACTTTAAATGACCACAACTTTCTGACCCGTCCTTGTTTGACTTGATTTAAGTCTTGTTGGAAAGCTTATAATGAGTACATTTAGTTCCCAAAATGAGGATAGCAAAGAAGGTCGCTAGAAATTTGGCAATCTAGAGAAAGTGCTCAGGTGCATGAGAATCACACCAAATGGTGGCTTTTTGGAGTTTTGAAGGTGGAGAAGAGATCACTATAATTTGAAATGAGTTGATGTGAAAGACTTTTTGTCAAGGAACTTTATTTGAGTTTTTTTTTTTTAGGTTTTTTCATCATTTATACAATTTAAGAATACTTGGCATTTGGTCCTAAATTAAAAAAATGAAGATAAACTAAAATGCTTAAAATAAATTGTATAATTACAAAGTGGAACTAAATGATAAAATTTAATTAACATCCACAAAGTGTGATTCATTGTGCCACAAGAGGTTGATGTTAGAACCCCTCGAGGACCTTGTTAAACCCAGGCGCTAGGACCTTGGCGCCTAGAACCGTTTTGAGTGAAAGTCAAAATTCAAATATAATTTGTATATAACCTAGATATTTTAGAATGATACTTTCCTAATTTATTTGGCAGATTTGTGACCTTCCTCCATGATATCTAAATCAATATCTAAAACCAATATTATATTTACTAGTCTCTCTTGGAAGGTATCCAATTATTTAAGGAAGACTTGATTATATACTGTGATTCCGACAAATATCACGTGGGCCTTTGTTTCCAGCAAGAAATCAATGAAAAACCATTTTAGTGAAGATCTCCAACGACTTCTTACCAATTGAAGCTAGGTTCCTTCCAAATTTCAACATTCACCTCACCTCTTTGGTATAAGAAGAGGACGAAGATAGAGAAGAAAACTGAGAGAAACACTCCACTCTACAAGAGAGACATTGTAATTTCACATCCTTTAGTCTTTTGTATCATGAGGTCCTTGGTCTAAAAGTATACTTTTGTAATGGGACTTGGGTAGCTAAGTATTGTTAATGCTTAGTGAGTTGTAGATCAAGGGTGTTGCCTTGATTGAGTTGTAGAACAAGGGGGACGTGCCTTCTTGATTGAATTTTTTGTATGCTTGCCTTGGAGGTAGTCAAGGGAGCTGAGATTGAGGACGTACGTAGTTGTACTTCTTAAGTGAACAAGAAGTGAAGTGGTTCGAGATCCTAAGTAAAGAGAAGCTTAGGTCCGGTGACTTATCCCTATTTGGAAGGGTGAACATCGACTTAATTTCCATATATTATTTTTTATTTTCGTCATTTATATACGTGTTTATACCTTATCCTTGGCTATGCCAAGGACCTTGACTGATTTGTGTGTTAAGTTTTGTAGCCTTGACTTAATTTTAGCTAACCACCTCAATCAACCTCTTTCGAGGCCAGGGTTCTTTCAGTTGATATGAAATATCTGTGTTTCCGAGTGAGTTGTGTGAGATGAATCAACCATGAATGTTGAGGCCCCGAGTTGTAACTTTACAGAGATTGTAGGAGATCTAGGAATCCCTGATAAACATTGTTATATTATGATAGTGCATCATTTGTAGGTTTTCCCCAGTTTAAGTTTTCCATGTTAAAACTATGTGTCATTCTTTATTGTTATTATTGTCTTTATTATTGTTTGTGTTGTTAACAACGTCTTCAAATCCTAACAGTTCATGCATCCTTTCGCGGTAAACTGATAATGATAAAAAAAGACAATTCCTCTGTAACATACCCTCCTAAAAAGACATTCTTTCTATTGAAATTAGTGGCCAAAAGTAAGAAAATATAGTTCAATCTCTGGATCTAGCTTTGAATTAAATTTGGGATTAGAGAGAAACATGAATAATATAACAGTGTTGTTGGATTTTCATTTGATAACATCTTGTGACGTGAGAAGCTGTTCCAGTTGAACAATCTCCGGTAGACCTGAATCTTGATCACGCTCAGGAATATTGGTCGTCGGATTCTCAACAATGGCCATCGAAATTGCTTCTTTTGGAGCAACATGTTGCTGGGAGTTGCTATGAGCTTGAGTACCTGAACCGTTGGCATTGGCAAAGAGTCTCTTAGCTATAGTGGTTTTTCTCTTTGCTTTATGTGCCCACTCCATTAGTCCCTCTTGTATGTGGTCTTCAAATATTGCCTTGTTGAAGGATGTTCCCATCTGCACAATATTTGTTCATATATCATGCAACAAATTCCAACCTACTAACCACCGTACTTTAATTAAGACTGCATATACTCAATGCCAACTTAGATTAACAAACAACTTCGATTGAATTATTTCGGTATAAGTAATTTATTTCTAAGATTGTTATGCTTCATTGTAATCCATTTAGAACAGGACTATCCTTATTTCAGAATTAAGCTACTATCCCTAGCTATAAGGAGGAACAAAGCAAATACACGTTAAGTAGGGCATGCCTTTTGGATTATCATGAAAATTGTGTTAGATGATACTAAGTTGTACGTACTAAATTCAAACAGTTAAATGTCATTGATAAGTAATTAAGATACATTCAAAAATTAGACACAATTGGCACCGTTCTTTTATGGGGTTAATTTGCGGTGTGGTAAGTTGTGGTTCGGTAAGTTGCGGTAGATTGAGGTAACTTGCAGTGGAAAAAGTAAAAAGGTAATGAAAATTTGTGGTGAGTTGCGGTAATTTGCGTTGCGATTAATTGCGTTAACGCACAAAAGAACAGTGCGCGCCATAGCAGCAAAACTAGAATGAATTAAAATTGATGAATATTACCTGAGTAACAATTGCATAAAGTGGCAATGTACTGTAGCTACATAGGAGTTGAACAAATACCCTGCATTTCCGTGAACATTGTCATGATCATTTTCGTGCACAAGGATCCCATCATAGTTAACATCTTAAAGTTGAAGGATGCTTACGCTACGGCGATTCTTGGGATGGTGTACCCAATTGAGCCCATTATACAGGAATTAAAACCATATTGATACTGCAATGAACCCACACAAAAAAGAAATAATGTAAGTGGCACAAAGAAATCAATGCTTCAAAATCCATATTTAATATTCCAAAAGTCCCTTGGTGTAAAATTTCAGCCGTCGTGGGACAAGATTCAACAATACGATCTTAATCGCTTCCGCATTAAGGTATTTCAATTCCACTCTCTATATAGACAATTTTGTTTGGAATTTGTAGAGCGTAAGTTATAGAATTGAGGGAGAATGTTATGTAAATTAACATTAAGTGGTATATATACTAACCCAAATCCAGAAGAAAAAAGCCATTTCAAAGGAGTTTTGGAAGAGGATGATGTGAATGAGGAAGAGAAGAATGCGAGGCCTGTGGAGCCAGAAGTGCTTATCAGATGGCTGTATTTCAACGTCCCCTATTATTACTGCCTGCCTTTCCACCACCTCCCTCGCCATTTGTATTATTACGTGCTCTAGTTTCGTACCCACCGCCAGTAATAGCTGCAATACACATATGACATGCCAAATCATACAAAGTCGAGTTAGCTTCTATGTCCAAGTGTATGTTTGATCAATTATTCTCACATGGTATCAGATGCCATATTTAGAAATTAATCGCGATAACTTACTATGAGGGGAATGAAGGCGAGATAGAAATAGACATGATAACCTGTACAATATTTGATGTACGTAATCAGATTGCATGATAAACAACTATGATCTAATTAATTAGTATTTCAAGATGCTTACCGTTGACATTTACAAACAAGTAGACCACCACGAATAACCAAAGAAACCAACTGCAAACATTCAAAATAAAGAGTATATTATATTAGGGCAAGAACAAATTATGTTATTAAGCATGATGTTTGATCTATAACAGTGGTATCAGAGCCGACTCGATCGGAGTGGTGGCCCATGGATTGGGTGGCCTGGGAAGAGCCCAGCCATGACTCAACGTGGCCGTGACCAACGAGGACGTTGGCCTTAAGGAGAGTCGATTGTTACGGGTCTTATGTCATTGTAAGGTATGAGACTTGTCCCACATCAGTAGAATCGGATATCGGTGTGAGGTTTATAGATCAAATGGGCTCTCTCTCCTATCAGACTAGTCTTTTGGGATGAGCTCTCATGTTTGATTTATAAGAAAATATTACCTTATCCCAACAACTCTTTTAAAGTCAGATTCAAAAGCGCGGACCATATATCTATGAAAATTGAAGTTATGGTTCCTCTTGAGGTGCATCTGCCAAGGATAATTAAGAAATTGAGTTATAAATGTCATAAAAAAGAAGAGGAAAAAGGCTAATTTGTTTGAATAATTACCATAATGAAACCAAATCGCATGGTGATATAGTCTGCCTTGGTAACTGATCCATAAAATTGCTTGAAAAATGCAAGCTGAATATATACACAGGAGACCCATAAACCAGCAAAAAGTATTACAGTCGGTAAAGAAGTTGCACATGAATCAGATTAATGTTGTACAAGGGCAACAGAGAAAAGTGCAATATACATGAATGTTGAGTCATGACTCATGATAAATTATAAAGACTAACCAGCCAACCAACCGAATGGCAGTAAACTGCACGATATCGATCCTTTATAAATTCGTGTTGTTCAACAAGTGTAAACAGATTGTTTTTTGTATCTGCAATTTACAATATAATTCATTATTATAATTGTCAAAACTGATACATGCACGTAGGTAAATTTAATTTGCTTATGTTGATTGTCAAAGATAAATAAATAAAACAAAAACAATTCATATGTTAAATTTCTAGGACAAGAGGATGTATACCTTATAATTATCTAGCAAGTTATTCTGATCTAAACTTTAGTACATTATCTAGCATCAAATTTATTTGACAAATTTTGACGAGGTATTTACAGAAATCTAAAAAATGTATTACCATCCTCAGGATCATGCTCCTTTTTTTGGGTTGCTTCCTCCCATTGTTGCCACTGGCTTATCTACGACACATACACACCTCACTCAACGTTAACGATTAAGAGTTATATCTTAGAGAAGTTAGAGATTAGCAATGTTATTAGCAGAAAATATGTCGATCAGAGTAATGAAAAATTAGTATACCGATCTTAATTAGAATTCATTCTTTTCAACTGATTATAAATAATTTTGATCAACAGTTAGCAATGATCAATAATTATTAACTCATATTTTTAATATTGATAGCATCAATCATAAGACTTATATATAATAACGATAACTTGTTTGTGATGACACATAAAAAGAAACACGCCTTTATCAGCCAAATTGCTTTAACTTCTATTTAGAAGTTATTTTATTCTCTAATTATATTCTCTTAAGAATGTTAGGGTATACTCACCTTTATGCCACCAAAAAGAACAGTCAAGGCACACATAATCACATGAACAACAGCTAACACAAATATGAATATATGCAGATGATGCAATGCTGTCACAGATACCACTGGAACCTTTCCCTGCATCGACACGTTGAAACAAAAAATTAGTGGCTAGAAATTAATACAAGTAATCTGAGAATATATATATACATATATATATATTAGTCCAATTCATCGAGACCTTATTTTAGAGGATACTAACCCAGTAAATTTTACAAAAGACGGGGACTAAAAATGCCAATGCGCAAAAAATGGCTCACACCCACCATAACAATCCTCAATCAGTAGGAAAAAAATGCTCCTCTCAGACTTTGACAAGGGTTGACCGGCATATATATATATATATATATATATATATAATGTGCTCTAGGGTGAAATGTAAAATTTCATGAGTTGCAATTATTTTTTTGGTAAACCTGGGGACTATAATGTCAAAGGAAGATCCAAATTATGGATATCAACTTTGCATAAAGGTAATTTCTAATTATTACTCCTGTCCTTTTTTTTCTTTCTTCTTTTCATTTTTTAAAATGGAAATTCTCTTTTCACTAGCTTTTAGGTTACAGAGTAATCATAAAATATTAATGACCGTACTTTTCTTCTTATTTTTTTTAATACTATATTGTTATTATGCTTCTTTTTAAATTTATCTATAAACTAATTTTGTCTGCTTTTCTCTCAAAAAAAAATTGTCTGCTTTTAATAAAAAAGTTTCTTTTCTATAAATGGTGACAATATCATTTATCAAAAATTTTCATTTGGGTTTTTTTCAATAATTTAAAACGTAAATTTCATTACATTTTGAGCTTGCTGTACCTACTTAACTTAATCTCTAAGATTAACATATCTCTTTTTAAACTCATCCATGATTAAAGCTAAAGTCAGGTTCTTCAGGTAAAGAAGAATCACAATTAAATACCAAAATAAATCTTCGTTGATAATTAATGCTTTCCAATGGCACTATCTTGTATATTTAATTAGAATTGTCTAGTAATAACTCGAGTGTTAATTAGAATTGTCTAGAAAATAATTCCCTTTAAAGAGTTGATTATTTGAAAGTTTGAATGTAGGGGAAAAAGGACATGAAGATGACCTTTTCACAGGAGGAGGTTTGAGCTTCTTCCTCAGCAAGAAGATGGCGGCCAGTAGTACGGAGTTGTGGGATGGTCATTGCATGGCTGACTGAATTACCATTTTGACCCTGATTATTCTTCTCACAAGGGAGCCATTTATTTGCCAACTCCTCTGACACACAAATCCCACCAATTCTGCTTTGGAAAACCGTCAACAGCAAAGATATGAATCCCATTATCATCAACTCTGCATCCATTTACAATTACACCCCTCATCATTTATTAGTTCAACGTTATTGCAATGGTAAGTATTTGAACGCATATGATAATCATGTCTTATCATAAATATTTATATATCTAGGGTTGGCAATGGGTAGGATCTGGGAAGGATCCACCTAGATCCATATCCTTACCCATATTTTTAACTGGATCCATATCCTTACTCATATCCTTTGAGTTCTTTTTGAAATGACCCATATCTTTGCCTATATTTTTTACTGAACCCATATCCTTACCCATTTACCCATATCCTTTACCGACACTTAAATTGAACTTTTACTGCATATTATTAATTAACAAACTTGCAAAAACTAGGATGCGATGCCAGTGGCTCGGATATTAACAAAAACTAGGATTTCCAATATTTTAAAGTGTTAAATTCATTTTACTTATTAATTTATTACATATATATATATATATATATATATATATATATATATAATATAGCGGATTTGGGTGAGGATCTGGGTCCTGCCCTTGGACCCAGAACCATATCCATTTTTTGGCCATTGAAGCCATATCCTCTAAGTCTAAAATTTGTGGACTCATATTTTTAAAAATGGATATGGGTTTGCGGATCTGAGCAGGGTCGAAGACCCATTGCCATCTCTATATATATCATTAGTATTAGACACATCAACATTAATCAACATTGGTCGACATTTATCATATTTTAACCTTTAATTTTAGCGCAGAAAACATTAACTAGTATCATTCTGATAAATAAATACTAGAAAAGTTTGCAAGGTAATTTGCATTCTACTACCTTGCAATTTTGACATTTTTTTTTGGTCCCAAACGTTTTGTAATTTATATTTACCTGCCCTATGATTTCAAAAAAAGACATTTATCATTTCCGAATAGGGTATGGCAAAACTGTTCCAATTGTATAAGCTAAGGTAATCAAGCCACTTCATTCATTTTCAATAATATATTTTGTTCATGTATTATAGTAAAACATAATGTTAAATGCTGATTTTTAACAACGGTATATTTTGTTCATGTATTTTAGTAAAACATAATGTTGAACAGTAAACTCGAATAATAACCATAGGACAAATTAATGGGCATCATATATTTTAATTCCTTGATATATGTATTAATTAAAAATAATTTTCCAAAAAAGAATTTTTGCTTTTACAATTGGACGAGGAACATGTATAAAGGGGCTAGTAACTAGTGCAATTATTTCCTTGGAACCTTATTAATGTAGTAAAAATCATAGATATACCTTCTTTAATTTTCTCCAAGGCTTGATAGAGAGGCTTCTTATCCGTCTTCTTCAAGTACTGAAATCCAAACAATAAATTTAAAGGGAAGAAAATTACTTTTTTTTTTTTTAAAAAAAAGTATATTAGTCAAAGTCAATAAACTAAAAAATTTACCCCATTGAATACATTTAAAATGTAAATGCTCTCTCCGTCCCATATTAATTAACACTTTAACTAACTCAGATATTTTACATTATTTATTAGTGAGAGAAAAGTCAAATACAATTGATGTTTAGTAGTTATTATAGTTATATATTGCTATGTGTGAAAAATCCAATTCCGTCAATTAATTTGGGATGGAGGGAGTAATAAATTAAAAAATGATACAAGTCTTGGGATAAGACTTCTCTTAAGTGTCTTGTCTTATTATTAAAATTATATTAAGTTGAGATGAAATGATATAATTGAATTTTATAACTATAATCTTATTACACATAAACTACATAAAGTTATACTTTTATAAATTATTTTTATATTTGCAAAAAATGTTTAAAATAAGTCTAACAAACAAGATTAATTCGATCAAGGTATAACTCGTGCTCATTGACATAACCAAAGCTTCTTATAATTGATAATTAATACTTATCTGTAAAAAAATCATTAAAGATACTAATTTGAGAAAGGGTAAGATACTAATGACATATAATAGTAGGGTGGGGATATGTATCCCTGCCCTGCAAAGGGATTAGCAACATGTAGTACCCATAGTGATAAGATAAATTTGGATTAACATGTATTACTCCTGATGAATAAGTTTAGTAAACAACCCTTCTTATCATAGGTGGACCTGGGGCTTCCTCGACGGTGGCCACGACCACCGTTAACCCAAAAAAATTAAGTATAATTTGGAATCAAAAATTATGGATTTTATGTTTATTATATAAAATAATAGTGTATTGGACACTCCTAATTAGAAGGTCAAGATCCGCCATTGCTTCTTATGGCCGTTATACCTGACTAAACCAAACATGTTCTAAATTGTGGCATTTTATTAACCCTAGACAGCCTAACTTATTAACCGCCTGGTTCATATATCTTACAAAACACTATAAAAATGCAATATATACACACATACCTTGCCAATATAATGTATTGCTCTTTCAACAGCCAAAGAGATGGCAACGATTATGGCACATACTATCGCAACCACCCATGTTGGTGTGTACTCTAACGTCGTTCCTCCTTCCTCTCCCCCTGACATCTCTACCTCTCTCTAGTTACTTCCTGCATAAGGGATCAAATTTGAGGGAGGGAATAATCAAAGTATATATAGATGGAGCAAGTTGTCATGGTTGAAATTAACTAAACGTGTGATAATGTGGACAATAATAGAATAATATCATGGTGTTTAACATGCATTATTTTTTCAGTGTATAAAGTTAATTGGAATAACATCTTTAGTTTCATGGATCTTCTTTAATTCCTATTTTTAGTTTAATTTATTACACTAGCTGCTTTAACTCTTTTTCTTTTCCCTCCCTGCTTTTTCTGTTGTCAAACCATCTGATTAGCTTTATTAGTGGAAAGAACCCAGGAAGATCATAATTAAGATTAGTTCGCTTATTATATGAACCAATAACGATTGTAGTAGGGCTTTCTTTCTATGATGCATGTTGACTGATGCAATAAGTATGATTTCTCGAAATTTTGAATTTTTCTTAAGGATTATTGAACGCCAATAATATCAACTTTGGGGTTATTGGAGACTAATAATATAAATTATTTTCTTGTATATTAGTAGTACCAACTATCGACCTGTTTCTTCCAATAGTACACGACCGAGTTGTTATAGTTTTAACTCATCAGAAAGATGACGTGACTCTATGATGTGTGACGTGGAAGGCGGAAGTTGGATAGAAAATGTTGGCGTGGGCATTAACATGTCTTCCATGTCACATATTATGGAGTCACATCATCTTTTCGGTGAGTTAAAACCATAACAATTCGACAGTGTACTGTTAGAGGAAAATATGTCAATAGTTTGTACTGCTAGTGTCCAAGAAAATAATTTGTATTATTAATATTCAATACCCCCAAAGTTGGTATTATTGATGTCAAAAAACCCTTTTCTTAATGTTATCCTCAGTTGACGATTTTAATTATTTTTTTGCTAATGACATGATTTTGATTAGATAGACGAGTTTTGCTTTCAGCAAAAAAGCAGTCATTTGTTTATGTTCGTAGGAAGGATGTGTTTGGTGGGTGTTAGAATCGATATAATTTCTAAGATTTAGTCCCCGAAAAAATGTGTTTAGATACCGGATGTCTGGAGTAGGGTATACAATTATGATTTAATAAACGAAAATAGCACAACAATCTTGCTTACCAGTTGTATTACTAACCTAGTTTAGTTCTTTGCGAAATGCTCTTGAAATCTAGTCACCCACCAAACAACTTGCTTGATACATTGTGGGGCTAGTCAGCGATCATTGAAATAGTTATTGGTAATGTTTGCGGCTCAGAAGGGGTTGAGGCATAACAGATGGTATCAGAGTTGGCCCGCGAGCGTGTGCTGTTCCAGTGGACGAGAGATCCATGGATAGTCAACTAACGGGGCAAAGATTATGGAGTAGATTGAGGCACAACGAGCAGATTGTGCGCTTAAGTGGGGGTTATTGTAATACCCCGGATATGTGGTTAAAGTGTGGGTTAAAGATATTGAAACGACTACTTATATCACCAAGGTTCATTTTCTTTTAAAGTAGTTTATCAGTTGGGAACTTTTCAGTTAAGCGTGCTTAGCTGGGAGTAGTTTCAGGATGGGTGACCTCTTGGGAAGTTTTCCCAATTAGCGTGTAAGTGAGGAAGAATCACACTGGAAGACTCGTGATGATTTCTGGGGCCAGTCAGCGATCCCTGAAACAGTTATCAATAATGTCCTCAACCAGGAGGGGTCGGAGCGTTACATAATCTTACCTCACTACAGGTACTAACATGTCCCCCTCGCCTTGAGTTGTTTGGCAATTGTACTTGTATCCAAGTCATACAACAACTTACCATCCTCATTTTTCCCTAATGTGGCAACAAATTCTCCTCCCCTCCTACTCCAAATGCCATAACTGTTATTTAGTCTAGTTAGAATAATGATGTCGTTTAGTACCTTAACTCTGGGGCAACCACTCATGTAACCCCATCTGCAGGTATACTTACTTCTGAACACCCTTAAACTAAATTACACAAGTTCTAGACTTTTTATTTGTCATGTTGTCAATTTATATTAAACACCTCTACAAAGCCTTTGAATTTGAATAATGTGTTACATGTGTCTTGCATTAAATTTAATTTACTTGCTATACGACAGTTATGTGGTAATAATAACTGTATGGTTTAATTCGATGATTCTTCTATGCATGTAAATGATAAAGCGACAGGGACAACTACTCTTATGGCAAGTTTCAATAGTTCTTATCTTCACTTCCTGTCATCCACTTCGCCTCCTTCCACCTTGTTCTTCATTCAAGCATATGGTGATGTCAAAGCATAGTCATCTAGGTCATTGGGGGTCTCATATCTCACAAATACTTAAATCTAAGTATCTTATTTCCTCTGTTTCTAAATTTTGAATAATTGTGTTACTTGTAAGTTGGGTAAAGCCTATCATTTACCATTTTCAATTGTTAAACATTGTTTAAGCACTCATTTATATCTTTTCAATGCTGACGTTTGGTAGTCTCCTGGGTTTTCTAACTTGGGGTATGCTTATTATGTTTGTTTTTTGGATGTTTGCACTCATTATATTTGGATATATCTCATCAAGTAAAAATCTGAAGTTTATTCAATTTTCTTAGTTTTCAAAAGCTGGTCGAAAATCAATTTGATAGGAAAATTAAGATTTTTCAAACTGATGGTGATCAAGAATTTTTTGAGGAATTCTTCCCTCCAATTTCATTTTCAACGATATAGTATATCTTTTCAAAAAGGTTGCGCCGTACACCTGAGCGAAATGGTATTATCGAAGGAAAATATTGCACATATCATTCGGGTGCCACGTGCATTAATTTTTCAAGCATCTCTTTTTGGACAATTATAGGTTGGTGCAACATATGCTGCAAATTATATCATTAATGGTCTTCTGACTCCTATATTAAACAACATTTCTCCTAAAAAAGATTTTTCAAAAAGGTTCTTAATTACTCATCTCTTAACGTCTTTTTGTGTGAACATTTTCCCACTACTATCTCAATAGCATAAGTGTTCGCTCTGATCAATACGAGGTCTTTTCTAGGTTTTGTTTCTCATTACAAAGGTTACCGTTGCCTTGACCCAATTAGATGTCGTATCAATATTAGTCATTATGTCGTATTTCATAAGAATGTCTTCCCTTATCCAAGCTCATCCTCCCAAACCCAAGTTGTTTCTCCTCTTGATCTTATGATAACTTTAACTACCCTTATGCTCATTAACCCTGTTGGGAATGTCTCAACAAGTTCAATTACATTTGAGTACTCAAGCCAACATGGCACGGTGATTAAAGTCTTTGCTAGAAGATATATTATTTAGTGATTAAATAGTTTAATCATAATCGTGTTAGTTGGTCTTACAGGGTCACACACTCTGCACTTCGAAGCAAGAGGATGTTGGAAAAAGAGGCCAGAACAATAGGGTATTAATCTGTGGGAGCATCGGTACCCCTTGAGGGTCAAGATGAAGCACCACGGGGGGTGGCAGGAGCCACCACGGTCCGTGGTGGCTCTGCCACCATCCCTGGTTTCCTTTTGGGCAGTAGAATCTGATTTTGCAACTCAACATAGTCTATGGTATGGTCACCATGGTCTCTGGTGAACAGCAACATGCACGTCCCACATGGGAAGATTTCCTCTCTTCTTCCCTCCCTCTTCCCTATAAAGAGTGGTCTATTAGGATGGAAATGACTCTCTAGTGGCCATTTTATAAGGTGAATTTCCATTTTGGGAATTAAGGGATCCGGGAAAACTTTCTATTTGAAAGCTTTCGGGTTAGGATACTCGAAGTGACTCTCAAGGTCCTCCCTAAGGAAGGAAAGATGGATTGTATATTTGATACAGTCAACGTAACATACTCTTTGATTTGGATCGGGGTCAAACGCTCTAGTATTCGTGCCAAAAGGTGCTACGTGGACCTCTGAAGAGGCTTCCTCTTTTGGAAACTTTCACTCGGAGTCTTTTGAAGATGGTGCGTTCAAGAGTCCAAGGTTGGCCGAGGCTATCATATTTAGAGTAAAAGGGTAATAACTTAGCCCGTGCTATCTTTTAATTTAACCTTTTTTTTGGGTTAATTTAGAGTAGATTAAGTGGAGTCCTAATAGCTAGTACTCTTTTCGCCTCTAGCCAACGTGGGCCCAATTAGATCAAGCCCACCACTCTTATGTCCTTGTTAGAACTAGACCCCTAACCCATGAAACCCCACATCCAATCCTATAACCTCCACCAGTTTACATAGTTTAATATGTCAAATTGATGGGTAAGTGGAGGATGTCGTGGTGGGAAAACGATGCTTAGTACTTGTAATGATGGATGATCGGACGATGAACACGAGGATGATCACGGAGAACTCAAGCACTATAGTAGCAAAATCAATAGGATATGTTCTTGGATAAAGGAAATCCACCATCATGATCTAGCAACCCCACCATAAATAGATAAAGGATGATCCATCACTAATCAATATAGGAATCGACTTGGAACATCACATAGCATCTATGAATAAAGTAAACAACTGTCAAATTGGTAGGTAAATTCAATTTACCCAAAATTACCTGGTTTTTGCCTAAATTTACAAAAAATTACGAAAGTTAAAAAAATAAAAAAATTTAATTTTGATATATTAACGTAAATTTGTCAAAACTTACCAAAATTACCAAAAGTTACCAAAAGTTACCAAAATTTAACTTTTATCCAACTGTGTTTTACCTATGAATTTGATAGACTGGCCCTTAGTGGGAAATGACAGCATAAAGCTTCATCTTTTCATTCATATATCACCAATAGCTACCTTTTACATCAAGTTTGTATGTATATGTAGACTTTAGGTTGGGTAATACCCAAGAAAACTTTAAACTACCAATTAAGACTAAAGCTTAAACATAATTCCTATGGGGAGAGGGATACATCTGAATAAATAAAAGGACAAAAGAGGAAATTATATGAGTTAAGGAAAAATCCCATAAAAACAGAAAACTCGATCATCCACATAAATACAAGATGACACTACTGTGTCATCTCAGGACACGAACCATGTCATGAGATGACAAGGTTGTATCAGGATCAACACGTGTCGTGTTGCCCATTTCTTGTGCAAAAAGCAACTCTGCCTCAAGGGGAACACGACCATGTCCTCTTATGACATAGTCATGTCTCCCCTACTAGGAGGGAGGATACAGTCGTGTGTAAAGATCGATGACGCAACATTCTCTTGAGGCTCTTAAGTTTAGACTTGATCTTTTTGAGGGACACGATTATGATGACACAATCGTATGCCCCAAACTTTCTCCATTCTTCTCCTGCTCCTTTGTGGGATTTCCCAACTCTTCCCATGCTTGATGTGAATGACTATATTGCCCTTAGATATCAAAATGACCACCATGCCCTTGGGTTGGTCCCTTTGAGGACCCGAAACACCATCTTGAGGTCAGAGATCCCACTTGAAGTGAATGTCTTACCCTAGGACAACCTTCTCATGCTTCCAAGGCCCCAAACTCTTCTTGAAAGAGACACCATAGCCAAGTGTGACCAACATTAGCTAGATTTTCCTGAATAAGGCTTGGGGAGGCTTGTTGATCATGATCTTTCCATCCAGGACCGTACCTCAATACAGTCCAACAAGTAGAGTGAGGTAAATAATTATCCAAATCTACCAAAATTTATCAAAACTTATCAAAATGTATCAAAACTTATCAAAATTTACCCAAATTTACAAAAACTGATAAAAATATAAAAAATATTAGTATATTATAGTAAATGTGAATACTTTTTGTGAACACTTTTTTCTAAAATTCTGAAATAAAAAAATAATTTAAAAAATTAAAATTACAAAAATACAAAATAATTTGAGAAATTTTCCATAAAAAAGAAAAGAAAATTTGCACAAATGAAAAAGTGCAACCACCCCGTCGCGAGATCTATCACTGTTGCCGCCTCCCACCATCGCTCAACCACCGCGCCGCCATCGCCAGTCGACCACCACAGCATCGTTCCCCGTCACTGTCACCTCATGTGAACGACCAAACAAGAAACAAGCCCACCAAAGACTTCAATCGAAAATGCTTAAATTCATCAGTACGACGACACCCACCATTGTTGCAACCAGCTACCACAACTAGGGATGGCAATGGGTCAGAGGCGAATCGGAGGTAGGTACCTCCACCTTCGCTCCAATTAATAATCGGAGGTGGAGGTCCACCTCCAAATCCGATTAATCGGAGGTCGGAGGATCTCTAAATCCGATTAATCCGATTACCTCCGACTCCGATTAGCTGTTATACGTTTTCATAAAATGATTTCCTCCGATTCCGATTACTTCTAACTCCGATTACCTCTGATTATATATCATACTTGTTAAAATAAAACACCAACAATAATTCTTAAAAATGTTTGTGTGCGGTGGTCCTAACGTCGCGGTTGGGTGTCGTGAGAAGTGCGGGTGCGCGGTGTCGTGTGAGGCGCGCTGGTACCGAGACAGAGAGAGGAGTGTCAGCTGAGACAGAGAGAGGAGACAGGGCCAAACGGCAGGTGTTGGTAGAGAGGACAGAGGTAAGAGGAGACTGAATTGGAGATGATGGTGGTAATGACGTTGAACTCAAAACTCGAAACTCGGAAGAAGAAATCAAAGGCGGTAGGCGGTGAAGTGAAGGAGATGGATGATGGTGGTAACAACGCTGGGATGGGAGCCTGGGGGATGGGATGCGCAGGTGAAGAGCAGAAGAGGGTAGTGAAGTGAAGGGGACGATGGGAGCACAGGGGCGAAATTTGGGATGCAAGTGCAGCGAGATAGGTGAAGTGAAATTGACGAAATGAAACCCTAATGACTAATAGTAATACACTATTTCCCTTTTAAAAAAAATAAAAAAAATAAACTTTTACAATCTACTATAAAAAAAATGGAATATCGGACAAAAATAATACTAACTTTGGGGGTATTGGCCGATAATAATACAAACAATTTTGTTGGACACTAGCAGTACCAACTATGAATATATTTTCCAGCAATAGTATACGACAGAGCTGGTAGGTTTCTTACTACGCAGAAAGATTATATATCGCCTAATTGTCTGAGCTAAAGACCAGAGTAAGTTGAAAAAACGTTAATGATCACTTTTTTTTTGCCAATTAAGCAACATTAACAAACTTTGCTATACAATAATTTAAAAACAACAATTTGATTGTTTTCTAGAAAAATTGATCAATGCTGCTTAGATGGCAAAAAAAATTGGCAGTCAACATTTTTTCCACTTAATCCAACTTCAAGCTCAGACAACTAGGCGACAAGTCGTCTTTTCATCGAGGTAAACACCTATCAACTTGGCAACATACTACTTATGGTAAATAGGTCCATAGTTGATACCACTAGTTTCCAACAAAGTTGTTGGTATTATTATCGGGCAATACCCCCAAAGTTCGTATTATTGTTGTCCATTAACCCAAAAAAAATCGGTCATTTTAATTTTATTTTTTTTAAATTTTTTATATTAATTATTATAATCGGATTTAATCGGGCTTAATCGGATTGACTATAATCGGACTTAATCGGATCGGAGGTTGTCACCTCCATACCCGCCCCAATTATAATCGGAGTCGGATTTTTTTAATCGGATTCGGATTCGGAGTTTTTTTAGTCGAATTCGAATTCGGATTTTTTAGACGGAGCGAATCGGATTCGGACTTGAGTGTCGTCCCTAACCACAACCACCACTATCAAGCGACCAGCAAACGATCGGTTTTGGCCATTCTCCACCCTCGACGCTGTCAAAAAAGCTTCAAGACCCAAAACACATTAATCATAAACACTGATTGAACCCTACCACTGGTGCCACTCGTCATTGTCCAACCACCCCCACGCAATCACTAACAACAAGCGACCACCCCACCACCAATGTCATAGCTTCGTTCTCACAGGCGCACCCTCAAACACCCTAAACACCAACCTCGCCACTATTCATCATCCCAATTTTTTTTCTAAATTTCCATTTTTTACTTCACAAAATGAAATTGAATTTTTTTTTATTGAAATGAAAGCTGATTGTTAATATATTTCCTTAATTTTTTAAGTTTTTCAAATATAATTCACATATATTTAATATTCTTTAAAAACATAACATTTTTCCCAAAATTTATCAAAATTTATTTTTATGTATCAAAAATTACTAAAAGTTATCAAAATTTAACTTTTAACCAACTATTTTTTATCTATGAATTTTGCATATTACTAGATAGTAGGTAGTTTACGTTCAAACATGTAGAAATAGGTAAAGTAGGTGTAGATTACCTATGCAAAGAACACACCCTTCACCCCTTAGTCCTACTTCTAACCCAGTAATATGTCCATTATTTAATTTACCTATAATTCCAAATAAGAGTTCTCCTATAAATATTTTTTTAAAAAAAATCTTTTCATTAGCCAATATCAAAATTTTCACAATGTGTCATTGTCACACAAAGTGGGGCTGTAACGAGCTGGGCTGGGCCGAGCCGAGCCAAGCTGGCAAGGTTCCGACTTGGGCACAGCCTTAGCTTGGCTAGAAAGAGGTTTAGCTTTGACTCTGTACAAAGCTTGCCGAGCTAGTAAAGTCCGAGCTTGCTTCAAAATGCTCATGTTTGATCTCCAGTTTTGATCGACTCCTAGCTTGCTTTTATTTTTTGAAAATTCAAAGTTTTGAAATTCAAAGTAAAACTAATGTCGAATTCTAAATATTTATACAACATAACTTGAAAATAAAAAAGAATTTGATAATAAGGATGTATGGGAGTATAGCTTAAATGTAATTTTCGCAACATAAATTAGAAACTTTAAGGATGCGTTTGGTAAGATTCTTAGGAAAATTTTTACCGGGGAAAAGTTTCCCTGGAAAGTTTTTCATTGGAGATATTTCCCCGGGAAAAATTTCCCTTAACCCCCCTAAGGGAAATTTCCCTAGGAAAACCTTGCACATGGTGGGCCCCTTGTAAAAACTTTCCCGAGGTCAATGTACAACCAAACATGGGGAAAATAAGTCAACTCGGGAAAATTGACCATTTCCTCGGGGTTTTTGACTAAATAAACGCACTCTAAAAAAATATCAATTATATGGTCTAATATTAGGTTTTAAATATTTAGATTAATATATATCCATGTGAAAGGAAATTCAGAGTTGGTTAACCTGCAAGTTGCAAATAATAGCGGAAGCAAATAGGGAGATGACGTAAATTACGATAAAATAAGGATCAGAAATCAAAATTGCGAAAATAACAACACCAAGATTTACGTGGAAAACTGAAGAACTCGAAGAAAAACCCATGAATGGCGGCAATAAGAAAATAATTCACTATGAGAAGGGAATAGTACAAAGGTGATCACTATCACAGGGTGTGATACGATCTAACACTGGAGATTACAACACAAATCTCTCAAACTCTCAACTCACAATCTCGCTAGGGATTACAATGGTGGAACTCTCCAAAAAATATTGGTGAAACTACTCTCTTTCAATATTTATCTCTAGTCGGCACACCTAATAGTAAATATATTATTAATCCTTTTTGTTGTGGTGGTAATAGAGTTGTAGCTACATACTTTTATAAGCAAATAATGAGATAAGATGCATGAAATAACCTCCTAACGTAAAACATTGAAAAAACAACTCATGTAAAGCTCCCTCATCATATTTAATAAATAATTCTTCATGGAAGATTTTTGGGACATCCGTAACACATCAAATGTAACCTACTTCCTACCAACAGTATATGATTGAACATGATCAAGCCGAGCACTTATTATTGGTGGGAAAAGGATTGAACATGAATGCTTTGAGTATTTGGTAGATTTGGATAAGGATTCACCTCTTTAAATTATTGTATCCTCTTACAAATAGTAAGCCGATAAATTTAGGAGTAACTTTGCTAGTAGAGGACAAGGAATAAATATGGAAATATCAATGATATATAAACAGGTCCATAACCTCAAAAATATTTATAATTTATGTGAAAGAAATTGACTTGCATAAGAAATTTGAATTTTAATGAATAAGTTGAGAAATAGTTTATCTGTTTGAAATTTTTGTGTTGTACACTTGTATACAATGCACATGGTGGGGAATTGAAGAAACAGCAAGGACGATGCGTACTAAACAGTGGTGGGTAGACCTGTCAATTCGGATCGGTAGACAGGTTACGAGTCGATTGTATATCGGGTTCGGATAAATACAAGTTGAGTGTATTTTGGATTCTGGTAAATACGACAGATGTATTTTGGTTTTGGGTTTCAATGCAACAGGTTATAATTGCGACATTTTTCCACCTTTTCTTTTAAAAAATTTGTCTCTAAATATTATTTTAGGCACAATATACACAATAAAATACGATCATCTTCTAGTACCAATAGATTAGTGTAAATCTTTCAACTTAAATTAGAGAAATAACATATGAATGAGTCGAAGTTATAGTTTAATAGTCATGAACTTCAATTAAAAGTCACAAATTCTAATAGATTTGAACATAAAAAATAAAGTTTCCAAATTAAACGGAAGGGTCGGGTTTTACCAGCTAATTTACAGGTTTTCCGGATTCAGTATACTTTGGATTTGGGTCGAGAAAATCATGTTCAAAACTCAAAATTTCCGAGCGGATTTGAATCTGATCAAAAATTGACAGTTCGGGTGAGCCAGCAGTAGCACTATGCAGGGTTGAAGAATGAGTACTCCAGTCACCAGGATGTGATAAATGATATAATCCATACAAATCAACCTTATTGACTCCTTATCATCTAGTACAGGCTCAGGCCCACTCAATCTTTAAATCAAGGGTAAATTACTTTCTAGTATTGTGCTTAAGATTGAGCTTAAAATGGATGCTTTTTGTAAAATTAGGTGTTGCCTTCAATCAACGTGGTTTGTCCAAGAATTTATTTTTGATTAAAATTTGGTAAAAGCAAGTAGGTCTGCTGTTGATGTGACATATCTGATGTATTTAACATAAGTAGTCGGTGAACTTCAATTATAGATTAACACAAACAATGAGGTGGTTAACCCATACATAACTTGGTTAACATGAACTTATTATGGGTTAACTGTCCGTTGTAGATTAACACAGACCAATGAGGTGATTAACCCAAAATACAATAGATTAACATGAACTTGTTCTGGGTTAACCGTCCATGGTGTCCATGTTGAGTGCTTTATGTTAGCATCATTACCTATATGGCCTATCTTCATAACCTTAAAGCATAACTTATGTAGTTTTTACTTTATTAATTACCAATTTCAGTATACAAACCTTATGTTGGAACTATGTGTTTGGAGTACGTGAAGTTCATTGTAGTTAACCCAAACTAATGATGTGATTAACCCAAAATACAATAGGTTAACAAGCTGAACGAATAGGGTAACTTCAAACACAATTTTAATTGTTAAATATTCATTCTCATAATTACACCAATGCATATAGATTGGGCTCTGCTGAAAAACACCAAACTGTAAATATTTTTTTGGTCAAATATAAGTTTGATTGATGGCAACACCAAATTGCAAAGAAGGATTTCATTGTAAATAAATCTTAAGCCCAACATCACGAAGCAATTAACCCTTAAATCAAATGGTGGTTACACCATATGGGCCCACTAAGCCTTCATCCATATCAATCTGACCCACCTGTTAAGCTTCTGGGCCCCTTTATACAGATCTACCCTGGGCCCATTAGTAAATGCGGGTTGGGTTTCTTTAATACTTCCTCAATCCTCATCGTCCAACGCTTTACGTTGTTTTCCACTTTTCCTACCTTTCATTGTTAGGGATTCCAAGGATAATACTTTTTTGCACATTTTTTTGGAATGGGTGTTAATTTGGTTAAATGTATGTAAATATAAAAGATATATAGAAATAAATGACAAGACGTCAAAGAATATGACAGGAGCAGATAGCCAGATATGTACCAAATATAAATCCAAACAAATTAGATACACAAATAAAATGTGTGGTTCAAATTATGAATAAAAAATAAAATCTTATATATAATCTTATAAAAAAATATTGTGCACATAAAAACAATATAATTTAGAGTGTCATTTGATATAAAGTATAAACTAATGCTTCTACAAAAATCAAGCTATTGAAAGCGAAAGATTATGTATGGTACATGTGACCCTTCGTTGCTTGTTCATTATAGCTTTTTTGCCTATGTTTTTGCACAGGTGTCTCCCTAACAAAAGTCAGCAAAATAACATATCATACACTCATTAGAATTATATTCATGCTCTTTTTTTTTAAGGGTGTAAGGTTATGTTAGGTAAAATTGTTGGGTGTGGAGACCAAAATGGGAGAAGGAAGAAGGAGTAGTAGAAAGGTGGAAGAAAGAGAGGGACGAAGGCTTGCAAAGCCAGGCACTGCCAGCACCGGTATGTCGCTGCCAGTGGTTTGTCCAGCAGCCCCAACGTCTTGTCCGCTGCCAACGTTTTCTTTGCCCCCACCAGCAGTTAGATGATCTTTGCCAACGCCAGTGAATATTCGGGAAGAGCGTGGAGATCTTTTCTGTTTCCTTTCTCTTGTAGTTTCCTAATTCGCGATTGTTTCCTTTTCTTTGGAGACACTATATTGTTTGCAAGTAGTTTTGCTTTCCTCAGCACTAAGTATATATAGGGGTTCAGCTTTCCCTATTATGTATCCCCTGAGATAGAGTGAGACAGAGAGAAACACAACCATTGTATTGTAATCCTCATATTATTAGTGCATCGATTCCGTGGTTTTTTTCCCGCTTTGGGTTTTTTTCCACGTTAAACCTCTAGTGTCAAATTTGTTATTTCTTTTCCGCTCTTATCTCATATTGTTTGTGGTTGCTTGAGTGCTCTTCGATCCTAACAAAAATAAGGTAAGGTAAGGAAATGAAAGGAAAGTTAGGTAAGTAGTGGAGGTACATAAATATCGCATCATTTATTTCTTTTTTATTTTTAAATAAATTCCCTAATTTAAATAAAGTGATCCATGAAGATCAAGGGGATACTTAGGGATAGGATCTCACTAGCCTAATGGCCCAATCCCGAGAGTTTCAAATGCATGCCTTGGGGAATTTGGTCTCAAATCGAAGAAATCTCATGGTGAATCGGCTAATTTATCAACACTCAAGTCCGGAAAATCACCATGGAAGACAAGAATGAAGCTAGTAGATTCAATGTCAAGCCGAGGAGTCAAATCGGAGACGAAATCAAGCTAAGGGGCATTTTGGTCATTACACAAGGATCGGGATGGAACAATGAAACATCAAGTCAAGCCCAAAAAAATCGTACCCTAAGGAGGCTAGGAAGAATTCATGAGGGAATAAGACCAAGCCAAGAGGAGCACGTTGAACAATATCATGTTTTTGGCCAAAATTGGGCAATAAGAAAAAATATGTCTTCACTCTTTTGATCATAACTCCTTCAACACAACTTCGATGACCACCAAATTCGGCGAGCTAATATTGCACACTAAGAGCTTTCCGTCAATAAATTATATGACGAAATCAGAGTTAAAACGAAGTAGTTATGTCCATTAGAAGTCAGTCGATACCAGTAAAAACGGATTGCGCCCCTGTGGCGTTGGCTGCTCTTCCTAGACGCTAGCTGCGCCTCCAGGACGCTGGCTGCGCCAGAGTCGCCTCACCCTGCATCCCCATCCCAATTCTCTGGGCTAGGCGCTGGCTACGCCTTAGAGACGCCACTTGCACCTAGCCCTGATGCGTTTTCCCCCTCAGCTTTTCAGTTGTTGTCTTCCTCCCCTCCCCCCCCCCCCCTATACTGTATTGGCTTTCTTTGGAGAACTTAGACATTTTGAATGAAACTTTGAAGATAAATTCTTCTTGGGTATTTGAAAATCCTATCCCAAATCTTCACTCTTGTTTTATCCATTTCAATGATGGTGTTAGTAGAGTGTTCTCTTTAGAGGTTGTGTGGTGTTTTCTTTATCACAATCTTAGTGAGTTCTTTGGGTCTTTCTTTGGCGGTTGGTGGATCTCCTATAAGCATCCATGGAAGGCTTGAGTTCAAAGTGGTGAGAAATCTTTATCCTTGTTCATATCTTCTTTGTTCTTGTTTTTGTTTTCGTTATTGATGCATCAAAACCTAGAAATTGGTGTTGTTCTTTAGTTCTATTTTAGGGTTTTCTTAAATCCTAGAGTAATTGTGATATTTGGGTTATTAATCTTGCTTCCATAGTCGATTTCAAATCAATAAATAATTTCAATATAAATTATCTAAACAGAAATTGGATTTAAATAATATGAACTTTGGGCCATAATAGACTAAACAATCTAAATTTTAGATTTGGTTCTAAATAATTTGAACTTTGACCCGCTCTGATTCTAGTAGCAAATCACCGAGTTAAATTGATCGTATCTTGGCGACGGGATGACAATAGTAAAGCTGACATGACACAACTAAAAACCCAGGCACGTGCCTCCGCCGCCACGTCATCCTGTCGCCAAGTTAAGTTCAACTTAGCTCGGTGACATGCTACTAGAATCCAAGGGGGGCAAAATTCAAATTATTTAGTACCAAATTTAAAGTTTAGATTATTTAGTCTACTATAGCCAAAGTTCAAATTATTTAAATCCAATTTCTTTTATTCTAAAAATAATTCTATTCTTTTGAATGATAAAGTAAGATAAAATTAAGTTAGATAAGGATAAATTTACCCTGCCAAGCTAAAGAATAGGGTCTCAATAATTAACACTTAAATTTCTTGAAGGACGTTTGGAGGCTGTAAATGGGTAGTAGAGAGAGAAAAGAAGGGGAATATTTTTGTTATTAACCTCTGTCAACAGCATATGTACAATGCATACATATATATATATACAGAATGGAGAAGGAGTTAGTTACAACAACCCAACAACCTAAGATATTTACATAAATATCTCTTAACATCCCCCCCCCCCCCTCAAGGTGGATTTGGTGGAGAGTCCAACAAACCCAACCTTGACGAGAGATAGCTGTGAGGCAATTCCCCAAGCGGCTTGGTCAGAATGTCTGCCAATTGTTCCCGTGATTGAACATGTTCAAGGTGAAGGAAACCCTGAATGACCTTGTCTCTGGTGTAATGGCAGTCAATGTTGAGATGTTTGGTTCGTTCGTGGAAAACCGGGTTCGTTGCAATGTGAATAGCGGCCTTGTTATCACAATGCATGGTGATGGGTAACTGCAGAGAGACATTTAGATCATGAAGAACGTGAGCGATCCACTCCAATTCTGAGGTTGTGCTTGACATAGCTCGATATTCCGCCTCAGCATATGATTTAGATACGGTTTTCTGTTTCTTCGTTTTCTAGGAAACGAGATTGTTGCCAAGAAACACGCAAAAACCTGTCAAAGATCGAGCCGACATAGGACATCCACCCCAATCCGCATCGCAGTATGCCATAATCTGCAAGTCTGGATCTTTGGAGTAGAAAAGACCCATATTAATCGTGCCTTTGAGATACTTCAGCACATGTAAGGCAGCCTGGTAATCAGGAACACGAGGAGTCTGAATAAACTGACTCAAGTGTTGTGTAGCGTATGAAATGTCCGGACGTGTGATTGTCAAATATAACAATTGACCAACAATCCTTCTGTAGGCTTCCGGGTCGTCCAGAATCACACCGGACTCGCTGGATAGTTTCAGTCCTTTCGGCAAAGGAAATTTTGTGGGCTTAGCACCCGTGAGCCCAGCATAATGGAGGATATCAGCAATGTACTTTCTCTGGTTGAGAAACGTACCGTCATCGGATCGTGCAATTTCGATTCCCAAAAAATATCGTGCAAGACCCAAATCCTTAATAGTGAATGCTTGATGCAACATAGTCTTGACCTCAGCTATCCCAGCATCATCATCCCCTGTTACTAGGAGGTCGTCCACGTATACCAAAATGTGAGTATAGAGGCCATCTCGCGTTCGTGTAAACAGAGAATAATCGGCTCGAGACTGAGTAAAGCCCAATTTCTTGAGGAATTTGGTAAGTACAAGGTTCCACTGTCGCGAAGCTTGTTTCAAGCCATAAAGAGAGCGCTCCAATTTGCAAACTTGTCCATTGGCCGCTTTATCGTAGCCCTCTGGAGGCATCATATACACCTCCTCCTCGAGATACCCGTGAAGGAAAGCGTTGTTGATGTCCAACTGGTGGAGAGGCCAACCCATGGAGGTAGCCAAAGCAATAAGTATTCGCACAGTGGAGAGTTTGGCGACAGGCGAGAAAGTATTCTTGTAGTCACGATCTTTAACTTGCTCAAATCCTCGAATGACCAAGCGTGCCTTATACCTCTCGACTTCGCCACTTGGTCGAAACTTGACCTTATAAACCCATTTAGAGGTCAAAGGTTTTTTGTTAGCCGGAAGATCGGTTAAGATCCAGGTATTATTCTCCTCAAGAGCTTGTAACTCTTGGCGCATGGCTGCCACCCAATCTGGGTCCTGGCAGGCCTGCTTGTACGAGCTGGGTTCGGGAATGTGTAGGGTACTCATCAAGGAAGCCACAAAGTCCTGTGATAGATGAGATAAATTGTCAGGATGAAATAATGGATGGGTAACACGGCTGCTGAAACCGTGAGATCGAGAAGCTGATCGATCACCAGTAGCAGGTGCTGCCTGGATAGGATGAATATAATCCTTGAGCCAAGAAGGTGGCCCTCGTGGTCGCTGTGACTTCCTGACATGAACAGTAGGTAATAGACCGGGGGAAAAGACAGTAGGTTGGGCAAGGGTGGTTTGTGGTTCTGAAGAAGATGAAGAGGATGTGGGAGTGGAAGGTTGAATGGTAATATCACCAGTATTGGGTGTAGGAATAGGAGATGTAGGTGGGTACTGAGTTTGTGTGGGTAAGCAAGGGGAAGAATGTGTATGATTGGGAGTGGAAAGATCATTAACCCAAGAAACATCAAGTGATGGCCAGAGAGCCATTTGAACAGGAGCATGGGCATTTGTTTCTGGGACATGGGAAACAACATATTGCCGGAAGGGGAAAACATCTTCTCTGAAGATAACATCCCGGCTGTGAATGATCTTTTTGTCTTCCAAATGGAAAAGCTTGTAACCTTTGATGTCATAGCTGTACCCCAAGAGTACACACTTTGATGCTCGAGCATCAAATTTATCATTACGCCCTGTGTTTACTGCATAACACAGGCAACCTATCACTCTCAGATCCGTAAGAGTGGGTCTTTCTCCATATAGGACCTCAAACGGGCTTCGCCATGGGAGATTTTTCATGGGCAACCTATTAATCACATGTGTCGCAGCAAGAACACATTCTCCCCAAAAATATTTAGGAAGACCGGATTGAAACCTCATAGCCCGGGCAACTTCTAACAGATGCCTATGCTTACGTTCTACCACACCGTTCTGTTGAGGAGTCCGAGGGACTGATTTTTGATGCAAGATGCCTTTAGACGCAAAAAAAAGTAGCACAATTCTCTTGAACAAACTCAGTGCCATTGTCAGATCGAATGATCCGGACTTTGGTGTTGAATTGAGTTTCAACCATGTGACAGAAATGTTGGATTGTATCGAAAACTTGGGTTTTGTGTTTGAGCAATCGTGTCCATGTACATCTGCTATAATCGTCCACTATGGTGAGAAAATAATGCGAACCATCTTGATTTGCCACTTTGTAGGGACCCCACAAGTCCATGTGAACCAATTGAAACACACAATTGGTTTTTATTGAGCTTTTGTGAAAAGGCAGTCTATGCGATTTGGAAAAAATGCATGTCTCACATGAAAATTTGGGATCAACTATATCCTTGAAACCCGGTAAATGTTGTAACTTGGACATAGAAATGTGTCCTAGTCTAGCATGCAAAACATCTAGACATACAGATTTATTAGCAACAGAAGCTAACACATCAACTTTATGCAGGTCAGTTGCCTCCCCTGACTCTAAGGTATTCTCGAGACTGGAACAATCCACGGCTTTGGGAGCTAGTCGATATAACCCAGCCACCACTTGTGCCTCAGCCACCACTGTCTTACTTAAAAGGTCCTGAAAAACGCATTTATCAGGATAAACTTGCACCGATAGATGTTGATCACCTAGTAATTTAATGACAGACAACAAGTTAAACTTGAAGTCTGGAAGGTAAAGGACCTTCTGTAGCACAATTCCAGGCGCAATAACCACAGTTCCCCCCAAGGTGACAACCTTTATACTACCGTCTGGCATAGAAACGTGAACTGGTTTTGGCAAGGTGAAAACAGTAGTGCACATATCAAGGTCATATGCCATGTGATCACTGGCCCCGGTATCAACAATCCAAGTATTATCTTGTGTTTGAGCAGCACAGCAAGTATCAACGAAGAAAACAGTAGTTTGATTACCTGCGAAATGTGCATACTGAGTCACTGTGTCTCCTTGATCATAAAGAGATCGCTTCCCTTTGGTCATCTTCACAACCTCCTGTGCAATAGCTTGGATGAATCGTGCATCAAAATTTGGGTTGTTGCTGCCATGGATGACTTCCGAAGCACTAGAAGTAGGCATTGGCGTGGGCTTAAAAGGAGTGTCTGAATAACCAATGTCTGAATTCAGTTGAACATTTGCAGTCAATCGATTATTCCTCCTCTTCTCAAACCACTCAGGATAGCCATGTAGTTTAAAGCATTGATCCCTCTCATGGCCTGGCTTCTGGCAATAACTGCAAAATTTGTTGTTCTTCGATTTCTTGCCATCCTTCTTCTCCTTCGAAAAATTTTTAGCAAGCAAGGCACTGCTCACCTTAGAATCATCAGCAACAACTTGTTTGGTGGCATAAGCAGCAACTTCAGCAGTAGAATGAAGATTTCCAGAGACCAATTTCTGACTTTCAGCTCTTAAAATCAGAGAATAGGCCTTGTTCACTGAGGGTAAAGGCTCCATCAAGAGAATCTAACTACGAATCGAGTCATAATCATCACTGAGCCACATAAGAAACTGTAACAGTCGACGTCGTTGCTCAAGATCTGCTATATGCTTGCTATGAGGACATTTCTCCGGACAAATACAATCAGGCACATTCGTCATCGCATTTAATTCATCCCACAGCTGCTTGAGTTTTGTGTAGTACACAGCTACAGAATGATTTCCTTGATGAAGATCATTGATCTCCTTTTCTAGCTGAAAAAGCATTGGACCATTGCTTTGGCCGAATCTCTCAGATAATTCCACCCAAAGTTCTTGAGATGAATCAACATATAGAAAGGACTCAGACAAATCTGCGATCATCGAGTTCAAGAGCCAACTGATCACCATACTGTCAACCTTAATCCACTGCTCCAGCAAAGATCCTTGGTAGGATGATTGCTTGCATTCTCCAGTCACAAAACCTAGCTTCACCTTAGTACGAAGAGCAATCTTCATCGATCTGCTCCATTTCTGAAAGTTCTGGCCATTCAACTTGACATTAACAAGCTGCAAACCAGGATGATCCGATGGTTGCAAATACAACGGATCATTGTTGTATGGATCCGGATGCATTCGCATCTCAGACCTAATTCCAGAAATCGCTGCAGTCTCAGCAATTTCTTCAGACATCCTTGATTAATTCGTTGACTAGATAATCCGAAATCAATCAAGCAAGACTTTGATCAAGATCAGAAAAAGAGGAAAGTAAACTGATCAATTGATCAAAAGAAGACCAGAGGAAAAAAATCCAGGCCAAGAACCTAGATGCTCTGATACCATGTAAATGGGTAGTAGAGAGAGAAAAGAAGGGGAATATTTTTGTTATTAACCTCTGTCAACAGCATATGTACAATGCATACATATATATATACAGAATGGAGAGGGAGTTAGTTACAACAACCCAACAACCTAAGATATTTACATAAATATCTCTTAACAGAGGCCCCTTGGCACAAGACCTCTCACATTTGTTCTATGTTTTTGCTTATGGTATGTACAATTACAAAACACGTTGTATAATAAGTAGGGGCTTTGATTAATTGTTATATAATAAGCAAAAATAAAATATCAAAACTTTGGATTAAAAAATATAACCGTATAAAGGTTAGTTTAAATAATTGAGTAATAAATTAAGGGAAACTCTTGCCTTAAAAAGGATTTAGCATAGAGGAGCATTTATTATCGGTTAATTGTTGTCATCAATCAAAGAATGTTTAATCAAGAAAATAATTTCAATTTAGGCCTCGTTCTTTTTTACGGTGTGGTTGGTTGCAGCCTAGGTTGTTAAAATCGGGATCCTAACTCGAAATTATGGAGAAGTTAGGATCGGAATTTAGCCCATGTAGGATCATGGATCGTGTGTAAATTGTAGAATCGTTTCAATGATTTTGGACCATAAAATCGTAGAATCATAAATCAAGATCGGGATTCTAATAACTATGGTTGCAGCGTGGTGAGATGTGGAAAGTTGTGGTGGAATGTGGAAATAATGGAAGGTGGGTTGATATAAAGTGAAATTTTTTATTTTTTATATTAAAAGTGAAAAAGTTGTTGTGGTGGAAATAATGGAAGTTGTGTTGGTATAAACTGAAAGTTTTGATTTTTTATTTGAAAAGTTTTCACTTTTAATAAAAAAAGGGAAATGGAAACTTATGGTGAGTAGTGGTGGAAAATGAAAATTTGTGGTGCGGTATGGAACCGCAAACGATCCAATCGCATAAAAGAACGGGGCCTTAGTTCTTTGATTAAGTATTGCCATCAATCAATCAAGGATTTTTTTTTTACGTAAGAAAAAAGTTAGATAAACTAACGCAAACTCAATTGAACATCATGGAGAACCTGGCCCGGGATAAGCTCACCTACGCATATATATATGGAGTTTTTACATGGCCGGGTGACACTGCGAGGGAAAGTGTACAACGACCCAACAAGCGACAGACCAACCTGACCCATATGATGATTGCTACTGCTTGGATATATAGTGCTAACCTCACAAAACATCATGGTAAACCCACTTTAGACCAAGTTTATATATGCCCATACGTAAAAACATCTTTGCAAGAGAGAGAATTAAGGTTACCCCAATAAGGCGACCTACTATATTGTCATTGTGTGGGAATTCAACAATTGAAGAACTACCTGAACGCAAAATATAAAATGATAAAAAAAACTTTACAGCTTGCTCAATCTCACAATGGTGGTGGATTCCAACAATGGAAGAAGAAGAACTGAATGTTAAAAAAAATTGAAATTAAACGGTTCATATATTACATCCGTCCCATTTTTTTTGTCTCTCTAACTAATTAAATTTGGAAAACCAATGCATATTAAAAATGAGGTGAAAAGTTTGTAATTTTTCCAAATTACCCTTACATTATTGAAAATGATAGTTGTTGAAATTATAAATAGTGATAAATAGATTTATTAATTAGGAGTAAAAAAGGAATGAAAGTCGTTGGAATTGTAAATGTGACAAATAAATTGGGACAAAGGAATTAGTTAAAATGAAAAACATTTTGAGACGGAGGTAGTAATATTTTTATGGAAAACAAAGAAAAATTGTGCAAAACCTGCTGAAAAACTTGGTGCTATTTCCTGTAATATTTTTAAAAATTTTATTTCTTTCAACTAAAATATCTAAAATCATTATCATTATTTCCATGTTATTTTCCAAGAATCAAGGTTTCAATAATTCATTTCCTAGCCTTTAACCCCACTGAAGAGGGTTACATGAAATAATAGAGACCGCTAATATTTTGGTTTATGATCCAACATTGTTGTCATTATTTGTCCTGTGAGTTAGATCAGATAGCTACCCTTAAAGATAACTCTTCAGTCTTCATTCACATGTCATTTGTTTTCTATTTTTAATGTTTTTTGTAAACTAGCTTATAATATAACAATCTATCTTACCGTCCACCTTGTCTTTATATGCAAGTATCCAACTATACTGTTTGTTTCTAACTTTCTTCTTGCATCCCCATCATACATACTCTTTTTTAGTATGCCTAAAGATCATTTCTCATATCAACGAGTCCTTCTTTTCTTTTCAAGACTATACAGAATGCACAGATCATAAGTAGTTGTAGTAAGTTGCATGTTTAAATAAGAAAAGGTAATGGTTGGTTGCGGTAATTTATGTTGCGGTTAGTTACTTTAACATAAAAAAAACGGAGTGGTAGATTTTGTTTTGAAAAATGCAGTGGACCTCCTATTTCTTATATACATCCATCCTCACAGTCCTTTTTTTTACGGTAAGATTGTATTTGGTAGAATTTTGGAAAAATTTCTTGGGAAGAAACTTTTCAGAATAGTACGTTTTCCCTTATAAAAATTTTACCTGAAAAATGAGGCCATGGTGTAATTGTGCGGGTTATTGGTATGTTGTGGTGGGTTTTTTTGTATATATATAAATATTGTATTGGTAATTGTGGAAAAGTAATTTGTGAAGGGTTGTGGTGAATTGTGATAGAATGGTATTTTGTGGTGGGTTGCAGAAATCATGTAATCATGATTGGCAATCATGAAAAAGAATATGGCCTAATTTAAAGTGTTTGGCTTTACATCCTAAAATCATGGAAAACTATATAGAAAAATTGTCACAGTGTTTGTAACTTTTCTAGGAATATATTGGAAATATTCAAACTACCTTTGTTTATTTATTTTCATCGGTATAAGATTTGTAATATAATTAGGGTTATGCTGGAAATTTTCCACGGTACAAGTTGCCCATATACGTACAAGTCCCCAACAAAAATTTCTTCTGAGTTGTATAGGAAAATTGTCTTGAATTTAATTTTTCTCATTTCTTAAAGGTTGACAATGGCAAAATATAGTTGTGTTGATGCAATCATGCATGATATTTGCTGTTAATGCTAAACCAACCATATACTTATCCTGATTGTGCCTGATTAACAAATAGTAATACTCATTGTGCTTTATTGAAAGAAATTAATAATCACTTCAAGAACATGATATTATGCAGGCATTCTATCAGTTCAGTTGACCTGATTAATTAAAGCCAACTGAAGCAATGCTTTCTAGCACTACTTGGAATTGTAAAATAGTTGAAAAAAAGGACAAACATCTGGGAACTAAAGTATTAGATGAAAATCTGATTGACTAAGACCGTGTTCTTTAAATTGGTAACTCTTTCCAATCTAATCCAATTCAATCCAAACCTTACATAATTCCCCATAAAAACATCCTTTCTAAAAACACAATTTCTCCAAAAAAAATATTATAACTTATCGAATCCAATCCAATCTAATCCAATCCATCCAAACCTCAATTTTTGTGTTAGAGTGCGTTTGGTAAGATTCCCAGGAAAAATTTTCCCATGGAAAAGTTTTCCTAGAAAGTTTTCCATTGGAAATATTTCCCCGGAAAAATTTTTCCTTAATCCCCCAAAAGACAATTTTCCATAGGAAAACCTTGCAAATGGTGGACCCCGTAAAAAAAAGTTGCGGCAGATTTTTTGGAGAGAAAGCAGGCAATTGTGGCCGATACTTAGCTTAATTTCAGGGGGAAAAGCTAATCAAGTGCGGCCACTCTCATAATTTGTCTGTTGAGCAACGAAAATAAAGGCAATTCAGAGGGGCCTTTTGAAAAAAAGTAGGCAAAAATATCTGTAAGCAATATGCAGCAGAAAATTCCCAAAATGGGAGGACATATATCTGTAAATGGATCTCTTTGTCATGAGATATCATTTGCATATTGATTGAGTCCTTACTCCTTACACTTACACATGCAACTTGTAACAAATCTTTATCCACTCAACTAATAAATAGTCATGCCTCCTTGCTTCTAGAAGCCCTTGTCTCATAACTGCCACTTGTGTTTTTAGCTTAACCCAATCCAGCCCTATCACATACTTCGTTTCTAAATAACTGACTTTTATATTTTTCAATTTTTATCTTTCTTCAATAATTATTTATATAATATTTTATCAAAAAAATTTAATTTTATACTTTTCTAAAAGTTAACAGTCAAAATTGATGACATGAAAAATAGGGCGACAATTAAAAGAAACCAGAGGGGTATCAAGCAAAAACATCAATGATTTTGTGAAATTTGTCACAATACAAGACAAATTTCGCTATCCAGAGGCTATATATACGGCATCTATGATGAATACTATATTTTAATAAAAATCAATTGATGATTTGATGATGACTAAACTATAAATGAAATAAAACTATGGTCATGTTCTTTTTTGCGGTTGGCAAACTGCGGTATCACAGCCTACCACGGTTTGGCACAACCCGCCACATTTTACCGCAAATCATTACTTTTCTCGCTCCTCACTTTTCTCTCCCCTCACTTCTCTCCTCTACTTTTTACATCATCTCTCTTCACCTACCACACATACCAATAACCCACCACAATTCCACCATACCCGTCATAATTCCACCACACCTCACCACATCATTTCGCAAAATACGGCATAAAAGAACAGGGATTGATCGGGAAAAAAAATAATTGAGAGTTTTTTTCTGCCTCCTCCATTCAACCGTTGCTTCATAATTTATAACAAGTAGATCCACCATATATATTGTATGCGGTGTGTTTATTGAAATAAAATTGATCCACTACTAAAAGTGTATCATCTTTTCCAACCGATTTGAAATGATAGGAAAAACCAATCATCTTAGCAATAATTTTATATTTTTCTAATTTCAATCGTTTTCAAACCTTACGAAAAAAGTTAGTAGAAAATTTTCCCACCATTTTAGTAAAAGTGGTTGAAATTTTCAATTGTTTTCCCACTTAAAATTAGAAAAATAGTTGAAAAATTAGAAAAATATAAAATGGTTGCTAAAATGGTTGGTTTTTCCAACCGTTTTAAATCGATTGAAAAAAAAAAGTGGTTAGTAACACACACACTTTTAGTAGTAATCTATCTTTGAAGTTTGAATTTGGAGACTAATGCATATTCAGGCCTGTCAAAAATTAGGGTCCAGTCAATTGAGCATTCGGTCAAAAATATTTTACTCGGACCATGTTCGATAAGTAATTCGGACACTGATATTGTACCCAAACCCGGATATCCGGACCTGGGTGTTTGGTGTCTAAATCATATATAAAGGTAAAGTCATACCTTTGGTTTTGGAACAATCGAACATTGTCCAATTGTTTGATGTCTAAATGGTGCAATGTCCGAATTACACATAAAGGTAACTAAATGTAAACCCAAGTTCACTCAGAAACTAGCTCTAGACATTGCCCCCTTGTCCGAAATGACCAGACCGGAATTCCCCCCCCCCCCCCAAATTCAAACAACCCGAACACAGTTTTCCTTACCCGACCTGACCTGGTTTTAAACCAAATAATGACTGATTGGCCGATTTTTAAATTTGGACCAACTTTGATGACCATACCCAATTGTTTCCAAGTCAAATAAAATCATATTATCAAGACATTCAAAATTTTGTAAGACCTATCTAAATCAATCAGATAAAGAGATAAATTTTTACAAAATACGACTGGAAGGTACCACTTACTTTATTGAAACTATTTTAAACCTCCATGTTTCTATAATACATTTTAAAGTACCATATAATTGAAGTTAACAATTGTTAGGTGACAAATTCGATGATTTGAACATGTACTAGTTTTCTTCCTTCCACAAAGGAGAATCAAGAGGTAGCATAGCCTCTTTAAACATTTTGAGATCCTTATATGTTGTATACAGATAGGATCTCCCTTTTAACCGAGTCTCTTATACCTTCTACTAAATATCCATAGAAGTCTGAACCAAAATCTCTTGGTTTCCTTGCTCTTTTACTCCTAAGTTCAACACTTTCATCTTCTTCCTCATGAACACCATTATGATTTGGAAGATATATATATCCTCATGATTGACATTGCACGGTTCAACTTGAGGAACATCTTGAATCATATTCTTTAATCTTCAGGGCTAGAAATTCATGAGAACATTGTCTCCTAAAAAATTGCATCTATTGATTCCATATTTTTATTCACTACTATGTAGTCATTTCGTACAATGATCAAGAACCTATAAGTTGTGAAAATAATTCATTTTTCACCTTTCTTTCTTAGGTTCTAGGACCTGTAAAATGGCCATATAACCCCAAACCTTAAAATAATTCAAATTTGGTTTCTCATTGTTCCATAGCTGATATAAGGCACTAGAGTTGCCTTCGAATGGAATTCTATTCAGAATGTAACAAGTTAAAATGGTTTTAACCCAAAATCCATTACTTAAGTCGAAATTCGACAACATAGAATTCACCATTTCTTTTGAAGTTCTATATTTCTTCTCTGCAACCTGATTTTGTTGTAGTGAATGAAGAATGGTGCCTCATGGACTATCCTCATTTTTTGGAAAAATTTTCATTCTTAATATTCCCCACCCTTGTTATATATATCTTACAGCTTTAACCAAGGTCTCACATTGTAATTCACTTCTTGTTTTGTAAACTTTAAACTCATCTAATATTTCATCTTTTGAACTTAAAAGATAAACTTGACAAAATCTAAAAATAATCATAAATGAAAGTCACATAGTACTTCTTACCGCCCATAGAAGGTGTACTATGAAAAAACCCCAAATCACTACAAATCAAATCAAACAATTTATAAGTTCTTTTCGCACACGAGAAGAAAATTTTGGTGATCTTATTTAGCATGCATGTCTTACTTTTCTATGTCACCATTCAACTTGCGAATCAAATCAAGATTATACATTTCTTTCAACTTTGTAAAGTGTACATGTCCTAATCTAGCATGTCATATTGAACTTGACGGATGTATATAAGCGGAAATCATGTCATTCTAATTACTCTTTGCATTCACCTTAAACATTTCACCATAAGCAGAACCCTTCCCAACAAAAGTGTCGCCCCTACAAAGTACATAACTATCCCCATTATAATTCACTTGCATAAAGTACCCTTCTTGACCAACATCTCTAATGCAACAGTGTAGCTTGTGCTAGGGGGAGTGAAGTTGTCGTATTTAGGAGAGACAACGTTGATTTTGCGTTGTTTAATAGCGTTGGTTTCTATATACTTAGTAGGAGTACTATGCATGTGGTTCGATCGCCTGTTGGCAATTGCTCTTTTTCAACCTTGACAGGCTGCTCTCTTTTCTTTCCTAGCGTCTAACATCATGCATAACTTCTTTAAGTACTTCAAAGTCTTATACAATAGCGACTTCAAGGTGTTGTTTCAAATTTTCTTTTAACCCTTTCATGAATGTTGATAACTACAGCTTGAGTGGGAATGGTTCCTCGATCTTTGACATCATGGAATGTCATGTTTCATAATACTTCAAGAACGATTCATTTTTTCATTACTTGAGGGCTATGACGTCCCCGAGAGATGCACGCTTCTTCTGGATTGGATTGTGTTGTTCAATGAAAGCTTTGCACAACACTGCAAGAAGGTTGTCAAAATAAGACCATTTTGAACAGTCACAAATAGGCTTAAACCGTCGCAGCTAGAGGCGCACGACCGTTCATTTGTGATCGTTCACTTCGGTCGCCTCTCAATGGTCCTCTGAGAGGGCGCGCAATCGCTCAGTGAACGTTCGCAAAATTTGTGATTGTTCAATTGAACAGTCACTAAGACTAAACAGTCGCCCAATTTTTATTTTTTTTTGTTCAATCAAAATTACTCGGAACAATTACCAAATTACAATCCAACCCAGAAATTGAAACTAGATCTAGAACAAGGGAGAAGAGAAAAATGAACATGAATCAAGCAGCCCAACATATTAAACTCAGAAACTTGAACATGAACATAAAAAATCGAATAAAACATCCCTAGAAAATCAAGATAAATCCAGAAATTACACAAATAAGAAACAAGAAACGAGGAACAATCAACCTAGAGAATGTATTAAACTTGTGAAAGTATCAAAATCCAGATCTGGTTACATGAACTTAAGATCCCACTATAAGATGTTAAACAAGAAAAATCTGAATTAAACATGCGACATTAAATTTAATCTAAACCCTAAACCTAAAAACGAAATCTTTCACACCGTCTACACCTTCGGCTTCTCTACTCCCCTTTTATACTTGAATTGCTCAAGTCTTCCACAAAGCTCGATCATTTGATCTCTTCCCTTGAACATTTAGATGGAGGCTCGCGATCTTGCTACTTTTGTGTTGCATGTCAGGCTTCATGTGACAAGAAAGAGAATGTGATGAAGATCGATTTGAGTGTTTAGGGGAAGGGAGAAGAAGAAGAGTGAGAAAGAGAGGGAATTGGTTAGATGAGGGAGAATCAAGAAAAAGAGAAATGAGGAAATTAGGGAATAGGAAGGGATTGATCTGACAATTAATAACAAACGTGCGGCCGTTTAATTGAACTGTCTTAAAATTTGTGACCGTTCAATTGAGCCGTCACAAAATTTTGCGACCGTTCAATTGAACAGTCGCCAAATTTGGGACCGTTCAATTGAACAGTCACAAAATTTTGCGACCATTTAATTGAACGGTCATAAATACCGACCGTTCAATGAACGGTCGCAAAGTGAATGGTCGCAATGAACGGTCTTCTCCGGGCTTCCATCTTGTAGTGCAGTGTCGTCCCGCTATTAGAATTGACTTTAGGATCCATTGGATATTACTCTATCCCCCTGATCGAGACTTATAAAGACTACCCATGGACTAACCCCAAAGCAATATAAACAGTAAAGAAACATAGACGCTGAAATGAGCCTCTATCCAGGCCATTACAAGTTCGAATGGAGTTTACTGGTTATATTCTAGAAAGGAAAGATTCAGTGAGGGCAATCTTCTTGATTCTTGTTGGTCCTTTGTTGCATTCATCTATGTATCGATTCTGGCTTTGTCTTGAACCTTTCTTCGACCTCTCACCCAAAATCTTTGGTTTTGAGTTTGAAGAATTGCATAAGCCAAATGTGACTCAATCCTGTGGGGATTTGATGACTGGTTCCAGCCCTTCGGTGTTTGTCTTTGTCAAGTGCGTATATGATAAATGAGATTTTTACGAGTTTTTAGCCTTCTTTTATAGGATAGTTTTCGTCATTCAAGCTCTTTTTCCCTAATTTCCAAGTTAGAATCACCTACTTCCTTTATTTATAAATTATAACTAAAGTGTGTGATTTTCCTTGTACATAGGTGTTCTTTCCCTTTATAATGTAAGATCGGCGCTTTTATGATGATAAGGAAGAGGGTAAGGAGCAATGGAGGGTGGAAAAATGAAGAAATTAAGAGAAGGCAAGCTAACACAACCCCTAGCACAAGTTGTGCTGAAGAAAAGAGAGAAAAAGGATTTGGCACGTGCAGTGCCAAGTCAAAACAGGCCATGCTGATGTTTGGGAATCATTTTTGCCGATTTTTCATGTCAGCACAGGCTATGCCAAAGTAAGCACTTCCTATGCTCAATGGTAATTTCTAATTTTTTGCATTTTAATTCCCAATTCTAGGGTTTCTTATCATTGTATCTTTCATCTAGGTTCTTATATATAGTTTCTCTTTGAACTTTCAATACTCCTCCATTATTAATTATTCAAGATTTCAAGTTTGTTGATTGTAATCGAATTCAAGTTCAAGGTTTTATCATTCTTCCTTTTATTTTCTCTTGTGTTTATTAATTATTCTTGTTTTAGGGTTTGTATTTATCAATTGCTATCAATTACTATGAAGATGTGTTGCTAAACCCCAAACTTAGGTTAAGGATTTGCCTCTAATGTGTTAGTTTAATTGTGATTAGTGCCTTATTTACTATTTTTGCGATTGTATGATGAATTTCCATCTTTTGCCACAAGCTATGAGATTTGAGAGGATCTCATCTTCATGTATGTTGTGTAACGCCCCGTCCCTCCCGGGCTGCGGACATTACCTATAACTGCTTTAAGGATCATTGACTGACCCCACAAATCACCACGAGTCTTTCCAGCGTGCTTCGTCCTCCCTCACATGCTGCCTGAGAAAACATCTCAGGAGGTCACACATCCTAGTAGTACTCTCAGCCAAGCACGCTTAACTAAGGAGTTCGCAACGGATGAGCTATCATAAAAGAAGGTGCACCTTGGTGATATAAGTAGACATTTCAATCTCTTTAAGCCACACTTAACCATTTATCCGGGGTGTTACAATCACCCCCCACTTAAGCGCACAACGTCCTCGTTGTGCCACAATACACTCCATAATCGTTGCCTCATTAGGTGACTGTTCATGACTCTCCTGTCCACTAGCGCAGCTCACGGTCACGGGTCGACTCTGATACCATATATAACGCCTCGGCCCCTCCAGGGCCGCGGACATTACCGATAACTGCTTCAAGGATCGTTGACTGACCCCACAAATCACCACGAGTATTTCCAGCGTGCTTCGTCCTCGCTCACACGCTGCTTGGGAAAACTTCCCAGGAGGTCACCCATCCTAGTACTATTCTCAACCAAGCACGCTTAATTGAGGAGTTCGCAACGGATGAGCTACCATAAAAGAAGGTGCACCTTGGTGATATAAGTAGTCATTTCAATCTCTTTAAGCCACACTTAACCATATATCCGGGGTGTTACATGTTGGGAATTAAGTAGACTTGGAGAGGAGAGGCTTAATTCTAGTGTCATTGATGAATGTTGACAATCTGGATACGAGAGTACTTTAGGTTGTAATTAGGGGAGATTGTCTTGATTTTGTGAGAACAACAATTGATACATATGAATTGGCTTAGGCATCGTTCTTTTATGCGTTAACGCACCCAAACGCAACGGAACTCTACCGCAATATAACGCAAATTACCATTACTTTTTAACTATTTCCAACGCAACTTAACGCAACGCACAAAAGAACAAGACCTTAGTGACCTTCGTGAGACGGCTTAGGTGGTCCAAATTGTTCCGATTCCCTAGTTCATCGACATTGTGTTTAGTAAAGAAGCATTAGTCAAATTTTCTAACATGTTAATTTGGTAAATTCCTACCTAAGGTTTTCTTACTCTGATTTCTCTTTGTGTTTCTATTATTGTTATCTACGAACAATTCGATTGTTTCTTTGCTTAAAACTAGAGGGCATTGACCTTAGACTATTACGAGACCTACTCCCTGAGATCGACAATCGTACTCTCCCTAATAGTATAATGGTATAACATCTGCCTTTGTCTTGAACCTTTTATCTAACCCTAAACCTGTTTCTGAGTTCGAAAGTCCACTCGCTAGTTTTTGCATAGGGATATTATTGTTTATCTTTACCTTGCAAACTTGTACTTGAATTGGTTAATTGTTATTTTGGTTCCTATAATGAGTCAGAACGTGTTTTCTATTTCCATTTTGGATAGGAAGATTATTTTCTTTAAAATTCAAATTGGTTGTTGTAAGTTTCACCATTTCCCCTCCCTCCATTGCAATCTCTTTTCTCCCTAATTGTCGTCATCACCCCACCTCACCGGACACCCAACAGTTGCTACATCTATTACTATCAAAACATAATAACTAGGAGAAATTTTATATTCTACTAAAAATTAAATTTTGATGTGTAGCATATAAGATAGAGAGGGTAACTATTTGGTTGCGACATGACCATTATATGCAGCATAAAGTCCATACACATGGAACTGCTGTAGTTCAAGAATCGAGGAAAGCTAAATAGAGAGGCTGAGTCATATATCATTATGGCACAAACAACTTGGATTTTACTTTGAGTGTACTCTCTTCTTCAACAAGCAACTGGATAAACAACATGGCAATCTGCTCATAAAACAAGGGAATCTAACCCAAAACAATCTATTTTTAAATTGCCATTTCTGATTTGTTCAACGCTAGAGCTAAATGAAGAATTATATATATCCCCTTCCATATTAATTGATATTTTTAAAAATTATATAATCAAATTTTATAAATTTTGATTATAAATTTTTTGATGTATATATATGACTTTTTATATAAAATTACTATCATTAAATTCATAATAAAAAATACAATCCTAAAAATAGAATATTGCCATTGTTAACAAAAAATACAATCCTAAAAATAGAATATTGCAATTGTTAATAAAAAATTATATGAAAAATTATCAATCAAAATATAATATTAGGGCCCGTGACAATAAACAAAAGGAGAATTAATATGTAACAGATGAAGTATATGAGTTTGGCTTTTGTCAGTCTTGTCAGTAATTTTCAACTAAGTAAATATATTTCCTAATTTTAAAAATTTATAAAAAGGCGACTAAGACCATGTTCTTTTATGCAGCTGACTGGCTACGGTGCCACACCGCAGGGCAACTTGTCATATTTCACCAACTCATTACAATCCACCACAATCTACACAACCCACCACAATCTCACTTTTTTTAATTACAATTTCACATTTTCCAACACATTTACAATTATTAAAAGGAAAACCCACTACAATCTCACTTTTTTCAATTATAATTTCACATTTTCCAACACATTTACAATTATTAAAACCAAAACCCACCACAGCCTACCTACCACAATCCACCACAACTTTTTCAAACTCACCACAATTCCACACACCGCACCATGTCACATCGCAGTCAGCCATATAAAAGAACGGTGCCTAAATCAAGTTTTAGCTAGTTATAGCAAACCAAATGCAATGTTTTGATAGTCATAACCTATAGAAGATCGAAATTAAAATAAATTAGACTTTTTACTTAAACATAATCACTTGAATCTAGTCCCTTCTAACCATATAAATGATGAATAATAATAATTTAAAAAATAAAAATAATTTTTACATGCTATGGTGGATCAAAATCTTAATACTTACTTTTGACAAGTTTCTAAACTTAAGAATTGAACGATGGGGTTAACAAAACGACAAAGTTGTTTACAGAACTCACGTGTGCGAGTGCTATTCCATGGCATAGAGTCGTAGAGTAGTAGTGGATCAAACTGACAGCTTTAGCTGCATCGCTAACGCTAAGATTTTTCCTATTTTTTTATACGCTCTCCCCCTCTTTCTTTTTTTTTTTTTTTTGAGTCAGTGCGTTTCAATCGACGAAAGTGAAACCTTCCATTGCATTTGACGTTTGATACTCTTTTTTCATATGGGTTATTGGATGCTAATAACTACTGAACTTTTGGGGTATTGGATAATAATGCACTGAACTTTGACCTTAGATAATAATGCACTGAACTTTGAGGAGTGTTGGACAATAATGCACCCAGAACGATTTTGATGGTGGTTGACTTGATGGTGATCTTACGGGGCTGGTCGAGAAGATAAATTGGGCAAATAATATCTAAATTTATGACATGTCTAGTAATCTACACAAGCAAAGGTGATTTTGTACAATTACAACAACAATCTCTCAGCGAAAACACGTTTAAGCAATATGTGATTTTATGTTTTTTTTTTTACTTTTTTTCAAAGTTCATTCCTTTGCTTATGTGTGAATTAGCTAATATATCATAAATTTAAATATTTTTGGGTCAATTCATCTCATCCACCTATTAAGTAAGATTGTCACTAAGTCAACCACTGCCGGAATCGTTTTGGGTGCATTATTGTTCAACATCCCCCAAAGTTCAGTGTATTATTGTCCAAGGTTAAAGTTCAGTATATTATTGTCTAATACCCCAAAAGTTCAGTATATTAGTATCCAATAACCCTTTTCATAGGGTTCATTGTCATATTTAAAAATTATATATTTAAACTTTAAAATTTTTAACCATAAATTTTTCAGAATATATAATAAATTGCTATATAAAATCGTAACTATTAAATTCATAACAAAAAAATATTATAATAAAACTATATTATTACAATTATTAAATATTTTATTCAAAGTTCGAAATAGTAAGTTTATATATAAAAACAAGTAGACAGACAAACTAGTAAACATTAGAACATGAAACAAAAACTGGCAAAGATTCTCTTTATGTCAAAGATAAAGATATATTTATTTTATTTGATCCAAACAGTTGCTCCTTTGAACTTTAATTCCTTTAAATTTAGCGTAAAGTAGGATTAATAATCACACTGAGCAAGGCTCAAGGACTTTTAATTTAATGGAGCATCAGCACGAATATCTACTAGTAGCAATAAACAAGTACTTAGGTTCTCTCTGTCTATGCTACCCAAAAAAAAGTACTTATGTTCCATGGTAAAATAGTAAGTAATTATGACTTGAACTTTCGTCATATTTTTTTTTATAATTAAAAATTAAGTGGTTTAAAAGTTCATATAATATAGTAAATCGTAAACAGTCACCATCAAAAGAAAAGGGTTATAATCAAACTGATAAAAACATTACAGAGCAAAGATTTTTGCAAACACCACAACCAAACGAAACCTATACATTGCAAATAAGATGCAAGAAACTTGATGGGTCATCAAGGACTCACGTGCCTATATCATTGCCATTAATTACAGTCTTTCGGTCTATCTCAGCTTCAATATTATCGAGACAACCATCTTCCAACTTGTTCGCACGTCTTATTCATCCTAACCTTCTGATCACCCTTATGGCCATGAACAGCTCTACACATTGCATCTCTTACAAGTTGCTACTTAGTTTTCATCAACATGTTCAAGTTTCTCTTACTCCTGCCTTTATCCTTCGAAGTCTCAAGAATAGATTCTTCAAGATATGCAAGTAAGTCATGTTCAGCCACACCATCACAAGATTCAATCGAGCTGCTATAAATGCAGTCACTGTCAGAGTCGGCCTCTTAATCACAATCAACCGCCCGATTAATTTTGAAACCACTCAAAAGAACATCTTATAAGACAACATGTATGCATACTTGTTGCTATCTAAATCAATATTAATAGGATCCATAATGAACTAATAGTTTTGCAAGAAGTATCGGCAAACCCATCACAATCGAAAGCCTTAAAAGAATTGGACACCACTGTATCTTCTTTTCCAAAATTTCTCGACCCATTCTCAACCTCGTAAGAGGACAAGAAGTGCAAAGAACCTTCATGATCATAGAATTGTCAATATTGCATAACCAATTTTTAAATGCCACTAGATGACTTCAAATAAAATAAGCCACAAGGTCAGACGTACTAGAATCTTGATTAATTCCTCCCATCCCCCCAATAATTCAGACTTATCAAATGCGTAGTGTCTCGTTATCAACAGTGAAGCTTATCCCCAATCCCAATCATACTCATCTCATTGGCCACTGACTAATCTCCACCATTCCCAATTAATTTTCTACAAACACTTGTTCATCTCATCATGTGACAACAATACAAGACTTTGCAACCTTGACAAGGATGGGCTCATACCGTCATACGCATGGGGCGGACTAATATAGGAAACATATTATACAACTTGTTTCAACCAAATCCAAAGTACATACTAGTAACTGATTAAACTATACACATATATACATCATTTTCTTACACAAAACACTGCTTTTGTAAATTACAAACCATAAAAATGGCATAGATAGATTGATCAAAATCAAATGAGAAGATGTGAAGCAGAGAAAGGGAAGCCTAAAAATCCAGAGGGGGCATGAACATGTGTCCAAGTGGGGGCACAAGCTTTGTTGGTAGTAGTAATAGTATTATCCGTTTCCAAAATGAAGGCCCCATCTCCACCACACCCTAATCGACCCTCATCGCATTCCCCTTGCCAATTTTCCCCATTTCCCATCACAAATATCTTCCCATCCCCAACGTCCATCATCAAACTCGACAGCGACCCGCAGATCCGTTTCGGGACCCGACCCGAATTCGTACCCTTCCAACGCATTTCGTTCCAATCGAACTCCCGTATCTCCCCTTCCGCCACCGTCAACCACCGCCCTCCGCCGGTTGCAGTACTGGCCTTCGGGGCGGTGTTGGGGTTCGGCCATACCCCGTCGATCCGGGTCCAGGACTGGGTTTCCGGGTCGAATACTTCGCAGTCGGGTCGGAATCTGCCTTGACTTTCAGTCCCGTATCCGCTTATGACCCAGAATTTGGACCCGTCGAAGGACAGCCCGTGACATTCGTCTCTTTCCTCTGCCATTTCGGGGAGTACCCTCCACTGGTCCAATACGACGTCGTACGCAGCGGCAGATTTGAGGGCGTTTTTCCGGGCATCGTGGCCACCGGCGACGTAGATTTCCGTCGGCCCCACCGCGGCGCAGGCGAAGAAGGACCGCTTCTCCGGCATCGGAGAGCCGTCCTTCCAGGTTCCTTCGGCGAGATCGACGACCAAGACTCTGGAGAGGGGCTCGAGCGTGAGTGGGTCCCATCCGCCGAGGACGACGACTTTTCCGGCAGCCGGAACCGCCACGCACTGGGCGAAGGTGGGGATCGGCAAGGCGAATCGCCGCCATTCGCGGTGGGTGAGGTTGTATAGGGTGAGGTTATACATCGGCGGCCCAACTGATTCCGATTGAGTGGCAGGTTTCGCGGTTGGTGGCGGTTGCTGCGGCGGAGGTTGGAGGAGGAGGAGGAGCTTCTCGGAAAACCCCAGACGGCGGCGGTGGAGGAAGAAGGAAGGGTGAGAAGTGGCGGAGTGGAAGGCGTGGGAAACGAGGCGTAGAGTGGGGTGAGAAGTGATGGGGACTCGGAGTAAACACTCCATGGCCATGTCCAGGGGTAGTCCTGGAATTAGATCGTCCGCCATTGATGAGTGAAGAGAGAGAGAGAGAGAGAGAGAGAGAGACAGAGAGAGAATTGGATTTGATTTTGGGAGTGGAGAGTGGAAGCTCAAGTGAGCAGGGTTGAGGTTTGGGGAAGAAAGAAAAGAATGAATGAATATATAGTCACAACTCACAAATTGACTTGAAAAGTAGTAGCAGTAATTACAATTACAGTACCTGAATATTCACCCGCGTCGTATGCAATGGGACGGTGGACACTCGACAGGCGAGATGATTTTTCTTTGTTTCTGTTTCCTATGATCCTATCTTATCTCTCCAGCTTCTTTGTATATTTTATGGGTAATAAATTTATTTTTTTATTTTATTTTTTATATTTCAAATTACTCATATTTTCAGTATACAAAATTAATATCTATATATAGTATTATCTGTCGATATGCTTAATTTTATTAATTTTAGATAATTTTCTAATTTCTTCCATAATTTTATTAATTATTTTAATGTCTCCTTGATACTATTAAATGATAAACAAAGAGAGATACATAGCCCTGTTCAGTAAATTTAGCAGATTAGGTAGCGATTGTTGGTATAGTGAATAACTGTTGCATTTTAACAAATAGCTGATAGTTGTTTAACTAGACGTTTGTAAAGAATGTATTTGGTAAAATTAACTGTTGAATTGACTGACGAATATAGGTACAAATAATAATAAGTATTATTATCATTATTACTATTATTATTGTTGCTATTATTATAATAATTATTATGTAGAAAAATTTTAATAAATCATTACATGACAAATTGAATTTTAATAAATTTTTCTATTGACACACAATAGTATGTTTTTAAATTTTTTGCAAAACAAATACAGTCTAATAAAAATCCTCATACCTCTTCAAAATAGAGAATTGAACAAAATACAGTTTAAAAGCATTTTAAGATAGTCCAAAATAAAAAAAACCCACTTAATGACAATAAATAGAGATGGAGGGTTTCAACTTTCAAACTAATATTTAAGATGATAGTTACTGCAAGGTAAGTATAACATTCACACATGAAATATGAACACAAAATAAGGGTGAATTTGGCATACAAAAGCAAGACGTTGGTAGTGATGCATTTGACATTACTGAGAGTAACGTTTGCGAAAGGTAACGGTAAACGCTATTCGTTACTTGGATAAATTATTTTACTGAACATTTATAATTTAATAAATTAGTGTTTTTATTGGTTAAAATGTCAAACATTACCTCAAATACTATTGCCGAACAAATCCATAAAATAGCTAGCTAATAATATAATTTTTAAAAAAGAGTTAAATTTAAATTGATCACCTCAAAATTTTAAAAAAGAGTTAAAAGGCTCAATTGCTCATGAATTGTACATGCCCTTAGAGCCACAAAACGAATTAGACTGAGTCTACTATATAAAATTCAAGCAGCTCAAAGAAGGCTACAAATCTCTAGACCAAAAATCTAAATGTCCCTTGGAATGATTGAAATTCTTAACATGAACTGTTACAAATGAATGGACTCACCTGAATCTAATCTATTTAATCGAATCGACTAAGCGAGTCGAATTTGGATAACATGTCTACCATTTGACAAAGAATTCAACTTAAAAAGAGAACGTGGATCGATTTTTACTAATTTATTCAACTAAAAAATTATAGTTTTCACTATTTAAATATCATCGTTTAATTTATCTATTCAACTTGGAAATTATTAATCATGGTGTAGAAATTATATATATGAAATCGAACTAAAAGCTTTGAATGATCTAAAAAATTGAATGATCAACAACTTTTATTTCACAACTAATAAAAAATAAAAAGAAAATAAATTTTCTATTTTAAGAGAAGCTCTCTAAGGCCATGGCCCATGGGGCTCATCTTTTCAAACTTTTTGAAAACCAAACATAGAAACAATTTTAAATGATACTTAAATATATATTTCATTTTTTCATTGGCACCCTAAACAAGATTGAGGTGGGAAAATGATTGCTTGAGTTTGATAGGATGATAATGAGAGGCGACTTGATCGAATCTTCAGCAAAAGAGCATTTGAATCAAAAGAGAACCGAGATATTGGCTTCGATTAAAGGAATCTCCATCCGACAAGAACTATCAAACCCACCATGAATGAATAGAGGATGATTCACCACTATTCAAGGAAGAATTTGACTTGCAACACTATCAAACAAAATATAGATAAAGTAAACAAGACTTCAAGAAAAAATGACAGCAAAAAGCTTCATCGTAGTATTCATATATTCAATTGGCTGCTCTTACATCCAAATGTCAAGATATAAATAGGCAATTTGGGTTGAGTAAGCCCCAAAAAATCCTTTAATTACAATCAACGACTAGAATTCAAACAAAATTACTAAAGGGAGAGCAATACATCTAATCATGGGAAGAGGCAAATAGAGAAATTACATAGATTAAGGGAAAATCTCACAATATAAGAAGATTCAACCCCCAAAACAGTCGAATAACAAAAGGTAACACGTTGTGTCGCGTCACGACACAACCATGTCATACTCTATGGATAGGGGGCATGGGCTTGTCATGACCGACAGGGACATGTCCCTTGTGCCTTGTCGAAAGAGTAGCCTAGTTGTATAGGGGTCACGGGTGTGTCTACTGGCGATGTGATCGTGATACCCTCTTTTGGAGGAGGTCACAATCATGTCTCCATATGACATGACCGTGTCTTAAAAGGCCCATGTCGCCTTTCAGCGTTGACTTCTTCTTCATACTTCAATATAAGATCTTTCAACTCCTCCTATGTATGAAGTAAAAGACCAAATTTCCTGCTCTCGATGGGGACAAGGATGGGACAATGTTTTAAATCCTCGTGTGGGGCCAACGCAGGGATGGGTACAAAATTTTTGGCGTACCTACCCTCGTTTCCCCGTTGTGGAAAGCTCCCCACCACACATTCCCGCATCTTTATCTCCGATTTCTATTAAAATATATGAACACCCTTCGTACAGTAAATTTATATACATTTTTTTTTACAAACGTAAGCGAGTGAACGGCAGGCTAACGACGTCTTCTCACAAGAAATTGTCCCGCCCTATCTAGATCAACTAAATTACAGAGGTTGGGGTTATTAAGGATTGTTATACTGTCACCAACCCCTCAGTCATGTTCTTGATGAGCTAGCCAGTCAGCGACCGCGTTGGCTTCGCGGTAAATATGAGAAATTTTAGCTTCTTGGAATCGCTGAAGAATTATTTGAGCATCCTGGATGAGACCTCTAATCTGCCACGGAATAGAATAATTACCCTTTAGTGCCTGGATGACCACCATATTATCTCCTTCTATATGAATGTGTTGGAAGCTTGTTGACGACGCTGCAACCAACCCATCTCTCAGAGCCCTCGCCTCCGCCACCAAAATTGGAGCATCACCATAGTACTTCGCTCCTCCTCCAAGAACCGCGCCCCGCCAGTCTCGCAAGATGAAACCACCTGCCGCCGAGTTGGTGATGAGAGAGCCGTCGAAATTTAATTTGACGACTCCCTTAGGAGGGGTATACCAACGAACCAGAGAACCATAATTAGTATACCCACCCCTAATACTGCTACCATGATTATCTACCTCATTATTGTTCTTGATTTGCCATTCAGTCGCCCTACTTTTAGCTTGAATGAAACTCTGCAGCGGTCGAAATATTTTATTTCGAAAAACAGCCTCATTCTTTATCTTCCAAATCGTCCGTAAGAGAAAAATGCCCCTAGTTAATTCTCTGTTGTGGTCCCCAGATTTGTTGGAACTCAGAAACTATTTTATGGAATTAGTACCGTGATTAGTAACAGGATCTATAATCCAGCCATGATGACTAGCTAAAGCCCATATTCGTTGGGTCGTAGGGCACTCCCAAAAATGGTGACTATCACTTTCAGTCTCCTCTAGACAAAGGGGGCGGGTTGGATCCAAATTCATTCCTCTTCGCAGCAGGTTGCCACGCGTTGGAAAGGTCTTGTGAAACATAAGCCACAGGAAGATTTGTATACATAATTTGGGGTAGATTTGTAATTTTAGTTAATCGAAAACTTTATGCTTATATAACCAACTTATTCTCACCAATCATATCTCACTCTTATTCCCTAATTATTTTATTTGGGTCTTACTCCCATCTCCGTTGGATTTGGATACTCAGTGGGGATGGAGATGGGGGAATTTACGGTAGATAATGTGGGGAAGGATGAGGGGCATCCCCCTCCCCTTCTCCTTTTACCCTTATATTGGAAGGTAATGAAATGGGGCTTAATAGCTCCCCTCTCTCCCCTCATATTCTTTCTCATTCAAGGATAAAAGATCATATTTAATAGTTATTCATTCCCTTCCCTCCCTTACTTACTCATAACCCCAAACAAACACATTGTAAAGAAATATAATTATCGGAGGGAAAGGTAGAGAGCGATAAAAAGACTACATGTAGAATGAACAGTTATTTGAAAATATAACTAATTATATTCGATTATATTGTTACTGATTAGAAGTTTGTCACATGACTAATTACATTGTTAGCAAAAGAATATAATTAATTATATTGTTAATTATTATTGCTAATTATAATTAATTGTATTGTTAATTGTAACTGATAAAAATTTATAATGTAACTAATTATATAAAATAATATATTAAAATTTGTAAGGTATTATCAAGAAAAAAAATTATAACTAATTAATTGATTGACACTGATCAATACTAATCAAAACTAACTAGCAATAAGTAAATCGAAAAGGATAAACCCTAAATATGAGTAACCATACTCATGCCCACTAGCTATTGCAGGTATAACGAGTTTTATTCGGGTCTAATTTAAGAGAATTACATTGCACTACTCATTTAATTCTCGTACATACAAATTAATTGGTTTCATTCGAATAGGCAGCTACAGGTTTTGCTGCTGCTTTTTCTTTTGTTTTTTGTTTTTTTTTTACAGGAAATAACTATTATTGTTTTTGAATCACAGTATCATACACACTCTTAATTTGCAATCACAATGTTGCAAAGACACTCTTTTTTGGGGAGTAAGAAGTGACATTCAAATTAATTAGTTTTTTTAAGTACTATATTCGGGTTTTGGATTATTCTACACAGAGCTCAAAAATACAACAAACAACGATTATTCCAACCATTCAGGTTGGGTCACGTATGGGTACAAATTAGGTAGACCTCGTACCCATACCTGTACCTGTGCCTATTTTAGTAACTCTCTGTTTTTATCAAAATTTCAAGGTGTGTATATTTGAGTTTTATTGTCATTCCTAGAAGATGAAATAGAGAGGAGATGGAAAGGAAGAGTAAGACCATCTCTAATGGTGACTTTGGCATGAGATGAAAATGAAATGGGGCTGTGTAGGATATTTTATAGTGGTGAGAATACGACTTGACTCGTGAGATTGACGGTGGGGGTCTCACGAGGCGATTTTGATCGTAAGTTTATCATAATAATATTTTAATTATATTTTTTCTCTCCTCATCCACCTCATTTTTTTTATCAATATAACCCAATTACTTATATTATTAAGTAGAACGTACTCACATTTTCTAATTAATATGAGTCAACTCATGCTCACTAATGGAAAACTAGCCAAATAAAAAGACCAATTTTGACTCTGTTAGTAGGGATCCACAGATTCAATCTCATCCAATGAACCAAACTCAAACTCACTGTTACATTGTTGTAGAATAATTGACAACATTTAGGCCCTGCTCTTTTGGTTGATAAATAAAAGGTAAGTATTCATTATGGTGTTGAGATAAGTAGTATAAGTAGATAGAGGTGAAATACGAGGAAAGTAAACAAGGTAAGTTACATAAGTCACATTACTTATTAAATAACAAGGTAACTTTTAGGATACACATCATACACTTAATTATAGTGGTTGACTGGTTGTCAACCATGACAACCACCGTAAATAAAATAAATTTTATTCATACACATGTCAAGTTTATCTTGGCCGTTAGTTTTTTTATTTAATATAAATTGTAAAAAATATTTTTTAAAATTTTAGTTTATTTTTAAAAAAATTTAAATAAATACTTTTCAAAATATGCTTGTTTACTAGGTAAAACCTTAGAGCTAAGGTATTTAAATTTTAAAAAGTTTTGTAAAAAAAATTTAATTAAGAAAATACATTTTATAATGTCGTAATAAATAAAAAAATAATGGCAAAGATAAAAGTTGACAAATATATGGATAAACATGATTTTCATTGTGGTGGTTGTCATGGACCTCATGGTTGACAACCATTATAAGTTTTTCCTTTTAAATATATATTATATAAATTAGATAATATAGTGTAAAAATAGGTAAAGAAAGATAAATAAGAATAAATAAGATAAGTAAATATAAATAATATAAATAAAATTTTACTTACAACCCTAACAAAAAAGGTGTTACTATTTTTTTGACGTTAGTTCCACTATTTTCCTATCCTGCTGCTACAAATACTCTAATCATATGCACTGACCTTGGGAGACGAATTTTCAAAATTTTCTTCCAACTCTTTTCAAACTTCCGCAAAATTCTTTAATAGGGTATGAATTGAAGGTATAAATTTTCTCCTATCTCTTCTTTTTCTATGAAAGGGCATAAGTGAATTAAGGATCTACCACCTCTGTGCTATTATATTTGTCTATTTACCTAATTTGAGAAGATCAATGCATATTAAAATTGAGGTGAAAAGTTTATAATTTACCCAAAATATTCATACTTTAATTGAAGATAATAACTGTTGGAATTGTAAAAAGTGAAAGATGAACTTATTAATTAGAGGTAGAAAAATAATTACAGTTGTTAGAATTGTAAATGAGACAAATATTTTGGGACAAAGAATCTAGATAAAACAACAAATATTAATTTAGGACCGATAGGAAATTAAAAGTTGGTTGATTTTTCTTCATGATTTTCATTTTATTCTCATTATTATTCTTTTTTTTTGTGTGTGTGGAGAAGAATGAGTGTTGTCTTGTCAGATGTGTGATATATTTTGCTATCAAAAAAAAAAAGGATGTGTAATATATTTTGTGGTGGATGATAATCAAAGAACTAGTTTATCATGATTTATGTGTACCGTATAATTTATATTAGTTTATACAATATAATTTTTAGAATTAAATCATAGTTCCTTCATCCCAAAAAATTTGTCTAGTTTTTTTTTTCATGATTTTTTACGTAACAATTGCACTATTAATTTTTCATATTTTATTTAAGCAAGATTTGTGTCAACTTTCTAGTCTTTCTTGATACTCATTTTACAAATTCGCGATGAAGAGGTAAAGAGAATAAGAAATAGATTACTGGAAAGAGAAAAGTGCGAAGAATGATTGTATAGATCTTATTCAGATAAAGAGAATCCGCAAATACAAATGAAGAGAAAGGTCTTATATATAGGACTATTCCCAAATCAGAAAAGCTAAGTTGGCAAAAAAAAAAAGAAAACTAATTAACTACTTGAAAATTTTAGCTTAGCCCAAACTTGAGTATATAATATATATACTTCGTAATGTTTACTTAATAGTTCATGTTTCATTTTTTTTAAGAAAATTGTATTTTTGATTTGTTACTTTATATGTTGTAGGATAATTATAGTTACATCTTTTATAATGAAAACTCTAACTAACTTATACCATCAGTATATATATGTTATATTTATTCAAAGGCATGAAGGATAAGAGGTGGTTGTTTATCATGAATAATGATAAGACCTTAGCAATATATGTGCCATATAGGCCTAAAATTGATGCTCAACAAAACACAACGTCTCAAGTTGCAATTGTTATTCTACACTCAGTACATTACACGGGTTTTGTGTAGCATTTTTTTAAATTAAATGGAAATTTCTTTGTTTCACTTCAATAAAAAAGATATGTCAATTGCTTAATAGTTGGAACAACTAACCTGTTATATTATAAATTTGAGATATTGTTTACTCCTTTATTATATTATAAATTTCTATGCATATTTATATTATAGTTATCGTTTATATTTCAATACTCCGTGCATCGCACGTGTTTAAGACTAGTATTTTGATAAGAATTTTCTTTTGTTTAAAATAGGGGCCAAAATTGGTTAAGTCATGTGACTAAATGAAATAACCGTCAATGTTAAAAGAGGCCATTCACTGGGCTATGTGTGATAAAACCTTTGTTGTCAAAATTTAAACTGTATGGAAAGACCTATATTCTCTATCGCTAATACTTAGCTTTTATTAATTTAAATAATTTGGTAATTTCTTTCCTAACTTTATTAATTATTTTAATATCTCCCTAATACCATTGAGTGATAAATAAATAGAGAGTGAAACAATGATTAGTATCATTTCAATTTACCATTAAAAAATAGTTAGTTTTAAATTAATTACCTCAAAGTTCATCTGCGTTATCTATTAACATATAAAAGTAATATCTTTGAAATTCTAATGGTGAGTAAAGAATAAATTTAGGTGCCAACAATCAATGATAATAAAGATAAATAAAATATATTAAATGTTTTTCCCCCTTTCTCACCTAAATAAAATACAATATAATTTTGTTATCAAAAAATCTAAATCTAATTCTAAATCTATTAATATATAAAAGTAATATCTTTGAATTTTGAAATAGTGAGCATATTATAATTTAGGTGTCCACGACTAATGAGATTAAATATAAATAAAATATATTAATTGCTTTCCCCACCCTTTCTCACCTAAATAAAATACAACATAATTTTGCTATCAAAAAAAAATTCTAAATCTATATCTATATCTAATATCTTTGAGATACTAAATAGGGAGTGAATTTAGATGCCTACAAGTCACAACTCACAACCAATGAAATTATAGAAAAATATAATATATTAACAACTTTTCCCGCTTATTTTTTTCGGAAGGTTAAATATTTAAAATTTAAAATAAAGCCACTTGAGTAAATGTAGGTAAACCAACCAATTGAATAGTAGGAAACAGTAAAAATAAAATCTATACTTCTAAGTTCCCACCCTTCCAAAATATTCAAGTTATAGTTCACATCCTTCCAAAAATCATGTACAACATATCCCTTAATTAAATTAAGCATATTTACAACCACAATTGCATAACCGTCTTTAATTAATTAACTAATAACTTATCCATCACTAGATGACTATTCTTATTAAAACTATTATCAGTAACTGTCCCAATCCTTAAAAACCCTTACACATTTTTACAAATATTGCCACTGTAAACAATATAATAGTAAGTTTTACAAGGATCACGACTTTTGGTTATCTTTACTCTATATTAAAAGCGGCACTTGGTTTTTTTTTGTTTTGCTGCACTTGGTTTTTTTTGTTTTAACTTTGCTGCTTGTGTCATTACAAATTTACTTATTTCACCCTAGATATAATAATTAATTCACAATTTATTTTTAGTTTGTGTTCACACGCAAATTGACTCTTTTGCCCTCGAATATAATAATTAGGCAATATAGGTCACTATATATATACAGGGTAAACACGGGTCGGGTGTATTTCGATTACAGGTAAATTTTACTTTTAAAAATGACTCGGGTGTATTTCAAATTCAAGTAAATATGGGTCAGATTTTCTTTGATAGTAAATTTTTTTAGGGTAAATACGGATCGGGTGTATTTTGGTTTTAGGTAAATTTCACTCAAAAAACATGACTCGGGTGTATTTCAGGTTTAAATAAATATGATCAAGTGTATTTCAAATTCAAGTAAGTATAGGTCAAATGTTCTTTGACAGTAAAATTTTTTTAACATACGAGAATCTTTAAAGGATTTTATGTTTCTATGGAAACTAAATTGTTGTACAATTTTGGTACTTTATTTTGCTTCCTTGTTAATTTCATTTTTACTAGGTTAAATTAATATGGCTTTATCTCTAAATTTTGCCAAATTTATTTGAATGTTTAACAAACATCTTGTTCCTTACCTAATATTTGTCTTTCCGTATCACTAAAACTATATTATTATATATTAAAATGATATTACATAATGTGATTGAATTCTATAAACATAATATTGCATAATAAATTGCATAAAATTATATTTTATCCATTATTTTTATATTAAAAAAATTAAAATATGCTTAAGGGAAATGGTTGATTTGATCAAGGTATAATTTGTACTCATTGATGCAACCTACACATTCGAACTTCTTATAATTGATAATTAATATTTATTATTAAAAAAATAGTGTCAAAACTATTAAGAAATACCAATTTAATAAAAGGTATGACACATAAATAATGTCTTAAGATAAAACTGATCATATCATTACTCGAACAATGGAGATTTGCCCCGTGCATGACACGGGCATTTGTACTAGTACATGTAAAAGAGTCAGTTCATCTTTGTCCCTTTATTCTTCTTCAAGTTAAAATACTCTAGATTTTATGCTAATATTGCAGGGATTTCTACACTCTAATATCGCACCTAAATTGATATTGGTAACTTTACAAAGTCATGCATGCCTGTTAAATTGTATGTATCTTTATAGCATTTTTCGTTGGATGATTAGTTTTCTTTTTCATTTACATGCATTTAAATCTAAATGAATGAAAGGGAGGAAGTGCTTGCCTAGATAGTAGAGTCAAAATTTATGATCAACACACATTGGTTGAAAACATTAGGGTTTTTTGCATTTTGGACCCCGAATTTTAGGGGTATTTATATTTTGAACCCTTAGTTTTCAACATTAATTTTTTAGACCCTAAAGTTTGTAGGCTGAATAAACAAGGACCTTAAAGTTTGTGAACTGAAGAAAAAGGTCCCTGTCTCATTTTTTATTTTCCTCCCATGTTTGAATTTATCTCCCGATTGACGTCAAACTTCAGGACTGTGGTTAAAACTAATATTGAAGCTATAATACAACTCTCTTATTCATTTCGGGGCTACTTAGACCCCTGAGTACATGGTTTTATGTAACTCCAACATGAATAAAAGAGGTTTATTATAACTTTAATATCGATTTTAACCTTAGTCTTGAAGTTTGATGCCAGTCGGGAGAGAAATTCAAACATGGAAAGAAAAAGAAAAATGGGAAACAGACTCTTTTTTCACCTTACAAACTTTAGGGTCATTTTTTTCAGCCTACAAACTTTAGTGTAACACCCCATCCTTTAACCACAAGATTAAATCACTAATTGTGATCCCAAACCTGTGCTTAGCGCAGCGGAAACTTAGGTTGAAGTATTACCGCCGTCCCCACTCGGGACAAGGCAAACAGGAACACCAAACACTCCCAAACCACAAAGAAATATATACTTAAGTCCAACAACTCCAACTTAAAAAAAATACAACTTATGCAACCCTTGAAATAGATACATGAACATATTAATAGGTAGATTTCCACAAAGTATCTTCCAACTTCTGACGCCCTTGTCAACTTGTGATTAAACCTTAGAGTCCCCTTGCTTGAGTCAAATCACTTCTGACTGGACTTGCCTTTATCTTGGGAGCTCGAACCTCCTAAAACAAAACATTTAAAACAGTCGCAAAAGTGAGTGGGGAAACACTCAGTACACAAACCTCCAACACGTCAAACCATTCGAAAAACGATTTTCGGTACCGGCATTTAAAATTCATTTTGAAAACGGGGACGGGGCTAAACATGTATTAAATGGATTTGGCATAGATATAAACATATAAAAGCAGACAAGATATATATATATATATATATATATATATATATATATATATATATATATATATATATATATATATAGAAAATAGAGTGGTATCCCTTACGATCTGGTGCAAAGCACCTAACACGCGCACGCCCCAAAACGATCTGGAGTTTGGGTTGGGTGACTGCTATGCAGTCGGACACTGGCCAGGTCTGGTTACTCTGATCAGGAGCACCCTATAGATAAATAAAGGCTAGCACTTACCGTGACTAGCTAGAATTATAATAATATGGTGGGAACACTTTTGAAAATAATAATATATGACATAGATCATGTTATAAATTGATATGAATAAGCATCGTAACGTGCTTGAATGATAAAAGTTGGACAATTTGCGTACCTTGAATCGGTGCGAAGTTAGGCGGTGCGTCTCGGCCTCGGGATGGCTTGGGTGACTTGGAAACTAAGATAAGAGAAGTAGAAAATGGAGAACCAAAAGAGGTTCTTAATGAGTTCCAAATGTTAAAGTTAAAAAGGAAATTAGAGTCGTGACATTAAAATAGAGAAATTTCAGATTTTCGTCAAATAGAGTTTTTAACGTAACTTGAGTTAGAAAACTCGGAACTTGACAAACAAGCACTTTTCGGAAAAGGAAAAACATGTTCTACAACTTTGTCAACTGGACCGAAGTTTAAAAAAGAAAGGAAGGGCTCGAAAAGTAGCCCGAACAGAAGCTGATTTTTTTCAGTATTTAAAAACATTCGGTTTGATCTGTTGATATAGAACTCGAATAGAGGCTTATAATTAATCGATGGAAAGCTTGTGAATTGTAGAATAGACTTAGACAACTGGATTGATGAAGAATGGAAGTTAAGAAATGGAAAGTTAATAAGAGGATTAAAGTGTTCTTTGAATTTATTGAAAAATATCGTCAAGCGACAAGGAAGACAATTAGGAGAATGAAATACGGATTTCGGGAGCGTTTGAACAATGAACTAGGGCTAAAAACTTAGAAGGAGTGTACTTGTTAAGACTATTTCTAAGATCAAAGAGGCCTTAAACTTGATAACATCCCAAATTCTAGTTCAAACACCATCACACCAATAGATAAATTTAGTTCTCAAAGATTGTAACCGTGCTTTATTAATGATAATCAAACCTTTAGAAGATAACTTTAATCACCAATGATCACATTCCCAACCTAGAATACATATCTTGGTTATCCTAACATTGAAAAATAGGTCACCAATTGATTAGAACCCCATAAGTGATTTAATTATGGCCACAAAGTGGAAATTGAAAAGCAATATTCTGTCTAGAAACTTATACTAACAGCTCTTATTTACGACCTCATATCTTTCTCTCCCGATATCGTATGGACGCAAATCTTATGTTTCTGGAAAGCTCAAAGAGCGAACTAAAACTCTTCTGTTTATCACTAAAACCAATAAGGTCTCCAAAAGGACGAAAAATTGACTTTTAGCTACTGACCCAGAAAACGCATGTAATTGCACACCTACACGATTTTGGCCATAACTCGGGCTATACATACCGGATTCTCGAAATTCCAAAGCCTAGAGTTAGCTAACACCTTGGGCTATCCTATGGAGTCAAAATCTGGGCAAAAATCACACTTTCAATCCTCTGTAAAAATCAGGTTCCCAGACAGAAACTTTCATGCCCTTAATTCCACTTCTAGTGTTGGTTTAAGCTTCTAAATCATACCAATTCACAACCAAACTTCAAATTAGCTAACATCTATCATACTTCCAGAAATAAACACTCACAAATTACTCAAATGCAGCCATAAACCACACATGAAACCATGGATTACAACAAGCTATTTGAAACAACATTCAAACTAGCACTTTCTTCATGAAAACTCTGTAAATCATAACATTAGAACATAAGAACACTTACTTAACATAATCAATACTTATAATCAGTCCCTAAACTCCATATTTCTTCAATAAACCCTCATGCATAAAGGGGAAAATCATCATCCAACATAATTTCAACTAAAACACCTCAAGAACAACCCAAATCTCACATGCATTCAACCCAAATTCAAACCCTAACTTAGCTAATACAACCACAACTTTGAATTCATGCTAAAGGACTATAAAAGAGATAGAAATTGCAAGAATAACACAAAAAGAACATGAATTTCAGATTAGGGTTTAATTGGATTTGAATTGGGGGTTTGAGAGGTTACCTTTGAAGAAGAAAATTGATGAAAACACAAGAGAGGAGGAGGAGTGGCCGGCGGCCACCCTTGGACGGCGGCGGCGGCGGCGGTCGCCGGAATCTGGCAGCAGCAGCAGGGGTTGCTCAGCAGAGGGAGGAGAGGGAAGAGGGTGAGGGGGTTTGGTGTTTGAGTTTGAAATGGGTTGAAATAAAATGAGACTACAAGCCCCCATTCCCTTATATTTATTCCCCTCTAATTAACTTAGCCAACTAGTTAGGAGATTAAACATTAGCTAGATAAAATAATTGTAAGTATACTAGATTGAAATAATTAGTTTGTACTGAATAAAATTAATCGATAACAAATTGGTACAACAAATTGGAACTTTAAATTAAAGAGGAGTTAAATAGGTAGAATGTAAATATTTCTTGTAATTAAATAAAAGAAATACAACCCAAATAAATTAAAGTTTGGATAATAAAATATAAATGTTAATTAGTAAAATATTTAAACCCCTTTTTGGTTAAAGAAATGACTTAAACGATAAAACTCGAAATAATGAAATGGAAGATTTTTAAGCCGATAACTCGACACCTTTAGCCATCTCCTGCTCGAGACTTGTCACCGCTAAACAAATAAATAAAATGAAATTGAAAAATTTTATAACGTAATTTGGCTAATTACGACAGTTAGTAAATTAATTAATACGGTTTTAGGACGGGTTGTTACATTTAGGGTCCAAAACATTAAAGTTGAAAACCAAGGGTTTATGATGTAGATACCCTTAAAATTCGGGGTCCAAAATGCAAAAAACCCGAAAACATTATGGGACTGCACTCCACCTAGCTAACGCCTTAAGGACATTCAACTGTTAAACATTTGTCAACACCCTAAGAACATCAACCACCCCTCTAGGTTACATCATATTGTACCAAATATCCCCATAATTGATTCAGGATGCAATTGTGTTTCTGTTTGATAGAAACACACCAACTTTACATAATCAGAAAACCTGAAACATCAACAAAAATGTGTTTAAAACGCATAGATATCTACTATACAATAAAAGAAGCTTAGTTCCTGCAGGTGAACCAAAAATTGTTTGAAGGTGGGCTTAGGATTGAGCATTGGGCCAATGAAAAAAGCACTTGGCCGGTAAAGAAAAGGTTGGGATGTGGTATTTAATGACTCATACAGTCATACTATAACTGTGACAGGCTGACAGCTGTCTTCTTCTCCTTGTTACTTACGTGCCTCTATTTCCTTCCTTTACGTTTTTCAGTATTCTGTATTCCCAATTCTTCAAAAATTTGCGATTGATCTTCGATCACCACAATCTGCTTCTTCTTCTTCTTCTTCTCGATCGGTCGATCGATTCTGATGAAGAAGAATCTTCTGGAGATTCCTTAACAATGGCAGCCATGGGAGAAGACGCCGAAGAATAACAACAAAAGCAAGTTATGGCGAGAGAGACTGAGAGTTAGGAAGAAGAAGCAAAAGAAAAACGAAGGAGTAGGAGAGAGAAAGAGGAGGAGAAGAAGATGAACAAGAACAATGGAAAAGATGATGAGAAGGCAGATCCAGAGTTGTTCAGCTGTTTGCATCAGCCATTGCAAGTGATTCTGATTTCGACTATGTCAGCATTCGTCGATTGCTTCTCCTTTTCAAGCCTCAATCCGGTGCTGTTGGCGGAATCGTAAGTTGCTTTCGCTTTTTTCTGGATTTTGTTTGATTTGATTTCGAGTTGATTAGTTAGTTTCTCTATCTGAATTTGGTTTGTTTGTGATGCGATTTGTTTCTCCAATTTTGATGTAGATTACCGTTAGTTGCTTTGTTCGATCTCTGTGCTTTCGATTTTTATCAACTTTGTCAATTGGGTGCAGTAATTTTGGGGCCTGTGTGTAACACCCCAACACCCTTAAACACAAGATTAACATTAAACACACACTAAGCCTGTGATTAGCGCAGCGGAACACCTAGGGTAGAGGCATTACCGCCGTCCCCACTCGGAACAAGGCAACAAACCCAAACACCAAACAAGAACACAAAAGTCACAACCAAACTTTGAACATACACTTCATACTAAAACCCACCAAAACATAAATAATTCAACTTATACAACCATTAGGGAAATAACTACATACCATATTTCATGACCAAGGGGTCTTTTAACCATAAGGAAAGCACCGGAATCGCCCAAACTTCCATTCGAGACTACCTTGCTTGGGTACACGCCTACTTTTGCTTATCCTTGCCCTTAACCTGGGAGCTCGGACCGCCTAAAACAAAACATTAAAACAACGCAAAAGTGAGTGGGGAAACACTCAGTACACGAACCTCCAACACGTCAAACCGTTCGAAAACGGTTTTAGTGTCGGCATTAAAATCATTTAGAAAACGTGGAAAGGGATAAACAAGCATAAAATAACTTGAATTCATCAATATAAAAGGTAAAGTATATGAAAGGTAAGATAGGTACTAAACAAAAGTATTTGGTCCCTTACGATCGATGCAATACATCTCACACACGCGTATGCCCAATTTGATCGAAGTTTGGAATGGGTGACTGTCGAACAGTCGACACTGGCCAGGTCTGGACACTCTGATCAGGAGTATCATACATAAAAAGAGAGCTAGTACCTAAAAGTAACTAGCACAAAGAATACATGAAATGGGACCCTTTAAAAACGTAAAATAAACATTAAAGAACAACTTAACATAACCATGAAAACATTAAACGATAAAAAGGAGCGAAAAGTTGGACAATTCGCGTACCTTGGGTAGTAGAAAAGTCTAGCGACGTGCCTCGAGCTTGGGACGGTTTGGGCGACTTGGAAACTATAATAAGAGCATAAGAAAATTGAGAGTTTAAATAAAGTCCTTGCATTTACAAGCTAGGATGAAAGTATTTAAAACTTGATAACTTAAAAGGGATGAGAAAATAGAAATTTCAGTTTTTTTGGTCAATCAAAGATTTGGAGATAACTTGAGCTCGGAAACTCGGATTTTTGCAAACGAGTACTTTTCGGAAATGGAAAAGCACACCCTACAACTTTGTCAACTGGTCCGAAGGCTAAAAATAAAAGGAAGGGCTCGGAAAAAGGCCCGGACAGAAGCAGAGCTCTTGAAACTAATCATGCGGCTTGGAAATTTAGGCGAAACTTATGGCGAAATTTGAATAGGATCAAAGAAAGCTTGTGATGTATAAATCATCCTTAGCAACCAGCTTAGATGAGCATAGAATTGGAGTCCTTGAAGGCTTAAGAAGAGAAGCTATTCGATTAATGAAAACATGGAAGAAACGTTGTCAAGTGACGGAACTTAGAAAAGGACATGATTATGAATTTTTGGAAAGCTTACGAACCGATGACCGGTGGATTGAAAACATAGAAGCAATGATCCTTGGTTATATAGACATCGAGGAGACCCATAAACTTGTTAGGAAGACAAAAGTACAACTAGCCAACAACAACACTTAAACAAACCTAAAACCTCATCACTTTACCCCATGGTTTGCTAGTATTTCCATAAACCTTTAGGAGGTGATTCCCAAACACTAACATAGCTTAAAACAACTTAGAAAACCTACTCAATCCATCTTAATAATGACACAAAGGTCGACCTCTCATTAGAGCCTCCTACGAGATCAAAGTGCCACCTTAAAGTTAAAATTAAGGAAATAAATTCTGGGCAGAAACTTTGTTGACGACCCTCGAACACAGCCTCATATCTCACTCTCCCGATATCGTATGGATGCAAGCCTTATGTTTCCGGAAAGCTTGAAGAACGACCTAAAACTTTTATGTTTATCACTTAAGCCCATAAAGTCTCCAAATGGACGAAAACGTAGCAAGAAGATACTGACTCAGAACACGTATATAATTGCACCCTTTCACGGTTTTGCTCATATTTCGGGCTACACATACTGGATTCTCGAAATTCCAAAGCCTAGAGTTAGATAATTACTTGGGCTATCATTTCCAGTAAAAATCTGGGTAAAACTCACATTTTACATCATCTGTAAAAATCAGATACCTAGACATAAACTTTTTACGTCTTTGATTCTTACTTTGATGCCTCCTTTTTGCCTCTAACTTATACTAATTCACAACCAAAGCTCAAATTAACTACTACTCATGGTTCTTTCAGATTTTAATACTTAGAGATTACCAAAATAAGCTCATGAAACTCACATGCAACCATAGATTACACATGCAACTATAATTAACACTTAAATTAGCCCTTACTCATCAAATTTACACTAAACTCATATCACCCAAGAGTAAAAGACTTGATTAGCATAACAATCTCTTCAAAACAGTCCCTAGAACTCAAATTTCTTTATCAAGAACCTCATGCAAGCAAGCTATTTCATTACCTATCAAGAAACAAGCAAGAAACACCTCAATCTTCACATGCATCAAACTCTAATTCAAACCCTAATTAACCAAACTTAACCACAACTTAAACTCATGCTTAGAAATCATAAAAGGAATGAAAAACTTCAAGAAAACACAATTTAGAAATGAAATTTCAGATTAGAGTATTGAGAATAGAGTTAGGGTTTGAGAATTATACCACTTGGAGAAGAACTTGGAGGAGAAAACACAAAAGAGGGGGAAGAAGGTGGCTCGGCCACCTCCTGGCGGCCGCCGGTGATCTCGCCGGCGCCGGAGCAGAGGGACAGGGGAGCTGCTGGCTGGCGAAGAGAGGAGGAGGGAGGAGAGGGGAGTGTTTGAGTAAATCTGATTTATGAAATGAAATTAAAGACCTTAGTCTCCTCCCCCTCTTATATAAATAACCCCTTAAATAAATAACTCTCTAGGTTGGAAAAATAACTTAGACAATTAGTAATATAAACTAGCTAGGTAAAATAATTGGTATAGACTAAAATAAAATTAGTGAACAATAACTTGGTGAAATAATTTAGTATTAAATTAAATAAAATTACTTGGGACTAAATTGGGTAAAATCAACTAGTATTAAACCACATAAAATAAATTGGTAGGACACATTAATAGAATAGGTTGGCCAAAAGATTACAATTAGAAAGGTTGGATAATATAAATCATAATTGAAACGAAATTAAAATTAATATAACCTTCTTCGGTTACAAGCGTAAAATTGAGAACGATAAAATAATTTATAAAACTTATCATACGAGTATTCATAAACTTGTAATAATAAGTATAACTTTAAATTCGAGATAACATAAAATCAACCCGTTTAACCATCGCCTTGCTCGAGACCTGTCGCGCATAAAAATAAATAATAATAATAACAGTAATAACCATATTAACGTAAAAGAAAGAAAAAAATTTAACCGCGTAATTTAGTTAATCACTGTTATTACGGCCTTAATTAATACAGGTTTAGGGTGGGTCGTTACACTGTGGGTTTGTGAGTGCAAGTTTTTCGAGATGAACATCAGAATGCCAACTGAGAAAAAACAGTTTGAGTCCAAAGATGATGAAGAAGTTGGGACTAGATGGGATGTTCTTTGTCTTCATACTAAAGAGTAAAAGCCTTGAACAACTGTGTTGTGTGGCTCCTTTTTTGGTTTTGCTGCCTACTCATGAATAAAAGAGGCCCAATTTCCTGATTATTCAAGACACGTGTATTTTCTCAGGTTTTTCTCCCCTTTGTTATGACCGCCTCACTGCTAACGCCATTTGCTTCCTCTTCCTCACCCTGTTCTGAGTTCATCCTGCTTTGGTTCCTCTTCCTCATGCTGAAAACAGTGTTCCCCTCCTGCCTTGGATTTGTTGAAGATCGGTTCGTTGTTTCGAAAGGTATGTTCATCTTTATCGCTTTCCGATTTCAAGTACTACAGATATTTCTGCCTCAGATTTGTTTACATATTTTGAGAGATTGAATCCCTTATTTTCAAAATGATTTCTATATCATTCACTGGTAATAATTGATCTTAGAGCAAGGATTCTTCATTCTTATTTGTTTTCATCACTTCTTGAAGTTCATGTGATTGCTATACTTTGCAAGAATTATTGGTTTGATTTATAATTCACAGCAGATTGGTAATTAATACCTTAATAAAAATTACTTATGATTCTCATTTGTCTGAATTATAATTTCTGATAGTGCATAAGTATTAGATTTTGGTTTTATTGTATGCGGAGATGGGTGATATAGTTTCTGCGGAAGGTGTTCAATGAAATGTCCGAAAGAAGTGTAGTGTCTTCGATTGAGATGGTGCTGGGTGTGTAAGGTCGGGGATATTGTCAATGCTCGAAAATACGGTGATGACTAATACAAACACTAGCTTTTTGGATTTTGTTGATCGATTCTTGTAGAAAGTGTGAGGGCTTGAGTTTATTCGTGAGTAGTGACCTCTGCAGTTTTGGTGTCTTTTCCATCTTGTTAGCAAGCCCTGTAACTTCTTCCATATTTTAGCCTTGTTCATTAGAGGGCTACGGAAAATATCTTGTGCTTAGTGACTTACGAGCATTTTGAAGTGTCATGACATTTTGTTGCATCATCACCAGTGGATAATGCATAAATAGGTCCATAAGGACTCTTTTAGATTATTTTGAGAAAGAAAGTGGGTGATCGCCCCTTTTTCCAAAGATTTTGAACCCTTCCTCTCTTTGAAAACTGAGACACACCGCTGATTCCTTTTCCTATCAGAAGTCGTATGCTCATTACACAGAATATAAACTAGACAGTGTTCTCATACCAAGGTTCAAAGTTCAAATAATGGTATTTGAACTTTCCCAACGCTTTCGAACATGCCCAGTTTTCTGGATAGTTGGTTAACCATGGCACGTTCATGATTGTTCATGTAGAAAACCAAAGAGCTTCCATGTTGGGCCCTTCTTAAGACTGTTGACCTTTGACATAACATTGTTCCCATTCATGTTTGCAAAAATTCAGGTAATTTTATTTCTCAACCTTGAATGGCTTCCCAAGTTTTCCTTACTCAAAAATAAAAACCCTACTGCCATGTTTCCATACACAAAGTATCAAAGAAGCAGCTGTTGTTGGATTATTTTTGACTCTTTCTTATTTTGTAAACAAAATTTAAATGTTATAAGTCTGAGCCTCACATTAAAAATCCCTTAATTGAAATTCGCAGGCGAAACTAACATGGAAAAATTCACAACAAAATCAATGCAAGAAAGCCTCATGCAAAAAGCAAAAAACTTTGCTTATTTGGTTGTAATTGTTGAAGTTAGCAATGTGGTAAGAACTCCCTGACTAGAAATTAGCAATGTAGAACTCCCTAACTAAGTTATAGCTATTTCTCCCGACTTTTTTAAGACCAACTTTGTAAGTAAGTGGTTTAGTTTTTTTTTTTCTGGTTAAACTCTAGCTTATCCAAGTTTTGAAAATTCGGAATTTTTGATATGGTTGACACATTATGATAGGCTAATTTTTTAATGCAAATTAGTGAATAGCCGAATACATTATTCTTTACTGTGTATCTTCATAATAAGGAGGTAAAACTGAGAAAATCTATGATATCTCTATTTTGTGTTACAGCCAAAGCCCTACAGACATATAATGAGCTTCAATATTGAGTTGATTGAGATGAACTCAAACAATGAAGGTTATTCAAAGTTCAAACATATAATGAGTTACTGAAATTTAGGAAGGTTTCAAAAAGGTAATTTCTAGCTATTACTTTCTCAAATAGAAAAAATCGCCTATGTGGCACTACATCTGTAATTTTGATTTTAATGCTTTCTTTATTTTCTTTGTTGTAATTTCTAGCTTGCTTTTATGGTCCTGTAAATAAGTCGTATTATTTTTGTCTACTCTATACTTTGTATCTGCATATTATAACCAATATTATGTTGTATGAGATATTAGTTATAGGCTAGATGACTAGATTTATGACAAAAATAGACATTTGTTTAGTTCAGTAGTATTTGTTCATCATTTTCCACCTGTCCTTTTCATTTCATTCATTCATTTTGGTCGATTTTGCATTGAACAATCAGTGGGTTTACTAACTTACGATTTTGTTGGTGTTTTTTTAGTGTTTTTCTCAGTTGGTATAAGAAGCTGCTTTCGATCTACCATTGTCACATTATTGAAGAGGTAGTTTTTCTAATTTGAGGGTAATTTTCTTCTTTTTGAGGATTTCAGTTTTGCACTCTTTTTTCATTGTTTATTATTCATTAATTGCAGCTTTAGTTGCATCAGTTTGATCCAAAGATGAAATTCTTAGTGATGGTTATATTTGTTGATTTTTGAAGAAATTAATTTCTGAATAGTGAATATCCCCTTTTCATTTCCCAAAAAAAGAAAGGCTCTGTTGAACATTTGAATGATGTCTCTTGCAGAATGAGACTATTGATATTTCAGAGCCAGTTTATTCAATTGGTTCACGTAGAAGTTGCAATTTCATGCTGAATGATCATACAGTGAGTGAAACCCTCTACAGAATCAAACACACTCAGGTATTTCAGGCTCGACTTTTGAATAAGGCCATACGGCCCATACCTATGGAGTTACCTTTAGCCTCTACAAGTGGTGCTATGGGTTTTGCGTTCAACTGTATCCATGTTCCCTTTTGTGTTTTCTTTGGATTTTGGTATTTTTGGAATTAAAACTTTTTGATGTATCTGCAGTGTGAGTGGTGGGTACTCATTGTTTGTTGGTATTACCAGAGTGAAGGCTGTGTTATTGCTGTGGTTGAGAGCATTGGTAGCAAGGGGGTTGTGCTTGTAAATGGAATGGTCGTTAAGTAAAGCACCAATCATCTTCTATATTCTGAAGATGAGGTGGTTTTTCGAATGGTCAGAAGCCATGTTTATGTATCCTTTAATATGTGTTGATATTTTTAGGCTTTATGCTTGTCCTCAATACTGCTGCAAAGTCTGTCCATCTATCAGGTTTCTGTTTTGACTATCAATTGAGATCCCTCAGCTATTGATGGTGCTTCTACATTGGCATCTCTTTCAAATTTAAGACCTGATTTAAGCCGTTGGAAGACTTCTGATCTGAGCACACCCAACACCCACCAAGACAGTGAGCTGTCTACTCATGTTGGTCTAAAAGATGGTTCAAAGATGGAGCTTGATGGTCTTGAGGGTAAGCATATTAGTTCTAGAATGCAGTTTTACATCTACAATGTTTATTTTAGAATTGTGTTGGTGACTCATATATGAACTCCTCTCTTTTGTGACAGTTGGAATTGCAAGAACTTTACCTTGAAGATGATGGGGGTATTTCAACATCTTAAAGTTATTTTTTATTTTTTGAAGTTCATGGCATGGTAATTACTAGAGTCAGAAGATTGTAACCTTGCATATTAGCCAAATATTTTATGATTCTTATTATAATCAATCTTTACTGGTGTATGATTGCTCTTATAGTATGTAAACTCCTTCAAGTTGGTTTTGACGGTGGAAAGCCCGTGCCTTGCACAGGCACCACTAACTAGTGATGTATACAATGAGCACAAAATATATAACTTAACCATACTTATCTGCTATGCATGTGAGTTGATATGCTTGACTTTAGATCGCTACACTCAGGACATGTTCTTTTGGGTTTGAAAAATAAAGATGGAACTTTGTCAAAGTTCGAAGGAGTTAGACAAAGTTTGAAGAAATTGCAAAGAGTTGGAAGAAATCAAAACTGTTGATATATATATATATATATACATATTGAACTAATTAGGTTTTTACCCCTTGACATTTAGAGAAAGTAGGATTTTACCCTCCAGGTTTTGGAAATTACGTTTACCCTACCTCAAGCTTAAACTCATAATTATTTTACCCATTTTCCGATGGAAGACAAAACTACCCCTGTAGAAGGGTGTAAAAAGTCTGAGATGAACCTAATTAAAAGTAACAAAAGACATATTTACTCCAAAAAATAAATCACTTCTCCTTTCATCGTTGTTAGGGTTGTCCTGCTCGAAACACTGGATGAATCAAAGAATGGAAACTCAAATATTGAACGAAGATGAGGAAGGGTGGGATGAGTTCAATTTGTCATGTGTGCAAATGGATTTTTAAATGGAGGACATTTGGTCAGTTGACATTAATGTAAACACTAACTTCATCTGAAAAGGATTTATTTAATCTTTAATACAAAGGTAAAGTGGGAATTTATTGTTTAGGTTAAAGTTGAGGTAGGGTAAATCTAATTTCTGAAACTTTGGGGGTAAAATCCTACTTTCTCTAAACTTAAAGGAGTAAAAACCTAATTAGTTCTAACAAAGTGTCGTCTCTCCTTTCATCACTGGATGAATCAAAGAATGGAAACTCAAATATTGAACGAAGATGAGGAAGGGTGGAATGAGTTTAATTTGTCACGTGTGCAAATGAATTTTTGAATGGAGGACATTTGGTCGGTTTACATTAATGTAAACATTAACTTCATCTGAAAATGATGTATTTAATCTTTAATACAAAGGTAAGGTGAGAATTTATTACATAGTTTAAAGTTGAGGTAGGGTAAACCTAATTTTCGAAACCTTGGGGGTAAAATCCTACTTTCTCAAAACTTAAAGGGGTAATATATATATATATATATATATATATATATATATATATATATATATATATATATATATATATATATTACCCTCGGGGCACACACACAAATGTAGGGATGACAATGAGGTGGTCTGGACGCGGGGGTATATTCCCCATCCCCATCCCCACACATGACTCCCGCCTACCCATTGCGGGGGGAAAATCGATCTTCCACCCATCCCCATCCCCATCCCCGGTGGGGCTCCAACGGGGATAAGAGTAAGACCAAAAGTAGGACAATTAGGGAGTGAGAATGATGATTTATGGTTAAGGAGAATAAGCTATTTATATACAATTAGAGTTTTTGATACAATTAAAATTACAAATTACTCCAAATTACACATATAAATTCAATGTATGAAAGGTATTTATATATTTTAATAGAAGCCGAGGACAAGGACACAGGAAAATGCGGTGGATAACTTTCTTGAGTGAGGAAATGAGAGCGAGGATTTAAAACCTTCCCTCATCCCATCCCTATCCCCATCGAGAGTGGGGATTTTTCCCTATAGCGGGGCAGGGCCATGACAGTTAATGGGGATTCCCCGCCTCGCTGTCATCCCTACACAAATGTCAATAGGTCATTGTAATTTTTAAGATTAGTCCTATTTTTAGACTCCCGAGAAAAGTAGGAAATTGCACTTATTTTGCGATTTAATTGTTGAATACTCCATCCGTCTCTTTTATTTGTCATTCGCGCTTTTCGAGATCCGTCTCTAATTAAAAATTTCAAACACAATATTTTTATAAAAAATACAATATTATACTTTTTCAATAATATTTTTTATTACAAATTGAATAATATCAATTTTGTTTGATGAATCATTATCTAAATTAAAATATTAACAGTCAAAATTTTTGATACAATTACCTATGTGACACTTGAATAAAAAACGAGAGACTACAAATTTAGGCCCTATTCTTTTATGCGGTATGGCGCGGTATGGCGCGGTAGGGTGTGGTGAAATTGTGGCGAGTTGTGGTGTAATTGTGGCGGGTTATTGATATGTTGTGGTGGGTTTTTTGTATATATAAATATATTGTATTGGTAATTGTGAAAAAGTATTGTGGTGGGTTGTGGTGAATTATGGTAGAATGGTATTTTGTGGGTTGTGGCAAAATGCGGTAGGCTGCGACACTGCAGTTTGCCAACCGCAGAAAAGAACATGACCTTAATTTATATAAGTTCACATTAATGATTGAATTACTTTCAGCATCGTGAAGTTAACTCAATCTAATTCTTTCATATTCCAAATTCATATTTCGCACCATAACTAAGTGTGCTACTTGCAGTGAACCTAGAACTGAAATCCGAGCAGGAGTGTACGTGTTAGCATCTTATCTTTATCTTAATTGATGAAAAAGACAAGTGATAGGATTGGAAGGTACTCCAATATGAAACAAGGCACGTTAGGTCCATGTGCTATATATTGGTACTAACAATCATCCAATTATGCATGCCAAGTTTTGTTTAGGGCTTGTTCCATTGGACATTCTCCTTATTTGTTCAATCACCTAAAAAGTAGATGGAAAGTTGGAAACACAAACAAAATACATTCATTGGATCAATGCATGTTGGAACCCTATCCTCATTCACTTAATTAACTCAATATCCTATCATTATGTATACAACTCTAGAACAATTAAACTAAATTAAAAAATTAATTATTTGAAATCTTAAGGTGTGATTCTCCTTTTTCAAAAAAAAAAATAAAATTAACAAGTTTATAGTCCAAATTTAAATTTTTTAAAAATTTTGAGCAGCTCTTTAAAGGGCTTTTTAGACTTACATATACTACTACGATGTTTATGATATTAAATTTTTTTCTCTTCATATTTTCATATCATTAATTGTTCTAATAAGTTGAATAAGTGAATATTTAATTTTGTTTTTGCTGATTTTTTATGCTTCGTGAGCTGGTCACTTTTGTCTTGTTATGCTGTGTTTCCTAAGTTGTTTCTACTGTTTTATTTGGCAATGGTTGTTTTGTGAACTCTTACCCTTTTTTGAACTATAAATAATCGAAAAAAAATAAGTTGAATAAGTATACATGTCAATTAAATTATGATGTTGATTTAATTTTGGATCTCAAATAAGTTTTTGAGGTTCTATAACACCTCCACACATGATACAGTAACTTATAATTTAGTGATAGATTTGTACATAATTACAAGGTCTTTATAGGGTATTTGAATTTCCCATTCCTCTTTCTCTACTTCATCTAAGTTAAACATGTTGAATTTTTACGTGGGAAGGGGGATGAGGAAGGGCTAGAGTGAAGGTGAGAAACATAGAACTTGGGATGACTATGTATTTCACGTGGATGTTAATAAAAAAGAAAAAGTCAAAATAACATTTTATGATGCCGCATCACTAAATCACCGGCACAACTTGGCAATAGTTTACCGTAATCCAGTAAATGTAAAGTTTGGCTCAAAATAGGTGTTATTATAGTCCAACTTTTCAAATTCTTAGTGATATATAGAATGTACGTAAAACATGAAAGATGAGTTACAATGACACGTAGTGGATAGATGGATTTTTAAATGAGTTTTATTTTGAAAAATAAAGGAATTATCAAAGTGACAAATACAACAAACACGTGAACTTCATGTTGTAGTTATTATAGCCTACTGGCCCTCCTATCTCATCACTCATACACACTATAATTAGCAGAGAAGCTCTGTCAATAACTGCATGTGGAATGCATGTCAAAGCCTAAGGTACACACTTCCTGGGGCCTAGATCTCCAACATAATTTTATCAACTAATAGACTACTGTTACATAGTACATATTCGTTAAACCTGCCAAAAGTGATCTAATCCAAACGATTTGAGACGAGCAATTTCAAAATTAGTTGACCTAAGATGACCCTACATAGTCCCACGGCAGATTTACGTTAGGAAAAAAAATTAACTGTATAGTATACATTAGAGGGTATTACATTTTTGCGAAACGGTTTAAGCAGTTAACCATTTGGATCTTAAGAGAATTTACAATCGTTCTACTATAACAACTTAAGCAACTAATCGTCTCTCCCCATCACAACACACTCCACTATCTCTCTCTCTTTTGATTGACTGCCGCCCAGTGCCCACACCCCATTGGCCACCACCAGGCCATCGTCAATCATCGCCCCCCCTCTCTCTAGCAGTAGCAGACGACACAACAACAACCAAAAAACGATTAAAAAGGCCTCATATTTTGATGTAATAATTTTAAGGGCCCTATTTTATGATAAATAATTGTTGGGCGATATTATTTTTGACGTAAATATTTAGGGGTGACATTCCGTCCAATTTTCGGCCAAAAATGCTGGCCCATATGCTGAGACTAACGCATCGCTATGCGGTCACTCCACACCACCGCCTATAGCAGTCCCCACCTCTGTTTGCTGGCGACCGAAACAAACGCACTACTCATTGTAAGTTTCCATTTGTCTAATCTCTAATTCTCTGATTTTCAATATAGTTTCATTATTTCAACTTTAGGGTTTAGACTTTAATATTTAGATAATTTCAGGTTTTCATGGAATTATTGATGTTTGAAATTTAGTCTAATACTCTAATACTCTAATTCTTGTTCAAATTCAGATTTAGTTTCAATTTTATTTCTTGTTTCAGTTGACTGGAGTTAGGACACAGACGAATGATGGTTCATATGTTTATGTGTACATTCATGGGTGTCAAAAATGCAAAGTTCAGGGCTTTGATTGGCAACAAAACTTTTCAATTCTACTGTTCTTTACATTAAATGTTTGTGAGCTTAGTTTAAGATGTTGTTAGTTACTTGGTAGCAATTTTTGCCAACTCATGATTGTTTACTATGTTGCTTGTGTAGATGTGAATTTATAGCAATGGCTCATGAAGTTATTTAATTAAACTCTTGATACTTGATGATTCATATGTTTATGTCTAACTCTTGATACTTAATTTATGGTTTGATTGCTTAAGTTAGGTTGTTTGAATGGTTTGGTTATTTTAATTAAAAAATGTTGAGTAGATTTTGCAATAGATTTTGTAATTGTTGTTTAGTTTGTTGTAAAGAGAATGATGTATTTGGCTCGATTACTAATGAGTCTATCATACGTCGATATCAAACAGTAATTTACACAATGACCAAATGTAATCCTTTACCATTGAAATATTTGGCAGTTTGTATGATTTCCTCTTCCAAAAGTATGTAAGGATAGTTAGAACACTCATAAATTTAATGTCTGAATCCGCCACTATATAGTTCAATCCACCTGAATTAATTTTTAACCAATGGAGCGTTTGGTAGGAATCCCAGGGAAATTTTTCCTGGGGAAAATTTCGCACGGGAAGTTTTCCATGGGAAAGATTTCCCTGAGAAAAATTTCCCTTACCCCCTTAAGGAAAAATTTCCCTTAGCCCCCCTAAGGAAAAATTATCCAAGGTTAACCCACACCCAAACATAGAAAAAATAAGTCAACTCGAAAAAATTGACCATTTCCCCATGATTATTGACCAACTAAACGCACGCCAAAATAATTCATTTCTTGAAGACTAAATTTATCAAATTTAACGTTAAAAGACTCAAAAGTCCAAGCCAAATGGCCGCCGAAACTCACCTAAAGAGCAACTCAACGTTAACCCGCCCCAATTGACAGGCCGTGGGGAAGATTATTGAAACCATTGAGAGCGGCCCAAGTCTGGACATGGCTGAAATGAGGCCTTTGTAGTTTGTTGGCCCCCAGGTGGCCCATATGGTTTGGTTATTAATAAGGATGACGAATATGGAGTGACTTTTAAATGGGCCAACACAAGTGGGTTTCACCCTTGGCAATTAGGGGTGTTCATAAATTGGCTAGTTGATCTTACATTTTTTTAGGATTATTGATTACAAAGGACATCCCTAAAGATAAATTGTCAAAAAAGGTCATAAGACACTAAAGGACCAATTTAAGGAAAAAAAATCGGTTCTATGAAAGTTGATGTGGAGTTTTTATTTTTATTTTTTATTATTTGGTTTGTTTCAATTAAATTGTTATTTCTTTCTCTTTAATTTAACATAATGGGGGAGGGAGTAAAAGAGTCACCATCGATGGGGCTAAGGTAGAAGCGGTCCACGGTTTAGTGGGGCGCTGCCAGAGGCGTGTCGGTGTGGTTGAAAGTGGCGGAGTTTGTCGGCAGCCAAAGTGATCAAAGTTCTAGCCCTGTTCTAGCCCAAAAGCGGGAAGGAATAGGGTGGATTTCCTTGGTGTTTAGTCGGTGGTAATGAAAATTTTCCGGCAAAAACGGAGAGAGATATATCTCTTCACTTTTCTCATCTACTTTTCACATTTTCTCTCTTCTCACGTACCACATCAACCACCCTTTCCACAAATTTCACCATATATTTCTACACTTCACCGCACTTTCCACAACTTTATAACATCGTATATTTCCGCATCTTGCCAACTACGCCAAAGAACATGACCTAGTTATTGATATTAATAAAATCACGTGTTGCAACCCTAGCTGGTTGCATCATCGAACATTGGATAAAAATGGGTCAAACAGGTTCCATTTGATATTAATTGTCACTTAGTTGATTGTCACTGTCTTCATTATTTTTTTTAATAAATAATTTTTATATAACATTATGTTAACAATTGAAATATTATATTTTTAGAGTAGTATTTTTCGTCACAAATATAATAATAAGTAATTTTATATAAGAGATCATCGTATATTGAAATATTTATTAACAAAATTTTGAAATTTAACCATACAATTTTTAAAGATGGCAATAATATGAAATAGATGAAATACTTGGAACACTATCACTGATATTCCGTCTGTTCCATATTAATTGACACTTAGACTAAATTTTAACTGTTAATTATTCATAAATTAGGATGAGTTACAATATGAAATGACCTCTATTGTAATTGTGGGTAAAATATCTTTCGAATTAGGATAATTTTATATTGTAACTCATTGTAATTTAAGTGTCAATTAATATGGATTGGAGAGAATAGTAGGTAAAATATATATTTTCCTCAAAAAAAAAAAAGTTTTCTGTGGAAAAAAAAAACCCAATTCCCCAATTCCCCAATTTCCTTTTCACTTTTCTTTTTGAAGCTCCACACAGTACACCAGTACACTACACTACACTCCACTCTATTCCTTCCACCTACTCTCTCTCTCCTCCCAATCTATATCTACCCTTTCTCTCCCCACTCTTCTTCTTGCCCTCCTCCACCACCATTTTCCTCATACATTCATTCTCTCCCTCCATTACATACAGACCTTCTACAATGAAGATCATCGACAAGATTAGGTCTGGAGAGGCCGATAACAAGACCCTTTTCTCCTTCGAATTCTTCCCACCCAAAACACAAGAAGGTGTCGAGAATCTCTTCGATAGAATGGACAGAATGGTCGCTCATGCCCCTGCTTTTTGCGACATTACATGGGGTGCTGGTGGCTCTACCGCTGACCTAACCCTAGAAATCGCCAATCGTATGCAGAACATTGTCTGTGTTGAGACTATGATGCATTTGACATGCACTAATATGCCCGTTGAGAAGATCGATCATGCTCTTGAGACCATCAAATCTAATGGTCTTCAGAATGTTCTTGCTCTTCGTGGTGATCCTCCTCATGGCCAGGATAAGTTTGTCCAAGTTGAGGGTGGATTTGCTTGCGCCCTTGATCTTGTACTCTCTCTATCTCTCCCTTTCCTCTGTTTTTTGTCTTCCCTGTTTTTCAGGATTTAGGGTTTTGGCTGGAAATGGGGAATTGAATTGTGGGTATTCATCAGTGTTTATGAACTGTTTATCTGTTTTCTGGTTGGAAATGCTGAATTTTATTGTGGGTTTTAAATTGGATTTGCTGAATTGACTTGTTGAGTTTGATTAATGATTGAATTTGATTTGGGTTGTTTGATTTCAGGTTAATCATATTCGGGGCAAGTATGGGGATTACTTTGGTATTACTGTTGCTGGATATCCAGGTTAGTTGGCAGAGGTTTATATTTCATTTCTCCCTGCAAGAAATAAAATTCTGGAAAAATGAGGCGATTATAGAAGTTTTAGCCTTCAAATGATTAAATGTAAATGGTGATTAACATTGTTTACTTTGCAGTTTGATAAGGTTGGTAAATGTTATCTGGTTTAATCCTTTAATTTATGGTCTGTAAAAATGGCTTTGATCTGCAGAGGGACACCCTGATGTTATTGGACCCAATGGTTTGGCCAGTCCAGAAGCATATGCTAACGATCTTGCGTATTTGAAGAGAAAGGTGGCCATTTTCTCTTCCCTGAAACTCTGTAAAAATGCTGCTTGATGTGAAAAAATTGCTATGCAGTCAAATTCAGAATCTTGGTGTCGTATTTCTTATTTTCAGTGAATTATGCTGGCTTGTTTGGCTTCTGTGACTAAAGAATTCGATGGATTGTGACTTCCCCTAGTCAAGAAAGCCAGCTAGTCTCAAATCCCAAAACTAAAGTGCACCTAAAATAAGTATAAATACCTAAGCCAACTTAGGCCCTGTTCTTTTCTGCGCTATTTTGCGGTATAGTGTGGTGAGGTGTGATGGAATTATGGTGGGTGCGGTGAAATTGTGATAGGTTATTGGTATGTGGGGTATGTGAGGAGAGAGAATGTAAAAAGTAGAGGAGAAAAGTGAAGAGAGAGAATAGTAATGATTTGTGGTAAAGTGTGGTGAGTTGTGACAAACTGCGGTATGCTGTGGTCTTACTGACAAATTTGACGGTGTTTTTGGTAGTTTTCTAGGAAAGATTTCCTCGTAAAAGCTTTTCTGGGAAAAACTTTCCCTAGCCTCTCCCTGAGCTTGTGAGGGAAATAGTGAGCCTCATATTAAAACTTTCACATCTATTAGGGAAAACCAAACATATGAAAGTTTATTAACTTGAAAAAGTTGACTAACTTTTCCATATAAGTTTTCCAACCAAAAGCTCCTTCATAGAATTACCATTCTTTTCCCAACAACCTAGTACCTACCTTATTCATTAGCTTTATCGTTGCTTCTGATGACTTTGTACTTTGATGTCATCATATGCTATGATCTTTGATTATTTTATGAGAAAGTTGCCATTTTCTCTGTCCTGAAAAGTATACAATAATGGTTATTGATGTCAAAGCTGCAATGCAGTCCAATTTGAAGTGTTGGTAGCTTATTTCTTACTTTTAGTGAGATTGATGTCTGCTTGACTTTTGTGAGTAAGTATTAAATTGGTGGTGACTTCCCATTGCCCAACAGCTTCAACTTCCTTTAGTCAGGAATGTCTGCTTATACCAAATCCCAAACTGGAAATGTCAAATAAAAATAAGATTAAGTGCCTGTCAGACAAAATTCATAGTATGACCATTCCTTATTGGGGTTATTTATTTATTTATTGTTGTTTTCCCATCAATCAAGAACCTACCAATTCCAGGAAGTTAATGCAATCCGCCTCATTCAGTTTTGGTCATGTTTTAGGACAAAGCTGGATGAGTTGAGTGTTCATTCTACCAACTTTGTGCTTTGCTATGAGCAACAACAGATTTTGTACTCTGCAGTCTGCAAAAATGGTCTTTCACAATCTGTCTATATTCTCCTAAAAGGAAAAAGAAAATGTGACAAAAAAGATTTGAGCCATGATCGGTATCAGTCATACCCTTACGGTACTAACCTTATTTAACAGTCGACCGGATCCACACTGGATGGTTTTTGTTCTCAAATATTGGTATAAATCAATGAAGGGACATATATATTTGAACTATGAATTTGTATTGAATAATGCTCTTCTCAACCCTCCTTTGACTCCATCTTTGTATTCACGAGCAGGATGCAGTTTCAGCTTTAATCTTGGTAATGTAGCGTAGAGAATTCTACTTTTAATATTCGAATATAAGCTGAAACAAGATACCTGATCTTGTTATTGGAGGACTGTATGGTGTATGCTTCAGAGGATTATGCAATCATACTCCTTAATTATGCCTGAAGCACAGGGGGTTATTTCCACTTAAATTTGGGCATTTGGGAAATATGATCCTTGTTTCTTTGGTCTATGGCATGGGCTATTTTACTCGTCTTTTGTCTATGCTCTTTGATCTTTGATGCCCTGCTTATGGTGGTGTGAATGCAATAACATGAGCCTATTAAAAAGATTGCAATGTATTGTGCTAAATTTATTCTTCTTGCACTAATTTTTCCCCCTTTTGGGAAAATATGTTAGGTGGATGCTGGTGCTGATCTTATAGTCACTCAGCTGTTTTATGATACTGATAATTTTCTCAAGTTTGTCAATGATTGTCGTCAAATTGGAATCACTTGCCCGATTGTTCCTGGCATTATGCCCATCAATAACTACAAGGGATTTCTGCGGATGACTGGTTTCTGTAAAACAAAGGTGCATGATCTACACAAGTTGGTTCACTTTGATTCTTAGCATTTGGTTACTTTGTTCATTTATGCATTCTGAGGCACTTCCTATTTTTCGGTTATTTTATTTCAACATGAGTTAGACCATTTTAATTTCTCTCCTAAATCCTAACCCTTAGTTTCCTCCTCTCCTCCTAGCAATTCACCCAGTCTATTTAGAGAATAGAGATTGGCATCTCCACACCTCTGGTGCTTTCTGTTATCTCAGTTTCATGATTTGAGGATTTGATCCTCCGAACTGAGATCATGTTTGATTGGCAACAAAAATGTAGATTCCTCAAGAGATCACTGATGCATTGGAGCCAATCAAGGATAATGAAGAAGCTGTGAGAGCCTATGGGATTCACCTTGGTACTGAAATGTGCAAGAAGATTCTGGCTAGTGGCATCAAACAGTTGCATCTGTATACCCTGAATGTGGAGAAATCTGCACTAGGAATTCTGCTGGTTACTTCTTGACTCTTGAGCCCCCTTTAGTATCATCCTACCTTCATGTGTAAAATTGTTCATCTGTAACCTGTAATTGTCCCTGTTTGCAGAATCTTGGATTAATTGAAGAATCCAAAATTCAAAGGCATCTACCATGGAAACGCCCTGCTAATGTTAACCGTGTTAAAGAAGATGTTCGACCCATATTCTGGGCAAATCGTCCAAAAAGCTACATTGAACGGACATCAGGCTGGGATCAATACCCACATGGGCGGTGGGGTGATTCTTGTAATCCCTCTTATGGAGCCCTAAGTGATCATCAGGTAAAGTGCGAGTACAATAGTCTGCCCATTAGCAGAATTGGGCTGGGTTCAAAAAAAGACTTTTTTCGTGATTTCTTCATTGTCAATAGTCATGCATTATTTCTGGGAGGAGAACAGTAAACCTTATGTGAGATCGTCTCACCATAAATCTATCGTAAGATGTATAATTTTGTGGTGACTTGTTGAATATAAGGTGACTAATAATTCATTTGGGGTGACTTTGATAACAGTCATCTCTTGATAAACTAATAGTCATATTCGTGTTAAATTGTCATTCTAATATCATTTATTAGTCATAGTAAAAAATTAAAAAGGTTATCTTGTAAGGAGTCCATCTCATGATAAGTTTTTGTGAGTCATCCTCATAATAGCTGCTGATATGTCAGAAGACTCTGAGAACAATTGCTGATTGGTGTATTATTTGATTGCCTTGACAGTTTATGAGACATGTTTCACGCGATAGGAGGCTTCATGAAGAGTGGATTGTCCCACTGAAAACTGTTGAAGACATATACGAGGTAAACATTGTCAATGCTGAGGATGGAATGATCACAGTAAGTTCCAATGTTGACTAAGGGTGTCTTTGTGATTTCAGAGATTCAAGAGCTATTGCCTTGGTAAGCTGAGAAGCCATCCATGGTCTGAAATAGACGGCCTTCAGCCAGAAACAAAGTTCATTGACGAACAACTAGCAAACCTAAACGAAAAAGGCTTTCTAACAATCAACAGCCAGCCAGCAGTTAACGGAGAACGTTCCGACTCCCCTGCCGTCGGATGGGGTGGTCCAGGGGGATATGTGTATCAAAAGGCGTACGTGGAGTTTTTCTGCTCAAAGGAAAAGCTGAATGCACTTGTGGAGAGATGCAAAGCATCGACATGCATCACATACATGGCGGTGAACAAAGGAGGGGATTGGGTCGCTAATGTCAGTGAATCTGATGTGAATGCTGTTACCTGGGGTGTCTTCCTGGCAAAGGAGATCATCCAACCAACTGTTGTCGATCCTGCTAGCTTTATGATCTGGAAAGATGAGGCTTTTGCAATTTGGTCCAGATCCTGGGCTCAGCTCTACCCAGACGACGACCTATCCAAGAAATTACTTGAACAGGTCGGTTTGTTCGATTCCTTTCACACTTTCCCCATCTCTTCTCGGTTTATGAGTTCATTACACTGCATTAGAGGAGTCTGTATGGGTTATCTGAAATGTATGGTCTCATTGCAGGTGCAAAATAGCTACTACTTGGTGAGCGTGGTGGAGAATGACTACATTCACGGTGATCTGTTTGCCGTTTTCTCTGATATTTGAGATAAACAGCTTGTGCTTCTCTTTCCATTACTTGCATGATTGTTTCTCCATGTCCCAGTGCATCAGTGTTTTGGAGTGGGGCACTGATTTTGGTCATTTTCTGTTCAAGTGAGCTTAGTATTCTTATGTAGTGCGGCTTATGTAGTAGTTGGAATTGTTATTCCAAGTAGCCTCTGCTGCAAATTGCACAGTGAGTGGCTTGGGGATGACTTTTGATGTGGTCGCATACCCATTTGTTTCCTTGTATTCTATGGTCTATATTCAGGTTTCTTTATATGTATAAGTATACTGCTGAAACATATTTCTTTGTATTCTTTTTGTGGGGTTTTTTGAAATAAAATAAAGAAGACAGAGAGGATACAGCAGCAAGTGAATATTCAATTTATCGTCCGAACCTGGATTGACCCGGATCCGATCCGATTTTTTGACAGCCTTACATAATGTGACCGTATTGCCTTTGCATTAAAAAAATTAAATGATTGGTTCTAACTAACTCATATTTTCAATAACTACATAAAATTAAAGTGTAACACTTTAGAGATGGATATTGCTTTTTCAGTCCGTCACAATATAAACTGAAAAAATAAATCATTTTTCAATTATCTGGATTATGAAGAATGCAACTGAAACTAATGAATGTATAAAATTCTATATACCTGTGATAACATATTTTAGGTAAAAATCAAAAGTAGGTGTCATAAAGCATTTAGCCAAAGTTTAGTTTAGAAATGATATCGACAAAATAGATATTCCAGGTATCTGCCAAGCCACACCTGAATGAATGGGACATGGCAAATGCATAGGAGCCTCAGGACTCAGGAGTCATGATACAAAATCTGGTGGTGGGGAATGATGAGCTATAGCTACTTAATTTGGACATGCAAAAGCTTCTCTGTCACCCTTTGTCAACAAAGGAAACCCCATTAGATGGCAACAATGAATGTCACCATCTACCCAGATTTTTAATACAATACATCTCTTTCAAGGAAATCCCTTTTTTTTTCATGCAGTAGTAATAATACAATACAAAATATAACATATGCACAAAATCACCAGGAGCCTCTTGGTCAAATTTGCAGGTGCAATAACGGCTCGATTCAGTAGTCATCCCCTCTTGATACAACCTCTTTGCAGGTGGGTCGGAGTAAGATCGTATGCTCGTGTTGAGATATATAACTCCCCTTCACATCACAAAGGGGAGGGCATGGCTGCAACAATGTCATTTTTCTTGTCAGTATCGTTCATTGCTTCACAAAATCAAACTATTCCAGCGCAAAACAAAAAATATCCAGGAAGAAAAACAAGATTACTTAATAGACCCATTAATTTGAATTTAGAAAAGGGGAAAAATTCAGCAAGAATTGATAGCTATATAAGCTAAATCAACAAAATATCTTTCTGCCAGAAAGGCAAGTGATGAGAGCCACCATTCAAACTGGGCGAATATATAGTTTGAAAATCACAATTGTTGGCTGGTTTGAAAATCACAATCAACCACAGTTTTAAGGGTTGTTGGGCGGTTTGAAGTTCAATCAAGTCCATTTTAGAAAACGCCATTAATGTAAAATATATATTGCAATAGAAAGATAAGGCTCTTATATTGGAATTTAAGAGAAGCTGATCAAACAAGTCGACACATTATCCCAGCAATAATCCAAAAGTTTGATGGCACAATGTATCTCAGGTAGGTTGCATATCGAATGATGAAAACGCTCCCTCAATAACAAAGGTAGCATATATCATAGATTCATAATTCATAAGAAGAAGACAAGGATAAGACATCAAAATTGACGTCTAAGACTGATAAGCAAGTTGAGACATTATCTCATGAAGAATGTCAACTAATCAATGAGACCATGAATTTATGTACATTACCTGAACAATTCCAGCATCACACAAATTCTTAAGGGCCATCAGATATTTGGTCTCCCCAAGGCGATCTAGGTATCGTCTGCAGAAAGCTAGTGTAGAGAAATTTTTATTGATTGTTGCCAGCAGTTGCTTTGCTCTAGGTAGCCGCAGAGGAGTATGTCCGGCATCATAGTCTTTCATATAATGGCTGCACTCTAGATCGTCTCTGACAACACCTCTACCTGTACAACATAAATAAGCAAACATTGTTGTGCAGGTAACAGCAAATCAATTGAAAGTACTCCTACCAATAGGGCACGGTTACACCAAAGTTTGACATGCTAATAGATTCTGTAATGCAAGAATAGCTACCTGTAGTTCCAAATGTTTCGATAGCGTAGAATTCACCTTCCTCCATCTTTGTTTGCTCACCACCCTTCACAATTGGTACAGATTTTCCAGCATGTATTTGGTATGGGGCAATGCTATGTCCAGTCAAGTTACGAATGCTTTTGACTGCCAGTAAAACCCACAATATTAGAAGTAATTCAGAATAAACACTCTTTTTTAACAATAATAGAAAACATAAAATGCTGTAAAAAATGTGGAAAGACATAAAATGTATACAAAGAGGAAGATGAACAATAGAGAAGCTGCTTCCAGCCTTACACTGTCAAATACATATGATGATACTCAAACATGTCTGTACATCGTGAAGACAATCAAACATCTAGAGACCCTACTCAATGCAAAAGTAGGAGGGCACGGCTGAAATGAGCTACATAGTTTAACACGATAAATGTATATGATATTTACCTTGATAAACCTTTCCATTGATTTCAACCTCGTAAGACTCCATGACTTCTTGGATTGCAGCACCCACATCACCAACACGCACATCAATTCCAGCTTCCTGAAATTTAACACAAAAAAGTAATAACATCTTCAGTTTTTGGTTATCCGAATTCCAGCTTCCTGAAACAAAGACACTCATACACTTCATAGGCAGATTGTAAGATACATGAAGAAAAGGAGATCCAGCATATGAGCAAGAAACTTTAGATTAGACTACAAATGCAAAAGACAAGAAGTTAGAAGTGGCATCATGATATTCAAGACGATTTCTAGTACGCAATGGCAACTACCCAACCACTTCATTTGGTTTTCTACACCTCCACTTACAGCTAGAAAAAGCAATGGTAATATGTGTCTATGAACCTTTCTTCCCCTTTCGTTTAGACGGGAGAAGACAAAGTAATCCAAAAGATATTCTGTTTCGATGTGAGGAGAGCATTGAATAAGTAGCAAACAAAATGGCCGCTATATATCTTATATATATCTTATACAATTGCAATATAATTACTCTCGAGATACCGTACAGAAGTAGTGATAATCAACAGTTAGCATAAATGCTTGTTAACATTTTTATGTACCTTGATGCCTGTATTGGTTGCTTCACGTGAAGCTTCAAGCAGGGGATCAAACATAGGATTAAATGCCACTGTGAAAGCATAAATGCATGTTAACATTTTTATGTACCTTGATGCCTGTATTGGTTGCTTCACGTGAAGCTTCAAGCAGGGGATCAAACATAGGATTAAATGCCACTGTGAAAGCACTATCTACTATATAACCTGTGATGTGAAGATGACACCACAATATTACCATCCATAAAACATAAGATAATTGCATCAAATTCACGTTTGCAATAGGTTCCAACACATGCTAGTTCAAAAGGTATTACCATCAATGTGAGTTCCAAAATCTAGTTTCATCACATCATCGTACTGCAGCACTGTTTTATCTCCAGTATTCGGTGTCCAATGAGCAGCAACCCTGGTTAGACCCCAACAAAAAAACACATAAGAAAGAACATCTGCATAAAATCACGAATACGAAAAAACAATCTTACACAAAAGATGTTACCAATTCAAGGAGCATCCCGTTGGAAAAGCAATTCCGGCTTGTAGCCCATTTTCAGATATCAACTTACGGACTGTATTTTCCAAAGTCTCACAAAGGTCAATCATCAACATTCCAGGCTTAACGATGCTTCTGATGTATTTCCTAACCTAACCATATATAACTTTATAGTTCAATAGGCAGAGAATCTTGCATCTAGCAGTGAAAATGCGATTGTTGTTGATATTTCCAGGCAAACCTGTCTATGGACTTCAGCAGCTTGGCGAACTGAGTTATATATAGGCTTCTGTAGGCGCTCCAACTCTCTCTTCTCTTCAGATGTGACCCTCCATAAGTTACTATAAGATGAACAGCAAATGCTTGACTTCAGATTTACGAATACATACTAACCCATTCAAACCACAGATGCAGCAGTACGATGGTACAATGGAGGCCGGAGGGTAGAGGTGGCCAATCCATGGCCACCCGCAACCAAAAAAAAAAAAAAGTTTAAAAATTAGTATAATTTTAGCATGAAAATTGTGGATTATATATTTACCAAATGAGGATGATAATATATTGGCCACCCCTAATCTAAACATCTTGTTCCACCAGCTGCGAAGCATTTTGAATCATTGAAGCTAATAGTCTATAGGTTCATATGTTGCTAATAGTCGTCAGGTTCATACGATGCATCAGAGAGGCAGAAAGCAACATATGGCATTATGGCACGTAGAATCATCAAAGATTCTATCGAAAAGGCTACTTACTCATGTTTGTACTGCTGGATTTCGCCCTCCGGAAATTCCCCAGATGGAAAAAGCTCAGCAACAGGAATGGATGGTGGATCTGTCTGCTGATGTGGTTCTTTCTTCTTCCTGAATTTAACAAGGCAACAAAATCAAATTCACATTACAATTTACAAGAAGCCCAGAGTAGTTTGATTGAACCAACAATAAACGAAGCAGGTCCTTACTTGCTTTTATTTTTCTTCTTTTTCTTCTTTGTGACCTCTGTCAAACAGTTTTTTAGACAATCAACATACAAGGTAAGCTCGATCAGTTTATACCCATGTAACAACCACATCTAAAACATCATATTGTGATCTATGGATGGAAATTTGGAACTGTTTTCTACAAAGCAACAATCTTTTGAAATTACAGAGAACTTATGCCAAAAGCCATAATACAATAACTCACGACATGCCAACCCTTGAAATCAAGCATCAGTAGCACAAAGCATGCTAGTTCATAAAGCCAAAGGTTCACACTAGTGACATCACAGATTAGTGCTCTGTCAACTTCAATATACACTGTTCTTTAGAATGCTAAGTTAAATTTATCCTATACTTTTCTTACCTTTCCTTACCTTTCCTTACCTTACCTTACTCGAATCCCTAAATTAAAAACACTCAAACCAATGTAATTTCCTTACCTTTCCTTTCCTTACCAACCTTACTTTGCCTACCTTAACCCTACCACTCTAAAGAATAAGGTCGCTGAAACCACCCCCTCCCAAACCAAAAAAGGGGGCAAAATTTGAAGGCATAACAAGCTGGAATAGCCAGGTAACTAGAAAATAAATGGCATGCTTGAATCCTTTCTAGGTAAATTCATGCAAACTTAAGATACTACTTACAAAACCAAAAGGCATCAAATGTATTGACCCAATCCCACTCAAAATCCAGTATTTCTAAAGCATCACCAACCCTAATCCTTTTCTCCCCTTTCGCTCCTTGACTAACTGATTTCAAGCCCATCAAACATAATTCGTGCAAACTGATACATCCAACAGATGGACCAGTTCAGCAATTCTATAACAGCACAGAATGACTATTTGTTGCATACTAAAAATGTGATCATAAAACAGTCCTATACCTCCTTTATTATCACAAGAGGGTTCAGCAGCTTCCTCATTATCATCAACACTTCCTGAAGCTTGTCCAGTAATCTCTACCATCTTCGAATTAATTTCATTTCCATCAGAAACCTTTGGATCAACTTTTTCTTCTACAGAAACATTCATGCTGGATTCTTCTTTCCCCATTCTACATCACACCCATCCATTAATTAGTCAACAATAACAACCAAATTAAAAGTCAAGTGCGCGCAATTCTAAGTTTGCCTAATCACAAAAAATATGAACAACTCAACGGGAACTAAACATAGCGAATTTTTCTTTTTGAAGTCAGTTAAACGTGATTATTATTACAAGGGGAGAGAGATACCTGTATGAGATATCACCGGCGGCTGTTTAGAGGAGGGTGGTCGGAGTAGGAGAGAAATGCGGGAGCAAGTGCGCAAATAAATAATGCAAATGAGAGTACCAAAAGTTAGTTGGTCAAACACCAAACAGTATAACTGACGCCGTTGCCTAATTCTTGAACTTGGGCGTCAAGTATATGAAAAATGGATTGGTAGACTATCAAAAAAAAAAAAAAAGAAGAAGTTGACTTGTTGCTTGCATGGTACCATGTGTTTGGACTAGACTTGTCAATTTTGGCGGGTCGAGTTGGGTCAGGTCGGGTTCAGTATATCTTGTATTTTGGATTTGTTATATTTTAGATTTTGAAAATCGAGTCGATTTTGGGTCGGGTCAGCTTTTGCCAGGATTAGTTTAAAAGTAATGCTATCATTATTGAGAAGCATTTCAAATGAGGTACTTCTCCTGTTTATATAAAATGATAACTAGCATTGTATATCCTGTTCAATACACGGGAAAAATTTCACTATTTGTATGTAATTTTTTGGAGGAATTTTATAATAATTATTAATTAAAATAATAATTAAAAATTAATAAAACCAATTATACAACAATCGTACTATCATTATTTTTGTATTTATTTCGTATAAATCGTCTTCAAAATTAATTTACATAATATAGTAGTAAAGGATACTAAAATCTATATTTATTTTTAATATTGTCTTAATTACATATAATAAAGAATAATAATAATTTTTATTATTTAATTTGAATAAATGCAAGGAACTTTATAATTCTCTTTAAATCTTTCTCAATAACATTCAAAAAAATATTAATTTTAAACATCGAAATACATCATTAAAATAATAGAAACTATGTACATACATTATAAATATTGTTTTGTCGGAAACTAATTTTCATAAATAAATATAAATGTTTTTATAAAAATAATTAAAATAAATTTTTTTAGAGAAATTATAAATCATTATACCATTAAGTAGTAAAATTTACTAATTATAAAGTGATTTTAAAATAATGATTAATTCTAAATTTAAGCATATGCCAACGATCGCAACGTCAATCAAAACCAAGTTGCATTACTTTTTTTTACAACAAAATAATGATATCAAATTCTCAATCTTTTGTCTTATCATTGAGACAAATTTTGATATTTTATAATTTGTTGTTCATTTTAATATTTTAATTTGTATTTTTTAATATTAATTTTGGATTTTGATACTATCATATAATCAGTTTTGAGTTGTTTTTTATTTGTAACAGTAGGTAGATAGTGTTTTTTTTAAAATTAAATATTATTATGTGCTATTGAGTAATACTTGAGAGGGAGAAGGTGAATAGGTGATCTAAGAGAATTAATAATCTTATAAAATAAATAATTTTTTTCCATAAGCATCCCACATGTCAATTATAGATTGCTTTTGTTTTGTTTTAATATATGTAATAGATAGATGATACAAATCTTAACTCAAAATGGTTAATAATCATCTTGAATTGTTGGTAATACATTTTTTTATTTTTAATGATATTTTTCTAATAATTATATATATATATATATATATATATATATATATATATATATCAATTATAAGAGTATAATACTTATTACCTAGATTAAAAACTATAAATAATGGCCTAATTTTATCAAACATAATAGAAAATGCATATTTTATGCATAATTTTATATTTATGAAAAAATATAAATAAATAATTATTTTTATATTGTTATAAGTTGTAATAAGCCTTAAAGTAATGAAATTACCTCTATAATGATTTAAATATACTTACATTTAAATTTAAAAATGATTCAGATACAATTAAAGATGGTTATTGCGTCAATATATTTGTCATTTTGCTTTTATAAAATAAAAAATTGGAGCTTCTTTCTCTTATATTAGTGGTGGAAGTCATTTTAAATAGGGTTCTCTGAAGTTTCTATAATTAAAGTGAGATAAAAAAGAAAGGTGAGATAAGTCTGCTAATTAAATTATTCCTTTTTTTATATCCAAAAGTTAACAATATTTATACGTAAAAATGGTAAATTTAAATTTTTTTTGTAAACCCTCGAAAGTTTGGGGGACTTCTCATGAAACCCCTCCTCCTGCAATTTTTCTCTCTCCTGTGCAAAAACCCTCCCTCTCCTCCAATTAGAATGGGAAACCGCCATTAAAATTAGCCTAAGAAAAATGGATGGAACAAAAATTTTACGGGAAAAAAATCTAGCCGAAAAAGAAATTATGATGAAAGAAAATAAAGGTAAAGTAAGCTTTTTTTTTCCTTTGTTTGGTTTGAGTAAAACTTAAAAAAGATTGGACAAGGGATAACTTTGAAAAAAAGATGAAAATCTTCATAGGATGAAGTTATAGAAAGGTCAATGTTGCCTACTATGCTTAGTGTTTCTTTTGTAAATTTTCCAATTTAATATGGGATAAATTAGAATTTTATTAGTTTGTGGTTCAAGCTTGTGTGTTTTAATTGTCGAAATTCTCTATTCTTCTATAATACTTTGGGAGTTTTGATGTATATTTGTTGAAACATTTTAGAAAAACTAGGTATGCGAACAATCAAGATTGAATAATATGTTGGAGTTCTTTTTATTTTGCAAGTACAAATAAATAAACGTAAGTGTTGATGCAAAGAATTTATAGTAACAAATGGATGAGAATTTGCCAGTACCCAAGTGAATCGCAGGAGTCCTTCACTCGTTTGACTTGCTAGCTTGCAGTACAAGTGCTTATAGTAATAAATAGGCGTAAGTGTTTGGTGCAAAACATTTATAGTCGCAGGATAGAACACTTGTTGGTGTACTTGAAGGACTTAGTTTCGAATTCTTTAGTCAATCTTAAAGTTTGTGGCCACAAAAACTAAAGAGATGTAATTCTCATTGTGATCAATATGATGGATTCATATGTCATCACTAACATCGACAAAAATTTCGCCGACTCGACTACCCAAATTTGTCTGACCCGAGAAAATCGAGTTTGGACAAGATAATTTTGTCTAAAATTAAATTTGGACACTTCGGACATGATCGAATCATAACCATGTCTTGTTCAGGTTTGGCTGCTAAAATTCAGGTTGTTAGAATTTTGGCAAAAAGAACGGGATTGGATATTCGGACAATGTGCCACCCGAATTTTGGCAAAAAAATGTGATGGACCTTTGTTGGGAAGGGTTATGTTTATGGTGTATTTAAGTTGAATGCCAAAAGTAATAAAGATAACATGATTTCCACTTATATGCATGTGTGAAGTTCATGTACTTCTTTATACTAAATGCTAGATTAGAACATATAAACTTTGAAAAGGTGAAGGAAATGTCTATTCTTGATTTGATTCACAAGTTGAATGATAACATAGAAAAACATAAGATATACATGTTAAATACAATCACTAAAAGTTTATTCTCTAGTGTGGAAATAACTTATAAATTAATTGGTTTAATTCATAGTGATTTGAATGATTTTCATAATATACCTTCTATAGGTGGTACGAAGTATTATACAACTTTCATTGATGATTATTCTAAATTTTGTCAAAAATCTTTTAAGCTCTAAAGATGAAGCACTAGGAAAGTTTAAAGTTTACAAAACTAGAAGTGAGTTACAATGTGAGACCTTGATTAAGATCTTGAGATCCGACAGGGGAGGGGAATTTTATGACCCAAAATGTTTCCAAGAAACGGGGATTATCCATGAGACAATCATCCCTTATCCACCACAACAAAATGAGGTTGTGTAAATGAAAAATAGAACTTTAAAAGAAATAGTAAATCCCATGTTGTCCAACTCCGACTTAAGTAACGAATTTTGGCGTGAAGCTATTTTACGACTTGTTACATTTTAAATTGAGTTCCAATTAAAGGGAATTTTGGTACCTCATATGAGTTATGAAACAAAAAGAAACCAAACCTAAAGTTATTTAACGTTTGGAGTTGTAGGGTCATGTAAGGGAATTCTAGTACCCCATATGAATCTCGGTTGGTTGTAAGGGGCTTTACTCAAAAGTACAATATAGACTACTTTGATACATATGAACCGGTGGCTAGAATAGCTTCAATACGAGTATTGTTAACTTTAGCCTCTATCCATAAGCTAGTAATTCATAAAAAATGATTGTCAAGACGACATTATTGAATGGTGAACTAGAAAAGGAAGTGCATATGGAACAACCCTAGGGGTTTGTTGTTGAAGGTCAAGAAAAGAAAGTTTGCAAAGTCATATGGTCCTGTTATGGACTTAGGCAAACATTTGAGTAATGGTATCAAAAGTTTGATGAGGTAATGCTTTCAAGTAACTAGAAGATCAATGAATTGGATAACTGTATACTATAAGTTTGAGGATGGTATAAAAGTGATCATATGCCTTTATGTTGATGATATCTTGATCTTTGGGACCGACAAGAAACAAGTTACTAAGACTAAAGAATTTCTACCCATTGAGTTCTCCATGAAATACATGGGTGAAGTGAATGTAATTCTTAGTATTAAGATCATTAGAAATAATGATAAAATAAATTACAACAAGTTATAATATAAAATTAACGCCGTCGTAATTTTTAAATAAGTATCTTTATAATGACTATAATATCATAGTATAACTCATTGTAATTCATAAGTACTCAACGGTCAAAATTTAATCAAGTTAACAAATATATTTTGGCATGAAGGTAATAATTCCAAATAGTTTTTATGGTTTCCTTCTTTGTTTGTATTTTGATAGAAATTAAATATTCGTCACCTGTAAACAACATATTAATGAATTCTGGTTGAATGGAATTATTGCAACTAACGTAGAAAATGACCTGAGATTCTCTATTAGCAACTTGCTAAGCCTAAGTTGATGAAATGCTAAAAATCCTTTTTCTTTTTTTAAATAAAAAACCCCTTAAGTTGGGAAGTAATAAGCACTTTCCCGATCCTTAGCTACAAAGGAAATTGCATCTGGGACTTTGGAACTAAACGCTCATTTTACTCGGTTTACGTTACTATTCTTTCAAACATTTAAATTTTTGCACCCATTTTCTGTCCCAATCAAGACAAAAAGAGGAGGAGGAGGAGGAGAAGAAGAAGAGATCAAACAGAAATGGGGGTGCTATCCAACAAGATTTCAAGGGATACCCTCAAGCCTGGAGATCACATCTATTCATGGAGGAACGCCTATCTTTACTCCCATCATGGTTTGCTCTCCTCCCTCTTCTTCCTTTTCCTCTTTAATTCCTTCTGTTCATGTTAATTGCTTTCTTCCTGTCTAATTAAAGCATCTTAATCGCAAGCTTGTCGATCGATTCTGGAATTGATTGGGAAAAATTGAAAGTGGCTATTGGTGCCATTTTGAGATGGGTTATGTTGATTTCTGGGTTTTCTAATGATTGGAATTAGTCCTATAATAGGAAAATTTCCAATCGAGGGCTTGTTTTTCTGTACGTGGGGAGATGATATCACCCCTTTTTTTTGGGGGCTTGGGTTGATAATGTTTCAATTCCAAGTACTGGATAACATTTTGTTGTCGGCTGCCATAAGTTTTAAAACTTTAATTTTGTTTGGATTAAGGGTTGGGTTTGGGAAGGGAAAGAATAAATGGGGTTAATATCTTCCTAATGGACTTTGTAGTGGAAGATCAGTATCATTGAACAAAAGGAAATTGGGTCGAAGTCATTCCTAACCTTAGGTTTATTTTAGCCCCAGATTAAGGTGAGTTGGGATGAAGGGAAGACTTTTCAACAGTTGATTTTGTCCCATTAGATGTTGAATGTGGGGAGTGAATCCTTAAAAAAAGTCAATTTCCAATATGGCTCTTAAATTTGAATCCTTTTGGAAGTACTCTTGTTCCTCTGTCTGTAATATAACTGCTATAGCTACTGTTGTTGGCCTTTACTCAGGTATTTCTTTTGTCCGGTGAGTGTGTGCTGGGAATGTTTTTGTGTTATTATGTGCTCTATGACTCCAATTTTCAAATGGGAATTGCGTTTTGTTTGTTTTTAGTGTGGTTTCAAGGCATGAGCTTAATGCTTTCTTCCTTGACGTGGTGTGAGCAAGTGTGTAGTTCTGCAAGCATTTGCACATTCTGCTGGTGACAGTACAGTTGGTGGAATGCTTCCCAGTTAGTAGTATTTTATATGGGACAACCATACAAGGATTGCAAATGAAAGATATTGGGAGTTTGTTCCTCAAAGATTCATGCGGGGGTAATTGTGAACATTGTGATCAAGTTTGTATGCTATGCTTATCTTCCATCTTGCATAAAATCTCTTGTCATCTCCTTGACCTTTCTGATTTTGGACATTCCTAACAAGTAACCACTTTCTTCATTTACGGGTCATTTCATTTTGTCTGACAAAGTTATCTGCTATGTGTAGATTAGTCTTTAGCACTTCTTTAGGTGGACTAATGTTAAGATGGTATCAAGTTGTGATTGAAAGTTGAGACTATGAAGCTACAAGAAATAGACCTGGCAAAACTGACCCGAGATTCGAAACCCGAAGTGGAAAAACAGAACCGACACCTGGGAGGGATTACCGGATCCCAAAGTAAATCCAACCAGAAATCGATCTGAACTGCAACCCGAAAAAGTGACTTCATTAAGATCCACAACCGAATGACTCGAAAATCGAACTAGAACCTAATTGAAAGAATCTCACCCGAACCAACCCGAATAAGACACACCCAAAGTCAACTCGAACCCGAACCTCACTCGACTTGACCCGAGATTGGTTTGCACAATGTCAACCTGAACTGATTCACTCATCTGCCAGGTCTAAGGAGAATGATGAAAGATCAGCACATACCCTCTGAATGGAACGTATTTCCTCCTTTTTTGTTTTTGAGTGGGGTGGGGGGAGGGGTTGAGGGTATTTTTGGGTATTAATCCTTGATTCCTTGTGCTAGTAGAAGGATACAAGTATTTAGTATCTATTCTTCAGTCTTCAATAACACAAAGGTGAATACAAAGTGTTCCTTTCTTCGGGTATCAGCCTTCTTTGAATTGTCCTAAATTTTATGCCATTTAGAAGTAACATGGGTTAGAACTGCCTGCGTGTGCTGGTGTTGCTTCATGAAAACCTGTAGGATCTTCTGGTTTCATCCATTTCTTCTGACAGGCTCACAGGCCATTTGGAGTCATCGTTCAGCCTATTGAGATAAGAAAGTGCTTGAGTACTAACCACCAAGCTGTCAAATTTTGAAGTTCCTTGGCTAGTCCGAATTTGTTCTGCTAGAAGCTGCTGTTGCTGAATTCAGAACCAATATGTGTACACCTCCCCCCCCCCCCCTCTTTTCACTTTGATGCCACTATATTCTGTAGGTGCTAGCCACTAGGTTGCATCTCTTGTTGCATAAAAAAAATGTTTATGCAGTCATGCTTCAATTCTTGAGGTGACCTTACTTTGTTGTTTGGCATGGCTTTATGTTTTTTCTTGAATGCTTATCAATTAGGTCAAATAGTTGATTGTTGCGATCGACTCAAGTTCTCCTCATCCTTTCTTTATGGGTTTGGAGAGGAGGGTTGAGCTCTCTGTAAGTTGTTAACCATTTTAGAGCAGTGTTCCTTTCTCAGGGGTCATGGGAAATCATTATGATGGAGACCAGATAGTCATATACTTCATACATCAATAAAAAACAGGGTTAATAACCAATGATTGTCACACAGAAAAGATTGTTTGAATTCTTTGATATGGCGGCAGTGACAGATCATATTTATGCACAGCAAAACAACATAGCTGTTTTTTTTTTTTTGGGGGGGGGGGGGGTGGTTGACAAAAATAGCAAATGTAAACAGAAGTTAGGTCAGACCTTAAACTCATTATGGTTCTACAAGGAATCAGTTGCCACACATTCTTCAGTAGGGCCCAGTCCTAGAGGTATAGGAGGTACTGTTGATCTTACTCAGGTTTGGTCATTCTCTCCCGTTTTTAGTTGACCTTGCCACTATTGTACAATGCCTACATTCATAGTTGTATGTCTGCAGAGTTTCTATTGTACGTTCCCACCAATTTCAAACTTTTGGACATGAGCTTTTGCAAATATGTGATCTAAGTTCTATCTGTCTAGTGATTTCTTGTCACTTTATCAGAGATTTAAATTTTTTTTCATTCTTTGGGATGAACCATTTGGGGAATAGAACTTGGAAAATTTGTACATCAGGTCTGGTTCAGTACATTGTTCCATGAAAAGTTATTCAAAACGACAGAAAGTAAACATCATTGGAGGACATCCACATTCCACATAATTGTAGCATCTTCTCGTTGCCTCGTAACTGGAGCTTTCTTGAGTGCTGGCTCTTAGAGGTTCTATATTTGAGTGAGTAACAGCAATGACGGATATTTTATGGTTTTATGTGGTCAGGTTCTCATATGGTCCTAGTTGTGACCTATTTTGCCCAGTTGGTGCATTCATTTTGAATGCATGTTATATGAAACTTACCATCGTGGCTGTACTTATTCAGCTCTCTATGTAATTTCCTTACAGGCATATATGCTGGTGATGGAAAAGTAATCCACTTCACAAGAGGAGCAGGGCAGGAAGTGGGGACAGGAACTGTGCTAGACCGTGTCATCTTCAGCTCATCAGCTTCTTCTGATCGCTCTCGGACACCATGCTCAGTCTGCGGTGACCAGTCAGATCAAAGTGGGGTCATCTCATCCTGCCTTGACTGCTTCCTTTGGGACGGTGATCTTTACCTCTTCGAATATGGTGTCACTCCGGCTTTCTTCCTTGCCAAGGCACGTGGAGGGACCTGCACCCTGGCACCCGCTGACCCACCTCAGGATGTCCTCCACCGAGCCTCTTTTCTGCTGGAGAACGGCTTTGGGGGTTACAACATCTTCAAGAACAACTGCGAGGACTTTGCCATCTATTGTAAGACGGGCTTGCTCGTGGTGACCGACATCAGCGTGGGAAGGAGCGGCCAGGCAACAGCGTTTGTGGCTGCTATTAGTGCGGTGGTGTCGTCCCCGCTTAGGTTCCTTACCACCAGCTTCGGTGGGCTGACTGTCGTAGGGTGTGGGATGTACTGCGTGAGCCGGCTTATCTCTGACATTGGCGTCAGGCGTGATGTCATGAAGGTCCCCGTCGAGAAGCTTGTCATTCCGTGTGGGACGAACCAGCCAGCTGAGACCACAAAAGGTGATCAATGTGTGTCAGACAGCAAGACAGCTGAGACCATAGCAGGTGACCAATGTGGGTCAAATGGCAAGACAGCTGAAACCATAATAGATGATCAGGTTGGTTCAGACGGCAAGAAAGCTGAGACCATAATAAGTGATCGTTGTTGTTCAGATGGCAAGGCAGCTGAGACCATAATAAGTGACCGACATGGGTCAGATGGCAAGACAGTTGAGACCATAATAAGTGACCGACATGGGTCAGATGGCAAGACAGCTGAGGGCGCAACTGGTGATCAATGTGGTTCAGATAAAAAAGAAAACTGAGACCACATATAGTGTACGACATCAGGGTTTGGGGGAGATATCTTGGCTCTTGTCTCTTGAGCCTTGATTTATTTATGCTGTATTGTGAGAGTGTCTGATTTATTGAAATGTAATCTGTAATTTATGCATTTGGATTACTGCGAGTAGGGTGTGGTGCATGAACAAGTCTGCAAAGTAAACGTGCCATGGATTGTAACACCAAAAGCTTGGCTATGGAATGGAAGTCTGTTTTTCTGTTGTGTGTTCAACTGATCATTGCATGAGCAGACCAACTTAGTCTCTGTCTTTTTGAACACTCGCCATCACTGCTGAGGCGCCATTTAGCTACTTGATGCACTGCTTGATTGGCCGAACTCTTGGTCCACCTGATTTCCTCGATGTTGCTGCTACGCCACACCTGAATAAGATCCTCCGACAGAACCGCATCCACACTCCTAACTGTAGTTCCGTTGTTAAGCTTGACCACCACTCTGTGCATCACATTCCGCGACTCCTTTTTCTATATTTGCATCTGAGTTCCCATTTCGATGGCGTACAACACAACCCTAATTTCAGCCACTTCCCCCTCCCACCTCACGGACCAACTATGCCCTGTCGCCCATACAAACTCGCCGTTATCCTTCCGAGCCACAAACCGCTACTATCCATGTCTCCATATCAATAGCTGCATCGCAGTTAAATTTGACGACATCTTTAAAGCCCGTCCATCTCCACCGTCTTTCGCCCTGGACCGTGTAAGATCGTCTTACAATAAATTTATCGTAAGACGTATGATTTTGAGGTGATTATTTATAAATAGAAGGGTGACTAATAATTTATTTGCGCTGACCCAAATAAAAGTAGCCCCATAATAAATTATTAGTCATATACGTATTAAAAAGTCATTCTAATATAACTTATTAATCATAGAAAAAATTAAAAAGGTCACTTTGTGAAGAGTGCATCTCATGGTAAGTTCACATGAGATGGTCTTATGCTAGAATTGTCGTAAGGATTGATATAAGGATGGGAGTTGGGGGGGGGGGGTTGGACGAATCCCTGTCCTCGCTGGGCCCCACCGCACTCTGGGGAAATCCCCGCCCCAATGGAACAGGCATAGGGACGAGCAAGATTTTAAATCAGCACAGGGGACGGGGCAGAAATGAAGACAAATTTTCCTCGTTCAGTCCTCGTTCACCCACCGGGGAAAACTACCCACCATACATCCTCGCATCCTCGTGTCCGATTTCTATTAAAATACTTAACTACATACCCCTCATACATTAAACTTATAAATGTAGGGCAAATTTGTAATTGAAGTTAGTAAAACACTCAAGGTGTATAAACATAACTTATTCCCACTAACCGTAATTCCTCACTCTTATTCGTTCATGTCTCAGTCTGGGTCTCATTTCCATTCCATTTGAAGCCCGCGACATTTGGGTATGTTCCTTGCGGGTATGGGGACAGGGGAAATATTCCCCCAGAGTAGTTAACGAGGCTAGAATGGGATGCAAGGCGGGCACGAGGACAAGGCAAATACCCTGTACCCAACGTGCGTGTGTTTTGATAAATAAGCCACACACGTAGACTCAAATAAAATTCCCGTATATATGTATAAATAGGGCATACACAAAGAAGATTTGAAAGTGCTATCTATTGATTTTTGATTTCCTCTTATAGTAGGAATTCGAGCTAATCAAAACAAATTTCTTAAGCTTAGATGAAACTAGACAATCCAACTCAAGAGGTTTATTCTTATTGATCATAACTTAAAATAATCATAAGCTTTACATAAAGATGGTTTCTCAAATGGCCTAAAAATAGAAAATCTGATTTATTGAATAATAACTAGAAAATCCAAGAGCTAAGCACACCCCTAATTGATCAAGGGAAATTAATGGTACTTGTTGCATACTGTGCTACATGGACTAAGGCACTGTTCCACCTCCTCTTCAGCTGCAAATTGAAACAAAATCACACAATTAAATACTCATTATTTACAAATCTAAGGACCAATCCACTAATATTGATTATAAACAATTAGATTTTTGTATTAAACATACCAATATACAAAAAAAAAATAAAATAACATGGACTACTTCACTGATCAACATACTTCCCTGGCAACATATTTGTATGATGCATGTAATTTTAGCATACACCATATTAAATGTTATACATTGAACCTAATACCACCCCTCGGGTCCAAATAGGTTCATCATAATTAAGTCATAACTGTAAAGAAAAAAAAAGCATGAACAAACTTAATTAAGAAAAAAAGGAGATAGAAGAAGGATTAACCTATTTTTTTGGCATGGTTATTGTTCAAGTGAGGGCAAGAAGCAGCAGTACAACCAAGGAAACAATATTGTTGATTAGGGTGACTACGAAGCCCCAAACCACACTTTTTTTCACAAGTCATGAAGCATACAATTAGGCCTTCTGTGCCATGGGTTAGACAAGGAATAAGGCAGTCTTTGTAACACCCAAAATCAATGGCTATTGTTGACTGGACCATGACTATTGACAATACGAAAAATATCATCATTCCTCCTCTCATTCTCATTCTCATTCCTTCCATTCTCTCTCAAATACTTTAATTATTTCAAGTGTGTATGGCTACCTCTACAATTACTTCTACTCGTTTTGTTTGATGTATTTGTGTGTTAAATGTTATGTTATGTAGGGTTTATATAGTGTGTGTATGAGAGTTTAGCTATTAATTTAATGATTTGGTCTATCTGCTCAATTTTCTTCAAATAGTAACGTTCAGTTTTCCCTTTTTGTTTTGATTTCTTACGATGAAAAAGGAAACATCATATACAAATAAAAGTTTGTTATCAAAATTAAGTTTGTCATCCTATATATCATCATTCCTCCTCTCATTCTACTCGCATTGTTTCCATTCTTGCTCTAGTACATGATGATCTGATGAAAAGGAAATAATAAATGACTCTTTTAATCCATGTTGTACTATAGTACTCCCTTTAAAAAAAAAATTACATTCTTTTCATTGTTGAATAACAAATATTGTGAAACATAAAATTTTGTTCTCTTTTATGCAACATATTACATACATGAAATATGAAATTAACATAATTGGATTTGTTATAAAAGTACTTGTATATAAACATAACAATGTAGTTTTTTAAAAATATATTATATTCGTGACAACTGAAGAATGGAGTGGTCGTGTATTGGAGACTATGAAAAATCGAAGGTGATAAAAGTTTGTGAAATGAAGTGAGAATTATAATACTACATCCATTTAAATGGTGTTCAACAATGAAAAGAATGTAAGTTCTTTATGTTTTTTTAAGAAAAAACAAACTCTTATGTAGTTATATATGTCTATTGAAACTAGAGAATTGCTAGGTCTTATATGTTCCATAATGTTTGTTGTTTTGACTTTTTTTATGGTCATTCACGCACTAATTTGATTATAAATTTTAAATATAGTTTATTTTAGTGAAAATTTCAATATTATATTATTATAAACTAGTTTTTACTATGAATCAAATGATAGCAATTTTATACAAGAGATAATTCTATATGTTAAGAAACTTATTATTTAAAACTTTTTAAATTTTAACTACATGTACAAACAGCACATCAATACAACAACATATCCACCTTTATAACAATAATAGCCGTGAAACCTAAGATTTATTTTGCAACTTGTGTTCACACACGTATTTATTTAATTTCTTGCCCTCAAAAGAAACAAAAATTTGTTTTGTAGTTTGCCTTCCTTAGCTTGTGTATACATAGACATTTACTCGTCTTTTGCTCTCGAAAAATTTGTTTTGCAACTTGACTTCTTTGTACCTTAGTGTTTATACATACATATACTCTTTTGCTCTTGAATACAATAATCAAGATGCCTAGCATTAAAAGAAAGTTAAGCTAACGTTTTTTTAGCTTATGTTCAAATTAAGTGATATTTAACATTTTAACCTTGTGTTGTATTGCTTCTTTTAGATGTGAAAAGGGAGGTGTTATTTGATAGTAAAAATTCTTCTACGAGGCATAATCACTAGTAGAATTCATACCAAAAAACGTCTGAAAATGGGCGTCTGTTTAAACATCAGACGCGTAACCCATGAAATAAAATAAAAAAAAAAGTTAAAAGCAATTTTCGGCGTCTGTTTTGCTGTTAACAGACGCCGTTTATAAACGGCGTCTGTTAACAGCAAAACAGACGCCGAAAATTGCTAATTTTTAAAAAAAAAAACGACGCGTGACTGTGGTTGTCAGCGTCGTGTTTTGTGCGCAATTTAGGCGTCTGCCTAGACAATAAAGAGACGCCGTTTTGGTTTAAATTAGAAAAAATTAGGGCTTGGACTAAAGATTGCCATTTTTGCCGTCGAAGAGAAGGAGCGAGAGAAAGAGGAGAACTCGGTGCACGTGACGCAAATTCAACCAAAAATCAGGTAATTTTATCAGTTTTTTGTTTCAGATCTGTTATATTTGATTAATATTATGAAAATTGATTAAATAATAGATTAAATATGATAAAAAGCAGTAGGTTGAATATTTGTATGTTTGTTTCGTTTTTGTTGAGTTTGATATTAGTTGATTGAGTATAAGTTGAGAAATTGAGCAGTTTTAGTTAATTTGTATGAATTGTAATATATTTTGGATGTTGTATTCGAATTTTATTTGTCAAATTAGGGCTCGTGATGTATTGTTTGTATGTTTTAGTTTGAGTTTAATTGATTGTGTGTATGTTATGTTTAAGTTTAAGTTTTAGTTTTAATTTATAATGTTGTAGTATATAAGTAAATATGTTTAGGTTGAGTATAATGTTGAATTTTTTATGTTTTGAAGTAAATTAAAATATGCACTATTATATTTATTGTTCCAAAAGAATATATATATTAATGCACGTAAAAATTTGTTTAACCTTGAGCATTATATAAACGTTAGTATGTAATATATATGAATTTTGAATTTTGAGTAAAAATATGTTATATGTTAGGATTGTTTTTAGGAAATTTAAAAACTATTTAATTAGTTAGCAGTATACAATTAGCTAGGAATAGATATTTAGTTTGTATATAAACTATTATTCAATTTTAGTTGAATTTATAATTCAATTTGTTTAGTTAATAATTAAGTTAATAATATTAAAAAAATTATTAATTAAAAACTATTATTACGTACGTATTAAATTTAATTATAAAACTATTTATAATTGTTTAGTTTTGTTAATAAGTTTATAAGAGTTAGTTGTCATAAAGGAGATTGAGTTTGGATGATTTTGGTTGTTATTAGTAAGTGAGTTAGCGTTTAAAGTTGGTTCTTGGCGGAAATTTGCTGCTATCCAACCTAAGTGCTAACTTAATTATTCATAACTCCAAACGTAGACATAAATTATCTAAATAATTATGTCACGTACATCCATATTTACTTACGTAAGTACTCAACAACCAGTATCTACATACTTAGTGAATAGGTTATTTATGATGGTAATTTAGGTAGTAATTAAGTAGGGGAATTTAATTTATAAATATATGTCATAAAAATAGGCTGAGTTTGGATCATGTTAGTGTCCAACGAGTGTGTGTTTCGTGATCTGATAATCTATGGTGAAAGGACTTGCATGGCGTGTTGACTCTCCTTTATTTGTTTAGTTCTAAAAGCATGATTTTCTTAAGTGAACTTGCGAGGCTATACGATCTTCTGGGAGTAAGAAACATCTCAGATTCGATACAATGGAGTACGTGTTTAATTTATATTGCGCCTAGATTGAGGGGTAACAAGATAAGGTGGGGTTGGAAGAGAAGCTCTTCGTAAAAGGTCTAATAGAAATGCATGGTGTTGGATTTCTATATAGTAAACGGTCTAATATATAGAAATCCAACACCATGCATTTCTGTTAGACCTTTTACGAAGAGCTTCTCTTTCAACCCCACCTTGTCTTGTTACCCCTCAATCTAGGCGCAATATAAACACGTACTCCATTGTATCGAATCTGAAATGTTTCTTACTCCCAGAGCACTGTATAGCCCTCGTGCAAGTTCACTTAAGAAAATTACGCTGCTTTTTAGGAACCAAACGAATAAAGGAGAGTCGGTGCGACTCATGAAAGTCTTTTTCAGCCATAGATTAACAGTTAACAAACACACTCTCCTTGGATAATAACATGATCCTCTTGCCTAGTGACATAGCTTAATTAAATTCATGGTCGGCTTGAGTAATTTATTTTTGATTATTAATTAAATTCATGGTGGACTTGAATAATAGATTCACGTACATTATGGACGGGCCCCCACATCGTCGTTGGATGTACAAGAGGTTTGAACCGGGTAGGAGGGTTATCAGGGTTGAATGGGCTGCTGGGGTAGCTATGTTTGATGAATTTGCAAAGAGTAATTCGTATGAGTATCCGAGGACTGGAAAGTATCGGTGCCCATGTGCGAAGTGCAAGAATAAGAACGGACTTAGTCCTGCAGAAGTTAAAGAACATTTGTATCGGCGAGGGTTTATGGAACAATATTGGTGTTGGACGAGCCATGGTGAAGAATGGGGTGACTTTGATGATGAAGATGACAGTGGTGACGATGCGGAAGGTGATTGGGAACCTTTTGCAGATAGTCCTCCGACAAATGAGGAACCGAATCAGCCACCGTTCATCATGGCGAATGAGGCGCCTAATGCGGGAGCTCAACAATTTTATGATATGCTTCAATCTGCTCAACAGCCTCTGTGGGAAGGGTGTACGACCCATACTGAGTTGTCCACTGCCGTGAGGTTGATAAGTCAGAAGTCGAAGCACAATTTGTCGGAGCAGGCAATGAACGATATCATGGAACTGATGAGCGAGAGCATCCCACCAACCTAGTGCCTAGGAACTACGATGAGTTGAAAAGAAGGTTAAGAAGTTGGGGATGGGCTATGAAACAATTGATTGTTGCCCTACTGGATGCATGATATACTATAAGGACGATGCACATCTCACTGAATGTAAATTTTGTGGCCATCCTAGGTATAAGCCACAGAAATCGTCAACCACGACAAAGAAAGGCGTCCCGTACAATAAAATGTTTTACTTTCCCTTGACGCCTAGATTGCAGCGTCTGTATGCCTCGAAGAATACGGCCGGGCATATGAGATGGCACGCGGAGAACAAGCGCGAGGAAGGTGTACTTTGCCATCCGTCGGACGGCGCCTCTTGGAAAATGTTCGACATCGTGCATCCAGAGTTCGCGGGGGAAACGCGAAATGTAAGGCTGGGCCTGTGTGCGGATGGGTTTAGCCCGTTCAACATGTCAGGGAGGTCTTATTCGATATGGCCGGTTGTAGTTACTCCTTACAACTTACCACCTGAACTGTGCATGACAACACCGTACATGTTTCTTACGTGTATTATTCCAGGTCCGAAGAACCCCGGAAATAAAATTGATGTCTTCCTCCAACCCTTGGTGGACGAGCTGCAACGCTTATGGGTTGGTGTTGAAACATATGACATCTCCAAAAGACATAATTTTAACATGAGGGCATCTTTGATGTGGACGGTGAATGATTTTCCGCCCTTGGCATGCTTTACGGGTGGAGCACGCGCGGTGCTATGTCATATCTGTTTGCATGGATGGTTTGAAAGCAATTAAATGCGAGCATGGGAGGAAAGCCTGCGTGGTTTGGTATCGTCACCGTGATTTCTTGCAAAGGGCATGCTTTGAGAAGAAATCGAAGGCATTTCGAAGGGACACACTTGCCCAGATAGAACTGTCCCACCGTAGGAAAAGCGGTTATGAAATCTACGGAGGTGAAACACTTCCCCAAGGTGACTACCAATGGCGACTTTGTTGTCCACTGGATTCGAGAGAATGCTCATAATTGGAAAAAACAAAGTATATTTTGGGAGTTGCCTTATTGGAAGGATCACATGGTTCCACACAACTTAGATGTGATGCATTGAGAAGAACTTTGTGGACAACATCGTTAACACGGTGATGGGGTGGGCGGCAAAGCGAAGGATGATGGAAATGCAAGGAGGGACGTGGCGGACATATGTGATAGACCGAACTCCATCTATTGCCCGGCCCTAACGGTAAACCCCTACAGCCCAGAGCCAAATATACTCTTCCTGAGGATAAGCGAGCAGACGTTTATGGCGGGCACGGCCAGTGCGTTTGCGGACGCTTATGCTTGAACCCATGGCTGTGTTGATGCATTAGGTAAAAGGTTTGAACTTTAAAAGCCATGGTATCATGTGTTCATGCAGACATTGTTACCTGTTGGGTTCCGGGGACTTCCCGATGATGTGTTGGAGCCACTCGTTCAGTTAAGCCAATGGTTCAAGAGTCTGTGCTCCACAACATTGAAGCACAGTGACTTAGTCCGGCTTGAAAAAGAAATTCCCATAATACTATGCAAGCTGGAGACCATATTTCCACCCGGCTTCTTCAACGTAATGGAACACTTGCCCATTCATCTGGTCCAGGAGGCATTCTTTGGTGGTCCTGTTCAATATCGTTGGATGTATCCCTTTGAGAGGTATTTCGGGTGGTTGAAGAAGAAAATAAAGAACAAGGCACACCCTGAAGGATCTATGGCCCAAGCGTACCTCATGTTTGAGATTTCCCAATTCGCATCAACATACTTTGGGACGGATAATGTATCGTCCTCTACATCAACAAGTATGCGTATCGAGAACGATGGGGATGAGCCTATGTTATTGTTGGTTTTTAAGGACAGTGGGAGCCCTGTGGGAGGTGTAAACACGAGGTGGCTCAGCGATCAAGAGTATAAAGCAGCACACCTTCATGTTCTACTGAACTGCAAAGAAGTCAACCACTACTTAGAGTAAGCAATAATGCTCACTATCGACTTCATTAAATTGATATGTATTATAAGTGTAATTAATGAGCTTGCTTCCCTCGCAGTTTGTTTAAGAATTACAAGATGACTGCATTTCCGAACACCACGGACACTCAATTGGATCAGATGATCGAAGCAGAGTTCGCTCAATGGTTTTATCAGCTATCTGTGAGTAAAACAATCATTTACATAATTTCAAGTTTGACCATATGTGGCCAAAACCTAAACCATTCAACTTCTTATGCGGTTCTCCAAATGTAGGAAAATTGGGAAGCGTTTCGGTCTTACGAAGATGAGCGTCATGAACAGCTTTATCAGTTAGCCCGAATGCCTTCCCTAAAGTGACTACCTGGAGTGCTTACCGAATCAACGGGTTCTTATTTCACACACAAGCAAGGAGTAACTCATTGGCTTCGTATAGTGCGGGGGTGTGTGTCAAAGGCACTGGTGGCGGTGGATTTGTTGATGACTTCTATGGTGTTCTCCAAGAAGTCATTGCACTGGAATATGTTGGGCCTGTCAACAAGAAAAGCATACTGTTTAGATGTGATTGGTTTGATAATACCCGATGCAGGTGTACGTTCACCAAGGTTATGCGTTTGTTGAATTACACAAGGGCCAGTGCTGGAAGAGGCGGATCACGCGGACCTCGGACGTGGTGGGTCTAGACCAGAACACGAGGTGGTTCTTCATCGGCCCCACAGACTCCATACATTCCCAGTTTGATCCAGGCCATGAAGCTTCAACCCGAGGAAGCAACTACGACTTCTTTTCACGGCTAGACCCATCCACGATGGAGCTCATGCGACGATGGGCGGGTTTTATGCTCGGGGGCCGGGAGGGGCCCAAAGCGATGATGGGGTGACCAAACTGATGTTGGGGTACCCAAATGAAGGGATGGACCCCGAGCGAGCAGGTGGGCGCGGACTGAAGGGAGGCGACACTACCCAACGTCGAGGAGCGATATCTCGACGATATCGAATTCAATCGACGTTGAGGCGGACGCTCAAAAACACCGGATGAGAGGTTCATCATTAGACCTTGTAATGGCGCGTGAGTATCAATCTAAACTTTGATTATGCATTTATAACGTAATTTGTGTTTAATTATATATAATTTTGTGCCTCAATCTAATCGATGTTTCAATTCAAATTGATTTAAGTGTGGCGCCATATAGAACACGCAACGGGCCATCATGGACATAGTAAAGCAGCATTTTCGAGGTTTTTGGCGGTATGGAGCAAAGTGCCGGAGGACGGTGGATTTGATATACGAGTTCAGGTAAAACTCTCACATTTTTATCTCTTTATATTTCCGCATGTTTGTGTATGATATATTAAAGCTTGTTTGTGTATGATATATTAATATGAATTAGTGTATAGTGCAATGATTTAAATTATTTGCATGTTTAATTGTTCATGCATGGTTTGAATGCAGAAAAAATTTTGGTGGGAAGACCAACACGAGACCTATATGCGTGATTGGTTCCTTAGGAGGGCCCAAAAACAGTACGCCGACGCTATCGGCAAATCCAAAAAAGATGGTTGTCGGGAGGCAAACCCAAATGGATTGTCGGCACGAGATTTGGGAGAAATTCATTGCCCATTGGCAAGACCCCAAATTAAATCGAGAAGAGCAAGAATATGAGCAAGGCGAGGAAAATGAACCAATATAAGGGCCCACCGTCACACACAAGGGGCCCAGTTTCCTTCGGCATCGTCAGAGAGAAGTTGGTAAGTTAATTATGAATTTAATTATGACTTTAATTCTGGTTTAATTTAACATTTAATTTATATTCGCACTTACGTACAGAAAGAAAAAAACGATGGAAAGGACACTGACATATGGGAGCAATTCCAGCGACCCATGTGAAGCGAGGCACCAATCGATGGGTGCACGAGTTCGCGACTTAGGGTAAATACCTTCATCATCCAATATTTAAGTTATTATAATCGTGCGTCTGCGTATGAACATTAATTTTAATTCACTCATTCCATTACTCTTTCTTTGTATCGACCGAGGCGATGCATAGTGATTATGAATCGCATGAGAGAGAGATGGAGGCAAAGCAACGGAGGGCGGTCAACGAAACTCCCATTATGCAGGCGAGTTACGGTTGGACAAACAACTGCAAAGTCGGGGACACGTCGTGGGCATGGGGTTGTGGGGAAGCTATGAAGCAGCGGTTCCCCATCTCATCGAGAGGCGTCCACGGCGTCGTAATAACACTAATGGCGTCGGCGTCCGATCCTCTATTACGGAGATGAGCGAGAGCTTCGTCACTCGAAGAAGAGAGCAACGGCGCGAACAAGATAAGCGCATCTGCGGGAACAATTCGAGAGACAATTAGAGGAACAACGGCGCGTCGACGCGCGACCATGGAGGAAAAGGTGAGGCAACAAGTAATGCAACAAATGTTGCAAATGCAAAGAATGTTCAGCAAGTAAGTCAGAGCTGGCAAGCCCCTTTCCTCGCTGGATCTTCCTCTGGAAGTCAAGCGCCATACACTGGACAGCCTCCTCCACCGCCGCCCCGCCGCCGCAGTACTTCTCGTCGGACCCCCGTCTCTCAAACCCCACAACCTCAGCCCACCGTTCCTCCCGAGGACTCGTTATATGAATACCCAGGTAAGCATATTTTTTTCCATAAACACAAAATTAAATTACTAATTACACGTTCCAATATTAATAAATTACTTAATTCATTTTGATTGTATTTGATACCTTTAATTTCCAAATTGTTGTTATTGTATCCCAGGAGGCCAATACCTATTCCATAGCCTCGAAGAATTGACACAACGCCAGAATCAGGGTGATAATGACGACGATGAGGAGGAGAGCGAAAGTGATGATGACGATGCCGCGGCCATGTGACGACATTAATCGATCATTTTAATTGTGTTTATATTTTACATTATTGTATAGACGAACTAAATATTTAAACTATTTTACATTATTGTATAGACGAACATTATTATATTTTACATACGTACGTACAAATTAATTAACTTAATTAATTAACATATATATATATATATATATATATAATAACACGTACGTACACATGAGAATAATTATAATTAACAATATAATTGAGAGTAAACATATATATATAAATTAAATTAACTACCTAAAAAAAATTACAATATAACTAACAATAATAATAATTAATAATTAACTATACCTAAAAAATATACACATATATACATCATAATTAGTTATAACTAAAATTAAGAATATATAACAGTAATAATATCAATAATAATAATAATATCAATAATAATAATAATATCAATAATAATAATAATAATAATAATAATCAGCAGCAGCGAAATTTTTTTGAAAATTTACAATATTTAGGCGTCTGTTTACCCGCCAAACAGACGCCTAAATAATTGGCGCCCAAAGAACACCGAAATTTCAAAAATTAAGCAAATATGGCGTCTGTTTTCCCAAAGCAGACGCCTTAAAATACTCTAATTGAAAATGGCGTCTGTTTGGCGGGAAAACAGACGCCATTTTGCCAGCTTCTATATAAACGTTGAGCCTTCAAGCTTCCCTCCGAAATTTTTCCCACCCATTTCCATTTCATTTCTCTCATCTTCCCTCATCAATTCTCTCATTTCCCCTAAACTTGCACCACACCTCAAATCCATCCAAGATTGATGAACATTGGAGATTGAAGATTTAAGATACAAGATTGAAGATTGAAGATTGAAAAATCAATATTGAAAAATATTGAAATCATATATTAATTGTAATTTAGGTTTTTATTTTGTTTGTATCATTTAATTTAGTAGAAAAAATCATTAATAAAATTGTATTGTATTTTTTTATTTGTTAAAATATATATTCATTATCATTTTATTGTTGTTATTTCTATAAAATGTATATATATATAAATATATGAAATTGTACATACATGAATATTTGCACACATATATATCATTTATTATTATATAAAATGTATTTATTTTCATTATTAATGTCTCCACAATTCTTATTAAACAATTAAATTACAAATACAAATATTTAATTTTTACGGTTTATTTTATAATTAGAACACCCAAAATATACTATTTATTCTAATTATTTTCATTATTGAATTCACGCTTAATTATATATATATATCATTTAAGTTTTTTTTTTTGTTTCTGTAACCCATTTAGGCGTCTGTTTTGCATGAAACAGACGCCATTTTTGTATAAAAAACAGCGTCTGTTTTGTGCCAGACAGACGCCTAAATGGGTCTGACAAAACCCTCGTAGTCTGCAAAAGTTTTGGCGTCTGATTGAAACAGACGCCATTTACAGACGCTTTTTTAAAAAAAGCGTACTAGGTTTTGGCGTCCGTTTTAATCAGACGCCAAAACACTTTTGGCTTCTGTTTAACCCCTTTCCAGACGCCATTTACAGACGTTTTTCGACCCTAATTCTACTAGTGAATATTTTTTCAAAGCACCTTATGTTAGCTAAACTAAATTATTGTACATTGCATTTGAAAAATGTATATGATACTACTTTTAAATTATATAAGTTATATAAAATTGTACTAATTATTTGTAATTTTCATAAGTGTTCAAAATTCCAAGGTAAAATATACTTATTATAATAAATTTATACATGTAAATCACTTCACTAAACCTATATAGCAAAATTGTAGCTTCTAGCCCATGTTTCCTAGTAATAATAAATAGTAGTAGTAGATATTGACAATGAATATGGGATAGAGCTAGAGCTAGAGCTGGCTAGCAGGTCAAGTCAAGTCGGTTTCATGTTCATGTCAAATTTAAACAGGTTCAAAATCTTTTAATCTGAACCTAATCCATTAATTATCAAAATGAGTTGGAAGTTAAAATTGTTTACATTTTGAACCATGGAAGATAGGGTAATTATTTTTTTGGATCCTTGGTTTTTAATGTTGATCTTTTGGACCTTAAAGTTTGTAGGTTGAATAAAAAAAAGTTCGTGTCATGTTTTTCTGTTTCTTTCTATGTTTGAATTTCTCTCCTTATTAGCGACAAACTTCAGGACAAAGGCGCTTAAAATTGATATTGAAGCTCTAATACAATTTGTAATGATCGTCTTACCTATCATCCCCAATTTGTAATTGCTCTATATTTGACACTTGAACCTAAAGAGGTTACTTCCAAGGGTACTTAGGGGTCTAAGTAGCTCCAACATGAATAAGAGAAGTGGATTACAGTTTCAATATCATTTTGAAGTTTTTATTTTTTTAATCATTCTAGGCTAAAGCCCAACTTCTAGTAGTAGTGCCAAACCGAGCACACCAACCACCGAAATACAAAGTATCACCTAACGCAAAAGTGCTCAAACAAGCACCCCACTTGTAACCCAAAAGGAAAACTTAAGCCAATTGGAGGCCCAATACCTATAAAAAAAAAAAAAAAACAAACAAACAAACAAAGAGATAGCCCTACAAAAAAACTGTGAAAAATGCAGCAAAAACAGTCAATCAAAACCCCACCCATCCTCACTTGTCTTCAACTGCAGTAAATGTAAAAACCATCGACTGCATTACCACCTTCGCCTCTACCTTGCAAAACCACCATATTCTCCTCAAACAAAGACTCCAACAACAAACATTCACCATTGCAGCACAGGATTGAAAGCATCTCATACACTAATAAATAGCATAAGTTAAATCCTCCTGATTTGAACAAGCCTCCCCTGTATACAAATCCACCTTCCCCCATTTGATCGACTAACCTCTTGAAAGTTATCCTTGTTCCACATCATCAATAGTTCTCCTGATCTCCCTTCTGCATTGACTTCCACAAAGTCAACATCAACACCCCCCAACATTTCCTAATCTCTCACTGTTTCATATTTTGGTGCTTCGATTCAACCAATCCTAACACATTGAGAAATTCATTTCTAATGGCATCCATCACTGCTTCTTCATCTCAAAAGACCCCAAGCCTTTGACATTCCAAGAGGCTACTCTCATTATGATGAGATTAAGAGTCTAAGTGCTGGCCCGCTATTGCAGTAACTTGACCCTGATATTTTTTGGGTTTGTTTTCCTTCTCTTCCTTTTTGTTATGACTGCATGTTTCTTCAAAACTTTCAGATTTTTCTTATAAGCCTTGTTTTGACTTATCTGTAGTTCCATCCTCGTTGAGTCTTGAAGTCGAGCAGCTTTTTTGGTAATAGTTTTCCTTGCTTTGAAAATCATTCTCTCCTTGGTTTTCATTAACTAACTGTTTGTGTACTCTTCCTCTTTTGCGCCACCCGAAACACCCATGTCCCTATGCTGCGTTGAAGCAACCACCAGCTCATTATTGGCCAAGCTAGTTTTCGAGGCCTTCTCTAGAGCTTCCCTCCATTGTTGGGAACCTTTCCAAATATCCTCTACAAATATCCTTTCCAGCTGGTCCACCTTTTCATTAATGTCTTTGAGTTCCTCTTGGTAGGCGAGCTGTGCATTATTGCCAGTATCTTCTTGGTTCTCCAACAGCCCATTCAGAGTAAATCTTGCATTGCTTGAGGTCGTTTCAACTACCTCTGTCTCCTCATTCCGGTGACTGTTCCTCTGATCCAGTTGATCCATCTGGACAATCTGATGTTCATGGTGAAATTTGTCTGCACTCTGGCCATCACAATTCATGTCCTGATTGGCCTCTGCCCGAAGCCTTGGTATCCCCTGTGAATGATTTCCAACACTCATCGGTGTCCGTATGGTGTCCTGGACCCTGCTTAGCTCTTGATTAGACCTGGGCAATGGACCAGGGACCCGCCCGGCCCGGCCCGACCCGACCCGCCCCAAAAGATTCCCCGCTAAATGGACGGGTCGGGCTCGAACCGAGGGTCTGTGACCTAGCCCGGCCCCCCGACCCGTAATTATTAATTATTAATGTTTTTATGAGCCTTTTTTCCTTGAATTTCTTATTTCTGATCATTTATTTTCTCTGCATTGTTTAGTTTCCAATTGTTTATTAATAAATTTTTATTTTGCTGGTTATTAATTGTCCTAATTGTTATGTACCCTCCGAATGTTTACATTTAATTGTTTATTTTCATATTATTTATTTTCTCTTGAATGAATTTTTTGCCGTTTGTTTTAGAAATGTTTTATTTCCTCATTACGAGCTATTTTGCAATTGTTTATTTACTTGGGATTTTATTTTCTTATTGTCTCATTTTTTATTGTTTATTCATAAACTTTACTGTATATTCCAAGTACACATAAATTTTATAAGCAATTATTAATGTTTGCACTTTTCAATTATTTAAACTCCCAGAATAACCATTCATGTGAACGAAAAGAAACAAAGAAAAACCAAAAACTGAGCAAAATAAGTAGGTAATCTAGAATGTGGCAGCTTGCAGCGCAACAGCAGCACCACTAGCTTTGTAATATAATTTGCCAACAAACTGCAGATGAATTCAAAGATTTCTTTTCCAAATTTTGCGAGATTAAAGAGCAACAAATTATGCAGGGCCAAATCCTCTAATCATTCTCATGCCTTTGGATTTAATATTTTTAAGCCTGTCGATGATCTCCTGTCAAAAGTAAACAAGATTGAATTTGCTAATAATCCTGAATACACAATAATGTTCTATCCAAGTGGTTGGGCGTTATGAAATTGGGTCAATTATTGTTTAAATTAGCTCTAAAATGCATGTAGTATTCAAGCTTATTGTTATAAAAAAATTAAAAAAAAAAATCCAACTTGCACAATTGTCGGCCAGCTTACCCGACCCGCGACCCACCGGGTCAGGGCTCGGGCCGACACTTCCTAACCCGATGATCGGGCCGGGCCGGGCTCGGGTCGGCGGGTCACAAACTTCGAACCGGCCCGGCTTATGCCCAGGTCTCCTCTTGATATTCCCATTCCTGAGATTGTGGGTTGCTTAACTAGGACGGTCTATCCACCTCTTTGATGAACACTCTAAAAGAAACATCTTCATATACAAAAACAGTTCTCTTTCAGCTCTTCTTATGACTTTTGTGGCTATTAAGACCTGCATTTCTTCGTAGCACCCTGGGTTGTCTGGGCATAAATTTGTTCTAACCAAATTACCCCAAGGTTTTACAATGTGTGTAAAATTTTCCAAGCTCTACCCATGAGGTTGGACACCATGGATGCTTACCCACACTCTTCTAAGTTCGTTGGTCTCATACACCGTCCACCTCTGTACTTTCGTGAAAATCTTGAGCAAATCTTGTGGTTCCTCTAGCATAGCATCAACCTCTTCCTCTGATCTCAGCAAAGTGATAATAAACTTTCTGTTATTCATGATCGTGATCTTCTCTAGTTCAATTCCACTATGTTCTTTGAAGATTAAAATCTATTAACCCATTAATTTACCTTATATAAAGAAAATAATTATCCTAATTAAGATACTTTCATTGTAGTAAAAATAATGTTTTAGGTGTGAGCGATTTTGAAAACTAACATAAACATTACTTTATTTATAATTTATAGTTGCTTAGAAAACGTATGTAACTAGTCGCCCGCAAAGGGAGTTAAAATTAGGTCCTCTTCTTTCATACGGTGTGGGGCGGTGCGATACTACAACTTGCAATATTACTCAATATTCTTCCACACTTTACCACAATCATTACCAATATATCTCTTCTCTTTTCTCTCTCCTCACTGTTTTCCTCTACTTTTCACATTCTCTCTCTTCACTTGCCACATCAACCACACTTTTCACAAATTTTACCATATCATCCCACACCTTACGGCACCTTCCATCAGGGGCGGAACTAGAAAAAAAATGATTGGGGGACCGAACATATGTACGTATCGAAAAAATAAATCATTATTTTATATTCTATCTCAATTTATTATTGTTTTAAAATGCAATATTTTTAGTACCTTCTAATTTTTTTTATCTCATAAATTGTTTATTAAACCATTGTGTAAATCAAATTGTCATGTATTACAACTTTAACTTTCAAATTAAACATAAGTATTTCTTTAGGAAAATAAGTGTTAAAACATATTGTTATTTATTATAACGTTAACTTTCAAATACAATTTTTCAAAGAAAAATAAGTCTTTAATCATACTAAACCCAACTTATATGGATATTGTGAATGTTATAGACCTATGGTTAAATAAACTCAACTTGAAAACTTAAGCCCAACTCATAATATATATGTCAAACACATACCAACATCTTCTTCGTTTTTGTTCTTAGCGTAAAGGCCGATATACATATAGAAGATAAAAACAAATTCAAATTTGCCTATATTAATATATTTTAGAAATAATTAGTTGAGGTATTGCCCTCTAGCTTAGCATGATCAATAAACATATCAACAGTCAAAATTAGTACAAATAATTAAAGTTACCAAAATAACAAAAATAATTTGGTGGGACAAAGACAATTAATAGAGGTACTATGTATAATATATAATATGCAAATGCAAAATATTAATATGTAAATTAAATGTTTTAATGGAAAGGAGATAAACATGTAAATCGTAAAACAATGGAATAAGAAAAGGCAACAAAATATTAATGGAGTGGCATAAACCAATAGCCAAGACGAGAAAAAAATAAAAGGAAAGTGAAAGAAGGCATGAAGAATCAAACCCTGCACCCCACAAACAACACATCAATTTCACTCCAAACGCCTACAACCACTCATGCTACTACTGCATACTATATTTCATTGCACTGCGGATGATAAATATTCCAAATGTTAAGGGGAGTCGTGGTCACCCCTAGCCCACCCCATCTAGTTTCGCCTCTACTTTCTATAATTTCATCATATCGTATTATTTCTGTATCTTATATATCAACTATACAAAAGAACAAGTTCTTTGCCTTTAGTTGGTTCATTCTATCAGGTATTACCATCGAATTTGTGTATTGTCAAATAATATAATCTCAATTACAAACTTTCAATATGCTATAAAACCATTAACAATGTCGGTTAAGGAATTTCTTATCATAAGCCATATTCTTATCTTCTTTAGCTCAGCTCAAAGCTCCACGTTAAACCATAATTTGATAATCACAGTGCCAATGTTGTTAAAGTTCTAAGGGATTCACATAAAATATCTGTATAGTTAATAAGTATTCAAGGATGACAATGTACAATTAGGAATAAGAAAATTCATCTATAACTTGATTATATACTAAGAATTTTTTCTTGTATAAAAATAATTGAGCTCTCTAATGAACTTGATTCGGTTGAGCTTGAAAAAATTATCTTACCATTAATGAGTCTAGAAATTACCCAAGTAAAATGATCAACATATTAAATACATGATCGACATTTGTAGAATATAAAAGGCTAAAAATAGACTCGAATTTTAACATGCATGATTTGCTTGATGATGAGGAGGAAGATGAGGAGCAGGAGGCTACAGGAATATTGGAAATATGCTTCAATTTTAACATCATAATAATAATAATAATAATAATAATAATAATAATAATACCTCTGTCCCAAAATGTTTGTTCTTTGACTAAATTTGGTCATTGATTATTCACAAATTACAATGAGTTACGATATAAAAATACCATCATTAGAAGGATACTTTAGTAAAAATTACAATGGTGGTAATTTCATATTGTAACTCATTATAATTAATTTGAGAAAATCAAGAGTCAAAATTTTGTCAAAAGACAAAGATTTTGGGACAGAGGTAGTAATAGACATGACAATCGCAATAACAGCAATAGCGGTATTAGCAGTAGTAGTAGCAACAACTGTAATAGCAGGAGCAACAATAACAGGAGCGGGAGCAACATAGGTAGTAGCAGCGGTAAGTAGTATGTACTATGTAGTAGCACCAACAAAAGTAGTTGCAATAGTCCTGCAACAACGACAACGGCAGTAGCAGCAGGAGCAGCAACAACAATAGCAGTAGCAATAAAGCATCGGCAGTAGTACAACACCAATAATAGTACTAATAATGATGATGATAATGATGGAAAATGATAGACTGACTCACTGAGTCAGTGACTCACTCCAGGTGTCAATCTGATGTGGCAAGTGGCCTTTCTCTCTCCTCTTTCTTCTACTCTCATCTCTCTAGGCGTGGCTGGGAAATTAATATCTGCTCTTCCCCCAAAATCCACTTCCCAAAAATGAAAACCCCATAATACCAAAACATTCATTTCTCTTCTTTCCCTTTCTCTTTTCGTTATCTTTCTCTTTATCTGATTCATCTTCCTCACCTCTGCCTCCTTCATTAACACTCCAATCCTTAGAAATTGACAGCAACTTTTCATCTGGCAAACCAAAACAAATCCCATTTCAAGATTCAGATTCAACATTCAAAATTCAATCCAATCAGCCCTCAAAAGTTTAATATTCATCGTCGTCATCCCTTTGTCTTCAATTTTTCTTTCTCCTACCCCCTTCATCTTTAATCGAACAACCCATCTAAATTCATCTGGATTCAGAGCTACCCAGATTGCGAAACCCTAGAATTAGTCGGCATTTCATCTGGGTTTAGAATTTAGGTCATTGCTATTTTGATTTTTAGGGTTTTGGTTCGTATCAGAAAGGGGGAAGTGAAGGAGTGTAGGGATGAGTTTCAAGATCTCGAAGCGGGTGGTCGTAGAACTAGTCGGCATTTCATCTGGAATGTTCTTCTGCAGGGTTGAGGGAGGCACTTGAAGATGGTGGAAACTTTTGGTGGAGTTTATGTAACTTGTTTACTTAGTTGAAAGCATCCATGGAGGTAATTATTTGGTGGTGAATGTTGAGGCAGAGGGGGGGAATGCTGAGGCGGAGGGGGAGTGTATATACACCAGTGGCCATCAACTACAGTTGTTATGGAGGTGGGTTGGTATTACCATGTTTGAATCTGAGTTATTGGAGTTTAATGGTGTTTTGGTTTATTCAATTTTGCAACGGTTGTTTGTATCTGGATTGTGAATTTGTGATAATTATGCCCATAAGTTATTAAACTTTTACAACTGATGTTGAGAAAAACATTTACGGGTTCAACCTGAAGAAGACCAAATCTGATTCTATCTAAAAAAAAAAACAAATCTGAACCATTCTTGGTTGGAAACAGTTCCCGGGTTTCGAGAAACGGAGAGACCTAATCTGGGTTGCTCAGTTGAGGAATATGTAGCAGTGGTGCTGGTGGCTGAGCGTTGTGCTCGGTTTCCATGGCTTTTCAGCCTGGTCGAGAGTCCGAGACAGATGAGGATGTAAAAGAGGCAGAAATGTTTAGAGAGGGAGAAGTGAAATAAAAAAATGAGCTTCGGTGCCCATTCGTTTCACCAGCCCATCTTTATCATTTGCCTCCTTTTTATTATGCTTAATTTAATATTTTGTTTTCTTTTCTTGATCCATGTGATATTAACTGATTGGCCAAATAGCATGCATGCGGATAATGAAGTGTTCTTTTAATCTAGGCCATCCAAATAGCATGCACATGAACTGTAGAGTCATCTTTTAATCTCAATCATCCATGCCTCTTGATCAATACATATGGTGGTTTTGAATAGGGAAAATGGTATTGTGATTTGAAAATATTTAATTTATCTTTCCTCAGTTATTTATTCATTTAATTATTTTTTTTTCTAATTGTTTGTCATTTTATATTTTTCGTATAATTTTTATTAATTTTATATCTATATTTATATATTCTCACTCACTCCTAATTAAGTTTTACCAATGTAACTAATTTTATAATTTTTCCCAAATTTAGGCTCCGTTCTCTTGTGCGTTAACGCACCCAAACGCAATGCAAAATCAATAAAACCTAACGCAAGATAACGCAACTTATCACAATCTACTATTTACCTTTTTACTATCTATTAACATTTTTATTATTTCCTACCGCAACCCCAAACACAATTTACTAAAACACAAACGCAACACAACGCAACGCACAAAAGAACGGGGCCTTATTTGGGTATTTTGGCTTTTCACTTAAAAATTATTCTCCTCTTTGGAATTGAAATTATTCCTTTCTACGATCCGTCCATTTTTTTCTTTCCTCTCTAACTTTACTAGCTTTTATAGAGTGTACTAGTGTAGCTTAACCCACACCCACTTGTTCGATTTCTTCCCTTAATTCAAGTTGTTGTTGTACGCTTGTAAGCTCTTTGATTTTGTATATTGACCGCATTTGACGAATATTCGGACTTAATATTTCTTATTTTTCCTATTTGTCTGAATCCAATTACGACCCGAAGATATGGCCGGTCTGAATTTACTAACTCAAAAAAATGGTTCAAGACGTAAATTTCTCATTAAAGTTTAACATTAATCGAATCTAAGCAAGATTTTTTCACGGTCTTCAATGCAACACTTTGATCGTTAACTTTTCACGTTTTATCTAAACAATACTAATAATATTGTATTCAAATAAAAGTATTCAGGTACATAAAAGTAAAGATTTTAATTTATTTTGCTCATCAACCAATCATGTAAGACTGTCACCGAATTAGCCACCGTCGGAATTTGTTCATGTGCATTATTGTCGAACACCCTAGTTCAATATATTACTGTTCAAGAATAAAATTTAGTATACTATTGTTCAACGCCCTCAAAGTATAGTGTGGACGTGTGGTATATTTTATACGCACAACTAATTAACCCGAAGATAGGCCTAGTCTTCTGACGCCCTTGTACAATGGTGATTTTTAAAGGGTTTTAGACGCTAATATATTGTATTTTGGGGATGTTAGACAACAAACACTGAATTTTGTTATTTGATATAATATATTGAACTATAAGGACATTGGATAGTAATGTTCGGCAGTGACTAATTCAGTGACGGTCTTATATGGTGGGTTGAAGAACAAAAGAAATTAAAATATTTAATGTTATGTGAGCGAGTTCAAGTAGGCAAAGACAAATTCTATTTTTGCAAACAAAAAACACGGTTCACGTTAGCAAAAATGTGGAATAATGAGGTGTTATTTGGAAAATAATAATTAAGTTTCATTTGTCCTTGTTGAAAATGCCTGATATAACATTAATTTTGTAAAAAATTTAATTCTTTGCTCATCAACCCATCATGTAAGACCGTCACCGAATTAGTCACCTCGAAATCTATTCAGGTGCATTATTGTCTAACTCCCTAGTTCAATATAATATTGTCTATGAAAAAAATTTAGTATATTATTGTCTATGAAAAAAATCTATTCAGGTACAGTGTGGACATGTGGTATAGTTTATACGCACAACTACTTAACCAATCCCATAAAAGAACATGATCAACATAATATTTGTAATTGTTAATAAATTATTATATAAAAAATTATCAATTAAAGAGTGATATTGGAGATCGTAACAAATAATTAAGTGACAAATAATACAAAACGGAGGGAGTATTGTTATTTTACAATCTTTCATTTCCATATTGTGTGTCAATTTAACTATTTTTTTTCTATTGCACGATATTTATTTTTTTTATATTCCCAATAATTTATTTACTTATTTTACCTCTATTTAATTATTATTACTCCCTTCGTAAAAAAAAATGTTCATTATGTACTAACGAGGTCAAACATTGTAAAGATTGATTGTTACTATATCAAATAATATGTTGAGTTATTATATAAAACTTTCATAGCAGAATTTGCGATGAACAATTATTCTCTCCATTTCATATTAATTGTCATAATTTTGACTTACACGGTTTCAAATATTAATTTTTGATTAATAATTTCTGACATAATATGTTATTAACGATGACAATCAATATTATACATTTATCGTAGTATTTTTCGTTACAAATCTAATGGTAGTAATCTTATATAGTAACTCATTGTATATATTGAGAAATTTATCGTCAAAATTTTCGAAATTTGACTGAACAATTTTCAAAGACGACAATTAATATGGAACGGAGTAATATTTTATTATCAATAATTAATTATATTACCTTTTTATTTTTTACTTTAAGTAAAACTTTTCAATTCCCTCACTACTTCCCGATCTTTTCCTTTCCCCATGTCATCAGCCTCCCCCCTCCAAAAAAGAATTCCAGATTTGATCCCTTTGACATGTGGTGGCTCCGGTCATTTGGCCGGAGACGGGCACCCGAAGCGAAGGTGGCCTGTCTACCTGCTGCGCCAGGCTTTGGTGGCTTAGCACCGTCCCTTTCGACAGCCCGATCGACTCCGACGAGAACGACAGCGCCATCGCGTCCTCCGGCCTTATCTCCACGTCCAACACCTCCTCCTCGATCCCCTCCGACAGCACGCTAAACGTGAAGCCCCGGCCTTCTTTGGCGGCTCATCCACCATCGCCACCGCAAACTTTGACTCACCAATGGACGAACTGGGCGTAGGTGATGACGAGCTTGGCAGCGGCGGTGTTGGGCTGTTTGAAAGTGCTGGAGTGGGAGAGTGAGGAAGATGAAGAGGCAGGATAGAGGTCGAAATTACAGATCTCGTTTTTTTCGGAGATGGAAAAAAATTTCAAGCAATAAATGTTAAAGGAACACAGAAGATGTTTCACAGCTGGCCTTGGTATTCACGTTTTACAGTTGGCCTTGGTATAAATCTTTTTAATTTTATTTCCCTCCACATCAGCTGCCACGTGGATGAGTTTTTGACTCAGTGAGTCAGTGAAGCTTTTTCCTGATAATGATGATGCTATTAATAATAATAACAATAATAATAATAATAATAATAATAATTAACAAACTCTTTAAAAGGATATAAGGATAAAATTAAAAATTAATATTTGGAGCATATTACTCCTTATTATGGGCTTTAAGAAAAATAATGATTAATTAGTGTATCCTTTTTTTCTTGTGTACTACCATAGTTGATAAATATAATTTCGTTCTCTTTTTATATTTAATATACAATTTGAATTTGATGCATGCTTTAACTTTAATTTTGTTAAATTCATATGTTTCCTTAATATTAGCTCAAATTTCCAAATAGTTAATTGAAGTGGAATGCAGGGAAATGATTCCGTTTTCGTTCTCTTTTTATATAATGTTTCCTTTTTCATCGTAAGAAATCAAAACAAAAAGGGAAAACTGAACGTTACTATTTGAAGAAAATTGAGCAGATAGACCAAATCATTAAATTAATAGCTAAACTCTCATACACACACTATATAAACCCTACATAACATAACATTTAACACACAAATACATCAAACAAAACGAGTAGAAGTAATTGTAGAGGTAGCCATACACACTTGAAATAATTAAAGTATTTGAGAGAGAATGGAAGGAATGAGAATGAGAATGAGAGGAGGAATGATGATATTTTTCGTATTGTCAATAGTCATGGTCCAGTCAACAATAGCCATTGATTTTGGGTGTTACAAAGACTGCCTTATTCCTTGTCTAACCCATGGCACAGAAGGCCTAATTGTATGCTTCATGACTTGTGAAAAAAAGTGTGGTTTGGGGCTTCGTAGTCACCCTAATCAACAATATTGTTTCCTTGGTTGTACTGCTGCTTCTTGCCCTCACTTGAACAATAACCATGCCAAAAAAATAGGTTAATCCTTCTTCTATCTCCTTTTTTTCTTAATTAAGTTTGTTCATGCTTTTTTTTTCTTTACAGTTATGACTTAATTATGATGAACCTATTTGGACCCGAGGGGTGGTATTAGGTTCAATGTATAACATTTAATATGGTGTATGCTAAAATTACATGCATCATACAAATATGTTGCCAGGGAAGTATGTTGATCAGTGAAGTAGTCCATGTTATTTTATTTTTTTTTGTATATTGGTATGTTTAATACAAAAATCTAATTGTTTATAATCAATATTAGTGGATTGGTCCTTAGATTTGTAAATAATGAGTATTTAATTGTGTGATTTTGTTTCAATTTGCAGCTGAAGAGGAGGTAATGAAGAGTTTCGCCCCCTGGACATTTTTGGCCTGGTGTTGTATTCTTTGGACTTTGTTCTAAGTCTTTGGTAATGAAGAGTTTTAATTCTGCCAAATATATATATATATATATATATATATTTATATTTATATATATATATATAAACACTTGATTGATCTAGGAATAGCAACGGGGCGTGTTGGATGCAGAGTATGTACGTTCCCCGTCCCTATCCCTGTCTCGCATCCCATCCCGGCCTCGTTACCTGCTGCAGGAGAATTTTTCCTCTCTCGCCATCCCTGCGACGCCAAGTACGTACCCAAACCCTGTAGGCTCCATCGAGGATGGAAAATCAGACCCAGACTAAAACATGAATGAATAAGTGTCAGGAATTACGGTTAGTGGGAATAAGTTATGTATATACGTATTGAGTGTTTCTGTAGGGCCATGGAAAAACACTTCCAAATGTCTTATGCAGTGTATGATGAGCCGAAAGGGGTGTGTTGTCTTTTAGGGGATTTAAAATGAATTTTACTAGTTAAAATGTTCAAGTGAAATATTTGAATTTTATTTTGAATATTAGAATTCACAATCTATCTAAATAATAGGAAAATCAAGAATGACAAAAATAATTAAAAAAGATCGAGGCAGTTGAGGAATGAGCTGAGTCATTGGCCTAGCACCTAAGCGGATTCGCATGGCTTCTGGCTGCAACCCTAGGCCTTTTCCCGAATGTCTCGATACCAGAAGAGGGCTCTGGCCAATGTCCATACTGACCTGAACAAGGGGTTGGACCGAGTCCACTTGTCTCTTTTTTCCGTTATTTCTAATCTTTCCAATATTCCGATTATTTCTAGAGATATGCACAAGCTGAAATCCAAATAAAATGCAAACATTCCGAATGAATCATGTTTAAAGAAATTTTATTTTTTTTAAATTTTCTATTACGATATGATGTTCATGTGAATTCTTTACATTTTGTTTTTATTTTAGGGAAATTGGATTCTAATAATACGAACTTTTGGCCATATAAGACTTTATAATATGAACTTTTGATTTGGTGATTAATAATACAAACTTTGACCCCCTGTTGCCCACAACAATACGCCAGCGAGTTAAGATGAACTTAACTTAGTGGCGTGCTGACGTGGTGATGGAGAGAGAGTGTTGACTCTTTTAATTGTGTCATGTCGGATTGGACTTGTCAAACACAACCCCCCTTCTCTCTCCTCAACCATTCCTCTTCTTCCTCCATTATCCATCAATGACTTCCTCAAGCTCTTATCTTTTTCAGAGAACACAAACCCTAGATCCACCATTAACAATCTTCTTCTTCTTCTTCTTCTTCTTCTTCTTCTTCTCCTCTCATGACATTTGGAACCCAGAAAAATGAAATTCCAAATTGAAGCCAGAAAAATTCCAGAAGAACAATCTAAAGATAAGAGCTTGTTAATGGATGGTGAACAAAGAAAGAACAAATCAACAACAAATACAAACAAATGCTCATCAATCAATCAAACCAAATTTCTAATTCCAGACTTCTTCTTCTTATTCACTCACTCCTCTTCTGCTATTGCATTTGTACCCCAAACAAGATGATGCTGAGAATCTAAAGAGACTCCTAATGTGTTTCCCACCGGCAGCCACGGCTCATCATCCCCCATTGTCTGTCTTACCTGCTGACGAGCACCTCATTATTCCTCGCCAGCGTGCTCTCCACTTTGTCGGGGACCGAATGCCTCTGGGGCCCGCCGCCAGGTGAGAACGACGTCGCTTCTTCACGGCGACGGCCGGTGGGAGAGGCTTTTGGTCGGGGAGTCCGTCTATCGGGCCCAGGGGGCTGGGCGACTTCGTCGTCCTTGTCTTGGCCGACTTCTTGGGGGTCATGTGGCTCGGGACAAAGGGTGAAAAATTCCAAATTGAACCCAGAAAAATTCAAGAAGAAGAAGAAGAAGAAGAATGTTAATGGTGGATCTAGGGTTTGTGTTCTCTGAAAAAGATAAGAGCTTGTGCAAGCCATTGATAGATAATGGGGAAGAAGAAGAATGTTGAGGAGAGAGAAGGGGGGTTGTGTTTGACAAGTCAAAGCTGACATGACACAATTAAAAGAGTCAACACTCTCTCTCCGCCGCCATCAGCACGCCACTGAGTTAAGTTCATCTTAACTCGGTGGTGTACTGTTGGGGGCAACAGGGGATCAAAATTTTTATTATTAATCACCAAATCAAAAGTTCGTATTGTTAAGTTTTATATGGTCAAACTTTTGTATGATTAGAATCCAATTTCCCTTTATTTAAATATGCTCGATTTACCCAAAAACTTCAAACCCAAAGGGAGGAAAAAAAAAGAGGAGAAAATGGAGTCGATGATCTGGGGGAAGGGTCTGGGTCAACCGCCCAGAGGTCATGCTAGTCCACACGCCCTCGGGTTGATGGCACCAAAACCTACACCGAGGCCCTCGATAAGGACGAGATCTTGCTACGAACCACTATGTTGGTTATAATGCTTGGATGCGCCCAGAATTTGTCAATCATGTTTCCATTACAATTCTTTTCATTCTCGGATTCCAACTTTTCTATATAGATTTGAGCATGTTAAAATAAAGAAGAAATGCAATAAATCTAAATAAATCAAAGTAATTAAATTTACAAGAGCTGCCAGTCAATTTTTAAAGAGAATTGATAAACTCAAATCAGACACCACAAACTGCGAACGATGAAATTCGGATCCCATGGTAAGTGTACAGATTCGAAGGTAAAAATCCTCGAATCCACCCGTTCAAAGAACATACTATCTAAACTGGTTCATTAAAGAAGAGAGTAGAGGGGAGAATTAATTAAATTAATGAGAATTATTTGGACACATGCAAGAAATTAATAAAGAGCAAAAATAAATAAATAAAATAAAAGAACATAAGCATGAAAATAAAGAGCATAAATAAAGTTGAGTTTATATCTTATCAATTTTAAGAAGTCGAAGTTTAATATTTATTTCAATATTACATAATTACAAGTGACAATCAAAGAAATAAAATGACAAATAAAATAAAGGGAAATTGGATTTAAATAATCTTAACTTTTAGCCGTGATAAACTGAATAATCTGAACTTTATATTTGGTACTGAATAATCTGAACTTTTTGCATTGTCGTTTTCAGTAGCACGCCACCGAGTTTAGAAATGAGCAACTCGATGGCGAGCTAATGTGGTGGCCAAAGGAGTGTGTTTTGACTTTATTATATATCTAGTCAGTATTTGACTTGTCCAACTCATCATTTCCCCTTTTCATTCTCTCTCCCCAAGCCCCTTTCTCTCTCCTCCCCCATCCTCTTCTTCGATCCACCAGACATGGCCATGGCCATGGCTTTCCTCCTCTTCTCTCCTTTTCTCTCTTTCCAACATCACCCCTCTCCCCCCTCATATGATGGGGGAAGACCCGAAGATGGCGAATGCAAATACGACGCAGAAGGCAGGGAGTCCTTCGGCCCAAAGAGTTCAACAATCGACGACGAAGATGAAGAAGCAGAATATTGCTTAGAAAAGCACGTGAAGCTTGCAAATGGGTTGGTAGATGAAACTGTAACGACCTCACCTTCACACTCTCCCCTATTTATAATCCAGCCCCCAATTTCATTATCATATCTTGGTTCTTCTCAAAGGCATCAATGGTTGTCTCTGTGATGGGGGGGGTGGAACGGTGTCGTTTGCAACGGCAGGGACTAAGTCCTCCCCTGTCTTGACAACTGAAGTGTCGTCCCTGAAAGTGGTGTTCTCGACTTGAGTAAAGAGCTTGGTGAGCGCAGGAGCATATTGCATCCATGAATCTGAGGGTTGGTAGGTGATTGCAATCACTGTCACAATAAACACTCCGAAAACAAACGCGGAGAAATACACATTGCTTATCAGTGGAGGTTTGGATTTTGTTCTGAATTCTCTTCTTCCCTACGCTTTCCTGCTTTGTTTTCTTCATTTCAACGAAGGTTTGGAATTTTATTCAATTTTGTCCCCCAATTGTATGAGATCTGTGGATTTTTTCCAATTTCGATTTTTCAGATGTAGTGAAAGCTTGATAGAAGCCAACACTTTTGAGGTGGTTATGGAAGTGGTGGCTATTAGTAGGTGTCTTGCAAGGTGGTGATTGGCTTGGTGATGGTGGAGGTGGGTTGCCATGGAAAAGAAGAAGAAAAAGGGGTGAGGTAATGATAAGTTGTGCAGGAATGGGTTGGAGGAGAGAGGAAATGAGAAGATGGTGAGGTGGAAGAGATGAAAGGGCAAGGGCGGAGCCATGGGGGGTTGGCTAGGGTCATGGCCCTCCCCATGATAGACAAAATTAAGTTATTTGTATTAAGATCTAGTAAAATATTTGTAAAGTATTGGTTATAAAGCTTCTATTTAAGCTTAATGTCAAGGGTTCAACACGTCTTCCTAACATTATTTTTGTTTTTTGTCTAATTATTTTTTCAAATCTACTTCTCTTCCATTCTCTCCCTTTTTTTAATATAAAAATGGTCCACCCTAATAATATCTCCAAGCTCTGCCCCTGTGAAAGGGTGAGTTGGACAAGTCAAATGCTGACTAAGCACATAATAAAATCTAAACACACTCTTTCGGCCGCCACATCAGCTCACCACCGGGTTGCGTCTTAACTCAGTGACATGCTACTAAAAACGACAACACAAAAAGTTCAGATTATTCAGTACCAAATATGAAGTTCAAATTATTCAGTCTATCATGGCTAAAAGTTCTGATTATTTAAATCCAATTTCCATTAAATAAATATAAGAATGTCAATATTAATGTATGCAAATGATGGAGGAGAAAAGTAGTGTCAATACTACTAGGTGATTTCGATGTAAAGAAAAATGATGGGAGTGAGGTTGTATTTATAGGAGAAAATGGGAAGAAGAATTAGGGTGTAATGAAGGAGGGAGGCCACCAGTGTGTGCGGATCAGCACAGGCCCAAACCAGTACCTACGACGCGCTTCCCTAGGTCGTCACGTTTCCCAAGGAAATCGGGTCTAGCGCGGGTCGGATAAAACTCGTGCCATGTGGACCCGCATGACTGGACTTTACCTAGATCCACATTTTTATTGTCTCTCGTGAAGCGGGCCGCGCGATGTGGAAACACAAGATTGGGTTTTCACCCGGATATGTGTTTTCACTACCTCTTAAGAAGCGTGTCGAGCCTCGGGAAGCGGGTTGCGCCATGCAGATCCACGTGATTGGGTTTTCATCTGAATCTATGTTTTCACTGTTTCTTGGAAAGTGTGTTGGGCCTCGGGAAGCGAGCTGAAATTTGAGGAAAAAGAGCATGCGGATCTGCATGTTTGGTTGTTTTGCACAACCCCACTTCAAACGACCATAATTTTTTTCATCCAACCTCCGATTGACTTAATTCAAATGTTGTTGGAAAGCTTGTTATGAGTACTTTTAGCTCTCAAAATGAGGAAACCCATGAAGGTCGGTGGAAAAACCGATAATTTAAAGAAAAGGCTCGGGTACATGATAAATGTCGTTTTTTGGAATATTTGAACGTGGAAATGGGTTAATGTAAAAGGCTTTTGTGGAGGAACTTTACTTGGGCTTTTTTGTGGGTTTGTTCATCATTTATGCATTTCAATAATACTTGGTATATGATCCTAAAAAAATAAAAATGCTCAAAAATAAAGTATATAATTACAAAATTGAACTGCGACAAAATTCAGCATCTACAAAACATCATCGTTTTTGCTAGAACCTCATAGTCTAATGTATTTCATATTGAAACTAGAAGGTCAAAAATCCTCATTTGTAACCAAAACCAATTCAACAATTGGCATATTCCCACTGAGTAGGGGTGGAAGAAAAATCTGGAACCGACACACCGAACCGGAAACCGGATAAAAAAAACCGGGAACGGGCAACACTGAACCGGTTTAAAAATCCGGTGCACCGCACCGGAAAAACCGGATACTAAACGGGGCGGTTCCGGTTTGGGATATTCACACCGACGGGGAACTGACACTGCATCGTTAATATAACTAAATACATATATATATAAATTTTGGTTAAAAAAATTCTACCCAAAAATTAATACAAAAATAATATAAATTAACTAGTTAAGAAAAAAGAACATTAGGTGTTAATGTGTTATTGGGTTGGGCTTATGGGCTAGTAAATTTGGCTCTCTGGTTCACACTCCTCACAGTCTCACTGAGACACTGACTGTCGATTAAGGGGAGGGGGAATTAGGTTTTAGTATTTCAAATTTTCATTTTCCAGTTTAGGGTTTAGGGTTCTCACATTTTTTTTTATTAAATAGAGATTTTATTTAATTAAATAGAGATTTTTTGATGTTTAATAGAAATTTATGTGGTTCCGGTTCACCGGAGAAACCGCACCGTTAAAGCCGATGCACCGGTTTTTAAAAACCGGGTGATTCGGTCCTGTTCCGGTTTATGGTTTTCGCGCACCGTTTCATCCGGTGCACCGCTTCGGCGCACCGAAACTGCACCGCCCCGCACCGTTTCCACCCCTACCACTGAGTTCTCGGATAAAAATGTCATTAAACTATGTAAAAATGGCAAAAGTGTCACAAAAAGAATATGTTATGAAACTACCATTAATTTACGTTTATGGTGGCAAAATTGCCACTTTATCATATGAGAACTTATTGTAGCCGGTTATAAATGTATTAAAGGGGTTTATGATTGAATTAACACAATCTCTCTCCCTCTCTCTCTCTCTCTCTCAAGTTTCTCCAATGACGTTGTTTCACAAACCCTTCTCCACAACCCTATTCCTCCTCTATTTATCTCTCAACACTTCCATCAACTCCTTCGCTGTCATTTCTACGGACGTCGAGCTTCTCCTCTCCAAAATCAACTCTGCATTGCAAGGCACCTCCTCAGAAAACCTTGTGCTCTCCTCATGGAACACCTCCATCCCCCTCTTTCAATGGCGGGGCCTCAAATGGGTCTTTCAAAACAACACTTCTCTCAACTGCAAACCCCTCTCTTCTCTACACTGGTTTGACTTCTCTCTCTAGAACTCCCATATGCAAATCTCTCCAGCTACATACCAGAGAAATCACTCTAATTCACAATTGAAGAAGGAGAGGTTATGCCTTAGTTTTTACGTCTGGAACAAAGAGGGAAAATGTGGGGTTATGGCGAACAAAGAAGGGGAAATGGGGGAGGGCTGAGGAATAAGACGATAGGGGTGGGGGTTGTTAATTTAAACAGTAAAAAGATGGTTGGGCAATTAATTAGGTAGTTGAGGGTAACTTTACTGTTAATTCAACCATAAACCCCTTTAACACATTTATAACCGGTTACAACAAGTTTTCATTTGGTAAACTGACAATCTTTTCACCATAAATATAAATTAATGGCAGTTTCATAACATATTCTTAGGTAATATTTTTGCCATTTTTACATAGTTTAATGACATTTTTATCGGAGAACTCTATTGCCACGCTTGACTTAAGAGGGGTAAAAGTGGAAACCGAAAATAAAAACGGCTAGATAAGCAGATAAGGTGCTTGGTTGCCCAAATAACAAAGACGACGAATAGACGATAGAAAGACGAGGGAATTGAAAGTGAAAGAGAAGAAATGCAGGCTGCAATGGCTGCTCCATCTTCGCTCTCCTTCTTCCAAACCACTCTCGCTTCTTCTTCTTCTTCTTCTCAGCAGCTCGTTCTTCCACCAAAGTCTCTCACTCTACGCCCTCACATTCTTCCTTTCATCCAAGCTACGGCCCACACTCGCCGTCAAGACCGTACTGCCCGCCATATCCGCATCAGGAAGAGGGTGACTATACCTCCTTTTTCCCCCCATTAATCTGTTCTTATCTCCAGAAATTACATGCCCATGAATTGTAATATGTCAATTTTGGTTCTGGGCAAGTATATGTAGTTTGAATCATTTTGCCAATGCTAAATGCTGGGTATCAAAACTGTGGAACTTTCTGGTTTGTGTATGCATTTTGCTTCCTGGGTGTATAGGTATTGTTTGTGATTGTAATATATTTCTTCAAAAATGGTGGGGGAAAATTGATGTGGAGGTGAGAGAAGGGAATGGTGGAATTGGGTGTTGGGTTAGGCCTTTAAGGTGATGATTTGGGTTAAAGGATTGAAGTGATGGGTTCAAAGTTTGAGGTGTGGGGGTTGTGATCTTGTTTGCAATTCTGTCATTGTACATGTATGTATGCACAATTTGATGCAGCTGATGTCGGTATTTTTTGCTTACGAGTTGTTTGATGAAATGCCCAAGAGAGAGCTTTCTGTTTAGCAGAATGATCCAAGATAGTAGATAGCATGATGGAGCTTAATAATGCATGTTTTGAGTACTTTTCTGCCTGTTTGGAATTCAAGTGGGATTCTTTAGATATAGTGCACTTGTGAGATGCTGAAAGGTGTAGTTTCTTGGTGCCGAGCATGTTATCTCATCAACTCTTTGTTAGGAATGAATGTCCCTAGTAAAGGTTGAATTTTCAGTAGCCTTGAGGTCTGACTGATTCTGGTTTTCATGAAATTGCTGAAATTTGAGTACTATTTGTCATTATTGTTTGATATCCTGTGCTTAAATCTATTGAATATTGATTGTTTCTGGTATCTTGCCAATTATAGTGAAAAACTAGATGCAATACTGATAGTGCTGATGAGATTGATGGTGCATTACGCATTTATGCATGCAGTCTTGGCTTCAATGGCTTCTGCTATATCCCCCCCCCCCCCCCCCCTTCTTTTCTGTTCTTTTACTTTTTGGGTAGGGGTGAATATATTTGGACACTACTCCCAGTACCTTACATGTCATAGGCTAACACAAACAAAGGTCGTCTGGCTTTCACATTCCGAGATAAGATTTCTTTGATGCTGAATTTTCCAATTTGGAAACCTAACTACTTTTGTATTGATTGCTGCACTGTATTCTTTGTTACCGCAATTGATACCCCCTGTTCTGGAAGATCACTATCTTTCTCGATCTCCCTGATACTGTGGCTGACTCATGCCACAGCTGCTAAAACAACCCTCTTCTGCACATAATGCAACTTCTCTGTTTGCAACATCTATATGTGATGTTCTCTGTAGGCTAGTGTTCCCTTCTGAGTTACACCCAGTTTATGATGGATTCTCCAACACCTCTGAAATCTTGACAATCGCAAATGGGATTATCAATATCCTCCACTGCTCCGATACATAGCAGACAGGACATGTCAATCTGAGGAGGTACTTCCAAGTTTGGTTTTAAAAGAAAAATCCTTTGCTTTGTGAGCCAAAATTAAATCTCTGCTTGGGTAGAGTATCTATCCCTGGTACATTTCCAAGTGACGGATTGGAAAATGTTCAAATCATTTTGGTGCTTTTAAGGGTCAAGTGTCTATTCCTGAGTTGGAGTTGTTGATGCTCAATAAAGGTATTTATTAAGGATTAAGTGAAGAGCCTAACTTTCCTAGAATGATAGAGAATTTTGTTGAATAGCTCATGAAGCATGTCTAGGTGCCAGATGTTAGTATGTTACAGGCAAAGGGAGAGAACAAAGACAAAGTATGGCATCTAGGGCTCACGTTGAGCCATGTGCTTGTTTGATGTTCCTCATTATTTAGTCTCTCTCGATGTCATGTCTCTAGTAGTTTGCCACATTTTTGGTGTTTATTTCATCTATATGTTATGACTTTGGTAGCTGGTCGAAAAGGATGTTCAAATTGTTTCCAATGCTTCTCTTAAAAGGAGTTTTTGCGGTTGACAACTTGTCAACGGTATTCCTTTTGTTTTATACGACGGGGGGGGGGGGGGGGGGGTAAGACTGTGTGCTCCCTCCAAGGCCTCTTTTATTCCTAGCCTTTGGCAAAACTCTTCACTTTGAAAGCCAATTCTGCAGTCCATGGAGTTCACTTAGCTCGTTTGTTAACGTTTAATTACTTGTCTACAGGTTGAGGGGACACCAGAAAGGCCTAGATTGTGTGTGTTCCGTTCTAACAAACATCTCTATGTCCAAGTGATTGATGATACCAAGATGCATACACTTGCATCAGCTTCTACTATGCAGAAGCCCATCTCAGAGGAGATCGACTACTCATCTGGTCCTACAATTGTAAGTTTGCTGAATCCTTAAGTACATGATTGTTCAAATATCCTGTCCAAGTATTCTAAGAATGTAGCACATTTAACTACTTCTCCCTTGCATTTGTGCAATGGTCTCATAATTTCCATATCCACGTACTCGGTTCTTGCTTTAACAAACTCATTAGATCAGTTGAAGAACATGGTGATATAGCTGAATGATTACTTACTGGTTCTCATACCAATTCATAGGCACGACTTAAAAGTAACATAGAAACCGTTGTATATATTATGATTGTTCTACCTTGCGTTTATCATGATTGCTCTTTTTGAAATTGTGGCCACAGGAAGTAGCGAAGAAGGTAGGGGAAATGATAGCCAAGAATTGTTTGGAGAAAGGGATCACAAAGGTGGCCTTCGACAGAGGCGGCTACCCTTACCATGGAAGAGTTCAAGCCCTCGCGGATGCTGCCCGAGAAAATGGGCTTGAGTTTTAAGATGTCATTATTGTAATTTGTAACTAGACTTTTGCTTTCTGTCAGAAAACATTTATCTCCAATCTGCTTAGTTGCTAAGTTCCTCAAGGATGAATTTCTGATTGTAATTTTTACGTCATCCCTTTTTGTAGTTCATTGAGTTTTAAGATGCAAAGAATGATGCCTTCTTCTGCCACACCCCCAAGAGAAAAAAAGGAAAAGAAAAGTGTTGGTGTCTTCTTTGTATTGTTGTGTTCATGATGCTCGATGGATAAAGCTTCACGTGAGGATCAAAATGTAAGCAATTTTTTCCCAATGCATGAGAGTGTATAAAAAACTGTTCTAACGGACAAGAAAAAACATTTTGGAAACCAAACATCAATACCTGAAGGAAAAAAAACCCCTTAGGATCCAAAAGAACAAGAGAAGCAACGAGAAAGAAAATTCCATACATGTGCAAGATAGAGCATCAGTCTTGGTCGAAAAATACTCATACAAAAATTCTTATATGCATGGCAAGTGAGAGAGCGCATAAGCTTTTGAATTTTTTTGTTAGAATGAGATAAATCAATGTAAAGTCATTTATCATTCAAATATTTCCAGTAAATTCTGGCAAGAAATCGTCGAGCCAAGAACTAACACAAGTTTATTCTGATAGTGAGAATCAACTGTAGGTTTTTATTGTATAAGCATCAATGGTACACATATTGGTCATCAGTTTGTTGATCAGAGGACCTTATTATTGCCTACATGGTTCATCAATTGGAAGATGGATAATGTGTATCACAGGTTGTGATGCAAGGCTCAAAGCATTTCTCCAACCCCCCTTCATCTGCAAAACATGAGCACACAACAAATTAGTATGTTGCCGTATGATGGACTAGCAAATTGATAGAACCTTGATTACAGCACCATAATTTGGAAAATTGGATTCTAATAATCCCTACTTTTATGAATTGGACAACAATAATCCCTACTATCAATTTGGATTCTGGTGGTCCAAAAATAAATAAAATTGTATTCTAGTGGGACACTACCGAGTCAAGTGGCGGTGACTCGGTGGTTTGCTGACGTGTACCGGTGAAAGTGTGTTTGACCAAGAAATAATTATTTTTGTTGTATTTTAGCAGTCCCATTTAAATTGCTATTGTATTTTAGTAGTCCCATTGACATATTTATTGTATTCTGGTGGTCCCATTTCATAGTTGATTATCCCAAATTCTTGGTCAAACACACTCTCATCGGTACACGTCAGCAAACCATCGAGTCACCGCCACTTGACTTGGTGGTGTCCCACTACAATACAATTTTATTTATTTTTATACCACCAGAATCCAAATTGATAGTCGGGATTATTGTTGTCCAATTTGCAAAAGTAGGGATTATTAGAATCCAATTTCCCCCATAATTTAACTGTAATTAGATATATGCATTACTTGTTAACCAATCTAGCGCAAACAAAATTCAAGATCATGTCAAAATTTGGATCGGTCCAATTGGTCAACGTCAAAATTCGGACAAAAAGTTGATGATCGTTACCCAATTTCTTTTGTGTAGCACAATTCAAGTCAAAATCAATTTGGACAATAGAAATAAGAGAAAAATTGTGACTACATTGTCGATTAGTTCGATCGATGTTGAAATTTGACAAAAGGTTTATGGTCGTGGCCGATTTTTTCAAAGGTTGGTCGAAATTCAGGCAGCTTTAAACCAAATAGTCCTCCATTATGCATAAAACGACATATAAGATTAGAAGGGGGAGAAGATAAACCTATTTTGGTTGGATCCTTGGCTAAATAGCTGCAAGAAGCAACACCACAACCAAGCAAGCAATGTTGGTTCGAATCATTAGTTTTATGAGAACATGTCCGTATGCATTGTATGATGCAACCAACATAGCCACCAGTACCACTAACGAAGCACGGTCCCAGGCAATCTTTCATGCAACCTAAACTAAAGGCATCAGTGGACTCAACCACAAGTATTGACACTAAACAAGCCCAGATCACTGCTCTCATTGTCACACACTTCATTTTCTCAGCAAAGATTCAGAATGTAGGATAACTTATTTTGTTGGGGATTGTTATATGGCATATTTATACAAGGGTTGGCTGCACATTTTGGTCTAATTCTGTTCATATGTTTTTCCAAATGGTAAGATTTATTTACTCTTTTGACTAGTTTTTAAATTCCATGCACAATTTTCATAAATCAGAAATGATTTTGTTTGGATTTAGTGATTTTGCTAGATTTTGTAGCATAATCCTATCTGATCTATTCTTTAGCCCCCCACCCCAAAACTGTAATTTATTAAATACACTCGGAACATGTGCTCCAAATTCTACAATTGTTCACCCACATATTTAAGTTGTTCACTCTGATTATTATGATTGTCTACTGCAAATATTTAGAACACATGCTACAAGTGCATGTAATATATATTGCCCCCAAATAAAATAAAACAAAAAATAAAAAAGCACAACTTTGATTGTTTATACTCCTGATATTTTGTTCCTTCGCTGCAAATTTTAGTTTTTAATATCGTGGTGGATTTTGTGATCCTTTATGAGAAATTACTAAATTAGAGGTTTTGTTTACTAGTTAATCATTTTTTCTATGGAATAGATAATCATGTTAGTAAAACGGTAGAGTACCTTCAAATCTCTTAAATAGAAACAGCTTATGTGGCTCTACCAAACAAAACCAAGGTGTTCAGTTACAATGACACAAACATAATACAGGCAAAAATGAACCATGAACCAGAGGATAGAGATACAAAACACAACCAAGGTGTCGACGAAACCATATCTATACAAACAACAGTCATTGAGCAAGAAGAAGAATGCATTGAACTTACCCAGAAAAAGAAAACAAGGAGTTGTTGATGTTAAATGCAAAGGCCATAGAGACTCGAAATTACGCACATCAGCCAAGGCAAAACATATTTTTCAGCATACGTATCAGCAACTCAGCTTCATCATTCTACAGTATGATTGATTATTGAATGGCTGATGCAATGTCATCACTGTATTTACATCAAATCCTAATAAAACCCAAATGGTCCGTATGCAAAACAAGTTGTTGACAAGGGGATCGACTAGATACCATTGCAATTGAATCTGGCAACCATTCAACTCGACAGACAGCCTCTTAGCTTAATGACTCAATTTCACACGATCTTGAGCTACAGACAGAGACAAAGAATAAAAACAACTTCAGAATATGAAATCCAACACTTAAACAGGAACATTTAAACATCAGAACTATTTTAAGCAAGAAACACACGTTTCCCTCCAAAGGATTAACAATCTCTAGTCCCCAAACAACAACCAACAAGTATCAAACTCAGAAGCCAATTTTTAGCTTACCCCACATCAACCCATCAATCAATTTTTTACATAGATACTCTCCACTGTAAGATGCAGAATAAGAACAGAATGTTAAACGAGAAAAAGAAGTTTGAATTCTCACCTTCTCTGACAGGTCTAGCATTAACAAACCAAAAATGCAATTGTTACTGATTAAACAGCTGTTATGAAAAACTTTGGCAAGCAGAAGTAAACCTTATCAGTCATTAACCCAAATGCAGAAGTCAGTCATTAGCAAAACTGACGTCCATGCCAAACAAGCGGTTGCTGAATGTAAGAATGTACACATTAAGGGCAACAACCCTTGAGCCAGTACCTAGCTAGAAACCTAGCTAGAAAATACTTGCATCATGAATTGGGTCAATTGATGTCATACTGCCTTGGACATATGTATTTTTGGTGCATGAGAATGTGATCGGCGATGCACTTCATTAATAGAATCATTCATATCAATATTTCAATATGAAGCTAATACTATGCTGAAATTCATCCAAGCTAAGAGCTACAGATAACAAACTATCTGATCACTGCTTAATTTCATCTTTCTAGTGCACAAAGTACGGATCTAGCAAATGGGATATTGTAGAGGGAAGGAATCTTGTCTGCTTCTGTGTATACTACAAGTAGCAACAACAAATGTAAACTTGCACCAGCAAATGGGATGGCCTAAACTCAGAAGATCAATAAATGTGGATGTTTGGGACATGTTGAATGTTTGGCCAGTCTTCCCCGGTGCACTCATGGCATCGTTCCATCAGATCATCTGAACAGTCCAGGATAGTAAGCCGTCTAAGGGAGGTTAGTTCCATCATCCATTTTGGAATTGATTCCAAATCTTTACAAGCCTCAATAGTCAGGGACTGTAGAGCAGTGAGGTATCGCATTCCATTTGGCAACTTTGCCATGTTTGGCAATCGAGCTAATTCCAAGCAACGGAGGGAGCGATCAAGGCAATTCCAAGGCATCCCATCCTCCTCCTCTCCCTCTCCTGATTTGCTCAGACTCAGATCGGGCAAGTTTCGCAGTTCTAACTTCTCTAAGGCAGTGAGATGTTTCAACCCCCCAAACACACTCTTCAGTCTATACCAGTTACATATTCGAAGGGATCTTAGGGAGGATGAGCAGCTGCGGAACACCTCTTCAACTTCTGACAGTGTCTCCACCTCCAGATCTGACCATACATACATCCGATTGAGACACTGTAAAGCCTCCATCGGAAGTGCTGTTTTGAGATGTCCAACTCTGTCAGATTCGACAATCCTTAATCTGGAGTATCCAGGCTTCATGGTTTTCACTATTTGGAGGTTTACACTGCAGTATGTTGTTGTCAGGAACTCCACGTTGGGGCAAATAGGCATAGATACCAAGTTTGGGCAGTACTCGATTCTCAAGTTAGAAACACGGGGGAATGAGGGTAGCAATACACCGTGTTGTTGTTGGTCGGTCATGGGGTTGCTGTCATCTTTCCACCATCCTTTCAACTTTGGCAGACGCCATAACTCGAGTTCTTCAAGGGAGGGAAAGAATGATTCTTGAGATTCCCAAGCTGCTACACCACTGCGATTCCTACCCATTGTTGCATCCTCTATGTACACCAAATCGGGCAAATCCTCCAGTCTTAAAAATACCAGTTTAGGCAGCTTTCTTAGCACCGCTACGTGTTGCAACTTATGACAAGATTGTAAGTGGACACCCACAAGGTTCGGGAGAAAGGTTGACAAGTTGTCTTGTCTTGCCCAATGTGGCATTCTTCCTCCAGAATACCCTTCCAACTTCAAACCTTTGAGATTAGGATGGGGTTGGAGGTCCTCTAACAATTCCTCATCAAAGTTGCTGCTGGGAAATCTTATGGTCATCTTGGTCACATGTTGATGTTGACTAAGATAGCCTTCTTTTCGACCATTTTGCACAACGTACCTAATATCTGCACCAGCAGGGATATACACCTGAATAAACAACTCGCCTTTTATGTTCTTGAGAGATTTTATCTCCTCCAGCTGATCGACAAGGCCCCAACTCTCACAGGATGTTCTTTCACCCACAACAAGCAAAGGTAACTTCTGAAGATGACTCAACTTTCCCATCCTCCTTGGCATAGGAGCCATTCGCCAGCAGTAGCTTGCATCCAACACTCTAAGCTTAGTTAGTTTGCTCAAATCCTTCGGCAATTCTCTTAGCTTCCTGCATCCCACTAACCTTAAGGTTTCCAAATTATGCAATTTGGAAGTGGAGTTCGGAAGCACCTCTAGATCATAATTGTAGGATAGGTCAAGATATCGTAAATGCACCAAATTTCCTATTGTATAGGGCAAGTTTTTTATGTCCAAATCCCTCAAATCCAATGCCCTTAAGCACGTCCAACTAGCTAGTAAGGTACATAGATAACTTTCATGGTTGTATGGGCCCAATGAAGGATGATCATCAACTATGCGAAGACATGTGCGAATCTTAAGACCTGTGAACAAGTTCTTTGTATGGACTGCAAAATGGGAGTAGGATAAATGCCTAACTTCAGCATTTACATTGCATGGGATGTAAATGGCTGCATGAATATCCTTCTCGGATACTTCTTCTGCAATATCATGCATGAGATCATGTAGTTTACAAGAGATAACTTCACCATATTCATCTTTTCGTACATCTTGGAAAAAACAACGTTTCAACAATATAGAGAAATACTCCTCTCCTGCATCCTCTATGCTCTGTCCCTCATCCAACGGGACAACAAAGCCTTGTGCAATCCAAAGGCTAATCAACAACTCCTTCTGTATCTCAAAGTCTTTTGGGAATAGAGCACAATAACTAAAGCAGACCTTCAATGGGGATTCAAGATGGTCGTAACTAAGCTTTAGTATCGGCTTGATGCCTCTTTCACCATGTTGTAGTCTTCCAAATCCCACCTCCTTAAGCGACATCCACTTTTGCTTCCCTTGGCCATACAGAAGAGTCCCTATAACCCTTATAGCAAGGGGAACATTAGCACACCTTTTGACAATCTCTTGTCCGATGCTAAGTAAATCAGGGTTTGCTATCTCAGGCCTTTCTCCAAATGCTGCCCTCACAAATAAACGCCATGAATCCTCTTCTGACAATCCTTGTAATCTATATGGATGCTCATCACCTATTGCTATTGCCGTCCCTTCCGATCGTGCAGTCACCAAAACCCAACTTCCTCTTAGACCACTGATCAAGTACTTCTCCAACTCGAGCCATTGATCGCGCACCTCGTTCCACAAATCATCCAAAACAAGAAAGTACTTCTTCCCCACTAGCTCCTCTCGAAGTTGTAGTTGCAAACGGTCCATTGAAAGATGCTCATAGTTGTTACCCGTGGCCGAATGTAGAATCTTACAAAGAGTAGCTTTCACATCCAAATGTTTCACATCTTGATCAGCAACACAAACCCACATCCTCAATGGAAAATTCACCTCAATCCTGGGATCATTATAAACAAGTTGAGCAAGAGTAGTCTTCCCCAACCCTCCAATCCCTACAATAGCAACACAAGAAACATCCTTAGCAACCGTAGAATCCAACAACCTACACACAATACTCTCAACATCAGCACATCTTCCTATAACATCATGGACATGCACACGAGAACAAGTCTCCTCCCTTCTCCTACGAATAGGCTGACAATCAAGCTTAAACCCAAACTGATTATGATTACTAGCAATGGCATCCAACCTCTTCCTAATCTCCCTAATCCCTTGGGATGTCTTACGAGCAACAGCAAGAGCATTGAATCGAGAAAACAGCACTCGTACCTTCTGGGATACTTTACTACCCTTGACAAGCTTCTTGTGGTGGGCTAAAGTGAGAAACTCGTCAACCAAATCATCAGCATCAAAGACAACATGTTTGAGCTCTTGAATCCATAGGTGGGATTGATGGGAAAGCTCAACATGAAGGTGGTTGGATTCAGCATCGAGAAGCACGGCCTTGATGGTGCTGATGGTGCGCTGGAGATCATTGAGTTCTTGTTTGTAGCCAAGTATGGAGCAGAGGTCTCTGAGCTCTGAACACTGGAGGGCAGAAAATAGAGTTTGAACTGCAGATAGCAATGTTCCAACATCCATGAACACAATACTCTCAATATGGAAGATTTGAGTGATGGGTGATCAGAATTTGACACAGGATTTGGATGTAAAAAGAGATCAACAATGGACAGGTCAGGAAGTTCAGTGTAAACAGAGCATTGGAGTTTCTGGGAAATTTCTTCTTCCTGTGTTTTTTCTTTCTTTTTTTTTTTTTGGATGGGGATTAGAGAAACAAGAAGTCAAGAGAATATGTGGTTTGAAACAAGATTCCAAAGTCATAGTCTTTGTTTATGGTACCAACAGGAGCCGGGAAAATTTTATCCGATCTGAATTATTTGAATTGTTTCATCCGGAAAAATCGGGTTGGACATAAATTTTTCATTCAAATTTTGATATAGACTGAATATTTGGATATAAAATTTCTTTCTTTTCTGTTATTCGAACCCAATTTTAACTTCGTCTGAATTTTAAATTATTCCAATTTAACTAATCCAAATTTACGGACCTGAACTTTCATTAGTAGTACCAACACACAAAAAAGTCAATGCAACCCTGTTGGCATTTTTTATTGCAAATACGCGGGGAACCCTTGGATCCATTTGCATTTTTTGTCCAACTCCATTTTAACTTCTATTCCTAGTGTTTGGCATCCAGGAAATTGTTTTTTGGGAAAATATTGTTTAAATTTTTTAGTGTTTGTTATAAATAAAGTTGGAAAATTTTAGAGAAAGGAAATTGACTATCTTTATTCAATTTGGAAGAAATATTTGTCATTATTTTTTTTATTGATTTTTCAAGAAACTTTATAATATGATAGGGTTGATTATAAAAGTACAAATAAAAATTTTGAACTCTATTTTTTGTTACGTTACAACATATATGGTGATTAATATTGACATTTTTCATTGTTAAATTTAACTGAAATTTAAGGGCGAAATTCAATTTCAATGGTTTAGCTTGAAATTTTATAATACGATAGAATTGATTGAAAACGCTCAAATATAAACTTTGACGCTAAAACTAACTGAAATTTTAAAGAAAAATTTAAATTTAACTATTTTAGTGGAAACTTTATGATATGATAGAATGAAGTAAAAAAGCTCAAAATATGAACTTTGGGCTCCAAATATTTCTATTTGTAATGTATATCGCCGCTTATGTATATTGACCTTTTTGCTTGATAATATATATGCATCGTCACACATACCAGCATTTTTGTTGCTAAAATTAACTAAAATTTTAAAGCAAAATTCAACTTTAGTTGTTTGAATCGATACTTTTTAATATGATAGGGTGGAGCGAAAAAGGCTTAAATAAGAATTTTAAGCTTCAAATATTTTCATTTGTAACATATATCACCACTTATGTCGACATTTTTTGTTGTTAAATCTAACTAAAAATTAAGAGAAAAATTTAATTTCAATGGTTTGAGACCCAACTTTATAATACGATAAAATCGATTAGAAGAACCTCAAATATGGATTTTGAGTTTAAAATATTTTTATCTGATGACATTTATCATCACATATACTAGAATTTTTTTGCGGAACTAACTGCAACTTTAAAGCAAAATTCAAATTTAGTTGTTTGAATTGAAACTTTATGATATAATAGGATGGAATGAAAAAAGTTCAAATTTGAGTTCCAAATATTTTCATTTGTGACATATATTGCCACTTATGTCGACAGATATCGTCATTTTCCGAAAAACTGTCCTGACGAACAAGGAAAAAGCTGACATGAAAAGCTATTTTCCTTGAAAAATTGTTTCCCTAGGAAAATATTTCCTCTGAAATCATTTTCTTTCCAGCCAAAAACACCATTAAAAGATCTGTTTATCCAATTCGTAGATAATGAATTATACTTCAATATTATTCACTTTTCTGTCTCTAATTTAATTTGTTAAGGGCGATATTATACGTTTTCCCCAAGACAGAATTTTGTATCTTATTTGATGAGTCACTTGCCAACTATATAAAGATAAAGACTAGTTTTGAGTAAATAAAAGTTGAGAGAATGAAGTAAAATGTAAATACTATTTTTCGTTTTTTCATTTTTTATATCGAAGAGAATGTCAATATCGAAAATGGGTTTGCATCCAACAACACAAGAGGCTCAATCCTTGGAAATTTATTCTTGGCTGTTCTTTGAAAATTTGCATCTAAAAGTGGAAAGAGATAGAGCTCGACAACAATCCTTCAAAATTTTCCATTTGTTCTTCACTATTCTTCAATCCCAAATTCGAGAGCCTCCGACTCCCCGTGTTGTTGGAGTTAGATCTGATCACAGAGCAACCATTGAAGACGAGAGGAATGAGCGACGCATTTAAAGGAGTTTTAGTAGATAAAGGTGCACGAGAGAGAGGTTTGTCGACGGTTTTGGCATGTGATACCGCTACGATGGAAGATTTTAGATTCAAAAGGGGGTTTGATTTCAGACGACGCAGTTTAGGTGCTCAATTCAGTATTCGCCACATCATTATCTACTTAATAACCACATAATCTCTCAAATTCCATTTGGTTTTGTCAACGATGAGAGTGAGAGGTGAGTTGGGGGTTTTCGCCATTTAGGGGTATATAGACATAGATGCACGAGACATGGATGGACACAATCCTTAATGTCGAACCACGTATTGAGTCAACTATACGAGGGCGGGAACATGTTTGTGGTTGTTTCCTTGTTGTCATCATCTTCGTCATCAACAACTTCAAGCAAGACAGACAGTTCAACAAGTTGTCAAAGATCGTTCATTGATTTCCTACAACTTTTCTCTCGATTTCACTTGGAATCGAGTACCTTTGTTGTTTAGGTCTGGAGATGCCTTTATAGTCTCATGGGTTAATTTCCTTCCTTTTATGGGGCGTGACAATATGCTTTAACGACTACTTCCTTGCTGGAGATCCTCATGATTCTTTCCATATATGATTCTCTAATTTCTTTCCAGATTTTGTGCTGATAATGTACTTTAACAGTTGTTTCCTTTGTTGGAGATCCTCATGATTCTTTCCATATGTGATTCTTTGATTTCCTTCTCGGTTTTGTGGTTGGCAATCTTTGATTTCTTCCATCTTGGATTTCTTTGAGAATTATTTCCTTTCTTGCTTTCATAATTTTGTCTTTCATATTAAAACTCTGTCTAAGATCCTTGTCAGCACTCCGTATGAGGTCCTTTGTGAATGTAAAGGTAATGTCCTTGAGCCTAGTCCTAAGACTCCCAACAAATACCTTGATCTGTGTTGCAATAGTCGACAGATGATAGAGAGAAGAAGGGGAAGAGAATTAGAGAAGACAGACTCAGAAGGTCATTAACCCATTCGAAAAAATTATCGAAAAAATTATCCAAGTGCACTATGATTCATGATGACAAATAACACGTCTATTGGCCGGTCAATTATCAAAAAATTATTAATGTATAACCCGCACTTCTTTTTCTTCTAGCTCGACCCTACACATTTTCTTAAATTCGGGTTAGATCAACCCGCACCCGATTGACCTAATTCAAAAAGAAATTTTGTTAACCCAAACCTGAATGTCCATACCCGGAGCCAACTTGTATTTTTGAGTCATGACCAAATGACCGAATTTGTCGATTTGGCCAAATTGACATGCTAGAAACCCGTTTTTTCTGGGTCGGTATCATTTGGACTATTGGGTTATTTAGATTTTTCCGACCTTATTCGCTACCAAACACTCTTAGTGCTTACAAAACTTTGTCCGACCCGAATACCTCGGTCATTAAGTTTTTGTCCAAATTTTAAATGCAGACATATCCGACTGTAAACTCGGTTTGGGTTCGAGTTTGATATAAGAAATTTGGTTGTCCGAATTTTTATGACAAATTTACATTCTGACTAATTTGGACACATCCGGATAGTGTCTAAATCCTGATATTCAGACAAAATATTAAATTTATGTCTAAATTTAGTGTAATTTCGAGTCTGGACATCTTCGGACAAATTTAGGTCCGAGTTCAGACATAAAAAAGTGTTCAAATTTGAAATTCAAATAGGTTTCGAATATGGAGATTTTATCCGAATGTCCAAATTGTCTGAGTCTCAATTGACCTGAATCCGAATTCAGCGCTGATTACACTCCCTTCACTCTAAGGGATGACAACGGGGTGTGGTGCGTGCGGGGGGTATATTCCCCGTCCCCATCCCCGCCCGGGCACTCCACCCCCATCCCCGCCCCATTACCCATTACGCGGGAAAAATCTTCCCCCGTCTCCATCCCCAGCGGGCGCCCAAACCCAACAGAGCCTCAACGGGGATGATATTAAAACCAAAACTAAGACAATTACGGAGTGAAAATGAGGAATTAAGGTGAAAGAGAATAAATTATTTATATACGCTTAGAGTTTTTAATTAATTAAAGTTACAAATTGTCCGAAATAATACATATAAATTTAATGTAGAAAGTGTATTTACGTATTTTAAAGGAAATTGAGGACGAGGATGGAAAAATGTGGTGGGTAATTTTCTTGAGCGGGGAAACGGGGGCGAGGACTGGAAAATTTTTGTCTGCATCCCCGCCCCGTCCCCGCGTGAGGATTTGATGCCTCGCCTCATCCCCATCCCCATCCCCATCCCCATCCTCATCCCCACCCCCATCGGAAGCGAGATTTTTCCTCCAGAGCGGGGCAGGGCCTTGTTGACGGGTACGGGAATTCCCCACCCCACTATTGTCCCTACTTCAGTCCCTTGTAAATTCGCACGATTGATTAGGCTATCTTTATCGGAGAGTATCTCAAATGAGATATTTTTCTTGACACATAAGCAAAATATTGAGATTTCTCTCTACATTGTTAATTGGAGTAATTTCACATGAGATTCTCCTCACTTTCTTTTATAATTAAAGATGAGATAAATTGACTTTTCCTTTTTTCTGAAGGATTTTTGGATGCTAATATACTGAGCTTTTGGGGTATTGGACAATAATGCACTGAACTTTGCCTTGGATAATAATGCACTGAACTTTGAGGGGTGTTGGACAATAATACACCTGAAACAATTTTGATGGTGGCTGACTTGGTGGCGATTTTACGGGGTGGGCAAGAAAATAAATTGGCTAAATAATATCTAAATTTATGATATGTTAGCTAATCTACACAAGCAAATGTCGTTTTATACAACTATAACAATAATCTCTCAGCGAAAACACGTTGAAACAAATGAGGTTTAATATTTTTTTACTCTTTTCAAAGTTGATTCCCTTTCGTTATGTGTGGATCAGCTGACATGCCATAAAATTAAATATTTTTGTGCTAATTCATCTCCTCCATATGCTAAGTAGGATTGTCACCGAGTTTGTCACTGTCGAAATCGTTCTTGGTGCGTTATTGTTCAACACCCCCTGTAAACACAAATTTCGAGCCTGAAATAAATGAAGACAAGAAATATGAGAAACAAATTAATTTTTATTGATATTTGAATGTAAGCGGGTACAATCTCTATATCAAATACAATAATGATGATCCTCTGATTCGATCTCCTATGACTTGGGTGAGCCGAGGGCGCGGACGCTTGATCTCGATCTCCAATACAGGTCTAGCTGAAGAACTTAGTTGTAGTTCTTTACCTTGACGTGCAGAAAGCTTAGAGCTGTTGATCTTGAACTTTTGCAGACTTCGATCCTTGGCGCTTGGTAGCTGGAGACTGCTGGCAGTTTGATCTTCTGAAGCGTCTGGAGTGCAGAATGCCGAATGCCGCCGATGTAGACTGCCGTGTCTTGAAAATGAGGGGGAAGACCCCTATTTATAGCCTCTAGAGACTTAGGGTTGCCTAGGGTTTGAGTCGGGCTTTGGGCTTGGGCCCAAATTAATTAATTATCTCTTTATTTAAAATAAAGAAATAATTACTATTTTCTGCATCATAATTGACATGTGTCACGATGGTATTGGCCAAGGTACACTTCCATTTAAAAATTTAATTTAAATGGACCGATGTATTTAATTTGACACGTGGCGGATAATAATTGGCCAAATAATTTTAATTTATTTTCCACGTGTCATTTTCTGATTTGCCGACAAATTTTTACTTCCTACAAATGCCCCCTTCGAGAGTCAGCCGCGAACACGAGCTTGAGTGTTTGAAGCAGTTGGGTCTCGAATTTTTAATAGAATTAGACCTGTACTTTTTTTTTTAGGGTATACTGTTAAACCCAAATTGTAGTTGAAGTATGAAACATAGCCGCCTAGATTCATGCAAAATTGGAGTTGGATTTAGAATAGAGTTGGAGTGGCTATCCAACAGCTTCCCACCAGGTACTATAAATTAGCCTTGAACCCTTTCATTCTTTCCACAGCTCTTCGTGAATTCTTCTGGTAGAGAACAAGGGTAAGCTTTCTTCTTCCAGTTTTTTTTTTTTTTTTTTTTTTTTGCAGTATTACTTTGCTGTATACTACTTCATCAACTGTTGTCGAACGGGTTTTTTTTTTTAATGAAATTTGAGCTTTGTTTCCTGCTTGCTTTTGCCCTCGTCATCTTTGGTTTTTTTCTCTTTTTTTTTTATACCAGAAAGCTAATTGAAAAATTTTGCTTCTGGAATTGGTTTTGGTCTCAGAGGCAGTACCTGAGATAATTTGTTATCAGTTTTCACATGGGTATGTACCATCTCTGACTCCTTTATAAAACTCTGGGGCCCATACATGATTTTTTATTTCCACTATATGAAGATTCGCATAGATATAGTATGCAATTAATGCAATTCATGCCTTTTCAATCTCTTTTGTCTCTTTGTGTGCATCACACCAACACAAATTAAACAAAGAAAAATTGTGAGATCAAGATATGTAGTCTTTGCACATAATTAATTTTTTTTTTTATTTTGATTTGCGTGGGCCCCATCAAAAAAGAAATCTCAAAAAGATCATCACATACATATGTGATGAATTTGAATCACGTACACTGATTTATTTTCTTTTGTTTATTTGACTTTTTTTTTCTCTCTTTCTTTTTTTGACTTTTCTTTTCTTCTTTTTCTTTTTTGACTTTTCTTTTCTTCTTTTTCCTTTCTGAACAAAAAAAAAAGACTCATGATGAATGAAAAAAAAAAACTACCGTGAGTTTTTTTTTGTTTTATTATATACGTATATATCTATATATATATAATACTTTTTTTTGACTTTTTTTTCTTTTTTTTTTTTTTTTTGCAAGGAGTTCAAATTAATTGACATCACCTATTTGAAGTTATCCTTCGTCATTGCCAGTGTCCTGCCTACTCCTCAGATCTTGACGTAGTCTGCAGACTACACTTTTCGGGACCATGCAGGTCGATTGTTGTTTTCTTCGCTTTTTGCACTACTCGCCGTCTTGGCGTAGGTAGTTCTATCGCCTCTTGAGTGTTTGGGTCGACTGTGCCGTTTTTTCTTCGCTTTTTGTGCTACTCCTCAGCGTGCTGACGTAGGGTAGTCATAGACTGCCCTCTTCAGAACTGTCTGGGTCGACTGTGCCGTTTTTTCTTCGCTTTTTGTGCTACTCCTCAGCGTGCTGACGTAGGGTAGTCATGGCGCCTCTTCGTAATCGCTCGGGTTGATCGTGCGCGTTTTCTTCGCTTTTTGTGCTACTCCTCGTCTTTGACGTAGGAGTAGTCCTAGATCGCCTCTTGAGCTTGCTGGGGTCGTGTCATACTCCGCTCGCCTTGAGGACTCCCCTGCGATATTCAGGCTTTTTACATCGCCGATAGAGATCATGGTGCACTTTGTTGACTCGTCTTCGAAATCGCCATCTGTCACCATTTTGGACAAGAAAGGCGACGCCATCGAGGACGGAATAACACTCCGAGTTGATGTGCCGACGCCGCTACCCTCCAAGAAATCCTTGCTTAACGATAAGCTCACAGATTCTCATTGGAGCGTCACTTCTACCCGTGATGTACTGAACTCAGACGGCACCATCACACACAACTATAAAGCTTTGAAGCTCATTTCTCCTTTGTTTGGAGCTTCAGTTCCAGTACAAAAACCATCGCCTTTGCTTCGCCATCGTATTGCAGACGGGTCAATAACATGGGGGACGTTCTCGCCTAACGATAACTTTTATATTCCATGTTACTGGGAGTGGCTTGAGGACGTTCTTGGTCGTAATAAGGACAAGCTCATAGATTGGAGGATTTACAACGGATTATATGCGTCTTTGTTTTCCTACGACCTCAGCCTTAATGTTTTCAAGACTTTCTGTGAACTATGGTGCCCTACTACTAACACCTTCTGCACAGAGGATGGAGAAATGTCGATTTCTTTGTGGGACATGTGGAAAATAGCTGGGCTTAGGCGATGGGTCTTACTATGAAGAAGTTGTTCCTTCCGCCGCGTTGTTGTCTGCACGGCGAGAGGATAGCGACATACCAAAGTCTGTATTTATCTTTTACGCTTTCGCATGACCAATGTCAAGATGTCAATGGCATTATTCAACTTCACGCTGGTGAGTGGGTGCGTTTACGGTATCGTGGCTCGAAGAGGTATGCAAGCCCTCCCCACGAGATAATAGAAGGCGGAAAGGAATTCCACGAGACTTCTTGTCCTCCGGATCCATCGCTAAGCGTCGGCCACGAACCAAGAAGGAAAGGGGTCCTTTTGCTCTTCTCGGCGTTCGAGTCACCGATTGAAGAAGTTTACCTAGCGCCTCATATCTTCTTGGTTATGTTGCTTTGCACTACCAGTGACAAGCTTAGCCTCATTCGCCTGGTGTGTTCAAGGTGCCCGACCAAGTGCGCGTGAGATGTGTGAATCTGGCCATCCCAACTTTGGCAAGTGTCTATCAAGATTTGTACCAGATCTCCTATGCTAAGAATTTGAGTAAGCTTGAGGTTATTTTCCCTGTGCAGTACGTTTATGGATGGTTGGGTACCTATTTCGAGACTCATTTTGATCATCCTAAGTTCAAAGACAACCATTCTCCTAGAATGGTTAAACTTTCAGGAGAAAGAATGGACAAGACATTTGATCGGCAGAGGTCACGTGAATTACTGAGGCGTCCTGAGGTGTCACGTATATATTGTATTGCTGAGTTGATGAACACCTGTCGAGAACTGACTGATACTCCTGTATTGTCCACTGGTTGGAAGACTTACATGGTCTGCATGTGTAGCGGTTTTCTGACGCTATGCCAGGGGAGGACTATTGTAATAGAGTCGTACTTCCCTTGTAAATTCGGGCGTCAGTTTGGTTTTTATCAGGATGTGCTTAGTGATCCCAGCAAGACTGTTCGTGGTGGTACTTTAGAAGATGCGGCATGCTATTGGTACAATCTGACAAAGCATGGGCTGAGATCCACGGTGACTATTCCTAGCATACCATGCCCAAAATCCATGATGGTTACAGTAGAATATGCCAATTGGTGGAAATCTTATCGCCCTGATCTCTTTTCTTCGGAGACTAAGAAGCTCATTCATACCGATACAACGCCACCTAAGGTTCGTAGGGCGAAGGTTAATGACGATGCCTCATTGGTTATTCTTGATGGGAAAGGAAAAGCACATAAGCGGTCATGCCCCATCTGTTCAAGTTGTTCCTCTGTTGATGATCTTAGGGAGGAAGGAGATGGTAGCTCTTCTTGGTGGGACTTGTCTCCTCAAAAGAGTTCTCATGATTCACCCGGGAGGAGAAAATTGAGGCTTTGAAAGGCTTAGATATCGCACGAGGTCCGTGGGTAAATCAAGCAGTAGCGACTAGCTTGTCTAAGTCCAAAACAGAACAAAGGCAAGTCTATAACTCATCAACCTACCCCTTTCTTACTTTGTTTCTTTTCTTGATGGCGGATACGTGGATGAACGATATATTTTTCTTGCACGTGCGAGAGTTGACTCAACGAGCAAGGCTGTTTGAAGAAATGTTCGGTGATGATGGGGCGAGAACACCGACGGCACCGCTGCAGGAGTCGTGAGCCAATCGCATCAATTGACATAATGCCCCCAGGTCCACGGCGTCAATCGGGCTCATTCTCCTACTCCGTGCATACGCCTACTTTCTGGCAAGATCTCCCATGGCTTGGTGGTGAGGTGCGACAGCGGTTTCTTCAATGATTAAAGAAGTATATTCCACGGACGGAAGATGACATTAATAACACGAGATCGAGGTCGAGAAGTTCTATGGAACCTTGTCGTCTCTTGACACAGAATCCTCGGAGCTAAAGGAGCTTGTCGAAACCTACTTGCAAGGTGAGCGGTGCCTTAAGTTAGAAGCTCAAGTGGAGGCGAATCCTCTAAGGAGACTTTAGCCAAACAGGAAGCTTTATCTTCTGAACTCCAAGCAGCCCAAGCCTCTGTTGCCGAGATTGACAAGCACTTTGATGAAGAAACTTCGGCTATATTTCGCGCTCATAAGCGTAGAAAGACACT